>VDFB02252616.1:81607471-82053746 GCA_007258455.2 Sequoia sempervirens | reverse complement strand
CACTCTCTCCTACTCTTTCCCATCCTCTCCCATGCTCTCCCACCCTAAACCCTCTCCCACTCTCAACCACTCTCTCCCACACTCTCCCACTCTCCCACTCTCCCACACTCTCTCCCACTCTTGCACTCTCTCTCCCACTCTCTCCCATAAGCATACATACATAAATATAGGCATACATACATACATGGCACACTAGCATACATATACATACAAACATACAAACATATCAACAAAAATTCAATAAAGTGGCATTTAACTAAAGGAAGACATAACGCGAGTGTAGTATGTGTTGCTAGAAATGCTCCCTAGAGAAAGGAAAAATGTCAAAACTAACAAATAACATGAGCGCGTTATAATGCACTTGCGTTATATTTTTCTTTGGGAATCCCCAAGCCTTAGATTTGGTATTTTCCTTGGAATACCAATCCAAAGGCTTGGAGGGAATTCCCAAAGACCAGAGACATGTTTTTGTAAAATTCTACAATTTTTCACATAATCAGGTTCCTACTCACCGTCAAGATTGTATCTGGTTCAATATCGACAAAATCAAACACATGGGTAATGTTAGGTTCTCTCTTAGCTTTCCAATGATGTAATTTTTTTCACTTTCTGAGAATCTTAAGCCTTTCATCCATAATTTTTTTATTTGTATGTCCGTTTTTCTTCAAAAACCAGTGTTTGGTGGTTTTTTAGCTATAAATTAATCGTTCATCAAAATTTGAAATAAATTACATTTTTAGAAACTAGACTCCATTCTACAAATTTTAAAAAAAAAATCTATTACATTCAAAAATTTCTCGCGAGAGCACGACCAAAATTCTGCTTTTTAGGAAGTGCCCACTTAGAAAATTAGTAAAAATTCAAATATTCATTAAAAAATTATCAGAAAATTTTTGCATCAACTACATACTGTTAGTTAACTTCTAACTATACCGATTTTAAAAATACTACAAAAAATTTCACCGTGCTAGGGTCGTACAAGAGTTGCTATGTTATGTTTTTTTGATAAAAACAACAGCAATTTGTGTACATCCCTCTTTTGAACCCCTTAATCTCAACCATTTTCAAAATAAATTAGTAGTTTAGAAAGCAGACTCGAAGCACTTCGATCCTTGTTTGTGTTCCATCTCAAAATTTTGAGTGTAGCTATCCTCAATTTCATGTCCAAGGTCAGTATTTCCTGATTTCAGAAAAAAAAGTGGCCACATAAGCCCCCTTTTTGGGAACCATCTTGGTGCACTTACCCTTCAATTTATATCTAGACTAGCTTTACACTATTATTTATCATCAACAAATAGCAAAAAGCACATACAAGGAAGGGCATCAACATAGCAGAATTCTTCAATACCAATGAACAACATCTACTAATCTACCAAAGCAAGTTAAACACATGGAACAACAAAGTTAATCTACTCAAATTCACTAACTATGAGGAGAAGAATCATTAAACATGAAATTGGAACTCAAGAATCCACCAAAATCAATGAATTTATATTAAAATTCTAGCAACATGTCTTTACAACAACTCAACTCTCTCTTGAAAATGAGAGACCCCCTATTTATAGTGTCCAAAATGAAAAATGAATGGCCAAGATTCACTACAAACTAGGGTTTCACCTACTCCTTAATATTTTAAAATTTAAAATACATCTGTCTTTTAGCCTATTTTGTCTTCTAGTGAGCAACACTGTAGCAATTTGTCTTTTAGTTGATTTCTCTTTGCAGCAGCTACTTTGTGAGGAATTCATCATCAATAACTGGATTTGCTTCATGTTTCTTAACAACAAAGTTAATCTACTCAAATTCACTAACTATGACGAGAAGAATCATGAAACATGAAATTGGAACTCAAGAATCCACCAAAATCAATGAATTTCTATTAAAATTCTAGTAGTATGTCTTTACAACAACTCAACTCTCTCTTGAAAATGATAGAAGGACCCGATTTATAGTGTCCAAAAAGAAAAATGAATGGCCAAGATTCAACTTCATTGTGTGGCCAAGATTCACTACAAACTAGGGTTTCACCTACCCCTTAATATTTTACAATTTAAAATACATCTTTGTCTTTTAGCCTATTTTGTCTTCTAGTGAGCAGCACTGTAGCAATTTGTCTTTTAGTTGATTTCTCTTTGTTGCAACTAATTTGTGAGGAATTCATCATCAATAACTAGGTTTCCTTCATGTTTCTTCACAGTAGCATATTCCACAAACTTGCCTATCAATGCCCAAATCTTATTCCACTCCATTATATCAGATTGGATTACCTGGAAATTCAATTTCTTGGACCTACTGGTAATCACATCCCAATCTTTATCACATTTTGGTGTATTCTTTATCACCTACTCAGATTGAGTGAAGGCTTGAGCAACAAAATCCATGAATTCTGGTGTGAGTGTATCTATGGCTCCATTCTCCATCTTCTGATGGAACTATGGCTTTATTTTCTCTGGATCCAACTCAACGACAAGCATATCATAATCCATCATTAATTTCAGATACTCTTCGCAGGTTGTCCTAATTTCCTTAGCCCAATAAATGTCGAGCTCCACCTCATGAAGCACCCACTCTAGGATCTCCTTTCTATGATCAAGGCCCAATTTCCATGTTTCTATGAGCTAATGATCATCCTTCACTAGTGCAAGCTCCTTTTCCCATGCTCTTCCAGGCATTCTAAGGATAGCCTCAATTTTAGGATATGTAATCCTGTATAGCTCGGGGAAGTCGGTGTAGAATCTCCTTGTGCCTTCAAGCTACTTTTGCAACTCTCAAAACTTATTTGTTATCCTAAAAGCATGACTGGTTCCCATATTTCCATTATATACTACTTGTTGGAACTAGTCCTCGGCAACCTTTGTCCAATTCTTTCTCCTTTTGAGCTTGTTGATATGATCTTTGGACAATAGTTGTGGCCGCACTGACGACATGGTGGGTAGTTCTTTGGCATAGGACCATTGTTTTATATAGGTCATTAAATCTACCACTTGTGCTTTTATTTCCTCCTAAGAGGTCTTATCCTTACACAACAGGTGCACAATAGTAGCAACTGATCCTTGGAGATGATCAATTTTCTACTCCACATGGCCATTCCTAGGTCAATGGTGGAGACATTATAGTTGATTCCTTCACCTTCCACCACTAGAGTAGTTATCTACATGGTCCTAGATTGTGAGGCATCCATTGTTAAGTGGGACCTGACCCTTGGTTTCTTTTCCTTATTTGTGCTTATTTGTGCTCGAGCCAAGATGGCTTCTAGTATTTCCTTTAGATCCATAAGGGTAGGGGCCTTCCTCTGCAATTACTTCTCTAGCCACTCAGGCATCTGGGACCCTTCCTTTGGTGATTCATGATCACCCTTTGAGCATGATGGATCTCCATTTCCTGGTGACCCTGGGCCTCTTGTTTTATCTTTTCTTCCTCATCTTCATCTGAATCCTAACTAAACATAGCCTCTTTCTCTGGAGATTTAGTGGTTATTATGTTTTTCTTGTGGCTATCTTCCCCTTTAGATGTCTTCTCTTCTTCTTCTTGCTCGTGCTCTTCGTGATGCTCTACCTCTGGGCTCTTTCTTGTTTCAGCCTCTTCTTCATGCTTGTCCTCTTCTTTCTCTTCTTCTTCTTCTTCTTCTTCTCCTTCTCCTCCTAAAGGAGGCATCTCTTCATCATGATTGGGGATTTTATTTTTGTTCTTTAGTAGGAGGCTCCAAGGTTACCTCCATTTCATCATTTGTATCTTTCTTCTCCTCAGAGGGCTTCCTTTCAACTTCTTCTCCAACATCCTTGAGTTGTTGGGCCAACTCTTCCTCGATTTCTTGGTTAGAAGTTTCCATGATGTATCTTGCTTTAGGGTCTTCAAAATCTTCCTCAAAACATTGTTTTTCCTCCTCTTCATGCACCCCTTCATCAATAACCAATTGTTGGAGCTCGGGGTGTTCATGATAATCATCAAGCTCTTCTTCCATTTCTTTAGCTATTTCCCTTTCTTGCCTCTCCAACTTCTCAGAAATCTACATTATTTCCTCCATCATGGGTGGTTCAGCCAGAGGAGGAGGGATAGGGAGGCTAACAACAACTTGAGCTAAACCAGCATGTACTGTAGGATTCATCAACACCCTAGAAAGCTTCGTTGGTATGTTCTGCATGTGGTGAGCAAAGGCCTCTGGGAGCAAGATGGTGTGAATTGTCATTGTTGAAGTGGCCAAGGGAAGGGTTGTTGATGTAGACATGGATGAAGAAGAGAGCAAGGAAGAGGTGGTGGAGGAAGAATCTATCACCCAGATTGGTGTAGCAAACGAGGTGGAGGCGAGGTGAACTAAAATTTCCACAATGGGCAGAGAAGAAGCAAGCATTGCTTGTGATGTCGACAAAGGAGTGATGACAGTGGTAGTAATAGCGACAGTAAGGGAAGAGGTGGTAGGTGGAGACTTTGACTACTCGATTTCCCCTTCCTCTCCCTCACGTAGTGGGTCCTCCTAAATGGTGGGAATTTCAATGAATATGATTGATTTATTTGATTTCTTGAAAGGCTCACCTTCCGATGCTTTCCTTGAATACACCTTGTGCTTGGGCTAGCATTTAGCCACCTCTTTTTCTTTTCCTTGATCGGGTAGTGGGAGGGGACTTTGAGGTTTCCCCAGATGGGGCAGCAACTATTCCACTTTTGTTCTCGCTTTTGAGCTCATCCTCAAGCTCACCATAGGTCAAAGTAGCACCTTGTAGTTTCAATTGGGAAATCTGACCATCAATCCACCATTTTTTTTGGGCCTCTAATGGTTTTTTAAGAATATCGAGGTCATTGACCTCTTCTTCATTCCAATCAATCAAGGGTAGCAACAAGTTGGCAACAACATCAAATCTAGGATCTAGTACATTATTTTTTTCTTCTACAACTTGATCTGGCACAAGGAACAAGTTAACTGTTTTGAAAAAGTATGCCAACATGTGCATGTAGTACCTCATACGCACTTCTTTATCATCCTTGCAATTTTCCCAGAAGTCTTCAATGTTGTGTAGATGGGCGTACTCTTTTCCAACCATTTTCTTTAGCTTTCCATACGGATCCACCCATGGCCTAGCAATGTGGAGCTCCAAGTTGTATTCAATGATTTCTTTCTCAGAATATTCCTCACACTGGAATGCAAGGATTGCATACATGCCTTGGCTGAATGTGAGGGGATAAGGAATCCCCGGCCTATGCTTGTCACTCAAAAGATTATGGGCATGTTGTAGTTGCCTGGATACTTGAAGTAATACCAATCAATCATTCAGGTATCGTGGCAACTTATATGGCCTCTCTGAGAAGCCCTCGATTCTGATGTAGGTAAACTTGGGAAACTGGATGAAGAGAAATCCGAACCAGCAAATGAAGGCATTTGCACTGTGAGTGACTCTCCTTTCAAAGTAACCTCCAAGTAATCTGATAATGTGCCCGATGAAGGCATCATTCACTCTGTGATAATCTTTCTTGAAGTTTCTTTACTAGAGTTGCAGGTATCTGTCATACACCTTCAGTTTCCTACCCGAAGTCTGGCTTGGTGCCACAAAGAGACATCTATATTGAGCACAGTCATCCAATAGATAGACCAAGTATGAGGTCATATAGAATTGAGAGCTCTTCTTTACTGCCACAAATTGCTCATGTAGGCAATTGCTAATCATTCCTACCCAATAGAATTTGGTCTTTCCCTTGATGATTTCTTCTATAAAGTAAAACATCCACTCTTGGAAGTATGTTGTGGTTAGGAGGCCCATAACCCTGCTTAGCAAGGTTACCAAATCATGGTAATCTACGTGGAAGTTGCTTCTAAGAAGCTCTTGAGGGACTTTGTTTGTGCTTCGCCCCTTTTCTTTTAGCCAGTATTGGTTGACTAGTTTCTTGCACTTGAGGGGGTCAACTTTCCATGTGCTTTCAACATACTCTTTTGATGTCTCTGAGCCATCTCATTAATGGTGGGGATGTGGAAGGTTTGTCCTATAGACTTGGAGGACAAATCAGCCAATTCGTTGTCATCTTGATCCATAATTTTCTTTGTTTGATCTTGGTAGGCCTCCTTGTAGGCCATTACTAGCTTAGGAGCCACGAGGGCAGGTGGGAAACTAGCGGCCTTGGCCAACCCAATTTTCCTTACATTCCTGACATTCTTTGTGGTAGGGTTGATGATGATGCTTTGCTTGAATTCATCAATGTTTATGTACCTCGAGTTAGTGTCAGAGACAGTGTCCCATTTTGTAGTCACTTTAGTGTTAATTTCTACACCTTGGAACTTGTATTTCATTTGATCCTTGTCTTCTTTACCCCTTCATGCTTTGGGGGCCTCCTTTCCCCTTGCCTTCTCTAAGGATGCTCTTGAAGGTCCCGCAGCTAATTCCATATATCTTGCAATCAAATGAGCTATTAGCATGTTCACATATAAAATAGGGGGAGCGTTGTTGAAACCCTACAAAATCCACATTAGATCCAGTATTTTATCATTCAAGTATCCCAAAATTTCTTTCAGATCATGGTTTTCCTTTCATTTTGAGAAGTCATGGCAATGTGGGCCTAGGGGTGTGGACCTCCCTAGGCTGGCAACCATTTTGAGGACCACTGTAGAAAGATGACAGACAGGGCACAGTGGCCTACATGGATCCACCCGTATTGGGATTTTTAGCTTATGGTGGGACCCATAGGAGATTAAATCATTTTAGCATGTGGGATTGATCAGTTGTAAGGTTCTTGGAAATTTAATTTAGTCATTCAAGCATGCGGAAGGAAGGGTTGTAGGTGCAGGAGGGTTCTCAGTTGTTTTGGGCTCCTATGTTTGAAACAACACCAATGAGGTGTAATTCCAAAGGTGACATCCTGCAATGTGAGGCCCATGGCCAATGAGGATGGCATCATCTCAATGGTTAAGCTCAACTGGTTCAGGTGGATGCAGGGAAGGAACTATAGAGAGGCGTTGGATGTTAGTCATTTCAGTTGGCGAAGATGGGACGACAGCCCGCAAGAGGTGACTCGCACCATCAGGTCTATAGGGGTCCTTGATGTAAGCTTATTTGTTCATAATTTTTCCAAACAGAATCAGGGGATGCAAAATCTGCAAGGTGAACAGCGGGCTTAAGTTGGTAGCCTAAAACAGCGATGTCAGGGCAGAGGCCCGCAAGTTACCACCCACATTAGGTTTTATTCACTTAGTGGCCTTTAGTTCATTTGGCAAGCAAAGCAAGCATTGAGACCCATAGAGTGGAAAGCTAGAGGTTGTTCGCTATTTTGGAACATCAGTCAAGGAGCAACGGTGAAATGATGGTGGAAGTCTACATTGGATGGTCCATCAAGAAAGTTATGTGTAGAGTTCAGTTGGCGGACATGGTTTGCATGAGACCCACAAGGCAGGTGGCTGAGACCTATCAGCTGTTATGGAACAACACAACATGGAGGGTGATCTAGGTGCAGAAGCCCGCACTCACAAACCTGTGAGGATGAAAGATATCAATTTAATCATGGATTTCATTTAAGTTTGAATGGTGGCTGAGAAGGGGCATCTTCCCACATGAGCAGACTCGAGGAGGATGTTGGCTGATCATTTTAAATTTTATCATTTAAGGGGAAAGGTAATAGTGGCAGGCACTTTGCAGGCCACAAGGGCATGGTTTCCCTGGTTGGAGAACAACTGGGGGAGGTAGGAGTTCTGCATGAATTTCTAAGGAATATTTTCAAAGTTTTTCAAAATTTCAACACCTGGGTTTTTCTTGTCGTGATGCAATCTAACTAATTATGACCTTCCTTTCATCAGAATTTTAACAACTTTTGTGCAAATCAAGAAAAAATCATAATATTAATGGTGATGGAAAACTAACCTAGAAATCCCAACAAAGTCTATGAAGAGACTGCAAGTAATGATGCTCAAATGGCAATGAGATCCTGCAGGCGTGAAGGCGGCGAGGGCTGCGAGATCTGACAAGTTTTTTGAACGTCTAAAGGTGAAAATGACTTTGAAATTGCTATTTATAGAATTTAGTGCATTAAATTTCCATCATAAATGCTGGTACAATGATGGCTATGGTTGGTGGGCATGCAATTCAAAAGAACCGAGCGAGAACAGAGGGGGTCTACAAAGCAAACGACATTCACTTGTTAGTCATTTGGAAGGTCAGCACAGGAAACGACAGAGGAGGATGTGGATCCTGCGAGGCGAGTGGATGGGTTGAGTCAACTATTTGGAATGGAAAAGACAAGGTAGAGTTTTACATAGGGTGACCCACATGGATGGACCCGTATTGCGTAAAGGATGACAGTTTCAAAGTTTGAAGGAAAACTACCAAGGAAACTCCACAGAGGCTAAAGACTTGGAAATTTTGAGGTTGGTGAAATTTGGTTAACACAAGATGATAAATCTAGGACTCCTTCACCACTTAGGACTCAAAATATGGGGCACACAAAATGAGGCAATGGAAAAAGTGACCTGACAAATCAAAAAGAGAGGGTCCCCATTCCAAATAGGGCATGTGTGCTATAGGCACAATAGATAGATGTATGGCCCCCTAATTCTTCTTTCTTTATGGAGATGAAATCAGGGTAGAAATCTAACCACATTGAATTGGTAAGCTTGTTTTTTTATAATTCTTGTGATAGGTCATGAAATCATAACACCAACTATCGACAAACATACAATATGAATGGGAACGAAACTACGAATCCAATGCAATAGATGACATCAAAATTTCCCTAGCTCCAGTTATGTTGGATTTAATGAGATGTTCTATTACTAAATTTGACTATAAGTTATAGAAAAATTACCTTTTTGACATTCATTTTGACTTTTCCTATTTGAAGGTTTAGAGAGAGATACCATTACACCAAGGAGCGAGGATGTCGAGACGATGACCATATCAACCCTTGAGGCTCAAGATCCTTCGAGAAAACACTACATGAGGCATGGTGGGACAAATGGTGAGTTGCTTTTTCCTTTTCCCCATAATTTATTTCATTAGTTTATGTTGTTCTTTTTTCTTTTTTCAAAATTTATGGTTATAGCATCCATTTCAGGCGACAATGTCCTGTTTGGGTGACCTTTTCCAAGAATGGCACCCCTATCCCACATTGGTGCCACTGTCCAACAATGGTGACTTAGTCTAGGTTTGAAAAAAATTATGTTTAGTGTTCAATAATTAATGATTTTACTACATAATTGATGATTCTTTTTGCTTCTTACACGTCTCTCCATGCACATGATAACGTCTAGGAGGACAATTATTTTCATTGCTTCGAGAGTAGGCCACATGAATCTTGCATGAGAAGCAACAACATTTACATGCCATTGTATTATATTGGGTGTACGCCATGCCACCTATGAGATATCATGATGCTATGTTGATGACACTTGTTGAGCGATGGAATGTAGATACCTCCACCTTCCATCTTCCAATGGGGGAGATGATTGTTACTCTTGAGGAAATACACTGCATATTTAGGCTACCCATGCTGGGTAGGTCTATACACCATTCAATGACTTTCAAA
This sequence comes from Sequoia sempervirens, assembly GCA_007258455.2. Taxonomy (NCBI): domain Eukaryota; kingdom Viridiplantae; phylum Streptophyta; class Pinopsida; order Cupressales; family Cupressaceae; genus Sequoia; species Sequoia sempervirens. Next base: position 82,044,251 of record VDFB02252616.1, on the reverse strand, counting down.
ATCCCTAGATGTCAAGAGAGATTAGTTTTACTATACCGTTCGCTGCATAGATTGTGATCCTAGGGGCCATATTCAGCTTAAGTGGTTTCTACATACATACACGAATGTGCCATTGATTCAACGAATCCTGATTTTTGTTGTCACACTTTCTCTAGCGTCATGAGGCACATACCTTGATGGTGGTTTGGTACACATTATATAAGTGATGGAGGAGGAAAAGACAATGTTTTCTTGGGGATGGAGTATGGTAGCACACATGTACTATGATCTTGGTTGCTTTGTTTATTAGGAGGCCAATAGTATTTTGTTTTGTACACTTCTTTAGGTGTGGGAATTTGAGCACATTACATGTACAAGACCGGTCAGATACCCTATGGAAACCCCTTATACTTATCCATGAGTCTTTTTTTATAAACTTAGGTAGCACTGACAACATAGATACCTTTTGTATTGGAGATTAAAGTTTGATCTGCTACAAGATGATGACACTATATGGAGGTCATATAAGACTCTTCACCAGTGGCTAGGTCTTGCACATCAACTAGCAAGGATGTAGTGAGACAGATTATTGGTTGGGTGATATGATTACATCATCACATGTGCTATTTTATTATGATTGTGTGATGAGATAGTTCTGCCAGCTTAAAAAAAAACCTATCCTGCAACCTACATGCCTAAGATTCGTATGTAGTGGCACTAGGCCAAAGGACATTCACCGACCAACCATCATAGACATCACCTATAGCAACCTAAAGGATGAGGAGAAATATGTATTTCTAGCATCTAACGAAGATGATTTTGGCATGATAATTGCATATGATAGGTGATGGAGATGCCATTGATGATGATGATGTAGTGGAGGAGGAGGAGGAGGATCAACAACCAATAGGAGGAGATCTCGAGGAGCATGTAGATGCCACCGAGGAGAGACCCACATCTTGTCCTCACATCTCACGAGCATGTTATGTGACTCCAAACTTGATACAAACCTACGAGCATGGAGGGAGCAACCACACAACTCCCACCACACCACCATCCTCTCAGGGTAGTCTCAGTGTAGACACCATAATGTCCTACCAAGATCTTGATTGGTGAGCCATTGATCTAGGTGATGTGATGTGTTATTTAATTCTTGATTTACATTATTAGCTTACTTATGTTTACATAGTATATATATCATTATGATTTATTTCGTCTTCTTTATTCTAGTTGGCACACAATACTGGCTCAACTTCTTTAATCTAGTCATTGTGGCTATGATTCTAGAAATACCACCACACTAGCCTGCATAGGCCGAGCATAGGCCACCACTAAGTGCATGGTGCCATGCTAACTTATTTGATCCCTTGTCATGATGGAGGACAAATTATGAAGATGCCACTAGAGCTTATGAGGAGGTGAGAGTTACATATGTGGAGATGAGAGCCACTCAGTTTCTTACTGAGAGAAAGGTATAGGCCTCCCTCTAGGAGGAACTTATTAGGATAATGGCAAAGAGATATTGGTTCAAGAAAGAGCACATTGTAACACTCATACACAAGGCTACAACAGTGGACCAACTATAGGGGCTATAAGAGTGGATGAGATATAGAAGCCATTCTTGATCTACTGTCTCATGTTGGCCACCACCACCAGGCCCTAAGGAGTTTGGTAGCCATAGGACCATGTAGAGTATGATGATGTATTTTATTACGATGCACCATATTTTTTTACCGTGGTGAATATGATGTATATAAACATTATGATCTATATAAGAGTGTTATTATTTCTACAAGTTGTGTTTCTATGTTAGATTTGATGTCAATATGATGTATTAAACAATCTATATAATATTATTTAATAAATACTTCCATGATCTAATTGTTATGTGATGGATGTGATCTAATTAAACACTAAGTCTACTTAGATGCTACATTTTTATTAAGTGTTATCATGTTAAAATAGATGCCCTTATGATCTAATTTTAACAATTAAATGCATGTAGTGATCTAATTTAACACAAGACACACGTTATTGAATAGTATGCCCAAAGAATTAATGATCCAAATAAATGAATAATCACGGTACTCATAACAATTCAAGACACACAAATGTTTGTCAAGAACAAAGCAGTGTCAGATAAAATAGAAACTATCTACTTAGTCTAACAACATGCTTTAACATACCTACTATTCAAAATGATTGCTAATTGTAATATCTATGCAAATGTGCAACATTTATTGGTTATTTGAGAGGTGTACCATCTGTTTCCTTAATCTTATATGATCTAGATCCATAGTCTTGAATCGATGATGTAAGGTCCCAACCAATTTAAGCTAAACTTTCCTTTTTCATCTGGTGCAATGTTTACATTGCATTGATTTTAATATAACACCAAGTCTCCTCTATTGAATGAACAAGGAATGAAATTATCATTATACTTGTGTTGCATGATTTTGGAATAAGCTTGAAGATGCTTGAGAGAATTTATGCATTGTTCATCAAGAATTTCAAGTTGTTATAAACTTTGTTCTCTATAAATGTCATCATCAATAAGGCCACTAAGAGAGATTCTCAAAGAAGGAATCTCTAACTCTAATGGAATTATTGCATCCACACTATAAATAAGGTTGTATGGTGTGTTTCCTATAGATGTACAAATACTTATACGATAAGCCCATAATGCATAAGAAATTTGAGTATGTGAATTCTTGTTATGTTTACTAATTATTCTATGCAAGATTTTTTTAGTTTTTTTATTCATTGCTTCTGCTTGACCATTAGATTATGAGTGATAAGGTGTAGAGCACTAATTTTTAATGTGAAATATTTCCAAAAACCTCTTCACTTCCTTATTCTTAAATGGTGTCCCTTTATCTGTAACTAAGGTTGGAGGAAAACTAAATTACACTGATATTTTCTATGATGAAATGATAGATTACATCAACAGTTGTGGAACAAAGAGGAACTGCCTCGACCCACTTCATAAAATAATTTGTGGTATTGATTATAAATGCATGTCTTAAAGAGGAGGAAATATTTTTCCAATAAGATCCAAGCCCCTCACTAAAAATGGCCAAATAGCAACTTGGGCATGAAGTTCAAAAATAGGAGCATGAATCAAATTATTATGTTGTTGATATTTAGGATCTTTCTTAACACGATCAAAATAGTCTTGTTCCATATTTCACCAATAATATCCAATATGAATTGATCTTTGAGTTCTAATGATCTTCCTCCAAAATTCCCACGTAGGTGCCCACATGAGCTTCCTCAAGGACCACACAGATTTCAAATTGTTTGAGGCATCTAAGGAGAAGACCATTGAATGATTACCTAAATAACATATAAAATAGGATTATGTAATGAGCTGCAAGCTTCCAAATACAAAATCTAGTGTTCTTAGTGGTTGGTTAAAAAATTATACATTCTTTTAGATACCTAAATATATGCTATACCGTTCATTGGTAATTTCAACATAATTAGCGACCAATTTTATTTTATCTTTTCATTAATCAAAGGTGATTGGAAATGCACTATGATACCACTGTAATGTATGCCCCTATTTTTTTATTTGATTTTTTGATTTTTTGATTGTGTTTGTTTGTTTGAGGATGTTTGATTGTTTGTTTCAAGTGCCAATCTTTGTCTTCATACATGAAATGATAATAAGTACAAAAAATAACATGAAATAACTATGCTTGCAAATGATATCTTTCAGATTTAATACTCAAAAATTACAACATAAATTTTTAGTCTTTCCCATTACTTTACAAGCTCAAAAATTAACATTTTCAAACCTAGTTTTTGAGGCATATAATAGCAATAATGAAATCCAACTTGCAACGTCCTTCTCTAAGGTAAATGACCTTCAAAGCCTTACAATACACACTACCCAGAAACACTCTTACAGACCCATGCTGACCAAGGGCAAAATCATAACATAACATTCCAAAAATTTGGTAATAAGTCTTAGGTTGGGTGCCACCTAGAATAGGGTGATTAGCTCTATAAATTCAATTTCTTACCAATAAATAAGTGTAATGACATGCCTTGAGTCGCATAGAATAGGAGCATCCATAAACCCAATACCTAGATCACCTTCTCAGTCCAATGTGGAGTTATACACTAAAAACCAAATTCAAACCCTAGTATGAAATGCTAAGAAAGCTTTGCAAATCATCCCCTAATCCACACTAAAATCACACTAAAATGAAGCCACACCTCCACAAGCCAAAACCTAAACACTAAACCTGAAAAGTACTCAAATATCTTCATGTTTCTTAACTAAAAATTAAGAATAAAGAAGCTATGAAGTAATCCATGAATGGAACCACACCCCAACCAGCTAGGGTAAGGATTACACTATCAAAACCAACTCCTAATTAAAGAGGTTTTTCATCCTCAACAATGAACTAAAAACCCCTGGTGAAAAACCAACAACATCCTATTATGCATCCACTTCTAACATACTCAAATGAGCCTCAAAGATGAGGTTATAAAGTCTCGTTGAAAAATTAGGGCGAACAACTTTTGAAAAATCTATTTTCCCTCCAAAAACCATGCCCCCTTTTCTTTTCCCTTTTGATTAAATTTCATTTTTCACTTAGGTTATCTCACACTTGGGCATCCCCCTTATCCAACATAAAAATATGCTTTTGTTACTTTAAAACAACCCTAAGTCATCAACTAGGCCCTAAGGTAAAAAGTGATGTCCCCTCAGACCCTCAATGTAAAGTTATAAAATAACTTTATTAAAATATTTCAATAGAGTAAAAGCACATATTAAAATGATCAAACCTTGGCAAACCAACACCAAACTGAAATGGCATTGTTGAAAGTAGCCTGGCTAGGACTAATTTCCAATAATAGACTTACTATTTTTAGTAACTTCTAAAAATAGCAAATACATTGAAAACTCAAACTGGTGTGAAAATTGAAATGCAAAGCAACTTACTATAAATAGTAAGTGTTGGACTCGACCCCCTGCTAAAAATAGAAACTCTAAAAACCTCCACAAACAGGACTAGAACTGAGTTCTCTTACCAAATTTGTTTATCCTACAAGAACTCTGGAATGGGTTAAAGGATATAACCACAACTCAAAAGCTAGGAGGGGACATTACAATAGCACCATCATGAAGTAATCATGAAAATGATCATGTACTCAATACAAAGAGAACCAAACAAGATCAATGTCAAAACATCAACTGTAAAATTAGGAACCTATCATGACACATGATCTAACCATCTTCTCCTAGGAGATTGCATGCACCAATGCATACATCTTGGTCTCAAGAGAACATGTATTGTGTTGATCCTCTAAACCGATATCAAGATTAAACCATTACACGATACCAAACACACTCTAAACCAAGAATCCACATCTCCAATCACATGAAGATAACCATCACCAATGAGGAATCCATGTCACTGCCAATAACTCCCACTGAACTATGATAATGAGCTACATATGGCATCATGAAAACCATATCCTCCATGAAGATCATCCAGGTCTACACAACTAAAATTCCAATCATACCAAGTAGAACCAAGATTTACAAGACAAGAAGATACAACCACCATCAAAACATCAAGAACCAATCCTACACTGCCAAGTCATCATTGTCAAAAGATCCCACTGAAATGTGTAATCAATGAAGTAACTAAGCTATCATGACATTGTGATAAAACCAAATGCTACAAGTCCCAACAACCAAATAATCAGGTACTCTAACCATCCATCCTCTCATCCCAAAGCAACATACCAATGCACAAATGACCACAAACAGGGCCAATTAACAAAGTTTGCATCAACATTGAATCAATCTCATGGATATAGACAGTCCATACCAAGTCATCCCACTACAACCCAATAGGCTATACACACCTACAACCTACATAACTCGTATAACCCAAACAATGAATCATGCAAACCCATCATCACATTAGTAACTTGCAAATCAATATATCAAATAAGATAATCCTATAGACATCAAGACTCAAACACCAGATCAACCATAGATATGATTTTCCAAACATGTCCAAAAATGAGTAACCATAGTCAATGAACCAAATAAGCATCTAGGAGATAAGAAAAACCTCCTAGCACCAAACCATAACACCACAAAAACAACCACATACATGATCATGTTGTGCCAATGCTCAAATGAACCTTCATATCCATGACACCATAATCATAGCCAACACTATACCTGCACTCAATTATCACCCATATGAGACTCCAAGTCTCCACTTGTGTCAACCCATGTTCTCAAAATTGAAGACAACATGTGTACCTATCATTAGCAAATTCCAACTCTCAAAAATACATATGAACTAGTACTAGGAAGCACCAAATTGATAATCAACTATACCATCATAAATATCATATAAAAAAATGTAATCCCTCAAGGTTTCACCTCTTGACTCGTCCAGATGCTCATGCAATCACACCCCAGATCTTAGAATCCTACAAGTGATCAAACAACTACCAAACTCATTTTATATCACAAACTAATAATCTACCTAATCTAATGTGTAATATAGTGTACATTGTCTCCAACACCTATTCAAAATAAAAAATCTAACTATGTAGGCAAAAGTTATGCTTAAAACCATGTACAAGAGAATATATGTCTTCCAAGCCCCAAAAACTAATGAGAAAAATAAAATCATTGAACCAAACCTATACCAATATGTATGTCTTGGAACCACCTTTCCAACAAGTATACGAAGTCAAAAATTTGACATCCTGGGTGAAAGTTATGCCTGTTTGAAAAAAAATCCAAATTACCCTTATAGGGGTGGCTTGCAGGTGGCTAGCCGGTGGCTCCTAGGTGGCTCACCTACAATGGTAGTGCCCCAGGTGGCATGTTGGAAAAAAAATCCAAAAATTATTAAAAGTAGTTTTAATTTCCAATTTAAAAACTTGTACCATATTTGAAATATTTATACACTGTATTTTAATGAGCAGTGGTTTAATACCCCACTAGGGGCTCGAGCTAGTTACCCAGCCAACCGAGGGCTAGTCGTAGGGGGTTAAGCCCTACCGGAAGCACAAACCCGTCGATAATAGGGGCACTGAGGTTGACAACCCCTATCAAGTTGTATGCCTAGCAAGGGTTGTCAATCCCTATGAGCACAACCAGGGATGTGGGGGGTGATCTAGGGAACCCCCCCACAAACTCCTTACTTTTTTTATTTTTTAAAAGATTTTCAATAATTATTTTTAATTAAAATATTTCACAGGTTTTTAAATATTTTAATAGGTTGATGATCTTTTTAATTATTATTTTTCTATGACTTGGCTTCTATAGTTGACCTATATGGTCAACCGTATGGCTAGGTTGTGGTGGCACTTTCTTTTGCATTTTTTTCAAGTGGCCAAAATAGGGAAGATTTTATGTCATTTTTTTGTTTCTCATCCATCCTGGGTCCAATGGTGAGGTATTTTTTGTCTCAAGAGGTCATCCACAAAATTTTCTCTACAAAACCCTCATATGAAAGCACAATCCAAAAAACCCTTTTTACCCAACAAATCTTGACAATCCAAAAGCCCAAATCTGCAAAATAACACGTACACCATGTGTTCCATACCTTGTAATGCCTCATATATATCCTACATATTCATGGATTCAAATTTGCACAAATATACTCAAACAAGAGTTATAACAAAACTTGGGAGTTCACACCTCCCATCAACAATTAAAGCTTTGATACCACTTGTTAGAAAATAATGCATCATATCCACACCCTTAATTCATTTCCTACATAACCCCATGAGAAAAATTCATGTATGCAAGTAACCATAATACATAGATCGAATAAGCAAGCCACTATAGACACTAAAATTTGGTCTAGGCCTGCAACTTCAATTTCTGCATAATTCGTATAGTTGGTCGTGATTAAATAATGTTAATTATTTAATTACATTCTAACGTTCTTTCTCATCTATTAATTAAATAACTTTTAATTATTTAATTAATTCACTTTAACATTTATTTATCTATTAATTAAATAATCCTAATTATTTAATTAATTCACATTTTCTTTATTATATCTTGATTAATTAAATAAACATTTTTTATTTAATTACATCATTAATTAACGTTACCCTCCTTCTTAAATTAAATAAATTCTTATTCAATTTATCTTTATCGTATTTTCAACTATTATTAAATAAATACTTTAATTATTTAATTATTCATTTAACCTTTTCTTTACTCAATTAAATAAATCTTGTTTATTTAATTAATCCTTAAAATGTTGAATCTTGAATTAAATAATCATTTAATTCATAAAAGTCTATTATTTTAAAAAATTCCTCTATATTTAGATAAATGTTTAAGTTATCTAAGTATTCAGTTCCACTTGACTCAAGATCTATTTGAATCAATCAATTATCTCATGATTTAATGTCTAAGTGTCTTCATGAATAAACTCTTTGTCATAATCAATCAGTTATATAGTTCTAACTCGTATGCGTGTACATGCTTGTTAATTAAATATCTTTATTTAATTAATTAAATCTTGTGTGTGCATTCAAACAGAATTTTGCTTTTAATCTATCTTTATCTTTGTCATGCAAACATTATTCTTCTATTTTTGAATACCAAACTCGAAGATTAAATCATTATTTAATCTTTATCTCTATTCTTAGATTTTATTACTCATGTGAGTACTAACAGTTATCATAATGCATGTTGAATCCTTTGATCTCAATCATCCATTTATCTTTTGATACTGGCATGTCATTCGAATGGTCAATTTTCTATAAATTGATCTGACTTTCATCATTGCAACTCCTCCTCAAATTGTATGACTTTTGGAGCACTTGTTAATCTTCAATATTTTGCTATAATCACATCTATCAAGGCTATACTTTCACACTTACTAAAAATTGGAGGGCAAGAATACCAACATGGCGAAATAGAGAAGGACAACAGAGGTTATCCATGGAGTTACATTGATCTTTAGTGAGATTGTTTTATGTTTTAACTATTTCCTTTGTTCTTTGTTTGACTTTAGATTGCATTAGAGTTTGATTGCATTGTTTTTTTCTTTTAATCTTTCTTGTTTTAATGATATTACATTGTTGTTTTGAATTATGTTTTTTATATTTTTGATAATTAAGACAAGGCTCTCAGAAGCTATGCATAGAACTTCTTCAGATGAATACTATTGATAGGTGCTAACAATGGTTCTTCTTCAGGAGTAGAGTTGATACGCTCTTGATCTGAAGGCTTCTGTGATAATGTAGGGTCCTAACTAGTTAGGTTCAAACTTTCCTAGTTTCTCTCTTTCAGCTTGATTTTTAGGATTCACCATTAAGACTAGGTCACCAATGTCAAAGTTTCTATTCAAGACCTTGTTGTAGCTGCAACGAAGATGATTCTAATATACTTGGAGATGATCTAATGCCTTTTGTCTTCATTCATCTAGGAATTCTAGCTCATGTAGTCTTGAAACTCAATACTCTTCATTGTCAATGTTCCCTTTCAAGGATACCTCATGTCACATGTCAGAATCAATAATCTTTATTTAATTAATGCCTAGTATAATGATGTTGGCTTATGATGCATTTGACTAGAAAAGAATTTTGAAACTTTGGACTAGGATAGGTTATTGATTCTGACATGAGGCATGCATAATGCCATTGCATGTTGTATTGGATCCTATCTATACTAGAGAGTCGAGACCATTGACTTTTTGCTTCCGTGATATTTTACGGAGCGGGGAGAAATGTTTTTGTGGAATTTGGGCCTTCATCATGTGACATTCATGCCCACTATTTAGGCAAACCAAGGACTGTTGACTGCATTGTGTGAGCGGTGGCACTCAGAGACATTGTCATTCCATCTACCTACCGGTGAGGTGACAGTGATGCTAGAGGATGTATATAGGATTCTTAGATTACATATTAGAGGGACTAGGGTCATGTATGATACACAGAAGGGATTCATGGAGATGTCCAGATATTACCCCCATTGGGACATTAGACAGTTGGGGATAGACTATTATGAAATTAGATGGCATGTCTTAGCCCAAAGGTATAGGAGATTAGATTGTCTTTTGTGTGCATTGATTGGTGGTATAGTTCTTCCTGGCCGCCAAAGTCATGGATTCCCTATAGGATGGGGTGAGATGCTTGTTGGGATGTTAGAGAGGTGGATGGTTTATGCTTGGGGCTCCTTGTTTATTAGCTATGTTATATTTCCATTTGCACGATATTGCCTACAAAGAGGAACAGTCCATGAGTTGTGGTACCACGCTCCTTATGGTATGGGCGTGGGAACACATAGCGATTTTCCATATGCCTATTACAGCAGAGGTTCAACAAGGATTGCCATATTCCTTCCATTATGTGGAGAAAACACCCAGCACCATGTCAGAGACACTGGATACTACAAACATGCTAGTGATACAATGGTACAGTTTTTATGGAGGCCATATATGGATTTCCCATAGTGGTCAAATAAGGATGGGCACTTGACATACTATAGACAGACAAAGTATTTGATTGGACAGACCATCTCACACGTGCACATCATCGAGAGGCACTTATCAGATAATGTATTGAGATAGTTTGGCGAGGTGCGAGATGACCCTCGAGGTCGAGCTGAGTATGCCCAATCTTCTAGAGAGGTTATATTATGGGGAGCTGAGATTCTGGTGGCTACTACAGAGGCGGATATTGATGCTCTATAGCGAGTATGGTGGGCTTGGAGAGGTAGAGTAGTAGATCCAGACACCACAGAGAAATATGATCACTGATGGGCCATTCATAGGCTAGTACCACTAACAAATCTAGATCAGGATGTGTTTGTAGAGAGGCAAGGGACAGGTTCATGAGGTAGACGTGGAAAATTCAGAGGTTAGAGGGATGGAGGTGGTAGAGGGGATGGTGGAGATGGAGGAGGAGGTGATCAGAGGGGTGGTGGTAGGGGGAGATGTGGTCACAGAGGATGAGGCCCACCTTTGTCACCCATCTATGAGGAGGTGAGGGAGGGAGAGGATATTCCCATGCTTGATGTTGGTGGAGGTGAGGAGGAGGTTCATGTTGAGGAGGTAGAGATTGGTGGAGAGGAGCATGCGGGATAGGAGGATATTCCAAAGGAGCATGCAAAGGATGAGGAAGGTAGGGAGGAGGCTGAGATGGATGCTCTTGGTCTACTCATGGGCTACCAAGATGATGATGAGGATGAGGAGGATATGGATGATCAAGAGCAGGAGCTTTGTGACAATATTTTAGAGGAGATGGAGGATGATGGGATGGAGATACCACGACAGGATGATAGAGGTCCTATTGATTAGGATACAACAGATTTGTGTGCCCAGGTAGCATCTTTGGAGAGGATGAGGGTACTAATGTTAGAGAGGGATGCCCTACAAATGGAGGGAGATAGAGCATACATGGACAGGGACCAAGCCATAGCTCAGAGACAGGAGACTAAGTAGAGATTTTCAGAGATTAGAGCTCTTTGCAATGGGCCAGCTAATGCATTTTCTCGGGAGTTAGTCAAAGCAGGGGAGAGAGCCACATATTATAGAGATTTATATGAGGCAGAGGTTCCTCCAAAGAGATGGGCTCCCAATTTCTCACAAGAACGTAGCGGTAGGTCTCAAAGCAGGACTTGGACTAGGATAGTGAGTATAGAGGGGGTTGAGGAGCCTCGTAGATCTGGACCATATGACAGGCCTCCTTCAGGACATAGGTCATCAAGATCCTGACATCATTCACCTTCACACTTTGCTCATGGGAGCAGTGGGAGTTTCAGATAAGGACATTCATTGATATGTATTGAGACATTGTATTTTGATCATGTAGCTGAGGGCTTCACATTTATTGATACATTTATTACATTATGATGTGACACTTTTTGAGCGATATATATATGATCTTGGCAGCGATTCTCATGATATGCAGTTCTATTCATGATTATGAAGTCTTTAATTTATGCATGTTATGTCTATATGAGATACCTATGTGATGGATGATCATATCTACTTTATGATGTGTTTATGCAGCCTATGATGTGATGTTGATTCTATATGATGATTTATGCATTGATTTCTTATGGTATCGATCGATATTATGGATACAATTTATGAATATGAGATGCAATGTGATGTTTATATACATTGATATCTACATGTGATGCTATATGTTTGATGATGATGGATGTAATTTGATGCATATATTTACAATTGTTATGTACATGTAATGCTTTTGTTATGTAATCTATGATAATGAATGCCTATTATGCCATGATTTCCTAGATATGATAGATGCCTATGTTTTTGTGTTTTCAAAATGCAAGATATATGTATGATTTATGATGTATGACTTTTTACATGATGTTTCTAACATGAATGCATATGCAGGATGTTTTAATTTTTTTTGTATCACAGGACTCCGTCATAATGCAAGAATGAAGAAATGTTAGTACGAAAAGAAGATGAATAATAAAAGGCATGGTTGTTAGCATTAGGAATCTTTGATATTTTTTTGAATCACAAAAGGCTTTGCGCTTATCATCATTGGGCGGTAACTAATAAAAATGGAGACAAACACCATGATATGACATAGATCAAGGTGTGCAAGGTCATCCACCTACTAACAACAGACAGTCACAGACAAGGATTGTCTTAACTCATACCAAGGGCACAATTGCCCCAGTCTTTTTGTCAAGACAAACCACAAACAACAAACAAATAAAAGACAGGTCATGAGATGTCATCGCTCCTCTAAATTCTTCATGGGACATCCTTGAGGAAACTAGTAACATGACTCAAAATCCATAGTTAAAATACAATCAACAAACAACAGTCAAAGAAAATGAAATACTGATACATCGTTGCTTCTCTAAATCCTTTATGGGACATCCTTGAGAAAGCTAGTAATAGGATTCCAATCATAAAGTCAAATGAACTGATAAGATAAATAAGGCATAAAGTCAAAAATCCAATAAAATATTTTCCAAAACTTGATATGTTTGTTTGATTGTTTTGATTGATAAGATGATTGATTGATAAGACCTGATTTCAGAAGGGACACATACTAGATAAGACGTTGAGTCTGGTTTCAAATTTATGACTATTTGTATAAGGCATGACAAAGCCTAGTTTTAGAAAGACACATATCGTACAAGACGTTGAGTCTAATTTCGTTGATGTGATAACCTATGTAAGGCCATGATGATTGTTTGAGAATGTCTGTATTTAGGAAGGATTCATCTTGTATAAGACATAGGTTGATTGTTTTGCTGATATCTATTTTCAGGAAGGACACATCCTATAGCAAACATAAGTTGATTTTTTTTTGGTTGTAGCATTGGAAATTTGTTTGATTTGAATTGATGGGATTGTTGACTCATTCATCTTGTCAATGCATGACTTGATATGATGAGCTGGAAATTGACTGTGTGTGACAACAAACCCTAAAGGACTGACCTAGTGTGGCCTTGGGGGCTCATCAATTGATAGCCTTGCCTATGTTATACATGCAGAGACCTCGTAGTTCGACTAGACCTTGACTAACAAGACTGACTATAAAAATCTTGAATTGTATGAAGATAACAGATGTGTGTAGTAGTGAATGTGACAAACCCTAATGGACTGACCTAGTGCAGCCTCAAGGGCTCATCGATTGATGGCCTTGCCTACATTATACACGTAGAGATCTCATAGTTCGTCACAACCAATGACCTTGTCTTATAGACAAATGGATTTAATCATGATTTTATACAAACAAACCTAGGACTAACCTAATGCCTCGGGGGCACATCGACAGATGGCCTTGCCTACGTCTAGTCGTTGAGGCAACGTAGTTCAACAAATGACAAAGACTAACAAGTGTGACTGACTCTGACTCTATTTTTTTGGATTTTTGACATGTTTTGATTTTTTTGTCTTTTTGAAGTTTTTTAATGTTTTGGATTTTTTCAGGACATTTTGTAATGTTTTTGCAGTTTTTGACTATTTTACGTCTTCACGATAGCCATTGTAAGAACCAAATATGATGCAAGTTAGGTGCTTGCCCCCAATCGAGTATAAGACCAATTGATTATGAATAGGATGAGATGGGGGATATGAAAAGCACTCAATGCCAATCATTCCAAGTTATGGAAAGGACTATCATTTATTATGAATGGTATGTACAGACGATGGATGAAAATGATAGGTGATATGTATAGGGATAGATAATATGTACAAGGATAAATGATATGTATAGGGATAGATAATATGTACATGGGAGTCAGATTAGAATAATGATAGACAAAGGAGCAGATTCAACTACACATGGCACCTGTTTGCCAAGTTTTCACCGTTGTACTTATCCAAAGCACCACCAAAGTGCTTTTTAGTATTGGACAACTTATTTTTCTTTACTATTTTCTTGATTTTTTGATTTTTTTTATGTTACCAAGATGGTTGTGTCCTAGGTTTTCACCTAGGTAACAATTTTTTTGATTTTTTGATTCTTTTTTTTTTTGTATTTTTGATAATTATGACAAGGCTCTCAAAAGCTATGCGTAAAACTTCTTCAGATGAAGACTATTGATAGGTGTTGACAATGGTTCTCCTTCAGGAGTAGAAATTTTATATGCTCCTGATCCAAAGGCTTTTGTGATAATGTAGGGTCCTAACCAGTTAGGTTCAAACTTCCTGGTTTCTCTCTTTCAGCTTGACTCTTAGGATTCTCCATTAAGACCAGGTCACCAATGTTAAAGTTTCTATTCAAGACCTTCTTGTTGTAGCTACGAAGAAGATGATTTTGTTATGCTTGGAGATGATCTAATGCCTTCTATCTTCATTCATCTAGGAATTCTAGCTCATGTAGTCTTGAAACTTGGTACTCTTCATCGTCAATGTGCCCTTTCAAGGATACCCTCAAGGAAGGAATCTCGACCTCAATAGGCAGAATGGCCTCAAAACCAAATACTAAAGAATATGGAGTGGTGCCAGTGGGAGTACGAATGCTTATGCGATAAGCCCACAAGGTTGGATTAAGCTATAAATTCCAATCTCGACCAACATCAATCTTTTTGAGGATTTTGATGTTAGTTTTATTAGATGCCTCTACTTGGCCGTTACCTTGTGGGTAATATGGGGTGGAAAAATGATGTTGGATATGGAACTCTTCACAAAGATGATGGACTTCTTGGTTTTTGAATGGACGGCCATTATCTTTGATAATGGATTGAGGAACACCATACCGATAGATGATATAGTTTAGGATAAACTTAGAGATCTGTGTGTCGGTGATGTAGGTCATGGGAATAGACTCAATCCACTTTGTAAAATACTCAATGGCAGTAATGATGAACTTATGGTTGTTGGATGATGTGGGATGTATCTTACCTATGAGGTCAAGTCCCCATTGGGAAAAGGGCCATGGTGATGTAATGGGACAGATCTCTTGTGTAGGTGGATGTGTCAAGTCTCTGTGTACCTAACATTGACGACATTTCTTAACAAAGACATGAGTCCTTTTCCATGGTAGGCCAATAGTAACCTAGTCTCATAATCTTTTTAGCTAAGGTGGGACTGCTAGAATGGGATCCACATATACACTCATGTACACCACGCATGGTTGCTTGTTCTTTTTCAGTATTGAGACATTTCTGTAGGGTATTATCTAAGGCACGTCTATATAGGGTGTCTCCGATAATGGTGTACTTGGATAACTTGTGAAGGAATGTCCTACGTTGGTTGTTGGAAAGGTCAGGGGGTATGATTTCGACATGGAGGTAGTCATAGATAGCTTTATAGCATGGGGAATCGAGACCAACAATATCACATACCATCTCCAAATCTAGGATGTCATAGGCAGGGACCAAAATTTGTTCTACCAAAAACTTGAACTTAGGCACATTGCTTGGTATGTCAAGGAGTGAAGCAATAGTAGCCATGGCATTTGTTGTCCTGTTTAGAACACGAGGTATTTGATGAAATTCAACCTTGTCAAAGTACTCCTTGAAACTATTTGCCATGCATTTGTAGGGAGCAAACTTTTCATCCTTAGTCTCATAATCATCAATTACCTATTGGATTACCAGTTGAGAATCACCATAAACCTGTAGGTTCTTGACCTTCTATTTGATTGCCATGTGTAATCCTATCACAAGAGCCTCATATTCTGCTATGTTTTTGGTACATGGAAAGGAAATCCTGAATGAATTAGGGATAGAATCACCCTGTGGTGTGATAAACAGGATACCAACCCCTAATCCATGATTCATATGGGACCCATCAAAGTATAGTTTCCATGTTGTGCCTATGTCAATGGTGAATATAAACTCATTAGGGAAATCTACAACTAAGGGGTGATCTGCTTGTATCAATTCATTAGCTAACTAGTCAACAATGACTTGTCCCTTAATAGCTTTTCTCTCTAAGTACAAGATGTCATACTCACTAAGTATCATTACCCATTTGGCCAGTCGCCCTATTAATGCTTATTTGCTTAGAAGATATTTTAAAGGATCTATCTTCGCAACCAACATTGTTTGATGGTTTAGCATATAGTACCTTAGTTTTTAGAGTAGCAAATACTATCGCAAGACAAGCACATTCAATGGTACTATAGTTAAGCTCATAACCTACCAAAGTCCAACTGAAATAGTATACTACCATTTCATGACCTTCATCATCATTTTGTGCAAGAAATGCTCTGGGTGATGAATGGGTTGCTAAAATATAGAGAATCAGTGGTCATCCCTCAACAAGTGGCATTAATACTAGTGGTGTGAATAGATAATCCTTAATCAGTTGAAAAGCTTCTTGGAATTTACCTATCCACACAAAGGGTATTCCTTTTCTAAGTAAATGTTGAAAGAGATGTGTCTTATCTGCTAACTGCACTTTAAATATTCTAATGGATTGCAGTCTCCCTTGTAATGCCCTTAGCTGACTGAGATTAGTTGGTGGAGGCATTTCCATGATGGCTTTTACCTTGGCTAGATCCACTTCAATGCCTTGTCTAGAGATGATGTAACCCAAAAACTTCCTTGATTTACTCCAAACACACATTTCTTTGGATTTAGTCTCACTTTATACTCTTTTAGCCTTTGAAATATCTTGTCTAAAACCTATAAATTATTTTCCCTTATCAGTGATTTAGCAATATTTTCATCGACATAATCCTCCATAAGATTGTGTACAAGGTCATGAAAAATAGTGGTCATGGGACACTGATAGGTTGCTCCAGCATTTTTGAGCCTAAAGGGCATAACATTTCAGTAATACGTTCCCCATGGACATGTGAAAGCTATTTTAGGTTGGTCTTTAGTTGCAATCCCGATCTGATTATACCCTGAAAATCCATCCATAAGGGATAACATCTCATACTCTATGGTCATGTCTACTATCATGTCAATGTTGGGCAGTGGGAAGTCATCCTTAGGACAGGCTTTATTGACATCTCTAAAATCTGTGCATATGCAGATGCCCCCTATTGGTTTGGTGACTGGTACTAGATTAGAAATCCAATCAGCATAGTCAATTAAACTAATGAAGCCAACATCCAACAGTTTCTTCAATTCAGCCTTGACTAGTAAAGCAATCTATGGGTGCATTTTCCTCAATTTATGTTTCACTAGTTTTACACTTGGTTTTAAGGGAAAATGATGTAGTACAAGTTTAGGATCCAACCCAAGCATGTCTGCATATGACCAGGAAAAATTAATCTATCTTTCTGTAAAGAAGTTGTAGAATTTTGGCTTCTCTTCTTTTGTCAATGATGCTGCAAAATATACTAGTCAGGGATTCTTCAACTAACATGGGTGACTTTTCCTATGCAATAGGGAGAATGTTCAAACCTCCATCCTTAGGTGCCTTAGAGAGGTTTTTGCCTTCGGATGTGTCCTTATTTTTTGCTTTTTCATTGTCTAAAGGTGCTTTTCGGTTTTCACCTAGAGACTCATCATTTTTATTTTTGTCATTATTTTTCTTATTTTTGCAACTGGAGGGTTGAACAGATTCCCCAAAATATGCCTTATTGTCCAAGTCAATGGTAAATCCAGCCTTGTGATCACCACTAGGTATGCCTTCTCGTAATCCCAAGAACTCAACAATCACTTCGACGCTCTCAAAAATGTCTAAGACGGGCGTGTCTTGTTGGTCCCAATCAATGAGTTGGGGATAGACTAAGGGCATGTCATCATCGGAGTTGTCAAAGTTCAATGGCGTCAAGGTAAAAGTTGAGTTGTTCATATAGTCACAAAATTTTTGTACCAAGTCCTCTTTTCTCTTTTGCTTGGATCTAGGTGGATTATGAGGTGGGCCTAATTCCAAAGTTTGGTTGTCTAAAATAGATGTAGTAGGTTCCCAAGAGGTAGGATCAAGAGATTCCCAATAGTAATGTTTAAACCATTCCTCTTTTGTCATATTCTTAGGTGGACAAGAATTCAATGGATTTGGTGAAGATTTCAACATCAAGTCAAGTTCTCCAAATAGCTTATCAAGGTCCATGGTAGAGGTGGAGGATAGGGAATCCCACTCATATTTGTTTGATTCAGGGGAATCATAGTAGGGTTGATCAAATGGTTTGTCGGGTGTCTCGATATCTTCTGAAGCACTTAATTCCTTGAGCAATTTAGGTGATGTGGTACTAGGAACACCAATCTAAATTGGTTTAAACCCAATCCCTAAGCCTTTTGGCCATTTAGAAACAATAATTGGTTCCATCCTCCCATCTTGATGTAAGCCTAAACCATTATGTCCATTATATCCCTTGCTTTGCATGATTGTGAAACCTTTTCCATATTGATCTGTAGGAATGTGAGCAAGTGAGGAAGGTTCTTCAAGGTCTTCTATATACAACTAGGTGGTCACATCTTTTGCATGTATGGATTATTTGCTTAATTCTCCTCATTTTGTAAAGGTCATTGAGGGAGGAATGTGTATGGTGACCACTGATTGTCTCCTATCTATTGTAGGTAAATCATATAATTGAGGAGGAATTAGATGGCTAACATAATAAGATGGCTTCATGTGATATTCTCCACAACCCTGTCTTGGATCTCAACCCTAGGAGTGGAAAGTAATGATGGCGAAGTGAATGTTCTAGTGAGAGTAGATGGATTGACATAATGAGATGAATTGGATGATGAGGCTTCTTGGTTTACAAGCACTTGGCGCTGAGGGGTCTCTCGTAGACTGGTGCAATATTGGAATGGATTTGGGTCACCATCTATTGTTATTTCAGTGCCATTATAAGGGAATTTTAGACATTGATGATATGTGGAAGGGACTGCCTTCATGGCATGAATCCATGGTCTACCTAGTAGAAGATTGTATGGAAGGGTGAGATCCAAAACTTGGAATTTTGTCTCCATAACTGCAGGACCAATTCTGATAGGAAGTGTTACCACCCCCTTTGATTTTCATTCCTCATCAACATAAGCCTTAATGACAATTCTTTTGGTTGTGTCTACACATTCTTCCAAGAAACCTAATGCCTTAATCAATTTTAAAGTGAAAAGATTTAACCCTGCTCCTCTGTCTACCAGAACTTGTCTAACTTTGGTTTTGTCAACAAGGACTTCAAGATGTAATGGGTCGTTATGATTTGTCTTTTCAGTTGCATAGTCTTGTTCAAAGAATGTGGCATAATGATTATTGGTTAAGTAATCCACCATTTCCTTGAAATGATTGACATCAAGATCATTAGGAACACTTGTGCTTTGTAAAGCCTTATCTAAAATGGATTGATGTTCAGGGGAGATACGCAATAGTTCCAAGATGGAAATTTGGGCTGGGGTCTTCCCCAATTGATCAAGTTATACTGTGGCTTGGAAGTCAGTGGTGTCTGATGTGATGAAGGGCCTTGGATGGTGATCTTGGTCCAACAAGTGTTAATAGAACACTCAGGAGTTTTATTTATGGTAGTGGTATTGACATGGTCATCGGTGACTCAGATATGATTTATAATGGGGCCACTATAATCATGTTTGACACTAGTATAGTTGGAAAAATTATTGGTCTTGTTACCCAAACCGGGGGCTTTTCCTTTCCCATGATCATGTAATGGATCCAAAAAGACCTTGTGATTAGTGTTCGAAGATGTAAGTTTTTGTCCATTGACTTGAATTGTTTCATTCTTGACAAAGTCTTCTATGATGTTTTTCAGTTGACGAAAATTTTGTAGGGTATGTCCTTTGGTCCGATGGAAATCACAAAAGGAATTATCGTCCCACCAAGATGGTTTGAATTTCCCTGGATCATATTGTCTCGGCTCCTGAAGCTATATAAGATTGTGTTGCAATAGTCATTTGAATACCAACTCGATGGATTCTCCAAGGGGAGTAAACTCACATTTTGGAAATCATCTTTGTTGTTGTACTGGTCGTTGGGTGTTTTTGGTAGTGTTGGGGGCTTGGTTAACGACGTTGAGTGTGTTGGTAGAGGGTTTACTTCCTCTAAGTGTGATGATCGGTCATGCTTGTAAAGTTTTAGCATCAACTACCCCATCATTGGTAACATTTTTATTCTGAGACCAAACCTTGTTTTTGTCATTGGGGGTATTTTGCATAGTTGAATTTCTATTGGGTGTTTGTGTCTTAAGTTCTCCTTTGTCAATGAGATCTTTTTCTAGTATGACCCCCTTTTCCACTAGTTTTGTAAAGGATGTGCAACAATGTACCCTTAAGTTACTTCTCAATTTTGGATTGAGGTTTTCTTGGAACATAGTGACCTATTTCTCAAGTATCTCGATAGGACATCAACTAGCTATAGTTCTCCATCTCTAGAAGTGATAAAAGTTTCCCCTTCGTCTTGTGCAATATGACACAAGGTTGATATTTTTATTTCGTGGTCGATGTTAGAGGAGAAGTTTTCAATGAATTTCTCAACCAGTTCACCCCATGATTTTATGCCATAGTCAAGACCTGAAAACCACTCTAGTGCAATTCCAATAAGACTTCTCGAAAAGAGTCTCATAAGATAGGTGGGGTCGTAGGTGATATCTATGCACATCATAGAAAATTCCCTTATGTGTTCGATTGGATTTCACTTTACATTATATTTGGGAAAGTTTGGTATGACATACCCATGAGGGAAATTTGTCATGTACAATGATTTATCGAAGGGAAATGGGCATAAATCCTTTGTTGAAAAGGTTTTCTTGTTAGACACTGGCATGCTATCCATTTGTGTTTGAAGTGCATGCATTTGTGTCTATAGGACGTCAACTTGAGTTAATAATGTGTTAGCTGGATTATTTGGATCTATGTACGTGTTTTGGAATCTAGCATTGTGTGATGGGTTTTGGTTAAACATGGGTATGTAAAGTGGGTTTAGATTTGGAATGTTAGTGAATGGGTTTTGATTCAAAATCTATGAGAATGGATTTTGATTCCTAATTTGTGTAAATCAATTTTGATAAGGAGTTTGTGAAGTGTTGGGTCAGTTTCCATATTGGAAAGAGGGTATGCCTCCTATCTGTGAAACCCCAATCTATGATATAGTACTAGCGACATGAACACTAGGTATAGGTGTCATCTATGGAATAGTGCTAGTGACATTGACACTTAGTATAGGAGCTGATGTTCTATATTTTTTGTTCCCAACAAAAGGACCGAAGGGATTGGACAATGATGGCCCTATGGTAAAATTTAGCCTCTGTGTCAAGGTAGGCATACCAAATGGAGTTGTGTATTGTTGAATCACTCTATGTAGGTCCTCCAGATGGTATAGTAGTAGTCACTTGAGGTATAGTAGCACTAGTGGTAGTGGTGTTTGTTCCTTGGATAGATGCAGTTTGTAGGGTATGAATATGAAAACCAAGATGTAGTTTAGCACCTTTTGCTAGCATTTTGGCTAAGTGTCGTTAAGGATCATTTGCTAGATAGTCGTTTATAAAGGAAGAAAACTCAGGGTCTTGTACGGAAGCATCTAGTTCTTCCACTGTCACACGTCCTTGTGCATCTCTAGTAACAAATTTGTCTAAAAAAATCTTGTGAGGTCTAGATGGAGCTGCCCCTACAAAGGGATTTGAGAATGGATTAATGAATTCGTTTGGATCAGCCATGTTTTCTCTTTCTTTCCTTTTTGATCTTGTTTCAACCATGTAATGTAAGCTCAAAGTGCAAGTGATGCAAAAGCTAAGTCTATGGATGATTATGAGTCTAATCTCTATTTTTTGGATTTTCTAAATATAAAGGATGAATGTATGTAGCTCGTATTTTTTTTCTAAAAATAAAGTATGTCTAAAATGACGCTATTCTAGGATGATAGGGTCTAAATATGCAAAGGTCTAAGTGATCAATTTGGAAGATTCTAAAAGAGGTTATCTATCAACTAAAGTGTAATCCAGGTTTCAATTTAGTTTTGACAAGGAACCCTTGTAGGACTAGAACTAAAATATAAGGTGAACTCCCAAACTTGACTAATGAGCTGTAAGGATTCACGTATAGGACAAAAGATATGATGACTAGGTTCAATGCCATCGTTTGTTGAATCAAGGGTTTATCCAAAGCATGAAAGGTTCCTATCCTAAAATCAGCAAAAGATGATCTCTCTAAAGGAAATAAAGACTCCTAAGATGAAAGTAAGATATATGAATAGGGTACCTATCGCTATAATTGAATGATTCCTAAAGGATGTAATCATGCAAGTTTTAAGCAAACTTTCTGGTTTTTGTCCAAGAATCAGTGAAAAAGGATAAGTCAGATACTGGTTTGATTGTTTGTTCTCATTCTGTGATAATATATTATGGTTTTTTGATACTCAGGCAGATGCATTGCAGAATTTAATAGTTGCGATTTTCTTTCTCAGTTGTAGTTTTCTAGTAAATTCAATTTCAGGTGTCAGACACATGCGGTTTTGTTTTTGGCAGATGCGACTTAGGGTATCAATTGTGACTCTAGACTAATCAGATGCAATTTTCCAAACTCTGTGCATTGGTAAAAGTTATGTGACAGGGGCATATGTGTCGTTCCAGACTATAGATGTGGCTCATCTATTTAGATGCGTCACAAAATGTAATAAGTGCAAATTTTCAAACAGATGTAGTTTTCTACTAAGCAGATGCGAGCTATTCTGGCAAATGCCTCATGTCAAAATCAATAATATTTATTTAATTAATTAAATCTTGTGTGTGCATTCGAACAGAACGTTGCTTTTAATCTATCTTTATCTTTGTCATGCAAACATTATTCTTCTATTTTTGAATAGTCATAGGCTACATGATCAAAATATAATGTCTCAATACATATCAATGAATGTCCATATCTAGAACTCCCACTGCTCCCATGAGAAGAGTGTGAAGGTGAATGATGTCGAGATCCTGATGACCTGTGTCCTGAAGGAGGCTTGTCATATAGTCCAAATCTGCAAGGCTCCTCAACCCCCTTTGTACTCATTATCCTGGTGCGAGTCCTACTTTGAGACCTACTGCTACGTGCCTATGAGAAACTGGGAGCCCATCTCTCTGAAGGAACCTCTGCCTCATATAAATCTCTGTAATATGTGGCTCTCTCCCCTGCTCTGACTAACTCCTGAATGAATGCATCAACTAGCCCACTGCAAAGAGCTCTAATCTCCAAAAATATCTGCTTGATCTCCTATCTCCTAGCTATGGTCTAGTCCCTATCCATGTATGCTATGTCTTGCCCCATCTATAGGGTATCCCACTCTAACAATAATACCCTCATATTCTCCTCCAAAGATGCTACCTGGGCACACAAATCTGTTGTATCCTAATCAACATGACCTGTATCATCCTTTCATGGTCTCTCCATCCCATCATCCTCCATCTCCTCCATAATTTTTTCATGGAGCTCACGCTCCTGATCATCCATATGCTCTTCATTCTCATCATCATCCTGGTAGCCCGTGAGAAAACTAAGAGCATCCATCTCAGCCTCCTCCTTTGCATGCTCCTCTGGAATATCCTCTTGTCCCGCATGCTCCTCTCCACTAATCCCTACCTCCTCAACATGAGCCTCCTCCTCACCTCTGCCAACATCAAGCATGGGAATATCCTCTCCCTCCCTCACCTCCTCACAGATGGGTGACAAAGGTGGGCCTTGTCCTCTGCGACCACGTCTCCCCCTAACACTACCCCTCCGACCACCTCCTCCTCCATCTCCACCATTCCCTCTACCACTCCACCCCTCCAACCTCTGCCTCTACCACATTTTCCTCATAGCCCTTTCCTTCGCCTCTCTACAGGCACATCCTGATCTGGATCTATTAGTGGTATTGACCTATGAATGGCCCACCAATGATCATATGCCTCTATGGTGCTTGGAGCTATTGCTCCGCCTCTCCAATCCCACTATACTGGCTCTAGAGCATTAATATCCACCTCTGTAATATCCACTAAAATCTCAGCTCCCCATAAAGGAACCTCTCTAGAAGATCGAGCATACTCTACTCGACCTCGAGGCTCATCCTACACCTTGCCAAACTGTCTCAATACCTTGTCTGATAAGTGCCTCTCGATGATGTGCACATGTGAGACAGTCTATCCAATCAAATACTGTGTCTGTCTGCAATATGTCAAGTGCCCATCCTCATCCGGCCACTGTGGAAAATCCATATGTGGCCTCCATATAAACTGCACCATCATATCAATAGCATGTCTCTAGTATCTAGTGTCTCTAACATGGTGTTGGGTGTTTTCCCCCGCATAATGGAAGGCATATGGTGATCCCTATTGAACCTCTATTTTAATAGGCAAATGAAAAATCGTTATGTGTTCCCACGCCCATACCATTAGGAGCATGGTACCACAGCTCATGGACTGTGCCTCTTTGTAGGCAATATTGTGCAAATGGAAATATAACATAGCTAATAAACAGGGGCCCCAAGCATAAACCACCCGCCTCTCTAACATCCCAACAAGCATCTCACCCCATCCTACAAGGAATCCATGACCTTGACGGTAAGGAAGAACTATACCACCAATCAATGTACACAAAAGACAATCTAACCTCCTATATCTTTGGGCCAAGACATGCCATCTAATCTCATACTGGTCTATCCCCAGCTGTCTAATGTCCTAGTGGGGGTAATATTTGTACATCTCTGCAAATCACCTCTGTGTATCACACATGACCCTAGTACCTCTAGTAGGTAATCTAAGAATCTTATATACATCCTCTAGTGTCACCGTCGCCTCACCAGTAGGTAGATGGAATGACGATGTCTCCAACTGCCACCGCTCGCACAATGTAGTCAACAGTCCCTAATTTTCCCGAATAATGGGCATGAATGTCACATGATGAAGGCCCAAATACCACATAAATCATTTATCCCTGCTCTGCAAACTATCACGGAAGTGAAAAGTCAATGATCTCAACTCTTTGGTATAGATAGGATCCAATACAACCTGCAATGGAATTATGCATGCCTCATGTCAAAATCAATAACCTATCCTAGTCCAAAGTTCCAAAATTCTCTACTAGTCAAATACATCATTTTATTTTCAAATGCATTGCAAAGCATCACATGTGTCACATAATTTTGCAAATGCATCTCAAATTGTCATATGCATCGATCTAAAATGCAAATGCGCTCTACAATGCAAATGTGTAATAATACAGTCACACCTACTCACCGGTCTATTCAAAATGCGAATGCAACTTAAAATCACAACTACATTGCATTAATCTATATCTGCTATTGTTATATGCAAATACGATGCAATTTAACATATGCATTGAAATAAAAGACAAATGTATACATCCGCTAAAACCCTATGCTCAGCTATGGTGTGAATTTACAAATGCGACATTCCGCATATAGATGCATCAATTATGCATTCATATGCAGTTTTCTACAAAAGTGATGCCTAACATAAAAGTGAAATAAATGCATAGAAAAGTGTGCAAAACAAAAATTCAAGAGTTGGTTTCAGACTACATACCGGGGGGCCCACATCTGCAAGTCACCTGAATGTCCAAATGTGATAGATGCGATGATGTGAGTATGGAACTGGAGACATTGTTGCTAGAATACCAAAGCAAAAATCTCAATTTTCTGAACTTCGAGGGTGAAAATGAATTAGATTTTCACCCCTTTTCTATTTATACCCAAGGTTTTGGGTGGCATTTCTTCCGACTTTGTCTATTGGCCATGTAAACTTCCAACTTCAATCGACCCGTACATGTACCTAACACCTTGAAATTCTTTTTTGTCAACTCCACTACATTTTGGCTATCAAATTGACTAATGAGGACTATTTCCAATTTTTTGGAAAATTTGTCAATTTTCCCGAGGGGGCATACCTTCACCTATTTCACACTGGGGCATGTTTTTGATCGATTTTCTTCAACACAACGCCAAAATGACATTGTATCAAAGAGGGGAAAAATGTAGACACTGAAATTTGGTCTAAGCTTGTGACTTCAATTTCTGTATAATTCGTATAGTTGGTCATGATTAAATAATGTTAATTATTTAATTACTTTCGAAGGTTCTTTCACATCTATTAATTAAATAACTTTTAATTATTTAATTAATTCACTTTAATTTTTATTCATCTATTAATTAAATAATCTTAATTGTTTAATTAATTCACATTTTCTTTATTCTATCTTGATTAATTATTTAATAGATGATTTTTATTTAATTACATCATTAATTAACTTTACCCTCCCTCTTAAATTAAATAAATTCTTATTTAATTTATCTTTATCGTATTTTCAACTATAATTAAATAAATACTTTAATTATTTAATTATTCATCTATCCTTTTCTTTACTCAATCAAATAAATCTTGTTTATTTAATTAATCCTTAAAATGTCGAATCTTGAATTAAAGAATCATTTAGTTCATAAAAGTCTATTTTTTTAACACATTCCTCTATATTTAGATAAATGTTTAAGTTATCTAAGTATTCACTTCCACTTGACTTGAGATCTATTTGAATTAGTCAGTTGTCTCCTAATTTAATGTCTAAGTGTCTTGCACGAATAAACTCTTTATCATAATCAGTCAGTTATCGAGTTCTAACTCGTATGTGTGTACATGCTTGTTAAATAAATATCTTTATTTAATTAATTAAATCTTGTGTGTGCCTTTGAACAAAACTTTGCTTTTAATCTATGTTTATTTTTGTCATGCAAACATTATTCTTCTATTTTTGAATACCAAATTCGAAGATTAAATCATTATTTAATCTTTATCTCTATTCTTAGTTTTTATCACTCATGTCAGTACTAACAATTATCATAATGCATGTCGAATCCTTTGATCTTAATCGTCTCTCTATCTTTCGATCTTGGTCTATCATTTGAATGATCAATTTTCTATAAGATTAAAGACCCCTAAGATGAAAGTAAGATCTATGACTAGGGTAGCTATCACTATGACTGAATGATTCCTAAAGGATGCAACCGTGTAGGTTTTGAGCAAAATTTCTAGTTTTTGTCCAAGAATCAATGAAAAAGGATAAGTCAGGTACTGGTTTGACTATTTTTTCTCATTCTATGATAGTATATTTTGGTTTTCTGATACTCAGGTAGATGCATCACAAAATTTAATAGTTGTGGTTTTCTTTCTTAGTTGCGGGTTTCTGGTAAATTCAGTTTCAGGTGTAAGACACATGCAGTTTTATTTTCAACAGATGCGACTCGAGGTATCAATTCTGACTCTGGACTGATCATATACAGTTTTCCAAACTCTGTGCACTAGTAAAAGTTCTGTGATAGGGGCATGTGCGTCGTTCCAAATTGCAGATGCAGCTCACCTGTTTAGATGCATCACAGAATGTAACAAGTGCAGATTTTCAAACAAATGTGATTTTCTACTAAGTAGATGCGATCTATTCTAGCAGATGCAACTCAAATTTAAACTGATGCGACTCAACTTAGATTCTAGGACATGCAAATTACAATAAGTTTTTGACAGATGTGACAGACTCTATAATAAATGCGACACTATGTATCAGTTGTGTGTTTCTGGTGATCAGTTGCAGTTTTCCAGTGTTTGACAATGTAAACTAAGTTTGTTTTGTGATCAAGTTTTGGAAAACAAAGAAAATTAGAAGATAATGTATTTTCAGTTTGACAATCATGCACATGTGTGTTTCCAAAAAACAAGTACAATCCTAAGGCTATGAAGGATAGTATTTACTGAGTTCTCACTTGGTTTTTACCCCAGCTACACTTATTTAAGGTAGATGACTAGTAGCTTGACCCCACTGGCTCCCCTCCATGGCTCAACACTTCATTCAAGGCAGCCAAGCTACAGTACCCATGAAACTCCCATGACATACTTCTCATCTCTTATGCCTAGTTTTCCTCAAGAACCCACTTTTATATACCGGTTGGAAGTCGCTAGGGTTCAGTGTGTGACTGGTTTGAGTCATCTTGGGGTGAGTACTTTTTCCCACCAAGACAGGCCCAATTAGAGTCGGTAACCAGTTCTCTTATGCCTAGGATCAGACGAATGCACAAGGGGAGAGGATACTTTGATATACTAAATCATGAGGGTAATAACAGAGCGTGCTTTCGCACCAAACATAGTAGATAGTAGTAAATTTCAAACCCGAATGATAATTTTATAATCTACTAGACAATCTATTTCAAAAATAAAGTCTTCGACACATGTCATGCATTAAAATTCATTAGTAGTTTTCAGATTAATCTTCGTCAGTAGTCCTGCAGAAAGGGTTTCAAAAACTTGTCTTCTATGATATGACCTACAAACACTATGTTAACTCCTAAAACACACATTGCAAACCAAACAATTAGCTAAAATAAAAACATAATGAAAGACTAAAAATTAGAAATTAAACACAAAAATTTCACCAGTCAGATGCATCGTTCGGAGTGGTAGATGCGTCTTTTCACCAGTCAGTTGTAGTTTGATAAGTCATGGATGCGTCAAAATTTAACAGATGCATCATTTTCTTCATCAGATGCGGTTTGTAATATCAATTGCATCATTTTGTCTATCAGATGCGTTGGGTCGTACAGTACCTACAAAAATTGAATTAAACATCTACAAATTTGCTAAGAACGTGTCTTCACGTCAGGTTCACCAATGTAACATCATGAAAATAGGAAATATTAAAAGCAAACAATAATACAATCAAACTCTAATGCAATCTAAAGTCAAACAACAAAGAACATTTAGGAAATAGTTAAAACATAAAGCAATCTCACCAAAGATCAATGTAACTCCATGGATAACCTCTGTTGTCCTTCTCCATTTCATCGTGTTGGTATTCTTGCCCTCATATTTTTCAGTAAGTGTGCAAGTATAGCCTTGATAGATGTGATTATAGCAAAATATCGAAGATTAACAAGTGCTCCAAAAGTCATACAATTTTGGGACAAGGCAGAGAATTTTGGAACTTTGGACTAGGATAGGTTATTGATTCTGACATGAGGCATGCATAATGTCATTGCAGGTTGAATTGGATCCTATCTATATTAGAGAGTCAAGACCGTTGACTTTTCGCTTCCGTGATAGTTTGCAGAGATGGGAGAAATAGTTTATGCATGACATTTGGGCCTTCATCATGTGAGATTCATGCCCACTATTTGGTAAAACCATGGATTGTTGACTACCTCATGTCAGAATCAATAATCTTTATTTAATTAATTAAATCTTATGTGTGTGTTCGAATAGAACGTTTCTTTTAATCTATCTTTATCTTTGTCATGCAAACATTATTCTTCTATTTTTGAATACCAAACTCGAAGATTAAATCATTATTTAATCTTTATCTCTATTCTTAGTTTTTATCACTCATGTCAGTACTAATAGTTATCATAATGCATGTCAAATCCTTTAATCTCAATCATCCGTTTATCTTTTGATCCTGGCCTGTCATTTGAATGATCAATTTTCTATAAATTGATCTGACTTTCATCATTGCAACTCCTCCTGAAATTGTATGACTTTTGGAGCACTTATTAATCTTCGATATTTTATTATAATCACATCTATCAAGGCTATACTTGCACACTTACTAAAAATCTGAGGGCAAGAATACCAACATGGTGAAATGGAGGACAATAGAGGTTATCCATGGAGTTACATCGATCTTTGGTGAGATTGTTTTATGTTTTAACTATTTCCTTTGTTCTTTGTTGTTTGACTTTAGATTGAATTAGAGTTTGATTGCATTGTTGTTTGCTTTTAATCTTTCATGTTTTCATGATGTTACAACCACAAGATAACACAAGATATACCCTAAGAAAACCCTCAAGAGGGAAAAATCCAACGTCCAAATGTATCCATACTCCATCTATTATTCAACAATAAAACAATACAGGAGGTACATGAATACCTTTGAAGCATCAAGCCTCTCTAATACATCCTCCATGTGTCCAAGCATGAATCCACACATCTCATGTCATGCTTCACATATGCACTCCTTAGAAAGACTCAAAATGATAGCCCACTCACTCAGCTAACCTTAACCACTAAACATGTGTTTTCTTTTATAGACTCAAGCTCACACAAATACAACCAAGTGGTAAGATAAAACCATGTACCACAAAACCATTGGAATACAAAATCACTGACCTCTCATTTAGTATTGGGTACTAAGTTTTCACTTTATTAAATGTTTCCCCAATATTAAATTATTATCCCATGTCTCTCACACATTAAATAATAATACAATGTTACAATACAACATAAAGTGGTCCCAAATAATTACCTAGTGTGATTAACCACACCTCCTAGGTACATCAAAACTAAATAATTATTTAATTACAACATTATAATACAACATTTTATGCAATGATGTACAACACCATATCCCAACAAGTTTGTACTTAATTAATTGAAGTTAATTTAATAAGAAAAAAAATCCTTTACATGTATAACAAAATATTAATTACTATTTTCATAGTAAGAAATAAAAATCTAAATCATTTATCCATATTTATATTTTTATAGAGAAATAAACATATGTGACTCTTTAATATTATTAAAAAACATAAATAAATAATTATTAATTTTCATTGATTGGAAGATACATTAATAATGTTTATTAATAAAACAATAACAAAAATGTATATTTTTTAAAATATCTAAATAAATTAAATTGTTCACACATTTTTTGAAATAAAAATAAATTAAATTATATACAATTAATGTATATTTTTATTTAAATATAAATAAATCATATTGTCTACAAAAATGATTAGATCATATACACTAAGATCAAAATTTGATGGTCAACCTTATCTTCAAGCATTTTTTTGTGATGGTTATCTATTTAAAGTAAAATAAAAATATATATTTATTTTATTTTATATTTATATGTTTTATTCTTATATTTACATTAAAAGATGTTGTACAAACACATGTATAAAAATCAAAACACCAACATATATTTAATAAAAATAAAATAAGTCTAGAGTAAAACAAAAATGGCTTTAAGTAAATTAACAATTTATGTCTCCATCTATATATGTCGAAAATAAAATAGTTTTAAAGTAAAAAAAAAAAACTCTAAAAAAATGAAATCATAGACTTTTTTAAAATAGATATATTTAAGATATCTTTAACATGGATTAAATTTTTATTTTTATTTTTTTATTTTTTAAATATATTGTCTATATTTTGATTTTAAACGGCCTCTCAACATATGTATACTGTTGAGATGATGGCATGATAACATCCTTGACACCATGATGATAGAAGGACACTGGGCCTCTTGTTTTTAACATAATGCTTTAACCAATTGAACCAAAACCCCTACCCAAAATCATAAATTTATTAAGAAAATTAATTTCTCGCTCATGTGGGACAACCTTCTTTTACCCAAAAGATTCTAAAATTAAACCATACAGACATCAAAATTAAAATAGAAACTGCCTTAGTCAAATAGATGTTATCTGTCATCGTCATCTTCTATTGATAAACATTTGTTCTATTAATTGTGTGGACCGTAATAATTGGCTTTCGAATGTGCGTTGTTTAACAAATCCTTTGCTCGTGGGAAAGGTTGATGTTGACGAGAGCTGCCCAACCAAATATACTATTTGTGTTTCATCTAAATTCATTGATTGTACCAACACCACAGAGACCATAACGTAAGCTGACGCAAGACTCAGGATATTTCTTCTAAAAAGGGAATATCCATTAATTTACGCTGGATCAAGTAATCCTAATCCAATCAAGGTAATACATTATGGAAACTACAATGAGCAACCAAAAACAAATATTATAGTTGAGAAAATTACACCTCCATAATCTATCTCTCTCTACCATTTACCTACCTGTGAGAGGATTGTATTGAAATTTTGTTTTGATTTGTTTAATTTTCTAATGTATTATAAAGTCATTAGTTAGGCAGGATCAATAATGATTATTTAATTGTTTGTTATTGATTAAAAATGGTTTTAGATGTAATTGGTTGAGAGATTTTTCGATCACACTTTTGATTTATTGTGAAAATACATGAATAATTAAAAGTGTCATTTTTAATAAAATGTATCAAGAAAATAACTAATCATATAGCAAACATGTAAGGTATTGTAATATATGACTTGATGTACTGTTTGGGGCCAACCTTTTTTTGGATGTTACTAGATAATTCAACAAAGATGTAGTTGATATTATTATATGGTTGATGATAAAGAGTTGAAATGATAGCCTTAAACACTTAATTCAACAACAAAGATGTCACAACTATTCAATTCACCATTTAAAATTTTGAAAATAAGAAAGTAGACCTATACGAAAATTAAATATTCTCTTCTATGTACTAAAAAAATATTCAAAAGTTTGATTCTAGAATCAATTGTGTATGTTTTTTATTGGACATTTCGGATCACGCTTGATAATCCATCATTAGGGGGCAAATAGTGAAGAACTATGCATATTTTTAATCAACATTTCAAATCGCACTCGATGATCCATCATAAAGAAGTGGATAATGAAGAACTATGCTATTTAATCGATGTTTTAGATCACACTCAATGAATACTCTACATGATAATGGATCACTAAGTGTGATTCGAAATGTCTTGTACTAGTTTTGTTCTCACATCCCTAGTCTTTCCCACTCATATTGTAACTGTGCCTAACTTTACTGCTATATATGCCTAAGGTGCTCTGGTTTCTACCCCATACACGTAATTATCTGCTCTATCAACGAGATCAAGAGATGCTTCACAACCATTCCATTTAGTTTAGGACCAAATCCTTCGACGTCTCCATATGATAAAATCACTGTACTGAATTGAATCAATTATGAATTATTCGATTTATACTTATTAAAAATGAATCATTTCGAACAATCTTTTAAATACTACATGAACCATAGAAAGCTAATTCCAGCTATTAAATAAATTAGCTATCCTACGTTGTAAGTTCCGTATTACAATTATCGCCATATGTTTTCACATCAATGGAATTTTTTCTGAATCTCCGTGAGTGATCTAACTGTATTTCTTGTTGTGTTCTCCTTTACTTTAATTTCATTAAACACGACAATTATTTTCTAATATGTAAGTTACATCACATCGACCGACACATAGATACATCACGTCAACTTCAAAGTCATATTCGGACGTTGACGTGCCCATAAAAAATGGGCGACGTGGCTGAGCCTCCGTTTCAGATTCAGCCTAACTAATCACTTCCCTCTTACACGGCAGCCTCTGTGTCATCCGATTATGCAGCAACCAGATCTGGACACCTGGTACGCTATCACTCACGAGAAAAAAGCACATTCCAATTGCCCATCGTTGAACAGCCTACAGACGAGATTCTGTTTTGAAAAGCTTTTAAAGTAAGAGAACTGGATTTGTCTTCGACTCCACAGAGTGTTTTTATCTTGGGAACTTTTCACAGGAAAGTAATTCACGTTCACAGGCGATTTTTAATCCGTGAAGTTGTTTTGTAGAAGATTTTTCACAAGAAACGAAATTGGCGGTGTTAATTAAGGATTTCGTTTGATTAGTTCTGTGCAAGTTGGAGATAAATTGGAGTGGTTAGGAAAGCATGTCGTTCCAATATTCTTCTTCGTCTTCTAGCAGCAGGTATTTGGGATTTGAGGGAGATCGGCCTCGGCAGGGACCTGTAAGGTGGGCTGAATCTCAGGAATGTAGTGACAGTCGTAGGGGTGCCCGATTTAGTGATCATCTGAAGATAAAGCAGGATGAAGGAAATTGTGGTACAGAGTTCAGTCCCAATTCAGTTACAGGGCATGCTGGGAGGTCTGCAGTAGGACCCCCGCCTTCTCCTTCTCCAGTTTGCAGTCCCACCAGCAGTTTTAGCCCTGCCTGCTCACCCAGAGGTACCCCATATGCTCAGAGCCGCCGCAATGGAGAAGCTTATTCAAAAATTGAGGTATAGCTCAACCGCTTAGCTTGAATATGTTGTTACTATTTGAGAGCAAATGTGCCTGATGGTTAGGCCATCTCATCCTAACTCTCTAGATATAAGTGTTTTTAGATTTTAGTTATATGTTAATTTATGTCTTCAATGTTTCAGATCGATCTATTGTTAAGATAACAATGTAATGAGAATTTTGAATTTTAATGATTCTATGACAAGTTTTTACATCGATGTTTTGGATCATATTCTATGATCCATCATCAAGATGAACTAGAGTCAGAAAAAAATCATGTTAGTTTTTACCAATTAATATGAACAATGATGTAATTAGACATATGAGTAATTTTTCAATATAACTAATCAAATGGGCTAGTCAATGTGTTGGAAAAATTTCAATGGCTCGAAGCATACAATGTTAGGATTTCCCATAATTTTAGATTGAAAGGAGCATAGGCAGCACAAGTGGGTAGTTTTGTACAGTGTTACTAGCTCATCTGCTTTATGGTGATTTTTATTTTAATTGTGTATGTTTTTCAATTCAAGATTTTTAATAACTTTCAGTAATAAATCATCAGAAAGAAGAGAGCGATCTAAAATGTAAACTGAAAATATGTACAATTAAAACCAAAAACTACTCTGTGGAAAACTCATACCTGTTTCTTATTGGACATATTCTCTTGTTATTGAAAATTTTACGCTTGGATTGGATGTTTAGGTCTTAACACCTCGTGGCGTGTATATCTCCTTGACTTTTCCCTGTTTGCTAGCTTATTAAGCCATCATTGTGAAACTGAAAGTTCTATTGTAATTGAAAAAATAGAGATAGAACTGGAAAGCGATACTTGGACAGATAATTTATCTGTGCTGGTTATAATTTTAATGTTCCATGGTAAAACTACAATTCAATTGTCTGGATGGTCTTTAGGGATCGACTGGACCATCTAATAGAGGGAAAAGACCGGTGGGAGAATCACATGGAGAAGCAGTAGGTGGCCCATCATCAGGAAGGTCTGATAATTCCCAGCTTCCTCTCTTGGCTACTGGGAATATGTATTCTAACCGGGAAAGCAAACCCGCCCCAGAAAACCCAGAAGGTTAATTTTAAAACAGGGTTTAAACCTATCAGACTTTGAATTTCAATGCAATTCAAACCTAATCTGAATCGTTAAAATCTATCTCCAAGTTTGTGTTTTGATATAGCCTCTGTTATGATGCAGATGAGGACAACGATGATGTCCGGGAGATTCATATGACTGAGGAGCGGTTGAGACAGGCAAATACTAATAATCAAATGATCAGGAGGCCTCGGCAGCACAACTGGTCGGACACTTCCATGGGCTCCTTCATCTCCAGCGATGGCGAAAGCATAAGTCTTAGCACAGAATTTAACAACGTGCTCGCAGCTGCTGCAGCGGCGGGCACTAATGTTAACTCTGCACAGGCTGCTGCAGAGTCAGAGCGTCTGAGGAGTATATTGGAGGAAGTTTCTCCTGCAAGAAGGGGTCATTTGCCTGGCATTGGAGAGGAGGAGCCCACCAGAAGCGATGAGGGAGATCAAACCGAAAGTAACTTCAACAGAAGAGATAGAGATAACATGGCTCTTGTTCTGTCTACTGATAATAATCATACTACTAGTAATAATAATGCTGCCCCTTTCGAAAGAAATCGAGATCAGAGAGGCGGTAGAGACTATTTGGCTCTGGTTCCCATGAATGGAACCCATGAATCCTCAGGTAAAACTACACAACCATAATCTAATTCAGTACTCTAATTCAGTACTCTGAGCTTTTATATTGTTGGCAAGTGTCATTTTTGAATTCAATTGTGTAAGATTTGTTTTTCATTAATGTTTTGTTTTTCATCAATGTTTTGGATCGTGATCCATCATCAGAATAATAGAGAATCGGAGGAAAAACATTCATTTTTCTCCAGCTCTCTATTATCCTATGATGGTTTATGAGTGTGATCCCAAACGTGGATTAAAAACAAATCTTATTTTCCTCGAGCTCTCTATTATTCTGATAATAGATCAGAGAGTGTAATTCAAAATATTGATAATGTTAGCACATGTCTTTTTTAGATTCAACTGTATAAGATTTGTTTTTCATCAATGTTTGGGATCACGGAGTGATCCGAAATATATTCTGTAATCCAAAAAATTGATAAAAACAAATCTTAAACAATCAAAAATGACATATACTAATTATTATGAACTTTAAAAATCTAATGTTTAGAATGATTATAGAATAAAAATCTAATGTTAAGAATGATTATAGAACCCATGAATCAATTAAGAGCCAAACTACAGAACAATAGTCTAATTTAATGCTCTGGGCTTATATAATTTTTTTAAATTTTTTTGGTTGATCATTGTTACTACTATTGTTAAGGGTCGAATTCAGACAGAGATGCTCCAATGAACTCGTGGGACTCTCAGAATAATGAGAACGAGACAGCTGTGTTCAATCATGGCGAATCAAATGGAGACAGAAATGGATCCACGTCATCTAACTCCGCAAGAAGCTGGAAAGAGAAGGGAGGTCAAGTGGCAACTCCTAAGCAGTTGGCTTTGGCAAAAGTAAAGAGAGACAAGATTGAAGCAAAAGCAGTTGCTTGGGAAGAGGCCAAGACTGCACAAGTCGACAACAGGTACCCACTGAAAATATACTTTTGTTTATTTCCAAGGCTTGGCATTGTTTAATTTTAATATTAAACATTCGTTTAGATAATACAAAATCTGATGTTGTACATTTCAAATGGGCTTCTATTAAAAATGAATCATGCATTAACTTTACAGAGTGTAAAGCCATTGTCTTTTTTCTTGTGGTGGGGGAATGAGGCCCGGGGAAGTTGTATCCCTTTAATAGCCATTTAAAAAACAAGGTTTCCAATAAAGGACGGAATAGATAGAGGAGAGGAGTATCTGGGCACCACATATAAAGTTTGAGTCAGTAGTGGAGATTAAAGGGCATCCGAAGTGCCCATCTATTTAAATTCTCTTTTCGAGGTAGTGAATAGGAAATGTGCCCATTTATTCAAATTCTCTTTTCGAGGTAGGGAATAGAAAATTTGGAAAAAGTATTTTAACCTTAATATCAAATAATTGTTTATCAATTCTTTTTAACAAAATATTGAGGTAAATTTGAATTTGGATTTGGAAAGAAAAACAATTTGACAATAAAAAATTGGATTCAAGAAAATCTATCTTTAAATAATTAGTTGTCTTTTATAAAAATCAGATAAAAGACAATTCTAATCAACAATGATAAGATAAAAAGCTTCCACATATAACTAATCATAAGTTAAATCAAGAAATAAGATATAGTATATTAGATTTAGATTGTCTTTTATAAAAATAGGAGAAAAGACAATTCTAATCAACAAAGCTAAGATAAAAAGCTTTAACAAATAACTATTCATAAGTTAAATAAAAAATAGAATATAGTATTAAGATAAACTTAAATTATAAATTAAAGAGATAATTAGTATGGATATTTATATATCTTACGGTCAATCAAAAGATATTGTTAAACAAATCTAACTTATGGAAAAGAAACAACTTATGATATTGTTATAGGATTCAATCGTGTAGTTTCTCAAGTCAAACTCATTAATCCATGTTTCATCAAGAGTCAACCATGTAGTTTTTCGAGTCAAACTCATTGACCTATTTTTCAATAAGTTTCATGAAACATGAGTCAATGAGTTTGACTTGAAAAACTACACTAGCAGCAATATCATAATTATATATGTTGTGTAAAATACCTTCCACTTATCAAAGAAATAACTTGTCAACTAGGAAAAATAACAAAGTTTTTGGTCACCTTTCCATTCATACCAAAGATAAAAGATAAAAATATATAAATTGTTACATGAGTCATATACACCACAAATTTTATTGGAATGTTGCCACTAACATATAATATTGATCAAAAAGTCATTTATAAATATGTAAGATTATATTTTCTTTTCTTTTGTTTTCTATTTTCTGATGGTGGATCATAAAATTTAATTTGAAATATAAATGAAAAACTCATTTGATCAAATCCAAAAACATCTCATAGTATAAATCAAAGATTAAATCTTCCTATAGTGGGTACACTGTATGCCCATTTAAATGAAGCCCATGTACAATGTACCACCTCTTTAGAAAGTAAAATTCTTATAGATATGGACTGACTACCTAATGTACGTTGCGGTGCCAGCTCTCCAAAAAAATATCTGTTACTAGCTATCCATCTTCACTGTTCAAAATCTACTCCTTACCAACTCACCTAGCTGCATACATGTGAATGGTTCAGACCACAAGAGTCAATTTTTTTCTCACTGAAGTTTTACAAGGAAAATACAATTTCTTACCGGTTATTCAGAACTTATGGTTTCGTGTAGTCTAGTGAAGTGCAAATGAATTGGGCAGATCCCCAAGTAGAGGAAGACAGTCCATAAGACCACAGAAAGTAGTCGGTGTATTTCTTGCAACTTTCACATCTCCTAATATCAAATGTATAGGTAATATATTGGATACACTAAAACCACTTCTAGTCATTGCCCTTTTTTCTTTGGTTTAGATCAACAAATATACTGGACTAAAATTTTTATCTTAAGAAAGAATAAAGAATTTGTAAGGTACCCTACATATCTTCTGATCAGAAACCTCTAAGGAAATTTTGAAATGTGCAATTCATTTCACTGTGCAGTAAATGAATATGTGTGGTTAAACAACATAATAACAGATAGAGTATATTCTAGCTTTATCCAGATAAAGTCATTCATCTGTAACTTATTCTTTGCAGATTCAAGAGGGAGGAATCAATAATCATGGCATGGGAAAATGAACAGAAAGTGAAAGCCAACATAAAAATGAAAAAGGTGGAGGTATGGATGTCTTCTATACTTCTAACTATTACCCAAATTTTCCATCTACAACGAAAAAATATGTTGTTTTCCTAAACATTTTTCATTGTTTTGCACAGAGAAAACTAGAGGATAAAAGGGCCAAGGCATTTGAGAAAATGCAGAATGAGATTGCAAGAGCACATAGAAAAGCAGAGGAGAGGAGGGCAGTTGCTGAAGCTAAAAAAGGTGCTGAAAATGCCAAGATAACAGAGGCTGTTGAAAAAATAAGAACATTTGGAAGACTTCCCAGAAAATTTCTTATCTTTTAAGAAATCTGAGTTTTCTTTGGCTTTTTTGTGTTTCTTTGTCTTTCTGATCTTTGTGCTTGACATTTGGAGGATGAAGCAGTGTACTATTACATGTACAGTAGTGCAAGAGTTATATTTAGCCGATAATGTCTGCATCCATTACAGTAACTATCCATAGGCCTTAGTGCTTTCATGAATAGGTCATTGATTGGACTGAAATGAGATATGGATGTCAGCTATAGTGATGGAAATAGAAAATTAGCAATTTTACACAGTATGTTGCAGGACGAAAAAGGAATCAAATTTGTTTGTACATATCACACTATATTATAAAATAGGCTCACGGCTTTTAGTACTAAATACTACAATTATCTCTCATGGACTATTTTACAATTTCAGGTCCATGTCCAAATTATCTTTTCGAAAGTAATATTATATTTGTTTGTACTAATTATATACAGGAACTAAGAGTTGATTTCTCCGCAAAGTTCATTGGATTTACAGGATATCTTTTTGACTGTTTCTGGATTTGATTTTTTTTTTCACATTTTTAAAAAGTTCATGTAATCAAATTTAAAAGCATTCAAAAATTACAGAATATTTGTATATTTACAAAAATTGATAAATTTGGGAAAACTTTTCTTAAGTCAGGAAGCCTTTAGAAATATATATAAGGGATATGAAATCGAATGGTTTATAAATTAGTGTTGAAATTAATAATTAAACAAGACTGGTTAGGATTATGTCTAGGTTATTTATAAAGTATTTATATATTTTTAAGGATTATTAGATTTAAGAAAGGAAAAAGTTATAATTATTTTTGGAGAAAATATTTTGAAAAAGAATAAAAGAAAATAAGAATTTTCTATTGGAAA
This sequence comes from Sequoia sempervirens, assembly GCA_007258455.2. Classification (NCBI taxonomy): domain Eukaryota; kingdom Viridiplantae; phylum Streptophyta; class Pinopsida; order Cupressales; family Cupressaceae; genus Sequoia; species Sequoia sempervirens. The sequence goes on along the minus strand of VDFB02252616.1, from coordinate 82,003,987 downwards.
GATATTAAGAACTTCGAGCCATTTACAAATAATTGCTCCCCCTGTTTCCATCTCACCCCGTCTTAATAGGAAGTGGCATTGCACCTTTCTACGATCCAAATGGAAAAAGCTTAGCTCACAGATTTGGAAATCTAAAGTAGACACCTAATCTCAGCTCTTAGCGTGGAAAGTTCTTCATGTCAAGCTCTCTCTTGGCACCTTCCTTAAATTTGTTATCTCTTTGCCTACTTGCCCCTTTTGTGGAAAAAGTGAATCCATAAAACATGCTTTCTGCCTCTACTCTCATGCTCGTAGTTTATGGCACTCACTTTTCACCTCTATGTTGGCTTTGTTTCCTCATGCATGGTCCTAGAAATTTGCTCTTTTGGGCTCTTCGTCATCCTTCGATATTCTAACCCAAACCTGTAGACAAGTGATTCTCAAACTTTTTTGGAAACTCTATTGTCTTGCTACACTCTCCAACACCATTCTCCTACTCCAATTAGAAACCCAATTGATCTGTGTTAATTTATCTCTCATTTAGTAAACCTACAATCTGGTCATCCAATCACTTCTCCACAAGAGAAATTACACTACCTTTCTCTTCAATTGCACGTCCTAATTGAAGGAAAGGGAGATGTTTGATCCTTGATTACCTCTTTTTATGTCTTTCAGTAGGTTGTATGTGTTGCTTTTGGAGAGCTTATCATGAATCTAAGAATAGGAATTGTTGATATTCTGGCTCTCAGGATCCATCCTTTTGTAAACATTTTGTGTTGAATGCAGCTATTCAGATGTTTTATTGGTAGGGGATCCTTATTGTTGAGGGGGATTTGTTGCCAAATCAATTGGATTTTCCATCTTTGCAAGGGTTGTAGCAACATTTCAAGGATTTTACTAGGGTATATTTTACAAGTACAAGGTTTTAGTTGATCATATCAAAGCTAAAATTAAAGTTGATGAAAATGGACTCGCTGAGGATTTATATTGCAGATTTATGTATTGGTTTTGAGGGTTAAAAGTGTTTAACCTGCCTATTTGTTTCTCCTTGTTATAGCTTTATTGGTTACAACAATTCAATTTGTATCTTCTGTTGTATTTTTATTGCTTCTTTCAATAAGAAAAAGAAGAAATAAGAATTCTAATTAATGATAGAACAAAGGTATATTGATTCTAACTAGAACCTTTCATTTTTAATCATAATATTATATGGGGATTTTGAATTTATCTAAGTGACAAATATTGTATTTGGTTCCCTTACTGTAAATTGGGGGCCTATTTTGAATTTCATGTTAATATTTGAATTATGCATCAAATTGTAACATTTTATTTTTGGATGTTGGTCCTAAGAAGATTCATAGGATAGATTTCATTGAGTTTCAAGGATTAGATGTTGCAATGTAGGGGCTTGTGCCATGTTTTGGTCAATGTTATCTTCATACACCAAAAACTCTATAAAAGGGATCCTAAGTTCACATAAGAGGGGCAGAGTAAGAGGGCTGGAGATATACCATTACTAAGAAAACCTAAGGTTTGTAGTATTTATTCTTGTTTCTAGGCTTTTCAAGGCTTCTACCATATCAAAGAATTATTTCAAATAAATTGGTTTCTGACCATCCTTTCATAAATTGGCTTTAGACCATCTTTTCCTTATATGTTGTTTTTCGAAGAGTTTGGCTTCTAATGTGTACAATGGATTTAAGTTTTTCCAATTCTATATTTGGTTGCATGAATAGACTATCTTCTTATTAGACCCTCTATATATGATTGCATCACAACTATACAATATAATTTTAAATAATATTTTTGATCAATTGTATATAATTTTGCATTTCATGTGGTCATTGATGATGTCTTAACCATCCAAAAATTTGGTTGAGATATAAAATTGCATATTCAAAATAAAACCATGTCAACTATCTCATGAATAATCCGAGAAATTAACAAATTCATAGTTTTAAAAAAAGGTATTATGCTAGAAAAACTTCACTAAAATATCTTTGTTAATAAAAAGTTCATCAAAGATGTGTACTAGAAGGGTTGGAAAGCTAGTATTTCTAACCCTTTTAGAACATATCTTTGATGAACTTTTTATAATTAGTTGCTACCAAAAATACATATACTAAATTGATAGATAATAAATGTATAAAATGCAAAGAATACATCTCTTAAATGTCTCTTTTTGATATTTCTAATATAAGAAAAATTGTAGTACCATAAAAATTATAAGATAATTATAAATGAGAGAATTTGTTAATTCAAATGTTTCAATACAATCTTAAACAATTAAAAGGTAAAATATATACTAATTGTTTATCTTAATTTTTATAAAGGACACTACTATGTCTCACTTGCGCAAATTCTTTCTCTAATTTACATAGGATACTCTATATAATAGTCAATAATAGAAAATCCATTATCTGTATGATTCATAAGAGTCTTCTCGACCCCAATCCATTAAAGTAGATAAGGAATTAGAACTTTCTCCATTGTCACTCATAGTTTTTTTTGATAGCCAAATGGAGGGGCAGTAAGATATAAATGTTTGTCGCCAGATTTGGGATGAGGTAAAATGATGTACTTTGGAGTGCATTCGCATCGTTTCATTACTCTAACTAGTTTAAAATATGAGATTACTGAACACAGCCCTGCGTTATAGGCAACCATAAACAAAATTTTATTAGTATTACAAACCAATCTAAATTTTTTTGTGAACGATCTACCACGCCCCTGTATATAAGCATGGAAGACATTGAGTGCTATCGCGTTATCTTTATCTCATTAACGTCATTATAATTTTGGAATACTAGAAATTTGATGGTATACACAGAGGAAGGCGCTTCCTGTAAATGTCTAAGAAGGAATTTTTTTACTTCCCTAGATTGACACCGCTTTCGATAATGCTTATCCTGAACCAATATAAACTAAAAGGAAACTCCATATCAATCTACACTAAGTGAATTTACCATGGTGATCTTTGAGTACAAGCCAATCACAAGCTCATCTGCCACATACACTTGGAAAATAGGAGCAACATAGCTTTTAATTGTTGATGCAACTATTGAACTTGCATCACGTAGACACGAAGTTTGTGCATTTTATAGCCACATCATGCTTGTGGTCAATGATTCGAAGAGACCGTTGATGAATATTTCCATGTCACAATATAGGGAATTTCTTACCTCAAACACATTTTCTACAAATTCCACGCTACTATATTTTATGTATTTTTGTGACCACATTTTATGTGGTACTATTGTCATTACAATTGGTGACATTTCAACATTGATGTAAATATGACGGACATATTAGTCTCTAGAAGATGCAAATCTTACTAGTATAATTGAGTTCCATTTTTATGCATACTTTTATTTGGATAGTGTTCTCTTACACAATTAAGTCGTTTTCAAAATAAAGTTAGGGAATTAGTCTTTGTAATGATGAAATTGGTCTTTCCATGAAAATTTTGGATTTCATTATGTTTGCTATGTCTATTTAAAACTAATTTGGTTTATTATATATGTCTATTTCAAAGCATTGTGAGCCCATTACCCATAGGTTATAGGATCATTTTACATCATCAAATTGGTTAAAATAATACAATATATTAGAAGATAAGGAACTAAAATGTTTCTCTTAGCCTTAGACATGGGGACATGTCAAATTTCTACAATGGGAGAAACCACTTATAATTTTAATACCGATTACTCTTTAATATGTGAGTTAGATTGACCAAATGTATTAAACTTTTTATTTGTCCATTTGAAGAGTCTACAGTTGAAACAATATTAAAAGATGTGGTGAAGGCCTTAACTTATCTTCACAAGCTAGAATTCATTTATAGAGATCTCAAAACTAATCACATTTTGGAAGATAATGGTGTCATAGTCAAATTGACAAATATTGGATAACATTTTCGTGAATAAAAAAAGGGAAGCCCAACAAAAGGATTCTATATAGTTTCTTCAAGGGATCACTACTATAGAGTTTTTTTATGATGAACCTTAATGAAAGAAATTGTTGAATATTTTTAATTGCTTTCTTGTAAAACAACAATGTCTCTAGCCATCATTTGGAGGTTCCAATGGCCTTGTTGAGTCTCATATCATAGAAAATGAGTCTATACAAATTACCATTTTAACCAATCCTTGCTCTTGTGTTAAAATGAAGGAAATATAAGACCTAATGTTTCTCTATAAGTGTAGACACCTAAATTTGGACACTTAATTTATCCAAATTTATTATTAACTATCCTAATCAACCTCTCAAGGAATTTTTAATTCATTTTATCCTTCCAAAGAATATTAAATTCCTTTTACTCTTCCCCATGTGATCTTTGACTTGTCACATCAAGTCACATGTGAAATCTAACCCTCTTTTAATCTTCATTAATTTGTCTAATCAAGTATTTGCACAACCTTAATCATTTAATTAAGTCAACTTCATTAAAAACTTTCTCTTTTTGAACAAGGCATCTCCATTCCCCATGTGAATTTTTAATTCACATTTAATGCCCCAATGCATTTAAAGGAATTTTAAATTCATTCTCTCATCCCATGAGAATATTTGAGGAATTTTTAATTCCCCACATGTCCTCTCACCCACACGGAGACAAGTACCTCATTTATGAAGAGATCTTGTCCCAATTTCAAAGTACTATGTACCCCATCCATGTCATGTACTACGACTCCACCTCATGTCCACTTCACCTTTTTGAGCCACTTCACATGCCACATGTCAAGATGTGAGGGCTTGTGAGTTCTCAATTCACCTTAGCCCTACATCTTGATCTTGGTGGCTCAATCTTGACTGTCCATTTCCCTAGAGAGTCCAAAAATATCTATAAATACCCCCTCTTTTTTCTCATTTTAGGGGGGATCATGCATTGTAGCCAAACTCTTGCAAAAAATTTCTAGGAGCCATTTTTCACACTTGCATCCACTTCCACTCATCTTCTCATCCTCATACCATCATCTAGTTTGCATCTCTTGCCATCCAAGGAGCATACAACACCAAAGATCGAAGGGCCAACCAAATGATCGATTCAACACAAGGTATAAAGTTTTATTTTGTCATCTTTATTTTGTATTGATTCCAACTAGGCTAATCTTGAGGTGTAAGTTGTTTTTAGTGTTAATTTGCACTCTTTTTCTTGTTGTTTGTTTTCTAGCACTTAAATTCGCCCTATCACATTTCTAGCATGCCCGGTGGGACCCACAAACGGGTCTCTTGCTTTCATATTTTCTATTTTTTGACTTTTTGCAAGTATAGGTTACAGAGAGGCAGACCTGACCCAACAAACAGGCGGACCCGCCCTCCATAGGCAGACCTGACCTTTCCCTTTCCCAGGGGCGGACTTGCCCTCCACAGACTTCAGAAGCTATTTTTTTGAAAAAATTCACAGAGAGGTGGACCTGACCCATCAGACAGGCGGACCTGACCATATTGATAGGCGAACTTGACCCATCAGACAGGCGGATATGCCCCAGACAACTTTTTCCAAAAGGTAAAATTTCAATTTTTAGCAATCTTTTTGGCTGTTTTAAGGGTTTTTAACCCCTAATTAGGGACATAGCTTAATTAGGAGGTGTCAAATCAACCTTGTATGTTGTGTTTTTAGGTGAGCTATTTGACGTATCCAATCCCCTTGCACCATTCAACGATCCTGGGTAACGAGAAATCATAGCTTACCATGTCCTTTGAGTCTACCCATTTTATTTTTTCTTACTGAAACATGCTTGGGGATTTCATCACCCCAAGGGACGATTCCAATCACGCGTACTGGCAGGGTATATAAAGGGGGGAGAGTGAAAGTTGTACCTCAATCCAACCACGTTGTAATTGGCATAGCATCGAGATGATGTGAAGAGTTGGTTAGAGCCTTTTAGGTTTTCGACTCATGCTTGTAACAGGTTGGTGTTCACAGTTTGCATCTCACGTACCGGGTGTATATCAAGGACTCCCTAGTAACCATGTTCATCCTAGATTAGAGGACTTTGTCAACCATACCCTCTCTACTAGACTTAGGCTTGTGATTGTCTGAATTGTCTTCTTTGTGCCAAATCAGTGATTGTCTGATTTGTTTCACTTTGCCATAGCCTTTTGATTGATGATTGTTGTGTTTTGAGTCCTTTGCCTTAGTCTTTTTATCAAAAGTCGAGTCAAACCTCCAGACAAGCGGATTTTCCCTAACGGACAGTTGGACCTGACCTCTGCATAGCCAGATTTTCCCTCCTTTGTAAAAACTTTAGCTACTTGGGCAGACCTGACCTCTTCCAGGGGCGAACTTGATCTCTAAACCAATCCTTTTGGAGCCTATTTTGGCCATTTTTGACCAACTTTTTCTCCTTGGGAGGACTTTCCCTCATCTAGGGGTGGACCTTCCCTATAAACCAATCCTTTTGGAGTCTGTTTTAGCCATTTTTGACCAATTTTTTCTCCTTGGGTGGACTTTCCCTCATCCATGGGCAGACCTGCCCTATAAACCAGTCCTTTTGGAGCCTGTTTTGGCCATTTTTGACCAACTTTTGCTCCTTGGGCAGACCTGACCTTCCCCATGGGCGGACCTTGTAGAAGTTGAAAAACCAACTTCACAGTCCCCAAGAATCACCTGCAAGCAATCACCTATCACATGCAACAGATATTTAGAACAAAAATGAAAGATGTTCTGTAAACTCTCAAAGCAAAAGTTTGTGCAAGTAAAAATCAAAATTATGATATTGAATGAAATTGTTTTACAAATAATGCAAAAGCCTTCAAAAAAGGCAATCATGCAAAAAATAAGACATGCACAACCCTAATCCTATTTTGAGCATAAAGACAACTCAATAAGATAAGGATAATAATTAACCTAGGAAATAGAATATTCCTAAGTAAACTTATGTTAAAGTGTAATTAAATGATTAATTACACCAACACCCCCCCATAAGTGCAACTTAGGGAGAAGCAAATTATTATGCAAAGATGAGTCCCGAAAATAAGGCCTGATCAGGTACTCATTTACAAATGCAATGATGAAGTAGAGAAGGAAAACCCAATGGGACAAAACCCCCCTACAATGAGATGACTGCTGCAAAGAAGCACTGGAAGAACACTGTGGAGTAACACTAGAACCGCAAATATGACAAGCAAGGAAAGATAGTTTTGTCTACAACTGAAACCAAAACCAGAATCATAATAATGTGACAGCAGACCTAATGCCATGGAACACTCGAAAACTCACAAACTGGAACAACCCTAGAATCTGTGAAGCAATAGTAGATGAGATGATGACAAAATATGGAAACCATGTAACTTGATGCCGATGCTAAACTATGACTGAAACTCTTCCATGGGAAGGAGTACCAAAAATAGACTTTGGAACATTAACCATAAAAAGATGGCCTTCAAACTGAGAAGAATCTGAACCAATGAGGATCAAGAAACATAATCTCCCAACTGAAGTGTCAACCGATGAATCCGACATGTGTCAAGTTATGGAAAAAAAGTGGCCAAAAGAAACTAGGAAACCAGAAAACCCATGCGAGCTACCATCAAATCAAGATGAAGATGGGGATCAAAGTGCATGCACACTCTAATCATATTATTATGCAAGAAACCCCCTTGATGGAACTTTATATCAGTTCATTTATTACAATACCCAATTATTGTAAAATGAGAGAATGCAAAACATGCATAAACTACAAAGAAAATGTAAACCTAGTGCATGAAAACAAAAAAGAGTGCATGCACAAACCAAGGTTCACATCTGCCTCCATGATTAAAAATGACCTCAAATCTGTGTAGAGGTCGGAACTAGCTTTCCGATGATATCTCATTTGCGAAAATCCAACACCATGGCCAAAAATTATGATTTTTTTCAAAAAACTGAATTTAGCCTATAGGAAATGGGTTTTCTAGCAAAAAGAAGTTTACTTCTGATTTGATTTCTGCAAAATCTGTTCACAACGAGTGGACAAAAAAAAAACCCAGAAATATTTTGAAGCTAAGAACAAAACCCAGAAAATCATTTTTTGATCAGCAAGCAGAAGATGAAAACATTATTTTTTTAAACCTTCAGCCAAGAGGAAAAATGACGCGCGCTGATTTTTGTACAATAGTTTCTCCAAATCCGTACAAGATATCAAAAATCTAAAAGATACCCAATTCATATTTCGACCCTAGCTACAGAACCCATAAATTGTTTTTCCTACAACTGAGTAGAAGCTGGATTTTTGAAGCAAAAATGAAAAATGGCTGTGAGAGAATATCTTCAAAACACGAACAGGCAGCAATAGGTCTGGAGCTCTGATACCATGTAGAAATTGAAAAACCAACTTCACAGTCCCCAAGAATCACATGCAAGCAATCACCTATCACATGCAACATATATTTAGAACAAAAATGAAAGATGTTATGTAAACTCTCAAAGCAAAAGTTTGTGCAAGTAAAAATCAGCATTATGATATTGAATGAAATTGTTCTACAAATAATGCAAAAGCCTTCAAAAAAGGCAATCATGCAAAAAATAAGACATGCACAACCCTAATCCTATTTTGAGCATAAAGACAGCTCAATAAGATAAGGATAATAATTAACCTAGGAAATAGAATATTCCTAAGTAAACTTATGCTAAAGTGTAATTAAATAATTAATTACACCAACAGACCTAACCTTTGACCCACCCCTTTCAGGCCCATTTTGACCAAATCTAACCAACTTTAGCTCCTTGGGCGGACCTGACCTTTGACCCACCCCTTTCAAGCCCATTTTGACCAAATCTGACCAACTTTTGCTCCTTGGGAAAACTTGACCTCCATGGGCAGACCTGACCTTTGACCCACCCCTCTCAGGCCTGTTTTGACCAAATCTGACCAACTTTTGCTCCTTGGGCAAACCTGACCTTCTCCATGGGCGGACTTGACCTTCTCTAGGGGCAGACCTAGCCTGACAAACAGGTGGATTTTCCCTTATAGACAACCATATATGCCTTGCCATGTGCACACTATTAACCCATTTTCCTCCATTCAAGTGCCAATCTTCTCAATTTTTTGTGCTCTTTCCAATGACATATACCACTTCATACTTTTGAGAAGTTTGCCAGGGCCTCTTTTCCTTCCCCATCCGCCTTCTCGAAGGGGGCATACCCTACCATTCTCTCTCAATCTTTCATCATAAACCTTCCCTTACGAGACCAGGGCATCCCCTCTAGACAGCCCTCCATACAACCATATATTCCCTCCTTCGGAGCCATACCCACCCCCCTCCGGTGCCATACCTTCCCTCCTTAACAATCCCAATCAATCATTTACTCATTTTGAGTAATCTATCATTCATTCTGAGCCTTCATCTTCTTGTTTCAAGAATCATTCATCTATTGTGAGCAGTCATTCATCCATTCCGGTCAATCTTTTACTCATTTTGAGTACTCATTCATCCATTTGTTTCTCTAATCAAATCATCGTTTTCCCTGTCCAAATCCCCTGAACTTTGTCTCAGGTTATTATCCAAATTGACCTAAGTGTCTGATATGATCATCATCATTAACATCCTCTTAGGATTGTCATCCATCCTAAGTTAATCATCATTGTTAGCCCAATCAATCCATTTTCAATCTCAAAATGGATTCGGTGTTGTAATCATCTATTTATCCTTTAATCCGATCAATCAATATCCTAAGTCACCTAGGGTAATCTCTGAACGAGTTTTGTAGTCCCTTCCGTCGCATCAATCATCAATCAATCCAATCCAATCCAATCCAATCGCACCCCTATCCAATCACCTTCGACCCAATCAATCTACTTCCATCTCGAAGTAGATTCGGTGTTGTAATCATCCTTTGGTAATCAAATCCGATCATCAGAATCAATCCCATCGTATCATCCGATCATCCTAATCTGAGATTTAATCCAATCCTGATCTGAGCTTGACCTAAATCCCAATTTGAGCTTTAGTCCATTCCCATCCAAAATCTTTGATCCATTCTCTTTATCCTTTCATCATCATGAATCCTTATCTTCCATCAATAGTGGTCAAGGGAAACCCTAATTACGTCGACAATGATAATGAAAGTCTTGTCGATCAAGAAGAATGTGACATAGATCCCTTTGACACTATCATTGCTAGCAATTTTTCTCCACCCACTTTCCAAAACCCAATCACCCCTTCGAGTTATCCTGTTATTTCTTCATCCATGACTAATCATGCTCCTTATGCTACCTGTGACAAGGGATATCCATCACATCCATCATATCCTTCATCTACATCATCCTCTTATCCAACACCCGCATCCTCTTATCCTAGTCTGCCATCACAATAACCGTATCTTAATCCCTCATCCACACCCTCCTATCTTAATCCTTCATCCACATATACCCACTACCCTAATCTTCCATGCCAATCTACTTACCCTAATCCTACATTCACACCTTCTTATCTTAATCCAATATTTGGACCAACCTATCTCAATCTTCCACCTCAATCTTTCCATCCTAATCCACCATCCCAATATCCTTACTACAATCCACCACCCATATCCTCATGTCCTAATTCACCATACCAATACCCCTATCTTAACCCTTCATCTAATCTTCATCCTCCATCTATTCCGAGTCTTGCATCCAATCCCATTCCCCCATCTAATCCTTGTCCACCAATCCCTAGTCCTAATCCCCGACTAATCCATCATCCATCATCCACTCCTACCACACCATCTCAGCCTAGAGTATGCAAGTCTCTCATTTCAAAAGTTCTCCAAGGACTTATAACAAAGCAGACATCTCCCACTCCACACCTTGAAGTTGTGGAATCGTGCCATCACAACCCATCATCCATGATCATTAGTGATGAGGCCCTTCTCCACCCAATGCCTATCATTGATGATACCACCCCTAGCACCACTCAAACCATCAAAACCATCACATCCTCTGAATCCACTGAGCCCCCATCTCCTACCATCACATCTACTAAATCCATTGAACACCCACTTCCTACTCCAAGAGTCGTTGAACCCATCAATGACACCCAAATCCAATCCACTTCTCCCACTCCTAGTGTCACTAAAATCCATTCTGATGACTGCATCAAATCCTCCATCCCTGCATCCTCCCCACTTAAAGAGTCCCACCAAGACTCCATTATCATGTCTCTCGCACACGATGAGTCATGCCAAGAGCCTAATCCAAAGCATGCTGACATATCCCCTTCTCCAGATCAAGATCCTACCATCCCATCTAGTCCACCTCAAGATCACAGTCCCCCATCCATTCCATTCCATGATCCCCTTGTCATTCAAGATCCCATCGCTCCATCCCCATCTCCATCACATGATCCTACTACCACAAATCTAGATCCTATCATATCCCCTAATCCCTCTCTTGATACCACCCATCCAAATGCTACAATCCCATCATCTCCCTCTCATGATCCCCCATCATTGCCTAAAACTACTTGTTACCCATTTTTCACCTATGGGCTCAATCAGGCAGGGTAACCCATGCTTTCAGAGGTTCTCGAAGACCTAATGGAGGGACACTTGCATCAGGATCACATTTTTCTAACATGTTTGCTTCTTGTGCAAATGCAGGGGAAAATGATGTTGTCTATTTTGACACGTGGATTAAATGTGGCTCCCAAGAGGGTTGAGCCCAACGTGCATATCTTCAATTTGGGGGTGGGTCTTTTCCTTTTTTCTATTTTGCTTCCTTCTCCCCTTTTCTTTGTTTTTGATTCGGTTCCGACCCTGGTTCTACCTTTTATTTCTTTTTCGAGCCCCTTCTTTGTTTCCATCGGAGGCGGAGTTGGACCAAATCCTAACGTGGAACTTTTTCCAAAAGTTCCAGTTTTCGTTTTGGTTCTGGTTCTGGTTCCGGTTCCACGCTCGTGTGCGTCTTGTTCTCTTCTTTGACCTTGCATTTTTCCCGTGGGGTAGTTTTTCCCTTCCTTTTCTTCCTTGTCCTTTTTTCTCTCTCCTTGCCTTTGTCGGAGGTGGGTTCGAAATGGAATTCAAACTTGAAACTTGATGAAAGTTTCAATTTTGGGTTTGTTTCCGCCCCCACCCCCACTGTGTTTTTCCTAGAATCGGTTTTAGTTCTGATCCCGCCTTTCTTTCTTTTGCTATGCATTTTCTTTTTTTCCCGGGCCCAGGACCAGGTCGGAATCTGAACTTGGAACTTTTCCAAAGTTCTGATTCCGGCCCCGGTCCTGCCCTTTCTTCTTTCCTTTTCTTTGTGGCATGGGATCGGGGGTTTTCTCTTCCTCCTTGGTTCCCCCTTATGTTTTTCTTTTGTTCCTTTGTATCTTGTGTTTTACCGAGAGCGGGATTGGAACAAAATTTGAATCTGAAATTTGAAGAAAGTTTTAGGTCCAGATTTAGTTCCAGTTCTGGTTCCGCTGACTCTTTGTCCTTTTCTTCCTTGTTTTTCATTGGGGTTGCTTTCTCCCATTTGTCTTTATCCCTTTTCCTCCCTTCCTTTGCCTTCCTTTGAGTTTTGTTGGGGTCGGGTCTGGGTCTGAATCTGAAACTGAAACTTGAAGAAAGTTTCAGTGACAGATTTGGTCCTGATCCCGGTTCTACCGGGATTCATCTGTCTTTGTTTTCGCCCCCTTTCTCCCCTCGGTCCTGGTTTCAGTTCCATCTTGGCCCCACCCCCACCAGTTATGAAAAGTCTTAGCGAAAAGGAGTGCCTTCACCAGGAGATGAAGATATCGACAAGAGGTCTTGCCGATAGCAGTGTGGTCTCGGCGAAATGAAATGAGTTCAGAGAAATGTCTCCCTGACACCCAAAGTCTCCCCCACATGGAGTAAGCTCGCCGAAGGATCTTGCCTTCGCCATAGTGTCTCGGTGACCCGATGGGGTCTTGCCGATGGTTTTTTGTGAGATCGATATAACTTTGGGAGCTCGCCATGAGGTCTTGTCAACCGTTGTGTGTCTTGCCGAAAGAATTGGCATATCGGTATGACTCTATCCACCCTCTATGACTTCTCCTCAACATCTAAAGTCTTGCTGACATGCGATCCTTTTGAAGCAACCTTTGACTGCCTTGGAATCTACCTGGCACAAACTCAACCAATCAGAAGGCGCTAGGGCATATCACAGGTGGTGTGACTGTTTGACTTCCCCCTGCGAATGAGATCAACCGAGCATGACGACATCCCTCTACTCTGAATCGAAGGTGATCAGTCAGTAATGGTGCTTGATCTAGCAGATGGATTTGATGCTGCTTCTCGAAGGGGAGGTAGCCCTGAGTCACCGTGGCAACTGGGGATGTCGACTGGAGAGGTGGAGTGACATTAATGACCATGTCGTAGAGCATTCAAGGTGACTCTGACAAATCTTAATGGCAGACTCGAAGGCTGTGAGTTAATGATGACAACTGTAAAAGATCTAAAGACATCCCTGGAGCGGTCTCTTGTCGACATGGAGGGGGGATGCACATTGAATGCTTCATTGACTTCATTCCAAGGTTTTCTAGGGCCGACGTATTCAGGCGCCGACTCATTTTTTTTAAAACCCTAAGGCAGGGGCCGACATACTTTTGTATATAAGGCATTTTTTCCTTCTTGTAAAGTAGTTCTCCTGGATGCTTTTTTGAAGTCTGTGACTTCTACAGTCCTCTCTAGGATTAGCAAAATTTTGTAACTCAGTTTAGGAGCATGATATATAAAGTTTTCCTTGGTGACTATTGATGTTCGGATTTCCATCTTGTTCTTGCAGAGTGTTGTGCATTTCAGGTTCATGATCATGTTATTTTTGTGAATTTCTTTCATTCCTTCATAGCTTTATCTTATGTTTCATGCCTTCCTTCGCAAAAGTATCATTATACAAATCACAAATTGTGTTCACTTAATCACACATGGATTCTAGTATGTGAAAATCTTTCTTTCCTCTCCAGAAAAAAGTGTATGAATCAAACCTATTTTTGAAACGTTAGTGTAAGGCTTACAGAATCTGATGTGTAATCTTATGTTCATCATCAGTATTCAAGTGTAATTTGGGTATCTCATTGTTCCTGTCATTTCGGTGTATCACCTTAGTCAATTTATGTACTCCTCCATTTCCCTTCAAAGAATTAGTAGTTTAGGTGACACTAAAGGAAGTCAGCCTTCTCCGGAGGTTGACCTCTGCTTAGAAGAAACCCACATCTTAAGAGGTCTTCCCATGTTACACTGAGGCATTGGACATTAGGTTCAACAAGGGTGCAACCTCAGGTGATAACAGTTTTTGGCACGCCCGGTGGGACTCTGAACTGCTTCTCTGTTCATGTTTATGCATTTTATTGCTGCTGTTTGGTGTGTGCAGCAGTAGTTTCAGCCTTTTGGAGGCATTTTCTTTACATACCTTGCAACTCTGAGCTCAAATCTTCTGGTTTCACAGGCACAAGTGTTGGTATGTCTCAAAAGAATTTGTTATTTCTGAGTTTCCAGCTCTTTGACTGAAAAGATGTCAAATATTTATGAAGATGCTTGCTATTACCCTCCATATCATGAGTATGTTGCTCCTACACATCCATACCAGAACATATTAGACTTGCTTCAACAGATTGACCATATGTTGTGGGATCTCAGTCAAGGTCTTCACAATATGAAGATTAATGATATTAGTAAAGTACTTGCATGTCTATCTAAGATGTTGGTTGATATCAAGATGCAACTGGGTACCATTATGCAACAGCAAGAAATGGCTGAGCAAGTCTGATTTTATGATCAAGAAAGAGTGGCAAAAAGAATCCAGTTTGAGGGAGACCTTGAATAGGAAATAGCTGCTAAAGAAGGACAAATGAAGTTGTTGTCTGCTCAGGTGCAAAATACTCAAGCTTATTCAAATTATCAGCACCAACTAATGGAGGAGTTGTAAAAGAGGCAAGCTGAAGAGAACCTTGTCCAGCAGCTGGCTGCAAAAGAGGCAAAAATGTGGCTAAAATTTTTTGAACAAGAGGCTCCTAAGTACGAGTTTGCTAGCTTCATGAAAAGTCAGCCTCTTAACTCCCCTAGTAAGTCTTCTCAGTTTGAAATCCCAAGCTTTAGGGTTTTCAATTCGATGCAAGAGAATGTAGTACCTGAACAAGATCATTCCATCATCCCTCAAGAGCAGCCCATTGATCTAGATGACTTACTCCTCAAGGAGAGAATTGGAAAAGTAAATCCAATGCATTTAGCTGTAGCATGTTACCGACTACAACAAGAAAAGTTCAAACAGGAGGAGAGGCAGGAAGTAGGACAATAGACAGTTGAAGATCTTCACTTACAGATAGAGGATGTCCAAGTTTCTCTGGAAAAGGAGCCACACAAAGAAGAACAATTGGCTTCTTTATTTGATCAACTACTTGGTTATGTTGAGCAAGCTAAATAGAACATCCAGGTTCCTAATTTACTAGTTGATTTGTAGTAGCCAAAGAATATTGCTGACTTGTTCGATGAACTTCCTCAATTTGTTAATGAAGATGAGGATCTCACATGCATGATAGCATCTATGCCTGGCAGGGAGCAACTAAATGATAAAACTCATCTAGATTTAATGCAAAATTATGAGTTAGATGATATGATAGAAGATTTTTGTTCCAACATAGATGATGAACTAGTATCATATGAAAGGGAAGCATTTGATCAACCCATTCAAGTTGGTGACACTATTGAATAGGTTGTGGAAGGTAATGCCTTGCGGCCTATGAACTTATTTGATGAGCTACCCCACTTTGTTGAGGAGGAGGTGTATTCTATCATGAACAAAGAGCATAGGGAGCCACAGTTTGAAGATTTTTTTTTGGTTATCCAACAGGGATATCGGCTCCTTAGTCAAGAGAATCAGACTATGGCAGCCAATGAAAAACCTGCATATTACCTCCAATCAACATCTTTTCAAGGAAAAGATGAAATCTTTAGAGATCAACAAGAGGCCAGCAAGGAAAGTTCAAGCTTTTTCCTTACCAAAGGTTGTCCAATCAGGTATCTAGCTCAAATGGAGTCCAATGCAACACCAAGCACCAATCCTGTACCAACACATAAAGGTATAGCAAAAGAAGATGTCCAAGATGCACTGACAACCAAACAAGAGTATGTTCAGCTCATTTGTCCTCCTTTGGTTGACAATACGTATGGTCTATTTGGTGAGGTAAGTGAACTTATTCACCTTTTTCAAGGGGCAGTGCATTGTCTTGTTCATATCTTCCTGTGTCCCATTTTTATTCGGTTTTCCTTAAGCATGCCAGTCATTATACTTTGAGAAGAAAGGGCAGCTATTTCAACCATCCTGTCAATGGTTTTGTTTGTCCAGTTTTTTACTGGTTAGTATAGGGTAGGTTTAGTTGATGTTTCATTTCCCTAAGTTTTTTTCTAACACAAATAAGTAGTTTCCATTCAGCAGTTTTTCTTGTTTTCAATAAGTACCTACTGTGTTCTATGAGTCTTAAGCAAGTTGCAAGCTTGTACAAAGTTTCCCTGGATCTGTTCCTGAGTTTTCCCAATGACTCCATGCCCAATGGATAGGCCTAGGCTACTAGTCTGCATGTTGAGTAGGCAAACATCAAACAAAGGTCGCCAGAAATGTTACCCATTTTTCACCTATGGGCTCAATCAGGCAGGGTAACCCATGCTTTCAGAGGTTCTTGAAGACCTAATGGAGGGACACTTGCATCAGGATCACATTTTTCTAACCTGTTTGCTTCTTGTACAGATGCAGGGGAAAATGATGTCTATTTCAGCACGTGGATTAATTATGGCTCCCAAGAGGGTTGAGCCCAGTGTGCATATCTTCAGTTTGGGGGTGGGTCTTTTCCTTTTTTCTTTTTTTTTGCTTCCTTCTCCACTTTTCTTTGTTTCTGATCCAGTTTCGACCCCGGTTCCGCCTTTTCTTTCTTTGTCAGGCCCCTTCTTTGTTTCCATCAGAGGCGGAGTCGGACAAAATCCTAACGTGGAACTTTTTCCAAAAGTTCCAGTTTTCATTTTGGTTTCGATTTCGGTTCCGATTCCGTGCTCGTGTGTGTCTCATTCTCTTCTTTGACCTTGCGTTTTTCCCATGGGGTATTTTTTCCCTTCCTTTTCTTCCTTGTCCTTTTTTCTCTCTCCTTGCCTTTGTTAGAGGCGGGTTCAGAACAAAATTCGAACTTGAAACTTGATGAAAGTTTCAGTTTTAGGTTTGTTTCCGCCCCCGCCCCCACTATGTTTTGCGCGGAATCGGTTTTAGTTCGGATCCTGCCTTTCTTTATTTTCCTATGCATTTTCTTTTTTTCTCGGGCCCGGGACCGGGTCGAAATCCGAACTTGGAACTTTTCCAAAGTTTCGGTTCTTGGATTTGTTCCGATTCCGGCCCCGGTCTTGCCCTTTCTTCTTTCCTTTTCTTCGTGGCCTGGGATCAAGGGTTTTCTCTTCCTCCTTGGTTCCCCCTTATGTTTTTTCTTTTCTTCCTTCGTATCTTGCATTTTACTAGGAGCGGGATCAGAACGAAATCTGAATCTGAAACTTGAAGAAAGTTTCAGGTCCAGATTTAGTTCCGGTTCCAGTTCTGGTTCCACTGACTCTTTGTCCTTTTCTTCCTTGTTTTTCATCAGGGTTGCTTTCTCCCATTTGTCTTTACCCCTTTTCCTCCCTTCCTTTACCTTCCTTTGAGTTTTGTCGGGGTCGGGTCCGGGTCAAAATCTAAAACTGAAACTTGAAGAAAGTTTCAGTGACGGATTTGGTCTCGATCCTGGTTCCACCAGGATTCATCTGTCTTTGCTTCCGCCCCATTTCTCCCCTTGGTCTTGGTTCTGGTTCCGTCTTGGCCCCGCCCCTGCCAGTTATGAAAAGTCTCAGCGAAAAGGAGTGCCTTCGCCAGGAGATGAGGATATCGACGAGAGGTCCTGCCGATAGCAGCGTGGTCTCGGCGAAATGAAATGAGTTCGGAGAAATGTCTCCCTGACACCCAAAGTCTCCTCGACATGGAGTAAGCTCACCAAAGGATCTTGCCTTTGCCATAGTGTCTTGGTGACCTGATGGGGTCTTGCCGATGTTTTTTTGTGAGATCGATATAACTCTGGGAGCTTGCCATGAGGTCTTGTCAACCGTTGTGTGTCTTACCAAAAGAGTTGGCATATCGGTATGACTCTATCCACCCGCTATGACTTCTCCCAGACATCTAAAGTCTCGCTGACATGCAATCCTTCTGAAGCAACCTTTGACCACCTTGGAATCTACTTGGCACAAACTTGACCAATCAGAAGTCATGAGGGCATATCACAGGTGGTGTGACTGTTCGACTTCCCCCTGCAAATGAGATCGATGGAGCATGACGACGTCCCTCTACTCTGAATCAAAGGTGATCAGTCAGTAATAGTGCTTGATCTGGCGAATGGATCTGATGCTGCTTCTCGAAGGGGAGGTAGCCCTAAGTCACAGTGGCAACTGGGGATGTCGACTGGAGAGGTGGAGTGGCATTAATGACCATGTCACAGAGCATTCAAGGGGACTCTGACAAATCTTAATGGCGGACTCGAAGGTTGCGAGTTAATGACGATGACTGTAAAAGATCTAAAGACATCCCTGGAGCGATCTCTTGCTGACATGGAGGGGGATGTGCATTAAATGCTTCATTGACTTCATTCCAAGGTCTTCTAGGGCCGACATATTCAGGCACTGACTCATTTTTTTTGAAACCCTAAGGCAGGGGCCGACATACTTTTGTATATAAGGCATTTTTTCCTTCTTGTAAAGTAGTTCTCCTGGATTCTTTTCTAAAGTCTGTGACTTCTACAGTCCTATCTCGGATTAGTAGAATTATGTAACTCATTTTGGGAGCATGATATATAAATTTTTCCTTGGTGACTATTGATGTTCGAATTTCCATCTTGTTCTTGCAGAGTGTTGTGCATTTTAGGTTCATGATCATGTTATTTTTGTGAATTTCTTTCATTCCTTCATAACTTTATCTTGTGTTTCATGCCTTCCTTTGAAAAAGTATCATTATACAAATCACAAATTGTGTTCACTTAGTCACACATGGATTCTAGTATGTGAAAATCTTTCTTTCCTCTCCAGAAAAAGTGTGTGACTCGAACCTGTTTGTGAAACGTTAGTGTAAGGCTTACAGAATCTGATGTGTAATCTTATGTTCATCGTCAGTATTCAAGTGTAATTTGGGTATCTCACTGTTCCTATCATTTCGGTGTATCACCTTAGTTTAGTTTCAATTTATGTACTTCTCCATTTCCCTTCAAAGAATCAGTAGTTTAGGTGACACCAAAGGAAGCCGGCCTTCTCCGGAGGTTTACCTCTGCTTAGAAGAAACCCACATCTTAAGAGGTCTTCCCATGTTACATTGAGGCGTTGGATGTCGAGTTCAACAAGGGTGCAACCTCAGGTGATAACACCACTATCTCCACATCGCTTGAATATCCCCTTGGTACTCTCACATTCTTCCATGGTGGCCTCCTCGCAGAAGAAAAACACAGTGTATTTACCACCCACCATCCTCCATCTAATAACGGACTTGCATCATGTTTTCAAAATAACATAAATCCTATCATGGATCGCATGCTCAAGAACATGAACTATCAAAGAAAAGGTCTTGGCCTTCATGAGCAAGGTATTTTAGAGCCCATCCAAGTCAAAGAACAAATCTGCATGCAAGGTCTTGGACCTATTTCCCAAGACTCACAATCTAAAGATGTGGGTACAACCTCTAGACATCCTCAACGAGCCTTTTCCAAAAGACATTTTGGCTCTTCCCATTGCTCCACTAGATCATATGTTGCCATCCCTCCTCCTCTATCGTATCACCTTAAAACAACCGTTCATATTCCTCCTTCATTTTCTCCATCCATTTTGGGTCCTTCCATCCCATCTCCCATCCTCCATCCGCTCCATCCATCCACCATCCCCCATCCTCCATCTGCTCCATCCATCTTGGGTTCTTATGTCCCTCCACCCACTCTGTATGCTTTGGGTCCGTATATCCCAAGATCACCTCCTCCATCTCATCCTTTCATCCATCCAACACCTGTCCATGTCATCCATCATAAACATCTGAATCAGGATCAACAAAGGCACATACCTACTCATTTTCCATCTACACGTAATCCTCATAATCCTACCTCCATTGCTCCACATCATCCATATCCTTGCACCCATCCCATTTCTATCAAAAGCACTTTGGATACTAAAGCAAAAAGACATAAATCCAAATATCTAGATGAATCTAAAGCTTCCCATGTCTCTTCTAAAAGACATGGTGAAGAGAAGAAAAATCTAAATCCAAATCAAATCCATAGGCCACAAAGGCCCACCAAAGAAAAAATCAAAACCATGTGGATCCCAAAGAAAAAAGATGCAATACCTTCAAATGAAAAATATGTAACAACATCCAACATTGCTCATCCAAAAGCTAATCATTTTCATCCACCCTCTCCTACATCTATTTTGGGTCCCTATGTCCCAAAATTAACTATTCCATCTCCTCCATTATCCCCACATTATCAATCCATTAATCCTCTTATCTTTTCACATCCACCCCCACATGTGCCAATATTGGTCCTGAGCACATCTCCCCATCACACATCCACCCCATCATTCTATTTATCCCCTTTTTAGAATCCCATCCATTACCCCACATATCTCCCCCATCAAATCCCTGTATTTCATCTTTTTGCATAATCCATTTCTCCTAACAAGGTTGTACCAACATCCAATAGTCGGTTCAAACATGAGCTCTTAATACCTCGTATGGAACTTGATGCTTGATTCCTTCATCCATATCCTTATCGCATGTCTTCTAAATCCACTTATTCACCTCCCTATCCATATCCATGTCCTTTTGCATGCCATCCAAAAAGTCAAAAAAAAATAATCCTAAAAAGTCAAAAAAATCAAAAAATAAAATAGTAAAGAGAAACACTCCGTCCAATGGTGAAAACTTGGCAAACAAGCACCTTGGATAATTACCATGATGAAAACCTAGAAAATAGGCGTCATGCGTAAATCCCCATATGCACTTGGGGGTAGCTTCCTGATATGCATTCCCTCCATCCGCTATGCTTCCTGCTATGCTTCTAGCTATGCACCTGTCTTCTTGCTATACGTCATCTTCATTCATCCCCTCCATCCTTCCTATCTTACACATCCTGCTTGGCATATCTTATTTATCCCATCCCTCCATCCTTCTTGTGATCTTGATAAAAAATAGGGGCACCTTCTATGCATGCTTTGGACACCTCTTGGTATACATTCCCTTCACACATGCTCTATCATATCCCTTAATCACCCATCCTATCCTCTTCTAGTTATCTCCTTCATTTTCCCATCTTCCATCTCTCATGCGTCATTGTCCATGACATATCTAGAGTGGGGGAATTTATCTTCCTTTGTGATATAGTCCTTAGAGACATCATTCATTCCATCAAAGCAATCCCTTCCATGTCCTATCTTCATCTCCTTATCGTTATATCCATCTCCCCATCCTTATCCCTCTATCCAATCCATCCAAACAATCCTTTTCCTCCCCCCATCCTCTCTCCTCATCCCATCTCATAATCCCTTGTCATTGGTGTCTAGCTATAGGCTACTCTGCACGTAATCCAATGCCATCTACCTTGTCATCATCACTTCCGCTTCTTTTGCGCCATCTTTTCAATCTCTTCTCCTTTTTCATCCCTCATCTCTCCATCATATCATCCTCCCAATTCATCTTTTGATTATTTGGATTACTATCCCATCCCTGAGCTTTGTGATCACCATCCTCCGATCCAATCTAACAGGTCTATCTTGTCCCATCATGTTAGTCCAATCATCTTATCCCCTTATCTAGGGTTATCTCATCATCCTTCATCCATTATCTATCGCTGGTCTTTCATCAAACTATGTTGCCCCTATGCTTTCACGTAGGCAAGGTCAATCATTTGATCCGCCCTCGGGGTTCCATCATCGATCTATATTGTCCACTTTGCTCCTTTTCTCCTTCCTATCTTCATCATCCATCGAGGTCTCCACCATGGTCCGTCATCAACCTTTTGTCAAACTACGAGGGCTCTGCGCTTTCACGTAGGCAAGGCTAATCTTTGATCAGCCCTCGAGCCCCCTAGGTTGCTAGGATGTGTTTGTCTCCTATCTTGTGTTATATCTCTTGTGTCACATCATCAAGCTATGCCCTTATCTCGCTGGTTCTTAACAAACGAGATCCACTTGCATTAGCAGATCCAATCAATTTCCAAAATATCCTACGTCATATCAGTCTTTTAGTTTAGTATCCATCATCGATCTCAACAGAATGCATCCTTCCTAATAGACCTCATAAATTCCATCCATCCCATTGATCCTATGGCAAAGGATGTTTGAAATTGATTGCGATCTTTTGATTCTTTTGGCTTTTTTTTATCATTTGAGCTCCCTATCATCACTTGTCATGGTCTCCTTGATCCATCATATCATGGTGTGCTTTGACTAGTCAACATAGGGGTGTATCTTGATTTTTTTATGTCTATTTTTTTCTTCTTGGTTGTCCCACGTAGTACCCACCAAGATCCCTGAGGTCTTGTGTTATGCTGGGGCATCCTTGTGTGCTTGTGGCTATCCCAATACCTAGCCCGACCAAGGTCTTCATGATTTTGGAGTGTTGGGATAGCCTTCTTGTTTTTGTGTTTGTTTCATGCATTAGACACTAATCTGCCTTGGTTCTTCATACCCTGGCATCTTGTGTCTTATGGTATTGCAAAAATTAGTGCTCCAAAGATGGAAAAATTGCATTAGGATTGTGTTTCATCTTCCCTACCCTTTGCATCATCTTCTTCATCTCCCCTTACATCATCT
Organism: Sequoia sempervirens; assembly: GCA_007258455.2. Lineage (NCBI taxonomy): Eukaryota > Viridiplantae > Streptophyta > Pinopsida > Cupressales > Cupressaceae > Sequoia > Sequoia sempervirens. The sequence continues at coordinate 81,981,258 of VDFB02252616.1, read as the reverse complement.
AATCCATTTCGAGAGCACACATGTGTTCTCTTGAGCTCGCATGTCCTCTCGAGGGGGCATCCTCAATCCCTAACTTTCATCTTCACCCCCATCATCTTCCCTTCCTAGTCACTCCTTTGAATGACTAAGGCATCTTTTCCAATCTAACCATCTTCTAGGTTCTATGTTTTAATATTCTTTGAAATAATGCTACTTCGTAACACCATATCAAAGAGGGGTAAAATGTAGACACCTAAATTTGGACACTTAATTTATCCAAATTTATCCCCTTTCATCTAAGCATCCCCTTATTTGCATTAATTAAGTAATATCACTATTATTTAATTAATATCCTTTATTCTGCCAAATCCCTAAGGTATTTAATTAATAAATAAATACCTTATCTCTTTAATCGTGCTTTTCATCAATTGAATTAAATAAATATGCCATTTATTTAATTCCCTTCATGTCACATTCCTTTCTTAATCTTAATTATCCATCTTTTAATCTCATCATTAGGGATATGCACATGCGTAATCCTTGATTATGATGTGTCACATCCTCCAACTTTTGCAAGTTGGCCTCTAATCTCTCTTAGCCACCTAACCCTCCTCTAATCCTTCATTAACTATCCTAATCAACCTCTCAAAGAATTTTTAATTCATTTTTATTCTTCCAAAGAATATTAAATTCCTTTTACTCTTCCCCATGTGATCTTTGACTTGTCACATCAAGTCACATGTGAAATCTAACCCTCTTTTAATCTTCATTAATTTGTCTAATCAAGTACTTGCACAACCTTAATCACTTAATTGAGTCAACTTCATTAAAAACTCTCTTTTTGAACAAGGCATCTCCATTCCCCATGTAAATTTTTAATTCACATTTAATCCCCCAATGCATTTAAAGGAATTTTAAATTCATTCTCTCATCTCCATGAGAATATTTGAGGAATATTTAATTCCCCACATGTCCTCAAACCCACTTGGGGACAAGTACCTCCTTTATGAGGAGATCTTGTCTCAATCCCAAGGTACTATGTACCCCATCCATGTAATGTACTGCCACTCCACCTCATGTCCACTTCACCTTTTTGAGCCACTTCACATGCCACATGTCAAGATGTGAGGGCTTGTGAGTTCTCAACTCACCTTATCCCTACATTTTGATCTTGGTGGCTCAATCTTGACCGTCCATTTCCCTAGAGAGTCCAAAAATATCTATAAATATCCCCTATTTTCTCTCATTTTAGGGGGATCATGCATTGTAGCCAAACTCTTGCAAAAAATTTCTAGGAGCCATTTTTCACACTTGCATCCACTTCCACTCATCTTCTCATCCTCATACCATCATCTAGCTTGCATCTCTTGTCATCCAAGGAGCATACAACACCAAAGATCAAAGGGCCAACCAAAGGATTGATTCGACACAAGGTATAAAGTTTCATTTTGTCATCTTTATTTTGTATTGATTCCAACTAGGCTAATCTTGAGGTGTAGGTTGTTTTTAGTGTTATTTTGCACTCTTTTTCTTGTTGTTCATTTTCTAGCACCTAAATTCTCCCTATCACAATAAGTACTCAATGTAAGCTAATAGTTTACTATCATTGTTAAGATGCCTAGGCAGATTACCATGTTTCATTCAATTGTACCTTGTTATTAGACTTGATCAACCCAATAAATTTATGCATATGTTGAAACATATGAACTCTTTTTAGGGCAAATTTTTACTTGTTTTCCATTCTACTATACTTGACATATAGGAAAAGAGGATACTGATGTACTCTAGAATGCATGATTACCATCTTAGAGTATATTTTGAGTATAATGATTATATATAGTTTCAATGATGAATGACTACATAGTATGGGATATGCATGACATTCACTAGGTAAATATTATATATGATAATAACTTTGTAAATCTAAAGTTACATATAAGTAATTGAAACATTTATATTAAAGAAGATGGGTTACATTAGAGAAATTTGATAGAGTTCAAAATATGTGATTAAACATATAAAATAGCATTAGTTTATTTGATTATAAATTCCTAATATGTATGTATGCATAGTTTTGTCATAAGTTTGATTGGAAAAAATGACTCCCTTGAAAGTGCTTGTCAATCTAAATTAAAAAGAGAGAAAACTATGAAATAAAAGAAGAAAAGGATGTAGATTCAAAACATTATGAAAAATAAAGATATTTAATATCAATTTCTTCCATTATTAATTATGTGTTTTTTGGAGTTATGATGCAAATACATCTTATGCTACTGAGGATAGTAGCTAATTTACAAGGAGAGAACTATTATATGACTTTCTCTCCAAGAAAAGAGAAAGTTATTGAAATAACCCTTTAGAAATAAAAGGGAGATAAAAAAATATAAAGGATATTATGATCCTTTGGTTAAAAGAGATATTAATAAATAATATATATATAAACTCTTTTAAAAAGGTAGAGGAATAATTATTTATTTAAATAATTATTAAATGCAACCTTTGTGAAAGGGTGTGATGGTTTGGAAACCACCCCTTAAAGCTTATATAAGCATTTATGTGAGAATTGGAAAGGCATGGAGAACATTCAAGGAAGAAGAAAGTGGTTGGTGAGCTATGGACATTAGGGAAAGGGGGCACACCAATTGTGTGTGTCCGACTTGGGGTACAAAAGTGCACTTAGGACCGTCTTGGCCATGGCTTGGGTATTGCATAGGTGTTAAACATTGTTCCATTGGAACCAATACTCATGTAGAGTGGTGAAGTATGCTTATTCCTCCTAGATTGCTCCATAGAAAGAGTCAGCTTACTGCTAACATCTTCTTAGGGTGAGTGACTTTTCCAAGTGCTATTATTCAAATAAGTATTATAAACCTTGACCCTAAAATATATTGAGAATATCAATTATATGCTTTGGTGTTAATGTATATGAATTATATTGATGTGTATTCAATTTATCATGTTAGCTATCTATTTTGGAGTTTCTTATGAAATTATCACATATTGTCTTTTGCATTGGTTATTCACATCCATTTTAATAATATTTCAGCTTGTAAATTATCTTCACTTTAATATTTATTATATCAAATTCATTGCTAACACTTAAACTACTTTAGGAGGAAAAAATGGCATTACATGTCAACTATTAGCCACTAATTCTAAATGACATGTGGCTTTTGTAGAATTTTTAGAGGCAATTATATTGCCTTTTTCAAAGAATAAAATTTGAGACCCTCAAGAAAAGGTTTCCTTTGATCATACTACTTGCACATGGGATATATCTATACTGCATTTTAAATTGCACAAATATAGTGACCAAAAATTTCCTTAAAAAAGTGAATAAAAAAAATTCTAATAAATTTTGAAATCCAAATTCACTTCATAGGTAAGTATAAGAATTTGTAGACCTATTATGGGGGGAAATGTGAGGCAAAAAATCATCAAATGAAATAGATATCTTTTTAAAAACAAGTATCAATTTAGGTTTGGAGTTCTAAATCTAAGCATGAATTTATTACAAATGGATACTCACTACTAGAGGATATGCAAACTAAAAGGATATTTATCTCTAAAAATGTATTTACTTAGATTTTTACCAAGTCTCGTATGGGTATTTCATCATTATTTTTCCATAATGTAACAATAAGATGATCACTCGCAAACAAATATATATATAACGCTTAATACTCACCTCCTCCTTCAATAACTATAAACCAAGGTTTTTTGAGTTATCTAGCTATATATATATTTTTTTAAAGGTACTTTTAAGTGTTTTAGGGTTAAAAATAGGATTTTAGGGATTATGGTTCAGGGTTAGGGGTATTTGTTGTTAGGAATATTACATCATTAATTTTCTTAGTGTGTCTTTACGACATGTATGATAATTATTTGTTGGTTTGTTTTAGTTTATCTCTACTCATTAGTGTGTTTGTTATGGTTTACCATATGCAAATAATTATATTGTAATTGGTTAGGGTTGTATTAAAAGCTGTTAGAACAACTCGTCTATCTAAAAGGAGTTGTTATAGGAGGTATAACTATGACCAACAAATTAGTATGGGCTGACTACACTTGATCCATGAGGATACAAATTATATTCACACCACTAAATGTCAATCCCAATAGAGATCAATCAATAAAGACTAAACTAGGCATCCATTAGAACTTGACATGTTAAATTATGAAAGCTTCAAACACACCTATTCTAATCCATTGAAACTTATCCTATTGGGGGAGTGATATTGCATTGATGGAATGGCGACCCTTTCCCAATCTTGTGAATAAATGAGCTTGTTCCAATCAATTCTATTAAATAGAATCAATGAAACCATTGATATATGTGTGATAAAACATGATTTAAATGCTAAACTAACATGATGCGAGCTATTTTAACATGATTTATGCTAAGATGATCAAGATGTGTTGGTGCAAAGTTAATCTAAATGGATTTTAAGCTAAAAATATGCAAACCCTAATTAACCAATAAGCTAAATGTATGCATCTTTCTTATTGTGGAAGTTGTTAATGGAAGCTAAGCTAATATGCAAGTGAATTAAGCTAAAAAGATGCTAAATGTAAGTATAAGTGATTTTTTTTTTAACATCATAAGTTTGTTGTTAAAAGATGGATCCATTTGTCTCCAAATAGTGACCTATTTATAGGAGAGAAAATGAGAAATGAAGGGTTAAGATTAAAAAGGTTAATCAATGGTCAAGGATGGAGGAAAGAATGAAACATGGATCATGAATTCTCATCAATGGATGAGAATCAATGATCACATGGACCAAGGAAAGAATCAAGGGTTGATATTCTTCCAAACAAACACACATTCAAAATTGCACAAGAAGTCTTTTAAGTTAACTTGCACATGAAGTCTTGTAAGTTTGTTATAATGAAGAATATTCCTTTTTTCAAATAAGTGGAGAAAGAGAATATTGTTTGGAATATTCTCATGGGTGAGGAAAATTAGATATTTAGCAAATTAAAACAAAGTTTTAATATGCAAAAGGGGAATGTGCAAAGGAGGAATATTCCATTGCAAGTGGGGGGAATTAGATTTATTAGTAATTTGATAATTAAATAAGGTTTTAATTATGCAAATTAGGGGCATTAAGATATTCATTAAATAATTGATTTATTTAATGAAGAGGGGGGAAGCGATATGATATTTAATTAAATGACTTAGGGTTATTTAATTGAATAAGAGGACTTTAGGGATTAAATTAAATAATTTTATATATTCAATTTAATAGGATGAAATGTTAGCATGAAAGAGGGTGAATTAACCCAATTACATTAATTAGGTCAATAGATGAAAATGAGGCCATTACTTAAATAGCTAGGCTAATTTAATCAATTAAGCGAAAAGAGGATGGGTTTTTGGATGAAATGATGTTAGTTAGCCAATGTGATCCATTGAGACATTTTTAAGTGTCTACAATAACAACCCTCCTATAATATAGGATATGAAAAATCCTATATATATGTAATGTATTGTAGACACCCCAATTCTAACATCATAAGCCTAATTAATTAAAATTTTAAATAATTATCCCCAATTTCTTTCCTAATGAATTAAATATTATATTATTGAATTAATTAAACCCCTTTTAGCCCATAATTGATTAAATATATTATCATTTAATTAATTATTCTATTTTCTTCTTATAATTAATTAAATATCCTATCATTTAATTTATGATATCACCCCATGTATCCTAAGGTTGCTTCCTAACTAATTAAATATTGAACTATTTAATTAATCCCACCTTTATACTTATTCCTCTAAAATCCCCTAATCTCACTTAAGTTAATTAATCCTTGATTAATTAAATTTATCTCTTTCTAAATCCTCATTAGCCCATTCTCTAGCCTTTAACTCCACTCAAGTTAATGGTTTATTAACTCAATCCATCCTCATTAAATCAATTAATCATTGATTAAATGATCTAACCATTATCCGTAATCCTTATTGGCATTATTTCCTAATTTTAAATTCTTCCACCTCCCTCAAACTTTCCACCATGTTGCAAGTGTCCTAAGCCTACTCTCTCACCTCCTATCACACATGTGTAAGATCTCACCTATCCCCACTATCCTCTTACACAAATCCACTTTCTTACATCCTCTCTTCCTAGGTGTTCTCACACATGTGTGATCACACCTCATCCTCACCTCCTTTCCCCCCTTGTGACACATGTCACAATGCTAATGCCTCTCTCCACCACTCAATCCTAGCCATTGATCAAGTCAATGCATCTAAGCCCTCCATTCCTCTCATCTCATTTCTATAAATGGAAGTATCCTCTCCCATTCCTCAAATCTTAAGTTGACCATAGCCTCATTATGCTAGAGTAGTGAGTGAACCATCCACACAATTATCATCTCGAGAGTGAATCAACAAAGAGTTGGGTGCATCTTTGAGAGATCAATCCATGGAGAGGTTGTGAAGGTATAGCTTGAGTCTATGCTTGTGTTTCTATGTGATTTCATTTATTTTACTTTCATATGTTATTTCCCCTTTCAAATTTTTGGCACACTTGATGGGACCCACATCCCTTACTAACAATTTTTATTTTTATTTTTGTGAGTTTGAAGCTTGCGGGTTCCATCCTTTGTAGAACTGTTCCTACATCTTTAATCATTGTGCTTTTGTCTTGACTTTCGATGCCTATGTTCAACCCTACAATGCCTTTTTTCATTCCTACAGTGCTTTTTCTTTGACCTGCAATGCATTTGACCCTAAATTTTGTGCCTACATTTGGCCATAATAGTTTGTAAAGTTTGCTAAAAATTTCATTTTTGCAAGGTTATTTATTTTGTTGGTTAGAGAGTTAGAGTTAGCACATAGGTTGTAATTTAATTATAAATTTTATTTGTATTGTTTCTTTGCTTTATTACAACTACAAAAACTTTCACAATCTAAAAAAGGGATAAAAAAGAGATTACAAATACACAAAAAATATACCTAGGTTAACAAGATCCCTAGATTCATATCACATTTTCATTTTTGGGCTTAAAGTTTGTACCCTTAAGGTTAAATGAACTCAAATCTATAATCACAGTGTTTGTTGTTAGTTGAATTTTTTTTTTCTCGGGTCCCTATTTTGATGCACCTATGTAGAAAACATTGGTGCTTTTGTGCCGACCTACAACACTTTCATTCTATAGTTCGATGCTTGCATAGAGACCCACTGTGCCTGCATAGTGAAGAGTTGTTCTTGTGCAAATACTTTGCATGCCTTTGTTTCAAAAAGATGTGCTTCTATTCCTAGGTAGAAAGCATAAAAAATTAGGGCTTATGATTATTTTTGTTTATTTAGCCATTTTCTTAATCAATATCATTACAAACAATGTCAAACAATTTAGTTATGTTTCATGCCATTAGTAATTTTTTGTTTAAGTTATTAAATCTGTGCAATTTTTGTCTTTGATTAGAAGTGTTATTTTCTTGAAATTGCACTTCTTTTCTATGATTGTGCAAAGATTTGTTGTGCTTGAATTATGAATAGTTGCACCTGGGTATGTGCAGGATCATCATGGGCAAAAAGTGGCGATATGATAGGTATGTGTAGGGTATGTGGCTGACGATTTCTTTTTTACCCAAGATTGATGAAACGAAAAGGGTTTTTAAAGGAGATTCTCATCTTTCCACCAATATAAATTATTATTTACTTTGAATTTAATAAACAATTATTATTCATTTTCTATTTGAATTATGACTAAAGTCCTCATTGATAGGCTGATTGAAAAAAATCTATAGCTTTCAAATGGTATCACATTTTTTGAATCCAAAATATACATCACATTATATGCTTCGCATACTATAAGATTTAAAAATGAAAAATTGAATTTCATGAGGTTTTGACCAAGTTAAGGTGGTCAGACATATGAGTTTTTATATTTTTTAAAAGTTGTAATAAAAAAATCAAAATTAATTAATTACTTGGGAAAAAATTACCAAAAAATATACATCATATCAGGACATGAGTCCTCTACTTATATCTAAAATCTTATAAAAAAAATTATCATTTTATTTTGGCTAGGGTGGTCAAACAGACACCTACTTATTTTTTCCTTGAAATTTCAAATTTTCACCAAATAGATTTTTTTTTAAACAAAATAAACCTAGTAGTTTAGAAACTACATTCAATTTGCTACAGATTCTATTCTTACATATTTTTGAAATAATATAGATAAATTATTCAAAATTTTACGTCAAGTTGCCTAACTTTAATTTTTCTGAATTTTTTGCCACTTAAGGGCTTATTTTTTCCATGATGATCCTGCACATACCCACCTATGCTAGGTATAATTTCTTTTGTCTTTCTAGATGCTTTTTTCTAGTTTACTAAAAAGTTGCACCTATGTTCCATGTTAAGATTTTTATTTTTGAGCTAACTTGCTAGACTAACAAGTGATGTAGCTATTTCGCTGGTCCAAAAAAAAAAGAAAAGACTACTAACCTATGGTTTTGTAGGAAATTTATAGAAGAATTTTGATTTCCCACTAATTGGGCACTAAAGTTAGTTTAGTTGGTCAGTGAACTTGTTTTTCATGTTTGGAAGAGTGTTAGCGTAATTAATTATTTAATTACAGTTGCATAAGTTTACTCAGGTAATATTTTAATTCCTAGATTAATTATTGTCATCCTTATCTTATTGAGTTATCTTGTTTCTCAAGATAAGATTAGGGTTATGCATACTTTTATTTTATAAATTAAATCATCTCATGTAATTAATGAATTCCTAAATAATATTTTGCACATCTTTAATGCAAAGCTCTGCTTTTATTTGTTTTTCTCTTCTGTGGAAGGACTTTTCATTTGCATGTTTGATCTTAGTTTCTAACATGGTGTCAGATCCATCTTAGTTTGAGGGCCATGTTTTTATGGTAAATGTTCCAAATTATTTATGGTACTTGTTCCCATGGAAGATTTTTAATCTCAGTTTTGGCATCAACATCGAGATACATAGTTTCTAGATTTTGTCATCATTTTATCTACTATTGCTTCATAAATTCCAAGGTTGTTCTAGTTTGTGATTTTTCCAGTGTTTCATGGCATCGGGTATTCTATTGCATTATTATGATTCCGCCTAAGTCCTTTAGTGACTCTCATTTGGTTTCTTGTAAATAGAAGTATCTTTCCTTACTTGCTAGATTGTGGTTCTAGTGTTACTCCAAAATGTTCTTCCAGTGCTTCTTTGCAGCAGTCATCTCATTGTAAGGGGTTTTGTCCCACTGGGTTTTCCTTCTCTACCTCATTCATTGCATTTGTACATGGGTACCTGATCAAGCCTTGTTGTCAAGACTCATTCATGCTTTCTTGCATTCATCCTAGCATTTAGGTGCATGCTTTCTATAGTCTCCCTAAGCTGCACTTATGGGGGGGTGTTGGTGTAATTAATTATTTAATTACACTTGCATAAGTTTACTTAGGTAATATTTTAATTCCTAGGTTAATTATTGTCATCCTTATCTTGTTGAGTTATCTTGTTTCTCAAGATAAGATCAGGGTTATGCATACTTTTCTTTTATAAAGAAATCATCTCATGTACAATTAATGAATTCCTGAATAATATTTTGCACATCTTTATGCAAAGCTCTGCTTTTATTTTTTTTTCTCTTCTGTGGAAGGCCTTTTGGTTTGCATGTCTGATCTTGGTTTCTAACAAAAAGTGGAATAGACATATGCTCTCCCCTCACACCTAAAGTGGTCTTAGGGATAAAAAATCTTTTCATTTCTTCATTTTGTGTTTTAGATTAGAAAACAAGGTGTGCTAATTTTGTGTGATATTGGAGATCAAAAACACCTAGCATTACCTTTCCATTTAACAAGCCTTCCTATGGATTTCATCACCCTAGGGGATGACCTCAACCACATGTTACCAACAGTTTATAGAAAGGGAAGAGAAAAAAAGTTGTACACCAATCTAGTCAAGTCGTGTCTAGCAAAGTTCTGATACTTGGGTGATTCCAATCTTAGAGTGCAGGGTTGGTATGAGATTTATCACCAAAAGTTCTCAACCCATGCTTGTGATGGGATAGTGTTCATGGTTGTGCCTCACGAAGGCTCCTGGTGTTTAGAGGATTCCCCTAAAAAACATTGTGTAGACTAGATTAAGACCTTTCAAACATAACTTAGTGTGGTGCAAGGAATGTGGATTGTACCCTGAAGTTACTCACCATGTAATCCCTTAGGTTGAGAGAGAAATCTTTGGGTGAACTATGATAGTTTGCAAGGAGAGAGAAGGTGTCCTCATGCTGATATTGAGCCAGTGTCACTAGATCTCTAGCTATCTACCTTCATGAGAAAGGATGTTCCACCTAAGTATCAAGGATTATTAACCCAAGCAATTAGGTGGTCAACCTAAACTAATTCTATAATCCCAATTGAATAATTTAGGTATATTAACAAGTGCTTGGCATGCCTTCATGTGAGAAACCAATATTAAGCCACTCAACTCTAGGGTCGAGGATAGCCTTTTGACCCTTAAAAAAAGTTTCAAGCCTTGCCCATTGTGTTTTCTTGTTTGATTAATCTCTTACCAAAACATTGAGACTATAGAACTATGCCTATGACCAATAATTTTTCCCTCTATAAAAATATGTGCACCTACACTCTAGAAAGCTACACCTACACCCTGATACACTGCCACTATCAACCTATGCCTCCATCCTAAAAAATTGCACCTTTGAAACTGTAACTACACTTGGCTCTATATGTACAAATACACTTGCATTTGACTTGGAAAACTAAGCACTTTGACAGTGACCTCATAGGTTCCCTTGACCAATCTTCCATATTTTGTAACTTAATCACCTATTGACCATCATTAACCTCACCATCTTACACATCATCATCCTACTTAGACCTTGCCATTTCATTTTACCATAATCATCTAATCTGATCATAAACCCCCATTTTCCTAACATCCCACCCTCCCCATAATTTGGACTTGTCATTTCTCTATTTTGGACTTAGTGCAAACCCTTAAAATTTTCACCATTAACCTCCCATCACCTAGTCACTTTAATCATTTTAATCCGCCATTTCCATCCTTTTTCCATCATATTACCACTTATTGTCATCTCATCCCCCACTTTAATTTTGGACTTGGCATCAAACCTTTATCCTTGCATCATTTTGTCATCCTAATCATCACAATTATTAACTTTTTGACATCATAATTACCCTATTATCATCCTTGCCACCATTAATAACTCCTTTTTCATCCTATTTATTCACTTATCATATTATTCATCTCCCAAGTCATAACCTTATTCAATCATTAATCCCAAAAACCTTTGCAAATTATCCACTTATCACCCTAGTCATTCCCCAAATCATTCCTTAAATCCTAAAACACCTAGTCATTATCATCCTCATCCAATCATTATCCAATCATCAAACCCTCACATACTTGCAAATTAAAATTGCTATTAAGGTTTTAATCTAGATCCTTACACATCCCCCTAATCTAGGTGTAGCTTAAGAGGTTTCCTATATTAAGTTGCATTGTTGATTAGCCGATCATTTTGGACTATTTAACTTAATGATTTAGCTCCCTTAAGTTAAGTTTTTCAAAAATTCTTTATCTAACCTTGCTTAGGAACTTTCTTATCCTAAGTAAGCAAAGATAAATCATAAAATCACCCTCCCCCAAGGATCTAGATCTTTGTTTCAAAGTTGATTTTGTATCCTCCCCTTGTCCATGGTGTATCCTTACCATCATCCAATCCAACCAATCAATAAATTAACCATCCTAAGGTCCTACCTTTCATCATTATCAATTTCTTGATTTAACATCCTAATCACATCCTAAACATCTCCACATTTATCAAATCCAACACCTAAAGTCCATCATCCAAATTTTGTTCCAAGCATAAGGTCCAATTTTTTTCAACACCAAACTTAATCTCATCCAAACTTTGATCAAGTCCTCCAATTTAATCCAACACCAAACATCCATCACCATCCAATCATAATCATCACTCAATCTTAACCCAATCATAATCATCATCCACCCTAAGACAACTATGTAAAATAATCCTTGTCTTGCATGCCAATTAGTAGATCACAAGCTAAAAGACTAATGGATTCTCAAAGGGATATCTTATTTAACTCCACCTCCACCCAACCACCAACCCCTCATGAGGAGGGGGTGGATGTAGACCAAGATGAGCATTCCCCTAGATTACAAGAGTTTTCCGATGAACCTTACAACCAACAAATGATGCAAAAACTATTTAAGTTTTGGAAAAAATCAACTCCTAATAGATCTTTTAGCTAGAGGAGCTAAACTTTCCTCTAACTTTGATCTCTCACAACTTAGGGGGGAAGACACTTCTAACAATCCCTCATCATCCAACAACTTCTTTGACAACGGCTTAGGGATACAATCCAATCCTAACCCCCCTCCTTTCACAAACACATCGCAACCACTTGATCAATTTCCCCCACTTTCATCTCAACTAAGGGTTAATGTCCCTCCTAACCCCCATGTTACTTATACATATACCAATCCAAAAAACTCTACAAAACCCCCTATTTCATCAGTTCATGCTAACTTCATTCATCAACAAGGTCTAAATGTCTCACAATCACCACAAAATGAAAATATCAATCCCCCAACAATAAATCACCTAAATATGAATAATCCTCCACACAACTAAAATGTTAATAATCCTCCACGTAATCAAAACACCAATAACCCCACAACATCAAACCACGAACATCAACATAGCCTAAACATCAATAACCCTCCAACACCAAATCATCAACAATAATTCAATTAATATATCAATAACCCTCCTCTAACACCTTCTCACTAATGCCAACACCTTCATCATCAATACATTCACACCCATTCATCCAATAACCTCAACTTGTCCCAAGAGTTGCAAAAAATGAGAGACATGATTCAAGGGCTTCAAACAAGTCAAATGAGGAGGACTTATAGATTTGAGGACATATACCCATATCCATTCAACTAGTCCATATTATCATATGATTTCCCAAAGATTATGAAATTTCCAAATTCAATAAATACAAGGAAAAAGGGGATCCAATTTAACACCTCAAAGAATTCAATGTATCATGCCAAGAAGTCGCATACAATCCATTCTACCTAACGAGACTCTTTCCTAGAAGCCTTGGATGGAAAGGGCTAGAATAGTTTACACACCTCCCTTGAAGCTTAATAACATCCTTTTCTGATTTAGCTGAAAGGTTTGCCACCTACTTCTCCTATAAAATTGAACAAGAGGTAACCTTAACTAAATTATGCACTACTAAATAAAAACCCATAGAAAGCTTTTTCATATTCCTTCAATAATGGAGACACCTTGCAAGCAGATTCCCCCTTCAAGTCATCAAAAAGCAAATGATAAACATCTTTATCAAAAACCTACACCAAAAAGTGGCCCTACACCTACAATTACAATGTGTAAGTACCTTTGAAGAAGTAATTGAAAAGGGGCTAACTACTAAAAAAGCTTTGATTGCTGAAGGGGTAATTAAGATCTATAAATACCAAAAAAGATAACAACTAAAAATATAATGATAAACCCAAATATTAGTCTAAGAAAAAAAATGTTGTAAATCATGGAGTAACTGATAACAAACATGTACAAAATGTCCAAAGAGATTCATCCCAAAACAAACAAACAACAGAACAAGGTACATCTAATACCATCACTATTACCCAAGGCAAAGGAAAGCAAAGTAATCAACCTATGCGTAAGTAAACCCCTTTGGGGGAGCCACTTGAATTTGTATTTCATAAACTTATGTAATAGAACCTAATAAAATTTCTACTCACTAATCCATTTGATGAAAGCCAACCCAAACTAGCATGGTACAAGGACAATAAATATTGTGAATATCACTGATTTAAAGGGCACAACACAAAAAAATGTATGAAACTAAAAATTATATCCAAGACCTCATTAATAAGGGAGAAATCAAAGTCCAAAGTCATAACTCCTCTAATGAGCAACTAGGCATATATGCACAACCCTTCCCACAACACAATGAAGGGAAACCCTCCACATCCTATAGCAATGTATCATACTCATACACCAACACCATTAACCCATTATCTCATGATGTAACCATCGAGCGAATATAAGAATGCAGTACCATAACCATCAAAGAGCCTTATTGTACTGTCACTACTCATCAAGGCTAAGTGGTGATAAAGGGGGCATCATCCTCATCTTCCACTCCAACCATAAATAATACATATAACATTGTTGAACACCTTGGTAAAACACCCTCACAAATATCCATCTTGGAGATTCTTTGAACCTTGCCAATGCATAAAGAATCCCTAGATAAAGCTCTCTAGGAATCTAGGGTACCAAGTGATATAAACATTATCTAATTCCAAGCCATAATTGGAAACTTATCCTTTACATATCATCTAACATTCACAAATAAGGATCTACATTCAGAAGTTCTACATAATAAACCACTTCATATTGAAGCCATTGTACACAAACATTGTTGAATATACTGAATACTGAGAGGGGGGTGAATCAGTATTATTCTAGCAAAATTAATTATTAACCATCCAATTATCAATCCACATCTAATTGCAATAGTGAACCAAAACACAAAAGAGATCATAACACATTGACACAAGGACTTTTACATGGAAAACCCAAAGTGGGAAAAACCACAGTGAGGATTAGCTCATAATATATTATAATCGGTTATAAGATATTATAGAGCTCACTACGAGGACTCACTATCCTTGAAAAGGCTCACAACCTAAATAAAAAATATGGATTATTTCCAAAATACAAAAGGTGTGGCTCACTACCAAAAATTAACTAAAGAAGTGCACCCACAAAGTGTTGAAAGCAATTCCAGTTATGCTTTGAAAATATCAAAATTTTGCTTCAGTTGTTAGTGTACAAACAATATCAGTAACTTCACACCATATAATTATGACATCATTCACACATACACTCTCAATTTCACCACTTTTCCATCATATATATATATATATATACAACCATAACTTCCTTTAACAATTAGGTTGGCCTAATTAAGGGAACACCAAAATTAAAAAATGTATTGTCAACTTAATACAAAATTCTTATTGACACACAAAACAAAATGTGTTATCCAAACGTTAGGTCATCCTAGACCTAAAGAGGAATACACAAAAGTTAAACCTTGTTGGCCAAAAGAATAACAAACTCCTATCATCTAGATAGCTCAATTGGATCACAAAAAACCACTGAAAACTAGTTTATACCTGTAACTGACATTCCTAATCAACATATCAAAAACTTAGAGAATTTCCTTTTACTAGGAAGATTTCTAGATCAAAATACCAGATCAGTATGGACACATAGCTTTCATAGTCAGTTACCAACCAATGTTGGCATCAATGACAACAAACCCGGAGGGAACCTTCTTCATTCTTCCAACAATCTCCCCCTATATCATTGATGGCAACATGTGCCAAAAATGAAACTTGCTTCAAAATAGAAATTATGCTCAACTCCCCCTAACATATGTACAAAATAAAACATATTGTATCTCCTCTTCTCCTCTTCTCCTCTTCTCCCCCTTTGACATCAAGGAAAAAGGATGGGGAACAACTTCAAATCAGGAACCCAGGGCACCTTGTAACTCCTTAAGAATTACTTCACAAGGAGGCTTTCTATCATCCTAGAATCCTTTTTCCTTGGAGAGAGTTTTATGTAGAAATTCTATTTCTGCTAGGAATTTTTCTCCTTCCAAAGTGGGTGAAGCAATGTTCTTTTTATCAAGTTTTTCTACTTCCATTAGTGCATTTGATATTGTAACATGTCTGGACATAACCAAATCTCCAAGTTGGGCATACCATCTCATAGCCTCTTCTTTCTACTTTTACAGGATAAAAAAATTATTTTGAAGATTTCCAATATAAACCCACCTAGCATAGTTTCTATCAACAACAATCTTATAGTCTCTGGGGACATCAACAAGTTGAGACTCAATTGAGTCTGTTAGATCCTTGATACCTTTAGTGGCTTCCGACCATTTCATGTAGTAAACAAACAACAACTAGGCTTCTTCATCATATTCTCTTACCTTTTTCAAAGATTGCAAAGCCTTTTCATGTGCAACAGTACACTTTTCTTGTAGAAACAACCTTTTCTCTAACAAACTCGAATCTACTTCTTTTTTAGTCTGCATCTTGAGATTGGATGTGTACTAGATTTAACAGAATCAACTATAAGCCTCAAATTTTCAATCAAAGCTAAAGAGTTGTTAGGAGCAACACTGGGGGCTTCCTCTTGTATATCTTTGATAGCTTTGTTTATCAACTCATTTCCCTTTTGATATGACTCTGTAGCCTCCTATGTGACAGAGCTAAGAAAAGTGCCAGTTAGCCTTATCCTGTCACTAGGTGTAATCTTTGTCAAATCCACATAACCTGGGTGAGATGTTAGCTTGACTAGCTGAGGTGGATGGATTATAGCTTGTCTTGAGAGAAGACCTTCAAGGGTACTTCTGGATGACTCTTCAGATGGATTTGATGGTTTAGGGCCTTTGGGAATTTCACCTTTAGCTAGAATGACTTTCTTATATTCCTCTTTCTTCTTCTTCTTCTTCTTCTTCTTCTTCTTCTTTTTCTTTTGCTTTTTCTTCTCTAGATGACTTTTCAGAGGAATTTTCTCTATTTTCTTTCTCCCTTCTATCCTCATCATCTGCGTCTTTATCATTATCTTTTTCTTTACTTCCTTCACTTTCATCTTTGTTTTTCTCTTCCCTATTCCCAATGGATTCTTGATGTTCTTCTCTCTTTTCACTGGATTGATCTTTATGATAATCATCAAACCACTTATTGGTAGTTTCTTTTGTGTCCATCAGAGGGGCAAGGATCTTTGAAGCACCAAGTGTCTCATTAACTATCTCCAAGACTAGGTTTTTCAAAACTTCTACAATAGTAGCATGTTCCTAATTCTGAGTAGTGTGAGATGAAGAACCGTTTCTTGTCTCATAGCTCCTTGCTAATTTCCTAATCACATCCTAAGTTTCTTTCCTTACATTTTCAACATATTCATCTTCCTTAGTCATTAACATGTTGATGCTCTACTTGACTCTAAACAATGTAGAACATTCTTTCAATATATTTGTTGCTTCTCTCTAAAAATAAGTTGAACTAATAGATTTTAAGGCTTCACTTCTCATCTTGTCTTTGACATTCAAAGCCTCTTGCATTCTAAGTACTAACTCTTTCCACACATTTTTAGTAACTTTTGATTGTACGGTATCCATGTTTATGTTACAAATGACTATGTACTAAGTAAAAGCATTTATGATAGTTTCTTTTCCTTCATCATTAGCTTCATCATATAACTCAACAGTTGGCATGAGATCATTGTCAATCATATTGTTCACTAAGGTTCTGAGAACAAAGGGTGGATGATCACTTACCAAAGGAGAACTGGGAATGTTATCCATAAGATCAGATGAGCCTTCTTCATTCTTCTTTGTATGCACATGTATTCGATAGGCATCCTCTTCTTTGTTTGTCTCCTCTTTAGTGGTGATCTCAATACTAGTTTTGACTCCTTCACCAAAGGTACTACCTCTTCTGTTTCTTTTTAGCTAATTCTCATCTTCTAGACCAAGTGCAATTTATTCCTCAATAGCATCACTCAGGCTCCTTTTCCTATGAGATTTTTCTTTCACTCTTCTTCTTTCTCTTGACTTGATTGATTTGGAGGAAGAGGTGGTGCGGATGGTATGGGGGTTGAACCTTGCAAAATGTTTAGGTTTGGTGGATTGGAGGGACCCTACGACATACCAAGAACAAAAGGATTGTTAGGATCAGGGCCTTGGAGATTGTTAGGATCAGGTGATGCTCCCATGACCGAAATTGAAACTTGAGGAGGTGTTAAAGGGAGTACTACTTGATAAAGCACATCATTGCCAAACCCTTGTTGATACCAACCCTCTTGTGGTGTACCTTCAGGGATATATGAATTTCCTAGATTATTCTATGAACTTTGAGGATCTTGTGACACCGAGGATGCATGAGGTGTAATGTTGATGTATACTTAGATAAGTTGAACCCCAACGATGGTTTGCCACCTTTCAGGAGCAATGTGGGGAGAATTTTATCCCCATGCTCATTAAGGAGATGATTTGCCATTTGGACATTGGTGGGATTACTGAGGTATTCATCAACTATGACCTTAGGTTGGTTGGCCATTCTCTCATCAGCAAGAGGTGACGTAGTGTGGATTTTAGTAGTGGATTGCGATGAGCCACCATTGGTGGGTTGATCTTGGGGAATGTGAGGCTGCATACCTTGGGCTTGTTGTTTCACCATGAGTTTCTTTTCTTGCAATTGGGTAATGGGCATGAAAATGAAAAACTACCAGATGGCTAAGATGACACTAATCCCTAAGATGCACCTAAATGATTGACCTAGGTGGTGACTA
The DNA here is from genome assembly GCA_007258455.2 of Sequoia sempervirens. Lineage (NCBI taxonomy): Eukaryota > Viridiplantae > Streptophyta > Pinopsida > Cupressales > Cupressaceae > Sequoia > Sequoia sempervirens. The sequence goes on along the minus strand of VDFB02252616.1, from coordinate 81,962,826 downwards.
AGGGATTGACTAGATAAGATGATTGATTGATTGATTGATTGATTGATTGATTGATTGATTAGATGAATGATTGGACTAGGTTGAATTTGACTAGGTCAATTGACTAGATTGGATAGTTGATAGGATGGGATGATTGGTTTGATTGGATTAATGAGATTAACTCTAAACCAATTTTATGGGTTTGACTAGATGATGTTTGGTGTTGATGATCAAATTAGATTGCATAAAGGATGATTATGACACTGAATCTACCTCAAGATGGAAGCAGATTGATTGGGCCATGGATTATTGTTGACTCAGGACAGATGAAAATCCTAAGCGAGTGTGGATGATGATGATAATGATCAAACACCTAAGAAAACTTGGATTAAAACCCCTAAAATGAAGTGTAAGAGACTTATATTGATAAAATGATAATGAATATGCAACCTAGCAATGTCCTATAATGAACCTATGCAATTTGCTTAAGGATTCAATGAATTTTGGAAAATGCAGATGGATTAAAATGATGATTATGAGAGATGGATGATGATAAAAAGAAATTTATCATAAGGACTTGGAAAATAATAGGCTTTCAGTGGCCCAAAGGATTAACTCTTGGGATTTTTGTATGGAAAGTGCATGTCTCTATCTAGTGCAAATTTTCCCCTCTAGGTGATAGGTTCACCTATCCAACAACAAAAAAATTTCCTGTGTTTAGCAACTTCGCCTATGTCAGGGACTCAAGTTTTCCTATATCTTCAGAAGTCAATAGAAACAGGTGGACTTAGAATGAAAATTCACCTATATAAGGACGAGATCACCTATATGTATGAAAAGATCACCTCTTTAAATGCAAGATCGCCTAAATCTTTTATACACCAAAAGGGAATAGCAAACATGATTTGCAAAATTTCCTATTTAAGGATCAATTATGCCTCTTTCTTGAGATGTACGAACATGATCAATATCTCCTAGTAGGATGAGAAATTCACCTATTTGTAAGGATTAGGATTTCTTATGTCTTGAATAGTATGAACTCAAATGAAAATTCCTATTACAAGATCACCTAATCCTTGAACTGTATGGATGATGATAGTACAGGAAGATGTGAGATCATCCCTGTGGATAGTAGGTTTACCTATTCTAGGGGATGTATGGATAGGGATGTCTTGAATTGCATATAGGAGCACCCCTGTGGACAACAAGTTTTCGCAAGGAGGTGACAGGATCGCATGTTCTAGAGGAACATGCAGACTCAAAGGCTACAGACTAGACACAGACTCACCTAAGGGCTAGACAAGATCACCTATTATGTGGAACAAGTAGAGGCTGGGTCACCTAACCAAGGGACCCACAAGAAAATTCACCCCTAACAAGGATGAGTTCGCATAAAGGTTGACCTAGACTAGACCAAGACATGAAATCTCCCCTTTACAGGGTAGGATCACCTATTTGCAATGAAAATTAGCCCTTGTAAATAGAAAATTCACCCTTGAGGGTAGGGGCAGACTATGGAAAAAGATAGAAAAAATAGCAAACAATAGACAGAAAGGATGGACTGACTCAGACTAACAAATAAGCACTAGTATCACACAAAGAAGACATGCCAGATGACACAATTCTAGAATTAGTGTTAAAGGTTTACAAACTCAATGTACGCCCACCACCTTGAGTAGACAAACCTAGGTTAATAATCCATGATATCGGGGTGGTTCTATGGATCACCCTTTCTCATGAAGGAAGATAGCTAGCAATTTAGTGGCATAGGGTCATCAACAAATTCCATGGGCTCACCTTCATGCTCTCTCTCTCGAATACTATCATAGTCCATGACGATGGTTTCTATCTCAACCCAAGGGAGTACATGGTGAGTAACTTTGGGGTATAATGTGCATCCCTTGCACTACACCAAGCCATAGCTAAAACACAAGTCTCTATCTAGGCTATACATCCTATTTCTTGTGTCCTTGATACATGCTAGGGATGTGAGGCACAATCATGAACACCAACCCATCACAAGTGTGGATTCAGATCCCCAACAAAGTATTGAAAACTCGGACCAACCCTACACGTCTTATCTAGGTATCACCCTAGCTTCGACGCTTCGCTAGACATGGCATGACTAGATTGGGGTACAACTTTAGTTCTCCCCCCTTTATATACCCCGCCAATGACACTTGGTTGGGATCATCCCCGAGTGATGAAATACAACGTAGGTCCTACTAAGGGAAGGAAATACTAGATGCTTCGGCTGGTCCCAAGGCTCACATGTAGTGCAAGGGGAGAACTTAGACACACTATCACTTCCATGTAGATTGGACTGGACTGGAACAATTTATGATTTCTCATCACCCAACATCACCAAAAGGTGCAAGGGGAGTGGATACATCTACAACTTTCTCCCAAGCACAAAAAACAAGGTTAATCGACCCTTTAATTAAGCTACGTGTGCCTAAATTAGTGTGAAAACAACAAACAGAGCTAACTAATGGATATTCACCCAATTTTTCTATAGAGAATAGATTAGTAGTTTTGATCATTGGTCTTTGTCAAATGTGGGATAATACTATGCAAATCATTAGTAAAATACCAGTCATTGATGAACAAGTTAGTTGGTCAGTACTAAAAACCAAAATCAAAATTTTGATCAAATTGAAAAATTTAAGATTCAAGATAATTACCAATTCACCTCTGTGTGAGATGAATTGGCCCGTGTCTATAGATCAGGATCATCTATTTGGTGGAATGGGCGAAGTATCAGTCACCTATCAGATGGAAGGGCATATGCTATCTCGCCTCCATAATTGCTTCAAATTCGCCTTTGTAATTAGCAATGTTTCCCTTTCTGGTAGCTCTCTATGTATCCACCTCTGTGTTTGCCAGTTGTGATCAAAGATTGCAAATTCACCCTTGTCTTAGAAGGGTAAATATGAATTTTCTTGTTATCTCCACAGATTCACTCCTATGTCAAGCAAGCTCACCCCTCCGGGGGTGTATTCACCCCTGCACATAAACCTAGAACCTGCAAAATTCAAACAAGTAGAAATAAAGAAGACCTGCGACATGGGTCCCATCGGGCATGGTAGAAATGTGTGCAAGTGAATTCTAATCTATGAATGAAAAAATACAATGGAAATGCAAGGAAGAAAACACAAAAAAAAGCACTCAAAATTGGCCTAGTTGAATCTAAACAAAAAACACAAGAAATTAGAACCTTTTACCTTGTTTATATTGATAAATTGCTTGACCCTTTGATTTCTAGATATGTGTGCTCCTTGGTGGAAAAACAACTTGAAACATACTGCAAAATGTAGCTAAGATGATGATTGGATGTAATGGAGATTATGGGTATTGCGAAGGATGCAAGATGAGAGCTCAAAAATGGCTGCAACAATGGAGGATGCTTGGATGCTTGAATGAAAGATTGCTTAGTGTGCTTAGTTTATTTCCAAAGTGGATGATTGCAAATGAGGAAAAAATCCACCATTTTTAGGGGAAGTCCCTCTAAATGAATGGAGGGCTAGGATCAATCCAAGATGGACAAGATCGAGGGCTAGCGTGAGTTGAGATCTAACAAGCCCTCACATCCTGACATGACTTGGAGGTACTACATAGTACCTTGGGATTTGGAAAAGATCTCCTCATAAAGGTCCTTGTCCACATGTGGGTGAGAGGACATGTGAAGAATTAAAAATTCCTCAAAAACCACATGGGGATGGGAGAAGCAATTTCAAATTCCTAAAAATGCATTGAGAAAATAAATGTGAATTAAAAATTCACATAGGGAAAGGGTTGCCTTCTCCAAATAGATAAAGCATTTAATGAATTTTGACTAAGGACATATGCCATAAATGGCATGGAGATTAGGTTTTCCTAAGAAGGTGATTAATGTTGTCCAAATGCATGATTAGACAAATTAATGATAGATTAGAGGTAAGTGGGAGATTATGGAGGATGTGACCCATTGGTGGATTTTCTAGTACACCTAAGGAATCTCTAAAGAGTAGCCAACTCCTATTCTCAAGATTCTTAAAATGAATGGCCAACTGGCAAGATTCAATTGAAGACTAAAACCTTCTACACTTTAGGCTCTGTGGGACCTAGGAGGGTGTTCCTAATAGCATTCCATTTGAATATTTCAATAAATAACATATCAAATCATAGATCAGTTCCTATGAAGGGTAAATAACATAATTAACTCAAAGGTTGGCTAGTATTTAAGTAAATAACTCTTAATTCACTAGGAACAAAGAAATACCTCACACACATGCCTCATGGTAAGTAAATTTTAAAAGGTTAAATTTTCTAACCATGAGTCCATGATCTGGTACACTATTATTATCCTTTGAATAGAAAATACCTTTACAAATAAATTAGTGTCTTTATCAATTGGGCAAAGGAGTCACATATATTACAATCAGTTATACATAATTTCTATAAATCTGATAATTCTGGACTATTTTCATAAGGATTTGCATTATGAAAAGTCACTATACTTAAGGCATCACTTCTTACCAAATACTTATAAATTCTCACAAATTCATGACCTCACTTAAGCATTTAATTGATTCCTTGAATCAAAGCAGAAATAAGAGCATGCATTCAAACAAAGTATTTGACAATGAGTAGAATATGCTAGATATTTCATTAAAAACTTGTAAGATGATTTACATAGGAGAGTATATGCCTTATGCATAAGATCTATTTTGATATATCAATAATTTCTATAAGACTAATTAAGATTTACATATGCATAACTCAAAATCCAAGACAATTCAACTAATCTACCTACTGGTATTCTTTCTAATTTCAACCCTTTACATATATTGGGCCTAAAGACTCAAAAGACCAGACCCATAAAAATGAGCCATGAATTCCCTTTTATAACATAAGGGAGCATAAAAGCTTCTGCCTTGAAATGCATACAACACTACAAAATTTCATTTCTACTTTAATTTTAGTTGCATTTGAAAATTCCCTACATCAAAATCTGTAATCATTTGTCAAAAAAGGGAGGTAAAATGTGTACCTATCAAAATGTGCTAATACCATCAGTAGTAGCCTTTTCATTGCTAGCATAACCCATCAACCCACATTCGTGGTTACCACAATCATCTTAAAAATGGATTTCAGTTGTCCACATTTAGCATAAGACTTACCAACACCCAAAAACAAGAAAAATTGACACGTAATTTCATCTTCATGGAAAAATTCCATAACCCTGAAAGAAGTTTCATTACACATAACTAGCATTGGAGCCACAATACAGATGACCACTCTATGTTCTTGCAACAAGAGGAGGAGAAACCATAGCTCCTTCTTTATTCTTATCCTTGCTAGCCATTGAGTACCCATGTCCACTTGGAATCTTCACAACAATGGGAGGAACTGCGAGCACCTCTTCCCCCGATGGAGTCAATTGGTTCAACATTGTGAGATATTGTTGATATCCCAAATCTGTTTTAGTCTCACTATCAGATGAGCTATCAGAGATAGCAATGGGAGAGTTCTATCTTCAATAAGAACATCGACCATATTGAATTTTCCTTTGAATTCTGCTTGAAGCCCCAACAAATTCTTTTCCTTTTGCTCCAATCACCTCCAAACTCATAGCTTGGCCCTTCAACAGATGACTACTCCTAGTAACAACTGGTACAAACTCCTCACCATGAGCATCCTTGTGAGTGCCATGTGTGTGCTTTGGGTCTTCATCGCAAGACTTTTACAAACTAATTCAAGAGGACCTTCACACTAGGACAAATGGAGTGCCAGACTTACCCATCCTGTAACTCAAAGGACCTGCACTTATAACCTTGGCTTCCTACACAAACTCAAAATACATGATGGCTGATTGCAATGGTGAAAATAAAAACTCTCGACCTATATTTATTAAACAATGTGATGATAACAATCATCAACGCTCAAAGAAAACACATGCACGAATTGGGAATAATTTGTTGGCATCCACATTGTCACCATTCAATTCCCAAGTGCATGGAAATTTGCATATCATGCTTCATGATTACCAAAAATTAAGTCTCCACACACACAAAGATCAATTTGATCACCCTTGTAGAGAGCCTAACATCAATGCTCGCTGGTTGCAAAACCAAATGACTACCGCATGCCTGTTTGTAGATTTTGAATGTTAGCCATCGATCCCTTGATGAGGTGGTGGATCAGATGGCTCACGTTGAGTTGACTGCCTTTGAATTTCAACAAGTTTTTGTTCATGTGTCTCTGGCCAATAGCACTTATTCAAATCAGATGAGAACTCACTTTTCAATGAGTTTCATTCATCCCATGAGTTGGTGGATTGATCTATGTGTTAGTGTAAGGAAAGTGATAGTGCATAAACACCTTTCTCAGGAAAGAAGTGTGAAAACATTCATTTAAAAAGTTACATACATTTGAGATGCACATTCACAGAACAAAAGAATAGACAAAAAATTTCATACAAAGATAACACTAGATATACATGGGAAAACCCTTACCGGAGAAAAACCCACCACACCAAGTAAAGTCATTTTGCATTACAGTAAATAAATTACATACAAAGTTACAAAATTTACTCTCAGATGTTAACTCATAACAACATCCCCTTGGTCAACCTACCATCACAGACTTACACTTCGTCTCTTACTCATACACTATTACAATGCTCATAAAGCATACAATTTTCTTGAATCAACCAACAACCATTAGGGTTTCATTTAATTTTTTTTCCTTCGCTAACAAGCTTCCTCCATATTAGGCTACACATATCACTAGCAACACACATCGAGCTACCTACCATTAATTTTTGGCTATAGATAATATTAATACATTCGCACTATGTCAACCCCCTGATTCAATTCATGCAATAAATGAAAACATATCACAAATAGAAAATACAACTTTCGACCAATGATTGTTGATTTACAATAGTGATGTAAAATCAACAAATGAAATCGTGCTACATGTCGACACGTCACTCATCCATCACCTTTGACTATCACACCAAGTTATCAACTCATTCCATGTGGCCCCCACTATCCACATGACATCCATGTCACTATCATACAACTTACATCACCATCCACATAGACTGGTCGCAACATCCATTAGTCATGTCACCCAGTCATGAGAAAACAAAACTTCCCAACCTCTTCTGAAGGTTAGAAAACTCCAAGATGTCATGACAACAAAGGAGATCACCATATTGGAAAAAAATTTAACTTCACAACCTCTTCTAAAGGTTACAAAACTCCAAGATACCACGACAACAAAGGAGACCACCATATTAGAAAAAAAAATTAACTTCACAACCTTCAGTTGAAGGTTACGATTTTCCCAAAACTTGTGACAAGTCAATAACATTATTGTCCAGTCAAGGAAAACCAAAACTTCACAACCTCTACTAAAGGTTACGAAAATACTAGATGTTGCAACAACAATAAAGGAGATCGACTAGTCGGGAAGTTAAGAAACTTCTGAACTCCATGACAAGGTTCCAAGGTTAGAACATGCAACAATCCCATGACCGGCTTGATGTCAGCAAATTATAAACTTTCAGAACCCCACAACTTAGGTTTCAAGGTTCATGTTTTGGATGACATGTCAACAATGAAGACCAACAAAATCAAAAAATTCCAAGTCTTTAACAGAGGTTCAAGCTAGCAAGTTAAGGCACATTTTCCAACAATCAAGATCTCGAAGCCCTCGTAGTCTTGAATGAGTGTTCACCTTTTCTTTGTGAGCCTATGGGGAATGATGGAGATTGATTCCCATACTTGATCATCACTATTGGTTTAGAACCACGAGCAGTGAGCCAAACTATGGAGACTAGGCCCCATGTTCGTATAAGAAAACCCATCTTCATCTCACTATCCTCACACTGTGTTACCGGCCGACACTTAACACCCGTGATCTGGTAGGGTAAGGCCAGGATCACTTCTCATAGTCATGAATCTCCAAACCTACACACACAGAAAGGTTAACATTAAATAAGGGACCCTTATTAGGCCACAAGTTATTTAACCCTCATAGATGAATGATTTAAGCCTAAGTCATTTAGGGGAAAAAAATTAAAGCCTAACTTTATGAAAACATTAAGGTCAAAGATCAACTGGATGATCAATTTTCTAAGCTGAAGAGGTTGGTAGCTGAATGAATACAATGGCTCAAGTGCCAACTTAGAGAATGGGAAACTAGTAGGAAAATTCAACATAAAAATAGAAGGACCGAGGGATTTCTAAGCCAAAAACCCTATCCAACCTATGGGAACAAGAGCTTAATGTGTTGATTATGTCCACAGGCTACTCAGAAATTGGAAATTTTGGGGAGCTCCATCAGTGGCTCATGCTCAGGGACGTATACCCCCAGTGGGTATAGCGAGAATCCAAATCATAGGTTGAAGCAGACCAAGGAGGAAAACCAAAACCTAGGAACTATCCCAGACAAGGCAAGCAGACACCGTAAAAAAAAAACACACCAAACAATATGTACAACATTTACAAGATTATACAATGTAGTTCACTTCCATGAGAAGCCACTTCTAAATGCTTGGCTTTGATCTATAAACTGGAGGTCCCTGACCCCCAAAATTCAGGGACAATTCTTTCCTCTAACAAAATATTTGTCCTTCTTTGCTGGAAATGGATCAACATGAAAATTGTTCAATTTCAAGACATTAACACCATCACAATTAATACTTTTCATTCCATTTGATGTAACGTTGCCCCACTCATCAACCTTCTCCACCATAGGCTCATCAATTTGCATCAGGGAAATAAAACCTTCATACTCCACACAGTGATGAATTGTAAAATCACATCCCATTTGTTCATCAAATTTGAAAACATCATAGGCACTCTAGCTCATACTTGGCCAATCCTTTTCAAGATCAGGGAAGAGAAACACAAAATTAGGCATACCTTCAATCTGCTTGTCACAACTGTTGTTCTCATAGGATGAAAGAAGTTCCATAATAAGATCCATAATATAGGGAGCATCTGCAAAGAACTCAAGTGCAACTTCATACTGACTAACATCATACCTTTGGTTATCTACACCTTTGAATTGTTCCTCACATGGATCAAATAATCCTGCAATATTAACATATTTTGTAGAATCATCAAATAATTCCTTTTCCTCAATATAAAATGATGTTGCTTGAGTATCAATGCATTCATCCAGATTTTCCTTATGGTCACCCAAGAATAGACTCCCTTTTATGTTAGGGGAAATATCATCATGTAGAACATGGGTGACTAACATGTCAACCACCTTCTCAAGAACATAACCAGATACCATAGGAAATTTAGCATAATCATCTAAATTCCCCTTAATATCAATACTACATTCAAGGCTACCATCACAGCCTTCAACTTTTCATCATGTGAGTCATTATCACATTTAGATGTTAGCAAGTCCAATTCATTCTCTTGTTGCTTGTCAAGTACAATTTACTCAATCACATGTTGGTAAACTAATTCAATAGTGTTTGTGCCACCATATCTTTCATTCAATTGGGAAGCTATTAAGTTAGAGTTGACATCTTCAAAGGAAAACTTACCTACCTCAGTATCACCTTGGATCTTTCTTGTACCATCCATGAAATATTCACTAATAGTACCTACCATGTATTCATCAAGATTTTCTTCAAAGAGAGGATTTCTCCTACACAAATAGGAATCATCATTTATAACCTCATTGCCCAATGTAGGTTCATCAAATAAAGGATTTTACAATACCTTCATGATAGTCCCATGTACCTCTTCTTCCTCGATGTCAGTATCCCAATATCTTTGATCACTAGTGTATTCAAAATCAATGTAATCACTTGAAGAGTAGAGATAAACACTTCCAATATCTTGTTCATCATTTACACTCATAACAGTTGATCCACGTTCAAAAAAAATTTCACATGAAGAGAATTTCTCACTACCTACGAAACACACCCCTTCAAGGCTATTAGCATATCCCCTACTTGAAGCAAAAGAATCCATCTCCATTTCATAAGTAGAATCATATTCAATAGGAGATCAATTGACTAAGCTCAATCTCATCCCTTTCATTCCTCATTTGTGACATATAACTGAGATTAGGTGCATGTCCATCGCTGATTTGTGCATCATCATTCCTAACTAAAATAATTTGTGAGGTTCCACTATGTACCTATTGGGATTTTTCACAAACTATGACATCCCAAGGAAGATAATTAGGCATTATTTCCTTGTCCTTACACTCTATCTTTTCATCATCACTACTACTTGAACATGCATCTAGAGTATTTGTGAAATGACAACAATCATCAATTAATCGTCCACATTCTGGTGCATTTTCATGATCCATCAACCTTAGCCTTTGATTTTTCTCACCATGACAATTATTGCCCACATTATGGGAAACAACAAGTGGCATATAACTATGCTCAATGTTCTCCATAGTGCTTATCCAATCCACAACTTGATCAAGATTATGAGGCTTCAAATTCTTAGGCCATTGGCTTGATCCTAATTTATAAGCTTCATAGAACAAATCAATGCACATTAAATCATTAGGTCTAGCACTCTTGGGTATATCCATCATAACATCTAAGAATCTTGAGAAAAATTCATATGGTGATTCATTTACTTGTCTTTTCATCTCATACAACTTTCTAATTAGAAATACTAAGTCATCCCTTCCCAATCCTGGTTGATATGAAGTTTTTGCTTGCTCTCATTTCACATCTCATGGAAGTAATGTAGATGTAGTATTTGAGGACTCCTTTTCCTGAAAAACATTTTTACCTCCTAAGTGGTTTAGATCAATATTTTGAATTCTATTAGGGCCATTTAGAAGAGCATTCACATGTTCGCCCATGATTGAGTACTTCAAATTTTTCTCAATATCCATGGCATTTTGGTAAGCTCGCTGTAAGGTAGCAGGTTCTTTATCTCTCAACAAAAAATCCCATCTTACTATCAAATGCTCCTAAATACACAACCAAACTTTTTGTATCACTTGGCCTTTTGTGTTCAGGAACATCTCTTATGACCTTTGCAAATACGAGGTTGAAAGCAGGAATCAACTCCTTATCCCTAGAGATTTCTGTGAGATTCTTCCTTGCAATACTTGGATTTATTCTTTCACCAAATTGTTCCATGAAGACTATCTTAAGTTCACTCTAACAATGTACAAAATACACTAGAAAGAAAGAGAATCAATCTCTTGTGTCTCCTTTTAGGGATTGAACTAATATTTTCATAACCACATCTTCAAAATCTATCTCATCATCCCCCATCACATCAACAAATTCTTGCGCATGCTTACTCGCCGATTTTGACCTTTCACCACTGAACTTTGGTATTTTGTCTCTAATATTGGGTGGTTCAATATTTGGGTAACCACAAATATTTTTAAATTTGAGGGCCTTGTACCTATCAATACTGGAACTGCCTTTGTGGGACAAGGACTGTTCACATTGCATGCTTTTATCACTATTTACACCAGTAGGCGTAAATTGACAACTCATCCTTAACTCTTGAAAATGAATTTAAGATCTACTATGAAGTTATACACTATTACATAATTCCTTTTACAATTGTGGTCCTAAGCCTCTAGCACGTGTATTCCCTACAAATGTTGCCTAAGATCTAACAATATAACATGCTCTTTTCATCATAATACACAAATTTCAACATATACACAAAGGAATGCTAAACTATCACTAATATTCCCTCATTTGGTGCTAATTCACCTATTAAGAGATCATTTACATATCAAGCATGGGAAATTCATCCCGATTTACCCATAATCTACTCTAATTTCTTTAAATTATATGAAAGTATCTGTTATTTGGTAGCGGCTGACTATCCTTTATCTTTAATACTGCAAATCCGACCAATTGATGTGTGCTTTATCATGTTCATTTAGTCAGAGTCGCCACCTCCTTTTAGAGGACTGAACTTCAAATGAGATGAATTTTCTTCATGAAATGGAACAAGTTTTGGGCTATCTTCCATAACAGAGTAACATTCAGATCTTTCAATCCTTGTTGCATTCAAAAATTTCCACTAGGTTCAAGAATTTGTTAGTATTTGAACAAGACATTTAGATTCACATCATTATTTGACTCAACTTTTGTATCTACATTTGGAGAATGAAGTTTCCCCAGCAGAGTCACCATTCTATTGGTGGTTTTTCCAGTACACCTAAGGAATCTCTTAAGAGTAGCCAACTCCTATTCTCAAGATCCTTAAAATGAATGGCCAACTAACAAGATTCAGTTGAAAACTAAAATATTCTATACTTTAGGCTTTGTGAGACCTAGGAGGGTGTTCCTAACAACATTCCATTTGAATATTTCAATAAATGACATATCAAATCACATATCGGTTCCTATGAAGGGTAAATAACATAATTCACTCAAAGGTTGGCTAATCTTTAAGTAAATAACTGTTAATTCACCAAGAACAAAGAAATACCTCACACACATGCCTCATGGTAAGTAATTTTTAAAAGGTTAAATGTTCTATCCCCAAGTCCATGATCTAGTACACTATTATTATCCTTTGAATAACAAATGCCTTGAAAAAGAAATTAGTGTCTTTATCAGTTGGGAAAAGGATTCATACATCTTACAATCAGTTATACATAAATTCTTTAAATTTCTGATAATTCTAGACTATTTTCATAAGGCTTTTCATTTTGAATAATCACTATATTTAAGGCATCACTTCTTACCAAATCCTTATAAATTCTCACAAATTCATGACCTCACTGAAGCATTTAATTGATTCCTTGAACCAAAGTAGAAATAAGAGCATGCATTCAAACAAAGTATTTGAGGATGAATAGAATATGTTTGATATTTCATTCAAAATTTGCAAGATGATTTATAGAGGAGAGTATATGCCTTATGCATAAGATTTGTTTTGATATCAGTAATTTCTATATGACTAATTAAGATTTACATATGCATAACTCAAAAGCCAAGACAATTCGACTAATCTACCTATTGGTATTTTTCCTAATTTGAACCCTTTACGTATACTGGACCTAAGGACTCAAAAGACCGGACCCATTCAAATGAGCCATGAATTCCCTTATATAACATAAGGGAGCAAAGAATCTTCTGGCTTGAAATGCATACAACACTACAAAATTTTATTTCAACTTTAATTTCTATTGCATTTGAAAATTCTCCACAATAGGATCTACAAGAATTTGTCGAAAAAGGGGGGGAAATGTGTACCTATCAAAATGTGCTAATACCACCAACAATAGCCTTTTAACTGTCGGCATAACCCATTAACCCACACCTATGGTTAGCACAGTCATCATAAAAACTAATTTTAGTTGTCCACATTCAACATAAGACTTACCAATGCCAAAAATCAAGAACAAGGCACACGTAATTTCATCTTCATGGAAAAATTCCACAACCCTGAAAGTGGTTTCATTACACAGAGCCAACACTAGAGCCATGGTACACACGACTACTCCATGTTCTTGCAACAGGAGGAGGAGAAACCACAAATCCTTCTTCATTCTTATCCTTGCCAGCTATTGAGTACCCATGTCCACTTGGAATCTTCACAACAATGGGAGGAATTGTGAGAACCTTTTCCCCTAATGGAGTCAGTTGGTTTAGCATTGCAAGATATTATTGATATCTTGAATCTTTTTTGGTCTCACTATTAGATGAGCTATTAAAGATATCAATGGGAGAGTTTTGTCTTCCATAGGAACCTTGAACATATCAAAATTTCCTTTGAATTCTACTTGAAGGCCCAATAGATTTATTTTCTTTTGCTCCAGTCACCTCTAAACTCATAGCTTGGCCCTTCAATAGATGAGTACTCCTAGTAACAAATGGTACAGACTCCTCACCATGAGCATCCTTGTGAGTGTCATGTGTGTGCTTTGGGTCTTCACTACAAGACTTCTACAAATTGAGTCGAGAGGACCTCTGCACTGGGACAAATGGAGCACCAAACTTACTCATCCTATGACTCAAAGGACCTACACTTACAACCTTGGCTTAATGCACAAAATCAAAAGACTTTACGACTAATTAAAATGGAAAAAATAACAAATCTCAACCTGTATTTATTGAACAATGTGATGATAACAATTATCAATGCTCAAATAAAATACATGTGTGAACTGGGCATAATTCATTAGTGTCCACACTGTCACCGTCTAATTCCCAAGTGCATGGAAATTTGCATATCATGTTTCATGATTACCAACAATTAAGTCTCCACATGCACAAAGATCAATTTGGTCACCCTTGCAGAGAGCCTAACATTAATGCTTGTTGGTTGCAAAACCAAATGGATACCATGTGCCTATTTGTAGATTTTGAATGTCAGCCATCGATCTAATCCCTTGATGAGGTGGTGGATCAGATAGCTCATGTTGAGTTGACTACCTTTGAATTTTAGCAATTTTTCATTCATGTGTCTCTGAAAATAGCTCTTGTCAGCAAGTTTCATTCATCCCATGATCTGATAGATTGATCTACGTGTCAGGATCTCATAGCCCTCATAGTCTTTAACAAGTGTTCACCTTTTCTTTGTGAGCCTGTGGGGAATGATGAACATTGATTCCCGTACTTAATCTTCATTGCCAGTTTAGAACCATAGGTGGTGATCCAAACTATGGAGACGAGGCCCCTCATCTGTATAAGGACACGTGTCTTCATCTCATTGTCCTTGCACTGTGTAACTAGCCAACACTTAACATCTATGATTTGGCAGCATACGGATAGGATCATTTCCCACAGTCAAGAATCTCCAAACCTACACACATGGAAAGGTTAACATTAAAGAAGGGGGCCTTATTTGGAAAATGGTGATTTAACCATCACAGATGAATGACTTAAGCCTAAGTCATTTAGGGGCACAAAATTAAAGCCTGACTTTACAAAAACATTAAGGTTGAAGACCAACTGGATGACCAATGTTCTGAGCCGAAGGGCCTGATAGCTGAACAGATACAATGGCTCAAGTTCCAACTTATAGAATAGGAAACTAGTAGGACAAGTCAACATAAAAATAGGACAAAAGGCTTTCTAAGCCAAAAACCCTATCCAACCTATGGGAACAAGAGCTTAATGTTTTGACTATGTCCATGGGCCACTCAGAAATTGCAAATTTTGGGGAGCTCCATTAGTGGCTCATGCTCGGGGACATATATCCCTAGTCGGTATAACGAGAATCTAGATCACAAGTTGAAGCAAACTAGGGAGGAAAACCAAAAACCAAGAACTTTCCTAGACAAGGAAAGCAGACATAAAAAAAATTAACACACCAAACCATATGTACAACATTTATAGGATTATACAATGTAGTTCACTTACATGAGAAGTCACTTCTAAAATCTTGGCTTCAATCTATAAATTGGAGGCCCTTGGCCCCCAAAATTTAGGGATAATTCTTTTCTCTATCAAAAAAATTGTCCTGCTCTGCTGGCAATAGATCAACATGAACATTGTGCAATTTTGGGACATTAACACCATCACAATTAATACTATCCATTGCATTTGATGTAACGTTGCCCCACTCATCAAGCTTCTCCACCACAAGCTCATCAATTTGCATCAAGAAAATAAAACCTTCATACTCCACACAGTGATGAATTGTAAAATCACATCCCATTTGTTCATCAAATTTGTAAACCTCATAGGCACTCTAGCCCATACTTGGCCAATCCTTTTCAAGATCAGGGAAGAGAAACACAAAATTAGGTATACCTTCAATCTGCTTGTCACAAGTGTTGTTCTCATAGGATGAAAGAAGTTCCATAATAAGATCCATAAAATAGGGAGCATTTGCAAAGAACTCAAGTGAAACTTCATACTGACTAACATCATACCTCTAGTTATCTACACCTTTGAATTGTTCCTCACATGGATCAAATAATCCTGCAATATTAACATATTTTGTAGAATCATCAAATAATTCCTTTTCCTCAATATAAAATGATGTTGCTTGAGTATCAAAGCATCATCTCGATTTTCCTTTTGGCCACCCAAGAATAGACTCCCTTTTATGTTAGGGAAAATATCATCATGTAGAACATGGGTGGCTAACACATCAACCACCTTCTCAAGCACATAACCAGATACCATAGGAAATTCAGCATAATCATCTACATTTCCCTTAATAGCAATACTACATTCAAGGTTGCCATCATAGTCTTCAACTTCTTCATCATGTGAGCCATTATCATATTTAGATGTTAGCAAGTCCAAGTCATTCTCTTGATGCTTGTCAAGTACAATTTTCTCAATCACATGTTGGTAAACTAATTCGGTAGTGTTCATGCCACCATATCTTTCATTCAATTGGGAAGCTATTAAGTTAGAGTTGACATCTTCAAAGGAAAATTTACCTTCCTCGGTATCACCTTGGCTCTTGTTTGTACCATACAAAACACATTCACTAATAGTACTTGCCAAGTATTCATCAAGATTTTCTTCAAAGAGAGGATTGCTCCTACACCAATAGGAATCAACATTTAAAACCTCATTTCCCAATGGCCTTTTGTGTTCAGGGACATCTCTTATGTCCTTTACAAATTTGAGGTTGAAATCAGGAAGCAACTCCTCCTTATCCCTAGAGATTTCCATGAAATTCTTCCTTGCAACACTTGGATTTATTCTTTCACCAAACTGTTCTATGAAGACTATCTTAAGTTCACTCCAACAATGTACAAAAGACACTGGAAAGAAAGAGAACCAATCTCTTGTGTCTCCTTTTAGGGATTAAACTAATATTTTCATAACCACATCTTCAAAATCTATCTCATAATCCCCCATCACATCAACAAATTCTTTCACATGCTTACTCGTTGATTTTGATGTTTCACCACTAAACTTTGGTATTTTGTCTTTGATCTTGGGTGGTACAATATTTGGGTAACCAAAAATAGTTTCAAAGTTGAGGTTCTTGTACCTATCAATATTAAAACTACCTTTGTGGGACAAGGATTGTTCACCTTGCATGCTTTTTATCACTATTTACACTAGCTAGCGTAGATTGAAAACTCATCCTTAATTCTTGTAAAGGAATTTAAGATCTACTATGCAATTATACACTATTACATCAATTCCTTTTACAATTGTGGTCCTAAGCCTCTAGTACGTGTATTCCCTACAAATGGTCCCTAAGATCTAACAATATAACATGCTCTTTTTATCATAATACACAAATTTTAACTTATACACAAAGGCATGCTAAACTATCACTAATATTCCCTCATTTGGTGCTAATTCACCTATAAAGGGATCATTTACATCTCAAGCATGGGAAATTCATCATGATTTACTCATAATATGCTTTAATTTCTTCAAATTCTATGAAAGTACTTGGTATTTTGTAGCGGTTGACTATCCTTTATCTTTAATACTACAAATCCAACCAATTGATGTGTGCTTTATCAGGTTCTTTGAGTTAGAGTCACCACCTCCTTTCAAAGGAATGAACTTCAAATGAGATTAATTTTCTTCATGAAATGGAACACGTTCTAGGCTATCTTCCACAGTAGAGGCACATTCAGATCCTTCAATCCTTGCTACATTTAAAATTTTCCACTAGGTTCAAGAATTTGTCAGTATTTGAACAAGACATTTAGATTTAGATCGCCATTTGATTCTGCTTTTTTATCTGTGTTTGGAGAATGAATTTTTCCTCAGTAGAGTCGCCATTCTATTGGTGGTTTTTCTAGTACACCTAAGGAATCTCTAAAGAGTAGCCAACTCCTATTCTCAAGATCCTTAAAATGAATGGCCAACTGACAAGATTCAGTCGAAGACTAAAATATTCTACACTTTAGGCTCTTTGGGAGCTAGTAGGGTGTTCCTAATAGTATTCCATTTAAATATTTCAATAAATGACATCAAATCATAGATAAGTTCCTATGAAGGGTAAATAACATAATTCACTCAAAGGTTGGCTAATCTTTAAGTAAATAACTATTAATTCTCCAGGAACAAAGAAATACCTCAGACACATGCCTCATGGTAAATAAATTTTAAAAGGTTAAATGTTCTAATGCTAAGTCCATGATTTGGTACACTATTATTATCCTTTGAATAACAAATACCTTAACAAATAAATTAGTGTTTATCAATTTGGCAAAGTAGTCATACATCTTACAATCAGTTATACATAAATTCTTTAAATCTAATAATTCTAGACTATTTTCATAAGGCTTTGCATTATGAAAACTCACTATACTTAAGGCATCACTTCTTACCAAATCCTTATAAATTCTCACAAATTCATGACCTCACTTAAGAATTTGATTGATTCCTTGAACCAAAGCATAAATAAGATCATGCATTCAAACAAAGTATTTGATGATGAATAGAATATGCTTGATATTTCATTCAAAATTTGCAATATGATTTACAGAGGAGAGTATATTCCTTATGCATAAGATTTGTTTTGATATAAGCAATTTCTATAAGACTAATTAAGATATACATATGCATAACTCAAAATCCAAGACAATTCAACTAATCTACCTACTGGTATTCTTCTAATTTGAACCCTTTATGTATATTGGACCTAAAGACTCAAAAGACTAGACCACTGCAAATGAGTCATGAATTCCCTTCTATAACATAAGAGAGAAGACAAGTTTCTAGCTCAAAATGTATACAACACTACAAAATTTCATTTCAACATAAATTTTAGTCGCATTTCAAAATTCTCCACAACAGAATCTACAATCATTTGTCGAAAAAGGGAGGCAAAATGTGTACCTATCAAAATGTGCTAATACCATCAATAGTATCCTTTTTACTCTCGACATAACTTGTATCATGTTCAAGGGCAGGACTCTGTTGTTCATCATTGCCCTATAATAGTCGAAATTGAAACATCACATCAAATTTAGATGCATGCAATGAATTCATTGAAATAATCAAAACAAACACCAAATAGAAGATATTGAAATTATCATTTTTACTCATTTCTTCTTGTGAGGGCGTGAGGAAATTTTAAACCATACATGCTTCTTCTTCTTCTCAATGTGAGAGAAGGGCTCGAGGGCAGCACTTTGTTGTTCATCCTTGTGTAATAGGAGGAATTGAAACGTCACATAAAATTCAGATGCATGCAACCAATTCATTCAAATAATTAAAACAAACATTAGATTAAATAGAAGATTTAGAGATCACCGTTTGCTGTCGTTTCTTCTTTAGAGGGTGCCTTGAAACTTTCAACCGTGTATGATGCTTCTTCTGAATGTTAGATGCAGGGCTGGGAGGCATAGTGTCATCTTTTCCTTTCATGGGAACAATTTCCTCTACCAAATGAACACTACTCTATTGGCCGAGAGAAACCGCTTCTCGATCATCACCTTGTCATGTCATGTAAGTTAACATTAAGTGAACCTTGTATGCATCAGAACAAAAAATATGAAGCTTCAAAAATTTAGAGTTAACAATTCATGTCAACATTACCATTCCTTCCTTTCTCTTTCTCTCCTACAATTCTATATTTTTTTCCTTCTTTGTTCCTTCCTCTCCTCATTGTTGTATAATTCCATTTGCTTCTTCATCTCATCCTTTCCTTGTTGGGGAAGTTGAAGGAAGCTATGTTTCCCATACTTTTGACTAACACTTTTAATAACATGCTTCTGCTGGAGATGCTGCCATAGATTCATTTGGTACTCTGTATTTTCCACCTTCTTTTGAAGGTACTTTTTCAATTTATCAGGGGGAGGAGTAGGTTGTTTTGGTTCCTCACCCGACACAGTTCGGCCACGCTTTGGTGGTGCGAGAATAAGAAGGTGGTGATGTTGAAACCTATGCATGTTGAACACTCTCAAATCATAATATTTTCTTGTACATTCTTCTACAATACAATAATATACATATCTACCATTCACCACTTCTCTTTTGTATTCAACAACAACCTACACAACAAATTTGGAAAAGAAAATTGCTTAATATATTTGATATTCAAACAATTTGAATGCACCACAACATATACACATAGCCAAATGATGCAAAAATTTAGTTATTATATCTACCTTCCCGTCCACCACATCACCTCATGCTTCATTGGGTCCCTCTCCATCCTTAGGGTCTCCCTTTGCATACTTTCCCTTGTGGTCATGGACTATGGCAAGAGCGTGACGGTCTCCCTGATTATTTTCCTAAATCGAAGGAACGATATACTATCAAAATAAACATATTTGTAATAGACATGATATTTTCTAACTAAAATTGTAAAGCATTTTGATTGACGCATAGGAAGGAAAGGGAAATTGGAAGTTCACAATCAATTACTGAACACATCGCTGCCTTAGGGTTCAACATTTTCCTAAAACAAGGTGACTTCCTCTGTACCGTGGTTGTTTCCTCCTAATTAAGACATTCCCACTTTCTAGTCAACATCATGACCACTTATGTGAGATTAAAATTATACATTTGATTGCATCTTGTAATTATCGAATCTTAGCTACACGTTTCATGAACACGATTGCCCTGAAGAAGATGTGCTAGTACACACCCTTGCAGGTGTGTTCTCCACCTCAATGACATTCTTCAGTGTACAGAGCAATTTCCCTTTTACAACACGCATCCTTGGTTTCCTGTAAACTATAAAATAGTTGAAAGTGTTATGGAAAATTAAAGTTCCAAAATTTATTGCAACATTTGTAGTAATCAAGCATATCTTTTTTCAATGAAAAGAAGAATTTCAAATGCATATTTTAGTCTACCTAAGAATTGCGATAAATTTTGAAGGTTCCTTTGATTAGATTATGTTTGTAATTAAAAAAAGGTTTTTAATACATTCCTACTGACAACAAAATTGCACACTGGAAAAGAGATGGTGTTATGAAATGTACAACCCACACTATTGTAAAATGCTATACAAGTAACCCATTGTGTTTTACAACATGCAATTATTTTTTCTATTTATTTTTTTCAATCACATGAAGATACTAAATTATAATTTATACCATAACTAGCAGTTGTAATTTTTGGAGGTGCCCTTTTACATTCATACTGTCTAAATAAGAAAAGATTTTCAAGACATTCAAAATATTATCTGAAACTTCAGGTTGGAAAACACAGGGTGTTATAAATTATGCAACCCACAAACTATTCTCAAGCCCTTTACAAGTAATAGCCCTATTGGTTAATCCCCCCACCTCAATTTGGCTAATAGGGTTGTCCTTCGCTTCTCAATTCTTCTTCAAAAAAAGCACTTTTTGTTATACAGACTACCACAAAACATTGTATTCAAGTTCACCTTCATATTTTATAACAACCCTTACTTGCAGCAAACATTCCATTTCAATATCGTTATACATTTGGAACACAAGATGCAAAAAAAAAGTTGCATTATGGAAAACACACAAGGTTGTCCCTCACTATTCAAATATTGTTCAAAGACAACAGTTATTGTTATGCACACCATAAGAACACAATGTATTGAAGTTCTCCTTCATATTCTATAACTACACTTGCTTGCAGCAAACGTTCCACACAAAAAAAAAGTTGCAAGATGGAAAAAATAGAGGGTTGTCCCTCACTTCTCAATTCTTCTTCAAAGACAACACATCATGTTATGCAGACTATAAGAGCATAGTGTATTGAAGTTCACCTTCATATTTTATAACAACCCTTACTTGCAGAAAACATTCCATTTCAATATCGTTATATATTTGGAACACAAGATGCACAAAAAAAGTTGCTGGATGGAAAACACACAGGGTTGTCCCCCCTGCCCCCCCTACCAATGTGACAACATTTAATGAAAATTGGGAAAATTTCAAGCATACGTTTCTCATTTCCAAAGCATGCACTTCTCTCCATCATACATCGATGACACCTTCCCACATCATGGAGGTGAGTGGATTAGATTGTGGAAGAGGTGGTGATGTGTGCTCAAGAGAAGAGCTTCTTTTACAAATATTGCAAAGTAGCTCCAAAGATGCCTAGTTGTCATGAAATGGTGTCATGTCTTTTATCTAATGCTTGTATCAAGCATGGACAGGTCAACCTTTTCATAGAATGCCAAGGCCAAAAATGTGTAATTGTAGGCTGGAAAACACTGGGTGTTATTAAAACTACAAACCAAATACCATTTACAAACCATTCACAAGTAACATCCCAATTTGTTAATCACCCCTCGATTGAATTTGGATGCTTTTATATATCCTGCACCTACAACTCCACCCCGTGCTCTCAAACCTTCATATTGCAATGTGCAAAATGAAAGAACTCACAACATAGTGTTTTGCAACCTCCAATTGTTTTCCGCACTACGTTGTCCCATCATATGGTTTTTATATGTTATGATGCCTCTGACATGCATTCTTCTAGGGATAATAGTGACGTCCAATTGCAAGGAAAAAGCTAATCTCCCTACAAAATATAGTAAAATGAAGCTACTATCCCTGAAAAAAACATGTGTTTGAAATGATAAAATATTCAAACATAAATGATATCAATTTTCCACAATCTATATTGAATATTTCTAGTTGATTTTTGGATTCAATTGTGTAAGAATTTTTGTGTCAATGTTTTGGATCACACTCTATGATCCAACATCAAGATGAAGAAGAGAGCATCAGTCATCGTGATATTGGATCAAGGAGTCTGATCTGAAAAGATGATGCAAAAATTCTTAAACAATCAAATCCAAAAATCAACTAGCAATGATAATTAGACATGTCTTATCCCTGAAGAAGGGCAATATGTTATCATGTGTAAGCCATGTTGCAAGGAGATCACCTTATGCAATTGGAAGGAGGCTATTCTCCCTACAAAAACACATGTCACATGCATCATAACGGTCATCTTATTTTAAAAATCATATTTCAGAATGGACAAAAAGCCCAAAACATGTCATTGAAGACCATTATTTGCAAATAGCAAAAAGCCCAGACGAGGTCCCATTTTTTCCACCATTTTCCACAATGATGTTTTGCAGGTTGGTAGAGAGCAATAGGAAATATGAAATTTTACAATTGTTGAATGAAATAACTAACAACCCATTGTGGAAATATAAGTGAAATTACTGAATAACATCTAGGGAAATCAGAAACGATGCAAAATATCTAAGAATTTTGTTTTGGTATGCTCCAAGAATGTAATGAAATCCACTTTAACATTTCACTTTGCTATAGTTGAAATATTATTTCACTTTCTTCATCTGATTGAAACGAAACACCCCAACAGAAAAAGTGGTCAAATGGAAAAATAGCACCAATGGAAAGACTTGATGATCAAACATTAACTCCAACCTACCATGGCCTGTCCCATTGCCAAGAAAACATGTAAGTACTGATGGGTTTTCAAAATCATATTTCAGAATGGAAAAAGACCCCCAAAAAAATGGCATTTGAAACCATTATTTGGAAATAGAAAAATGAGGTGCCAAGAATGTAATGAAATTGGAAAACATTAGGTATTATGAAACCTGCAAGACACATTGTTGTTATAGATTGTTTGTAGTGTTGGAAAACACACTGTCCCATTTCAGTTAGTTCGTTAAGAAGACTTTTATTTCGTTACTCCAAGAATGTAATGAAGTCCACTTTCAAATTTTTGAACAATCTTTGCTACAGTCCAAATGTCATTTTGGTTTCTTTATCTGATTGGAACAAATCAAATGCTTGCATTATTTGCAGTGTTGGAAAACACACTGTCTCTTCTCACTTGCACACAGTTTTACAACACTATATGCATTGCTTGTTTCTTAGCACCTAGGGATTCATACATTTAAATAAGGGCATTCAAGTAAGTGGAATCCTACACATTGTGTTTCCCAAATTACAAATTACGAGGTCTTGTAAAATTGTCTTCCTGTAACTGAATTGTTTAGCACCCCTCACCTTGATTTGGTTAGTATTATCCTCCAACACCTCCACATGCACTCCAAAATTCGGCTTAGAAAATGCACACTACCAAATAGCACATGGATTTTCTCACTTTTCTTCTCCAACTCGTCCACGTGCAATCAAAACTTTACCTTTCAACGTCCAAACTGTTAAAAAATATGATTTTCACCTTCCTTTGTCCAAACAGAAAAGGCCCATGTCATGCCCACTTTTCCCGCACAAGACAAGGAAACTTCACGCGAAAGCTAAATAAGCCACCCACCTTTTTCACCCAGAAATAGGCGATAAAACCTGCCTAATGATGTCATTAACTTTGTATTACCCATCCCCAGACGTTTGGGCTCATCCACTAGTTTAATCACTGATCACCCATTTGGCGGGCCCTACACTATGATGTCTCATCATGTTATGTATGTTTCCATGTATGTTGTTATGTATGTTTTCATGCATTTTTGTATGTACATAGTTGCTTTTTGTCTAGTAGTTATCTGACTCCTTACTAAATAGAAAGAATGTCTTAAAGAGATTTTGCAATAAAGACAATCTGAATGTATTGAAAAGGCCTTTCAAAATTTACAAGGACTTTTAATTTGGGAAAAAATTGTATTTAAATTTTGCATGACTGAAATAAAAAAGTGCACAAAATAATTGCAATTTAGAAAACACAATGTTGGGTTTCAGTTAATTCAACGTCCTTGTTTAAATGTAAAGGGTTGCCTCATGGTGGGTTTCTTACTTCTTAACACATAAGGAATTGCAAGATGGAGTTTTAAAAAATACTATGAATGTCTTCAAAATCACACATTCCATTGTTGTGTTTAAATTTTTCATGATTGGAAAAAAAAGGTGCACAGAATAATTGTAATTGGGAAAACACAGTGTTGTGTTTTAGTCATCTGAATCTCCTTGTTTAAATGTAAAGGGTCATCTCATGTTGGGTTGCTTGCTTCTTAACACCCATGGTTTTACAACATGGAATGTTACAAAACAATATGAATGTCTTCAAAATCACACCTTCCATTGTTGTGTTTAAGTTTCAAGTATATAACAAATTGCACACTTCATAACACACTGCATTTTTCAACCTCCACATCATAACATACCCAAGCCCTTTCTTGTTTTTAAACCCATATATGTAAGTGTGCATTACAAAAAGTAAGAACACCAATTTCTTTCCATTATTGACAATAATGAATAAACTCATTAAAAGTGATGAACATTGTGTAGTGCATGTAGGAAAACACAATGTGTTTTGAAGCCTGCCTTTACTAATGCCCAACCTTTGTCTTGTAATGAAAATATACAAATGTATAGATGGTGTTGTATTTTATCAAATATCACATCTCTCATTTAAGGGAGGCTCTATTAACCCTCAACACATAGTGTGATTCATAGTATGCACTTCATTCTGTTTTGCAACAATTCATGTTGGAAAACCCTAGGTGTTAAGAAACAAGCAACCCAAATAGTGTTGTAAAGCCCTCTGCACCACTATTGGATAGTACCCGTTGCCTCAATTTGCTTGATTTTCTCCTCCAACTCCTCCATGTGCACTCAAACCTTCAGCTTTCAATGTGCAGACTAGAAACAAATAGTATTTTCACCTTTCTTTATCTAAATGGAAAAGGCCCACATCATTCCCTTCCACTTTTCCCACGCTAGACAAAAGAAACTTCATGAAAAAGCTAAGGTGACCACCTTTTTCATCCGGCATGAGGCGGGAAAACTAACCTGACAACACCGTTAACTCCTACCTACCATTTCTCGGACATTTGGTCCCGTCTGCTGGTTTCGTCACTTTTTTGTTTCCATGTATGTTGTTATTCTAATAGCTCTTTTACAATTTTTCTATTTGTCTATAATATTTAGTGCCAAGTAATGTAGGCTGAATTTTCAATTAAGTTTGTGGTTTTGTACCCATTTTGTTCAGGTTATTGCTACCCATTGGCTTTATGAGTTCTATTTAATACAGTGCATAGAACTATTTCAAGTAATGACTTGTTATATCTGCACATCTATTGCGGTGTTGTGGTTAGATCAAAACATACTAAAAAAGAACAGAAATAGGATATAGAAATAGCATTCTACAATATTGCAATCAAATGTTGTAAAAAATCAACCATTTATAACTTAGTAAATATTCTAGAAAAATAGGGAAATTGTAAAAAGAACTATTATGAAAACACTTAAGAACCACAAAAAAATGACAGATGATGAAAAACTAACATTAAATAAAACTTTTAAATATGAAGAAATATTCAAATCGAGAGACATAAAAGAGGTTTAAATTAGGACATGATCATAGGATGGACTATCAAGAGGACGTATATTGACCATTTCAAAAAATAGGAAATACTCACAAAAGCCTCTCTTGCTGCTCACATTTCAAAGTGAAGAATGCAGTTCAAGTGAAGAACCCAGTTCAAGTGAAGAACCCAGTTCAAGTGAAGAAATTATTGTTATACCTTGTCTAGATACTAATAGAATTTTAGGTAACCATGAATATGGTCCAAACTCAAAAATTTGTACATGCATTTCCCTTGACTGGGTTCTTCCTTCAACTAGGTTCTTTACTTTGAATGTTGTTTATAAGTAATTTCACATACATACATGTCCACATATAAACTCTTTTGGTGAAAGATTTAAAATTAGCGCAATACACTTAAGAATCACATGAAAATGATAGATGATTGAAATACACAAAATTTTAGAATTTCAAACAAATCGGAACTTCTAAATGCATAATAAATTTTGGAAATTTAACTGTCCACTACACTTGTGATTCAAGCTATGGTAGCCAGAATCACATGTATTTACTGCAAAAGCTTCACATCTCCTAAAGTATCCTTCTCAATCTGCCTACCCTTGTTTTGTTTATTTTTATTTCCTCACCTATATCAACCACCTGGAAGAAAGACAAGTGTTAGCGATAGATTAAATTGGAAAATTAAAGACATTAGAGCTACAAGGAATTTTTTTAATTCAAAATTTCACCAATATCCAATTTATATGTTTTCTTGAGTGCAAAATACTAGCTTGCACAGACAATAAACAAACATATTAAACTATACATTGAGAATTTAATTTCCAATTTAACCTATTGCTAACACTAGTAATATATATCAGCAATCATATCTACCATTTTTCCATTCTGTTGGAATTGTGAAGCAATGAACGTTCATTTTGTTGGAGCAATTCATTTGTTCCAATCAGGAGAAAGCTAACTCGTAAAAAAAAGAACCTATGTATGTAACATGAGATCAAAATGGAATTTCATTTTCCTCATCTGATTCAATGAAATAAATGCTCACATTATTTGCAGTGTTGGAAAACACATTGTCTCCATATAAGGTGTTAAGAAACAAACAATCCATATAAAGTTGTAAAACCCTCTCCAACTAAGAGGAAACAGTGTGTTTTCCAACTATGCAAATAATGTGAGCAATTCATTTGTTCCAATCAGGAGAAAGCTAACTCATAAACTAAAAGCATCTATGTATGTAATAGGAGATCAAAATGGCGTTTCATTTTCCTCATCTAATTAGACCAAAAAATTTCTCACATTATTTGCATAGTTGGAAAACACACTATCTCCATATATGGTGTTAAGAAACAAGGAACCCATATAGTGTTGTAAAACCCTCTTCAACTGAGAGGAGACAATGTGTTTTCCAATTGTGCAAATAATGTGAGTAATTCATTTGTTCCAATCAAGAGAAAGATAACTCGTAAACAAAAAGCACCTATGTATGTAACATGAGATAAAAATGGCATTTCATTTTCCTCATCTCATTTGACCAAATAAATGCTCGCATTATTTGCAGTATTGGAAAACACATTGTCTCCATATAAGGTGTTAAGAAACAAGAAACCCATATAGTGGCATAAAACCCTTTGTAACTAAGAGGAGACTATGTGTTTTCCAACTGTGCAAATAATGCAAGCAATTCATTTGTTCCAATCAGGAGAAAACTAACTCGTAAACAAAAAGTACCTATGTATGTAACATGAGATCAAAATGGAATTTCATTTTCCTCTTCTGATTTGACCAAATAAATGCTCACATTATTTGTAGTGTTGGAAAACACATTGTCTCCATATAAGGT
Source organism: Sequoia sempervirens (assembly GCA_007258455.2). Taxonomy (NCBI): domain Eukaryota; kingdom Viridiplantae; phylum Streptophyta; class Pinopsida; order Cupressales; family Cupressaceae; genus Sequoia; species Sequoia sempervirens. Next base: position 81,934,894 of record VDFB02252616.1, on the reverse strand, counting down.
GTTAAGAAAAAGTCAACCCATATTATGTTGTAAAACCCTCTACAACTGAGAGGAGATAATGTGTTTTCCAATTGTACAAATAATGCAAGCTATTTATTTCTTCCAATCAGGAGAAAGATAACTTGTAAACAAAAAGCACCTATGCATGTAACATGAGATAAAAATGGCATTTCATTTTCCTCATCTCATTTGACCAAATAAATGCTCGCATTATTTACAGTGTTGGAAACACACTATCTCCATATAAGGCATTAAGAAACAAGCAACCCTTATAGTGTTGTAAAACCCTCTGCAACTAAGAGGAGACAATGCGTTTTCCAACTGTGCAAATAATGCGAGCAATTTAGTTGTTCCAATCAGGAGAAAGCTAACTCATAGAAAAAAAGCACCAATGTATGAAACATGATATGAAAATGCAATTTCACCTTCCTGATCTAATTTGACCAAATAAATGCTCACATTACTTGCAGTGTTGGAAAACAAACTGTCTCCATCCTCGGTTGCATGTCCCTCCACAACAAGCAAACTACAAAATAAAAATGTGGAAAATGGTGATGCGTCACAACAACAAATTTATTTGAGGGGTTTGTAGTGGTTTAGCCATTTGCAATGTTATTTTCCTCACCCACGCATCCCTCCCCACCCACCAAATTGGAAAATCAAAACTATGAAAAATGGCGATGTTAGGTGTGTTTTGTCTAGCTTTTTCACTTTGGACAAAAAGTACCTATGTATGTAACATGAGATCAAAATGGAATTTCACTTTCCTTGTCTGATTCGACCAAATAAATGTTCACATTATTTGCAGTGTTGGAAAACACACTATCTCCATCCTCGACCACACATCCCTCCCCAACTAGCAAACTGCAAAAACAAAATGTGGAAAATGTCTATGCGTCATAGTGAGGAATGCATTTGAGGGGTTTCTAGTGGTTTAGCCACCTGCAACTCCATTTTCCTCATCGAAGCATCCCTCCCACCCACCAAACTGAAGAAATGAAAAATGTGGAAAATGGTGATGTTAGGTTCATTTTGTCTAGCTTTTTGACTTTAGACAAAAAAGCACCCGTGTATGTAACATGACATCATAATGGAATTTTACTTTCCTCATCCGATTTGACCAAATAAATGGTCACATTATTTGGAGAGTTGGAAAACCCTCTCTCCATATATAGTGTTGAAAAACCCTCTACAACTAAGAGGAGACAGTGTGTTTTCCAACTGTGCAAATAATGCAAGCAATTTATTTGTTCCAATAAGGAGAAAGCTAACTTGTAAACAAAAATCATGTATGTAACATGGCATCAAAATGTCATTTTCATTTTCGTCATTTGATTCAACCAAATAAGTGCTCACATTATTTGCAATATTGGAAAACACACTATCTCCATATAAGGTTTTAAGAAACAAGCAACCCATATAGTGTTGTAAAACCCTCTACAATTGAGAGGAGATAGTGTGTTTTCCAACTCTGCAAATAATGCAAGAAATTTATTTGTTCCAATCAGATAAAGAAAGCGAAATGACATTTCAACTGTAGCAAAGAGTTGTTCAAAAATTTGAAACTAAAGTTCATTACATTCTTGGAGCGTAGGAGCCAACTAACTCCTAGACAAAAAGCACCTATGGTACATACAAAAATGCATGAAAAATATACATAACAACATACATGGAAACATACATAACATGACAAAACATCATAGTGCGGAGCCCCCCAGACAGGGGATCAAAGTGACGAAACTGGTAGGTAGGACCAAACATCCAAGAAATGGTAGGTAGGAGTTAACAACACCATTAGGTTGGTTTTCCCACCTCATACTGGATGAAAAAGGCGAGCACCTTAGCTTTGCCATGAAGTTTATTTTGTCTAGCATGGGAAAAGTGGAAGGGAATGATGTGGACCTTTTCTATTTGGAGAAAGAAAGGTAAAAATGCTATTTGTTTCCAGTCTGCACATTGAAAGTTGAAGGTTTGAGTGCACATGGACAAGTTGGAGGAGAAAACTAACCAAATTGAGGTGACGGGTACTATCCAATAGTGTTGCAAAGGGTTTTACAACACTATTTGGGTTGCTTGTTTCTTAACACCGAGGGATTTCCAACATGAATTGTTGCAAAACAAAATGAAGTGCATACTATGAATCACACTGTGTGTTAAGGGTTAATAGAGTCCCCCTTAAATGAGAGATGTACTATTTGATAAAATACAACACTGAAATAACTGAAACCCAACATTGTGTTTTCCAAATTGCAATTATTTTGTGCACTTTTTATTTCAGTCATGCGTAATTTAAATGTAATTTTTGCCCAAACTAAAAGTCCTTATAAATTTTGAAAGGGATTTTCAACACATTCAGACTGTCTATATTACAAAATCTCTTGAAGACATTGTTTCTGTTTAGTAAGAATGCATGCTAGAAAACCCTAGGTGTTAAGAAACAAGCAATGCATATAGTGTTGTTAAACCATGTGCAAGTGAGAAGAGATAGTGTGTTTTCCAACACTACAAATAATGTGAGCATTTTATTTGTTCCAATTAGATAAAGAAACCAAAATGACATTTGGACTATAGCAAAGAGCTATTCAAAAATTTAAAAGTGAACTTCCTTACATTCTTGTAGTAAGGAAATAAAAATCTTCATAAAAAACTAACTAAAATGGGACAGTGTGTTTTCCAACACTACAAACAATCTGTGACAACACTATGCCTTGCAGGTATCATAACACCTATTATTTTCCAAGTTCATTACATTCTTCGCACCTAATGGTTTCGAATGCCACAATTTTTTGGTTTTTGTCCATTCCAAAATATGATTTTGAAAACCCACTGGTGCTAACATGTTTTCCTGGCGAAAAGATAAGCTACGGCAGGTTAGAGTTAATATCCGACCATCAAGTCTTTCCATCAATGCAATTTGTCCATCTAGCCTTCTTTTCCATCAGGGCATTTTATTCCAATTAGATGAAAAAAGTGAAATGACATTTGGACTATACTAGAAAATAGGACCAAACATCTAGGAAAGGTAGGAAATAGTTAACTGACATACAACAATGTGTTTTCCAACACTACAAACAATCCATAACACTGTGCCTTGCAAGTTTCCTAATACTTGTTGTTTTCCAATTTCATTACATTCCTACTATCTAAATCACAAAAAGTTATCCACATAATCATAAAACATACCAAATTGAGTTCAGGGGTGAGTAACCATTTGGGTTGTTACTTCTAAAGGGTTTTACAACAGCCAAAATTTTAGGAAACATTATGTTTTCCAAAATGACAGTGTATAAAATGGCGGCAAAAATTGGATGTTGTCTGAGCTTTTTTCTATTTGCAAATTATGATTTTGAATACCACGTTTTGCACTTTTTTCTCCATTATGAATAACAATGTGAACTATGGCGAACATAGGACAGTGTGTTTTCGAACACTGCAAACAATCTATAACACTATGCCTTGCAGGTTTCATAATACCTATTGTTTTCCAATTTCATTACATTCCTACTATCTAAATCACAAAAGGTTCTCCACACAATCACAAAACATACCAAATTGAGGTCAGGGGTTAGTAACCAATTGGGTTGTTACTTCTAAAGTGTTTTACAACAGGCCGTGTTTTAGGAGACAGTGTGTTTTCCAAAACGACAGTGTATAAAATGGCGACAAAAATGGGATGCCGTCTGGGCTTTTTCTATTTTCAAATTATGATTTTGAATGCCACATTTTGTGCTTTTTTCTCCATTTTGAATAACAATGTGAACAATGGTGGCGTTCTGGGTTTTATGTGATTTTTAAAATATGGCATTTCATTGTAGAACCCATGTTGCGTTTTCTAGCCTCATAATATATTTTGCATGGATTCTTCTTTCTATAAACATTATTCAGTAATTTCACTCATATTTCCACAATGGGTTGTCACTTATTTCATTCGACAATGGAAAAATTCAAAAACCAGCATACCGAGAGGAAACAAAACAAAAATTTGAAAACCCTCGACATAAAAAAATATTATCAGACCTACATTTCAAATAAATACCCCTTTTCCCAATGAAAACCCTGCAACATTCAAAATAAGAATGTGAACAATAGTGATGTTCTGGGCTTTATGTGATTTTCACAAGATACAATTCTATTCCAGAACCCACGTTGCGTTTTCCAACCTCGTAATATATTTTGCATGGTTTGTGGTCTTTGTAAACCTTATTTAGTTATTTCACTCATATTTCCACAATGGGTTGTCATCTATTTCATTCGAAAACCACAAATTTTCAAAACCAGTAGATGGGAGGAAATGAAATTAAAAAACCCTCAATAGAAAATCAAAAAATGAAAACCCCACAATGAATAGCCATTTGTTTCTTCAGTGTTCATGGTATAATGGAAAAATGGCACATATACAAAGTGGATATATATACGTTAGGGAGCTTTGAATGCCTGCAACTCTTCCCATTGCTCTTCACCAAAATGTTGCTATCCAAAAATGGAGAAAATGGGACCTTGTCTAGGCTTTTTGATATTTGGAAATAATGATTTTGAATGCCATGTTTTTGGCTTTTTGTCCATGCTAGAAAATTATTTTGAAAACTCGTCGGTGCTAACACATTTTCCCAAAGATGGGTCAAGAAATGCCACAATGGAGTTAACGTCCAACCATCAATACTTTTCGCCTCCCTATTTTCCGTCTGGCCACCTTTTCCATTGCGATTCTTTTGTCCACCGTAGGCCACGGGGTATGGGGGTACAATATATATGTTATATACATAATTGATTTTTGTCCAGGAGTTAGCTTTCTCCACCTTTTCTGGAAGGCACTAAGCTTTGTAGTATATTTGTTGAAAATTAGTGGTTGGCAAGTGCTTTCTAGGGATGGAATGATCATTTGGATATAGATCACAACTATTGAGGTTAGGATTAGCAATAATTATTGTGAATGGTGAAATCAAGAATAAAGAGATTTATTTTTTATGAATAAATGATTTTTTTAATTTATTTTTATTATTTTTTGAGATATTGTAAAGATTTTTTTTATTTTTTTATTTTTTTTAAATCTTTTTATAGATAAATATGGAAGATCAGATAAATGGAATTCATGATTTTATCCATCTCCTATCTATATAGTATATATAACATGTAGGTTCCTAAGCTATACTTCTAATAAATGAGGTATTTCTTGATATTATTATTTTGAGCTCTACAAATATCATCATGGACTTTCACAAGTGTTGAATTAGATTCATTCGAGTTAATAAATCATAGCAGTGTACCTTCATAACTCATACCATAGAGGACACCACAAAGAAGTGTGAAATGGGCAACACAGTGAATGAATGTGTATTTTTTATTATGGGATAAGGTAGGTGGGAGAATTTAGTTAATGAGGTAAGTATATATAGACATCATAATACTATGGGAAGTGCAATCAACCATGTCACATACCATGCATGTATCAAGGACTTTGTATGTAGGTACCAAAAATATTCCTTCTTGTTCACAAGGAGCCATGTCAATTAGAGAATTGATAGTATTCATGGAATTAATGGACTTATTATTTATATGGGGGACATGGTTGAACAAGATCTAGGTGAAACACTACTTAAATCTATCCACCATATGCATGTGGGGTAGTACCACAAAAGTGTTTTTATTTTTCTCAATAAAATATAGCATAGTGTCTAGTATGCAGTCCCATATTTTTTATTTTATTTTTAGTATTTTTAAAAAATAATTGGGAGAAATATAGTTAAGAGTGAGTCGTAGAATTTGTGTATTTTTTTGTAATATTTTATTGAATACATTTTTTTGTGATTTTTCAAAGTGGATGCATCTTGAAAAATGTGTCATTGAGCACATGCACGCCATATGACTTCCACAAAAATAATTAAAAATATAATTTATTTATTTATTATGTATAAAGAATGAAACATAGAACAATATTTTTGTTTCAAATTTTGATAAATGGATCAAAAGCTATAAAGAAAAATCAATACATGTGTATCTAAGGAAAACATAAACATTAGTAAAACAAATTAAAAATAAATAAGTTAATGTATTTTAAATTAAAAATTATATGTATGGTTAAAATGTTAAGAATTTGTGTGATATTTTGGTGGATTTTTTTTAAATAACAATATATAATGTGTAAACCTGATGATGTATAAGTTGAAAAATACCAAATGTGAAATTGAAAAACATGTGAATGAGGGCAACTTAACAGTCCAAGTCTTTAGGCTCATTGTCCAAACCAATTTCCAAGCCTAAATTGGTGGGAAAATATTTTTTATAAACATGGATGCATTTGGTAAAGTTATTTTTTCCCTCTCCCTCTCTATCTCTCCCTCTCCCTATCTCTCCAACTTTATTTAGCTCTTCATTTTCTCTCTAGCTCCATATATTTACTTGACACACTCTCTCCCCTATATCTTTATTTTTATTTAGATACCTCTCCCACCCTCTCTCTCTCTCTATACATATATATATATATCACTCTATATTTTTATCTCTCTGACCAAGTCTCTTTATGCCTCTCTCCATATCTTCATATTTTTTTATCCCCCTCTCTCCCTCTCCTTCTCTCCTGCTATTTCTCTCCCTCCCTCCCTCTCTCACTCCCTTTCTCAATGTTTCTCTACCTCTCTCTCACACACGCACTCTATCCCTCCCTCTCTTAGTTACTCTCCCCTCAACATACTATATCTTGTTTCATCTTTCCATGGTCATTCCTTCATCCATTCATATGCACATACCTCATTATATTTCTTCCTACATTCTTATTTCCAAACCCATTGCATCTTCCACCTCTTGTACCAATCATAATCATATAGGTACAATCATCCTTGCAACCCCTAACTTTATCTTATCACTAATATTTCCTCTACCCTAGATTTGTAATGATGAAAAAGATAGATCAACTTGAGAAAAGAGTGGACAAAATGCCTATAGATAAGATAATGATGAATTTAAGGATGCTAAGTATACACCATTGGCATTTTAGATTGTTATAGGTCTAATATCTATGGGTTTTGAGGTAGCTCATTTTTGGGTTTATGGTACAAAAGATGAATTTAATACACATTTAAAATGCTTTAGTGCACCATGTATTGATTATTTACATGGGGACATAGATTTTTTGCCAAGCTATTTTCAATTAATTTAAGAGATTGTGTTATTTAATGGTTTGGTTATTACCTTATGAACTTATAAATACATTTCATGACTTGAAAAATATAATAGTGTACTAATTCAAACTTAATATGGGCCTTATAATTAATATTTTATATTTATTTGAGTTTTCCCAAGGACCACGTGAGAATATCAATAATTATGTCATAATATTTCAATCCTTGCATTATAAGTTAAAAAATAAAGCTATCAAATGATTGATCAAACCAATTGTTCATAGTAACCATGAAGTAATGAATAGGTCAAAGTGGAAAATAGATCACCCCTATTTATTAGAGCATGGTTCCTAGGATCTACCAAATGTAACTAAATATAAATATTTTCCTACATTAACTATTTAATACAAAATTATTCCACATTAATTTTACAAGAAAACATAATATAGTGGTATACTTGATTTGTTTAACATTAGTGAAATTCTAGAATAAACCACACATATCTAAAATGAAATATATAAAAATAATTTAAGAGAGAAATCTATATTTACATACCATACAAAAAATCCTTCCAAGAAAAATATATCCTCCAAAGAATCAAAACCAATTTATTTATAGCAATAAAAATTTAGTAAGAAGATAATATTGATCAATATTTGAACCTTAAATGGATATCAAAATTCTCAACCAAGAATAAACCGTGTAAGATACACTATTCATTTGTAAGATAATGTCTTGATCAATATTCCTCAAATCTCTCCTTAACAAGTAATCCAAGCTAAGCTCTAAGTTTCACTTATGATGAGAAATCACAAGATAACAAAGTGATGAATAGATCCATTTTAAACATCCTATATATAGGGAAAGAGACCAACAAGAAAAGGAAACTCATTGAACAATTATTTGTTGCCTTTTCCATCATTATTTAATGTCCCTATTAGCACCCTTAACAACTCAATTCTAAATTGTAAGTAAGAATTATAAGACTAAGGATGTCAAATTAGGAATAAAGGGAAGGAATTGTGATTAGAAAATGAATATTCAAGGACCAACCATTAAACCAAGATTAGCCTTTTTCTCTTCTAGCCATACTAAGCTTTTGAGGGTAGTACTCAAGGTTTCTACAGGGTAGTATAGAGTATCAAACAATATCAATTAACCCTGAGACCTTGATCTCACCTATGTAAATAATCTCACCTATGTAAATAAGCACTTTATAATATTCCATGAAACTTTATCATACAAGCCTATTCTTTCAAGGCTTAAAACCACTTTTATGTATAGTAAAAATGTTATACATATAATTGATAGATAGGTTGGCCATACCTCAATTGATATATTTTTTGGTAACTTAATTCATGAATAAAATTTAAAACAAACAAACATATCTATGACCCCATTTATATTCTTTAAAAAAGGTTCTCCTATAAGTTTATGATAATCAACTATGTCTAGTTATATAGACAGATAAGACAAATAAAACATAACAAAAGTGATTAAAATATAAATGTGATATTTAGGAGTGGTGTGATGGAAATGAATATCTAAGAGCATTAGTGTCTACATCTATTGGGTATCAAATTCTAATATTTAATATTATAAGCACAAAAACTAGTAAACCTTAAGCCTATTTTTTGGATGTGATTCAAAGAAAAGATCAATAACTAAGAACCTGCTCACTTTCACATAAGGCCAATTTTATATGCAAAAATATAATACACTTTATAGATATATCAATTTTTTTAAAGAAATTGAGAAATTTAAAGATCTGTCTAAGATAATACATATATTCCATAAATTGTTATAAATTTATTTCTTCAGAATCATTAAGGATAACTTAAAAGATTTGTCCAAGCTATATTGGTTAAACGTAATACTATATTAGCAACTTGGGTGGTATCAAGAACTAAATCTAATCCATTGAATCATACACCCAACCCTTGGATATGAAACTAAATTTAATATGCATAACTTATGTGGCTTTCAAAATTTGTCAAGGTCTACAAATCCTAAATGCCTATGAAACTATATATTTTCTCAAGTAAAATACACCTTCTCAACTCTCTATCAAGGAAGAAAAACCAAACAATAATACTTACACATCTCCAATGTAAACCAACACCATTTTTCGCTTTTCCAAAGGATACATGTGTACCCCTAAAATCCTATTTGGTGTTCAAATTTTATTATTATAACATCAAAAAATTCTTCCCAAACCTCTAAGAAATTTTAGACATACATGTCTTTATAAAATTGAATCCATGTATAGGACCAAATTCTAAGCATATAAGAAAAATATCTCATTAAATAATATAAATAGATAAGTGGGAATAATCTTCTAGATTTTGAATAAACACTTTTATTAATTCTACTTGTTTGATTAAAAAAATCATGAGGATAGTGGGAGCAGGTGCACGGGTAGATCAGGTAGACCAAGAATAGCCAATCGAGAATCTGAGGAAGCAAGCAACCCAAACACCAAGAGACAAGTAACTACAAGAGAAAGAGAGAGCGATTGGGGAGAAATGATACAAAGATTATGCTAGTGATGGCAACCAAAACCAAAGGGATGGAGGTCTTCATTTTGATAGCTATAATGAATGGAGGAAATGGGATGAATAGAGGCAATAGATAGACTGCAGAGGTAAGACCAAGGCACTCAATAGTGATGGTGTAGTGAAGAGTGATGGGAACTTATTGATTTCTTTAGCACTTCATTGGCTAAGGTAAAAAAAATCAGATTTCCATTGCTGAGCTATTGGGATCCATTCTTTCGAGTCAACTTCTCTGACTTATCCCTTCAATGCAACTTGCAGTGCAGACTCAAGATTTATGGTTTCTACTAGTCCAATCAAATTGTTAATGCAGGAGATTAGTTGTTCCACTTGATCTTTGTGATCTTCATTTGTATTCTCATCTTTTTGCATCCTTTCCAAGATAGCAAAAACAAACATCTAGAGACATTGTTTCTCTCCTTCCCTTGTATAGACTCTATTTCTATAGTTCTATTTCCTTTCTCGTCCATGGTGATACTAGAAGGCTTCTAACAAAATTCTCAATCTTTGCTCTGAGCTACCTTCTACATATGTCATTTTCCACCTTTGAATTGTGTGATTTAACCAAATAGGCATAGAAGTAGGCATTTCTCTTATAGTAGAAGACATGATCTCAGTATTATGGGATCCTTGTTCTGAACCCGCTTGCTCAATCTCTCGTTATTAAATTTTAGATCTAATCTCTTCTTCTCCTAGGACTCACGTTTATCATGAGACTCCCCTACCTAGTCCACTTCTTTCTCTTTATGATCTTCAGCTACGGTCTCTCCAACATGGACCTCTTTCTTTTCTTCCTCTTTCGTGGGGACTTCTCTTTGTATCTCCCCTTCTTCTAATGCTTCTTATTTTGCAACCTTAACAAGAATCTCTTTCTCCTTGGTAGGTGGTTCATCTTTTCGTATAAGAGGGGGAGAAGATTTTGAAGGTGGTGATGGGAGGAGATGTAGTAGAAAATGGAGGTGGAGATGGAGGTGGATCATTTGGTGACTTCAGAGAGGGAGGGGGCAAAGACAAAGGAGATTCATGTGGACGGGGGGAGGAATAGGCTTTTTGAGCTTCTCACTCAGCAACTCTTTCTCTTATGGCCTATTTGGTCCTTTGTTTCCTCACCAAAGTTTCTTCTTTCTCCACATTCTCTTCACTTGAACCAACATTTATTGGTTCTTTTTCTTTCCTTTTCTTCCCTACCACATTAGGGGGTGAAATCCTTTTAGCAACAACAAAGGAACCTTCACCTTCTTTATCTTTTTTCAATTACCTTTTCCTTCTCTACTGGTTTGGTGGTCTTTGGTAGCTTCATCATGGGGGAGGGGTGTCTGATCCAATGGAGAGAATGGGCTATGACACTGGTTTCCCTTTCTTGCATATCAACATTTTAATCTATTGAACAATCTTCATTGAATATTTCTTGTTTGTAGATGTGTTTCCCATTGTAAATGGGATCTAACAACATCCCATCTTCTTTTACATTTTTTGAGACTCAGTCCTTTGTGCAAGATTTAAAGAAAGAGCTTGTCACTTTGACAATTTTTCCAATTGGGTCAAATCTGGCGTGAGGATCATTATACATCATTAATACATATTTTTCCAATTCTTCTTCTGGGCTCTTGGAATTTTGCATATTTTCACATGAATATACTCTATTTTGATGAAAAAATTGTATCCAAATTTGTGCTTTCCTATTATTAATTGGTGTATCTCAATCACCTATCTACACACTTCCAATAAGATCATATTATCTAATGGGTATCTTAGAAGTTTGTAGGGAGTCTTATGAAATCTAGCCACTCTAATGTAGGTGAATGTTTTGAACTCGATGTACCATTTTTTCCAATTCTTAAGTTCTTCCATGACTTCATTAGAGATCCTTCTAGAGAAATATCCCTCCAAACCTCTGATCATAGCATATACAATGTTGTCATTGACAATGTAGAAATAGGTGTAGCTATCCTCCCATTTCAGTTGAGGATAATGTTCATAAATTATTACCTCTGCAAGCAAGAAGGAACCTTCTCTATCCAAACCGAGGAAATAAGCTTGAGAAGTTAGCAAATACACCAAGTATGAGGTCATGAAGAACTTGGATGGTTGTAAGACAGTCTTTAGCTGCTCATGGATTGTGTCACTGATGAGAGTGGCCCAATCATTTTTTTCCTTCTTGCTATCATTGATGGTTAAGAATAATTTAACCATCCAATGGTATAAGTCCCTTGTATTTGCATATCCAAATACCCCAGTAAATAGTACAATCATATCTTTGATGTCTTCTTTGAGTTCACTTTGATGTTGTATTAGTAGAGGAGTAAGAAGGGATGGAGGGAGTGAGAGGTATAGGTAAGGAAGAGTTTGAGAGGTGATGACATAGAGAGGAGATGGAAAATGAAGATTGAGAGAGACAAGAATGAAGAGGTAGAGATGGATAAGGAGGAATGGAGAGGCTAGCAAGGAGTGACTTAGCTACTTAGAGTTGAGAGACCTATAGCCTAGGGAGAGAGGTGTAAGAGACACAAGGGAGAGATAGGGGTGAGAGAGATAGAGGGGGAGAGGGGTGGGTAATGATACAAGGAGTGAGAGACCTAGAGATGGCTAAGGAGGGATGGAGGGGAAGACAATGAGTGACTAAGAGACCTAATGAGGGGAGAGGTAGAGATGTGAGGAGGAGATATCTCGGTGAGAGATAGAAGAGAGGGAGAGAGAAAGGGACATATTGTTAGAGGAGTAAGAAGGGATGGAGGGAGAGGCAGACATGGAGGGAGTGAGAGGCATAGAGAAGTAGGAGTTAGATGTAGGTGATGACATAGAGAGGGGAGGGAAATTGAAGAGGAAAGAAAGAAGAACGAAGAGGTAGAGATGGCTGAGGGATGGAGAGGTTAGTAAGTAGTGACTCAGATACATAAAGAGGGGAGAGGTAGAGAGGTGAGGGGAGAGATAGAAAAATATGAGAGAGAGAAGTTCACAAAGAGGGGAAAAGGGGTAAGGAGGAGGACAAGAGGTGGAGAGGGAGGGAAATAACTAGAGACCCCTGAGAGATATAGAGTTGAGATATCTATTGTCAAGGGGGAGAGGGGTGAGAGTTATAGGGGGAGATAGGGTTGAGAGAGATAGAGGGGGGAGAGGGGTGGGTAATGATACAAGGAGTGAGATATATAGAGATGGATAAGGAGGGATGGAGAGGCATACAAGGTGTGACTAAGAGACTTAGAGGGGGGAGAGGTAGAGAATTGAGGGGGAGAAAGAGGTGAGAGAAAAGGTAAGTATTGGTAGATTAGTGAGAACCTAGATGGAGGGAGAGGCAGACATGGAGGGAATGAGAGGCATAGGGAAGGAGGAGTTAGAGAGGTGATGTTGTAGAGAGGAGAGAGAGAAGAATGAAGAGGTAGAGATGGATAAGGAGGGATGGAGAGGTTGGCAAGTAGTGACTCAGATACATAGAGAGGGGAGAGGTAGATAGGTGAGGGAGAGAGAAAAAAATGAGAGAGAAGTTCACAAAGAGGGAAAGAGGGGTAAGGAGGAGGGAGAGACGTGGAGAGGGAGGGAAATAAATAGAGAGTCCTGAGAGATATAGAGGTGACATACCTACAGCCTAGGGAGAGAGGGGTGAGAGACATAGGGGGAGAGATAAGGGTGAGAGAGATAGAGGGGGGTGGGTGGGTGATGAGACAAGGAGTGAGAGACCTAGAGATGGATAAGGAAGGATGGAGAGGTAGACACAAAGTGATTGAGAGACTTAGAGAGGGGAGAGGTAAAGATGTGAGGGGGAGAGAAATGTGGGAGATAAAAGAGAGGGAGAGAGAAAGGGAAGTATTGGTAGAGGACTAAGAAGGGATGGAGGGAGAGGCATACATAGAGGGAGTGAGAGGAATAGGGAAGGAGTTAGAGAGGAGATGATGTAGAGAGGGGAGGGACAGAGAAATGAGGAGGGGTGGGAGACATAAGAGGAGATATAGGGGTGAAAGAGTTAGAGAGGGGGAGAGGGGTGGCTAATGATACACTAAGGGAGAGGTAGAGAGGTAAAGAGGGAAGAAGGGAGAGTCACGGAGATGGGGAGAGAGATGGGATGGGAGGAAGAGGTAGTGACAAGAGAAAGGAGATAGATGGGAAAGAAACAATAATAGAGGGAAAGAGAACAATAGAGAGGTAAGGAGGCAAGGATATAGATGGGGGTAAGGAGGGAAGGAAAGGTAGAGAGGGAGATAGGGAGAGAGAAGAGAGGGAAAGTGAAAGGGAAGTATTGGTAGAGGAGTAACAAGGGATCTAGAGGGAGATGTACACATGGAGGAGGTGAGAAATAGGTAGGATGATATAAAGAGGTGATGACCTAGAGAGGGGAGGGAGAGAGAAGAATGAGATGGGAGATAGAGGGGGGAGAGAGGTGGCTAATGATACAAGGTTTGAGAGACTTGGATATGGGGAGAGAGATAAGAAAGAGGTGAGAGATGGAGGGGGAGAGAGGTGGATAATGAGACACAAAGGGAGAGACTTGGAGACGGGGGGAGAGAGAGAGAGGTTGGGAGGGAGTGGTAACGATCGAGAGAAAGGAGAGAGATGGGTGCTCGAAATAGTAACAAAGGGAGATAGAAAAAGAGAGAGGTAGGGAGGCAAGGATGGAGATGGGGTTAGGGAGGGAAAGCAAGGTAGAGAGAGTGGGAGAGATAAAATAGGGTAAGTATTGGTTTTAAAAGAGGGAGTGAAAGGTAAAATATTGAATATCCATCATTAGTCATAAACCATAAACTCTAAGCCTTATCAAAGTGGGGTAGAGAGAGACAAAGAGAAAGTGAAGTTGGTTTTTTTGTCAATGTTATCAACTTGGTGAGTGCCAAATGTGATGCAACATTTGGAGAGCACCAAATTTGTCGCTCACTAAATGTTGCATTACATTTGGAACTCACCAAATGGGCTACATTGGGAAATACCAATCCAAAGAGTTGGGTGACCATTTCATTCCAAGGACGTGATTTTTTAAAAGTGTAACAAAATTTCACACTTTTTTGGTTGTGTTAATTTTTTAGGTTTGCACATTCTTGTAAGAAAAATGTGATGAAATTAGGCTCTCTTTTACCTATATAACCATATAATTTTTTTAATGATTTGATTATGTTAAGGTTTTCATCTATAACTTCTCTTGTTAGTGCCTTCGTTTTTTATCAAAAACCAACATGTGCTAGCTTTGGTATAGAATTTTACTTTTTCATCAAATTTGAAACAAATTACATTTTTATAAACTAGACTCCATTCTACACGTAATGAAAAAAATGGTTTTTGATTAGTTTTCAAAAAAATTAGGGGGGAGCATGCTCAAATTTTAGCTTTTCAAGATGTGTGCACTTTGAAAATTCATAAAATATTATATATTCATTAAGAAATTAGCTGAAAAACTGGAATAAACTACATGGTGTTAGCTAATTTCTCAACATTTAGATTTTTGAAATTCAAAAAAAGAGAATTTTTTAGGGAGGCCACAACAGATGCTATGTTGTTTTTTTGTAAAAACATGAACATCATACTTTGTTGATTTTAAAAAAAAGTGGCATTTTAAGAGCCATTTTTGTGTCACAACTTGGTGGACTTACCCATAGTCTAATTAGGTTAATCATTCCAAATTATTTCTACTCCATTGCCATCTTCAATTACATGTAGATATAGGTCTGATTAGCTCACCTTCACAACTGAAAGTCAATCTATTCACCTTGTTGATCTACATCTTAATGTAACTTGGAAAAAGGAAACTTGCATCCTAGGTTCTTTGCATCTAGGACCTTGGATCCCTTTTTCTATATTATAATGTTATTTTTATTTTACTTTATTATTTTATAGTTATTTATATTTTATGGTTGTTTATTATTTATCTAGTTACTTACATTTACTTTTATTTATATTTTAGTGACTTAATACTAGTCCTAGGTCAAGTTATCGAGTCCAACGAGTAAACATTGCCTTTACCTTATAAATATTAAAAATGAACAATGTAATAGATGAAGCATCTAAAATTGAGGTTACATATGATAGGATGACCCATGCGCAATAGACTATAAATGAGTGCAATGTCCCCTATTTGGTATACTTAGAATTCTACCCTAAAATCACAATTTCCAAGTAAGAGACATATTTTATTAAATTATAACTTTTGATAGACTCTAGTTTAACCCTACAATAATGTTAGCCATTGATCCATAATATAACATAATCAATTGATTATTAGTATTGTTAAATCTATTACAATATATAATATGTATATGCACTAATCTAGATGCGTAATTTGAACAATGCTGAGTCTAAGTTATTATCCCCTCAATAATCCTTCATTGGGGAAGATTAGAGAAGGAACCCATGAGAGTGCTAGGAGATTTTCCTAATTATCAAGGAATCTCTCCCCCTCACTCATGTACTTCCAACTCTTCTTCCCATGAACAAATTATAGAGGCCTTAATAATTTATGATCATATTGGTAATGCAATGTGAATTACAAAATCCTATCAAATGCATTTTCAAATATCTCAATGCATGAAAAAACATAGAATTAATATACTTAGATATATACATTAAATTGCATACCAATATCTATGAACAATATTCATGTTATAGTCATAGAATGTAGATAACTCTTTATGCAGTTAATTATTCTAGGTGCTTTGCTATAGAGACTGGCCTGCAGATATTTCTCCAATGCTCATCGATGATCCACATTTATATTAAAGAATCATAATTACTTATAAGACTCAATAATTGTTGCAAGCATTATTATTTCATAATCGAATAGAATACACACACAGACATATATATACTCATATATATATTGATAATTATATTATACTTGTTATTTATGTTCCCTTTTCTATCTCTTTTCAAATCTATATTCACCTCTTCGGGATCTACCTATTTCCCTTTTTGATCTACTAGTGTATATCCCATATAGATCTTTGTTGCTCATCTCTCAATGCTGATTTTTTTATTCTTACTCCATTTATATCCCTACGGTGGGGAAAGACATGACCCTTCAAAACCAATCGATACCTTCAAAAGTCACTCTAAAGGAAATTAGTGTGGTCAAGGGTAATCATTGTCTTTAAAGCATGCATAGGCCAATTTAGAATTCTTGATCACTACCTATATTAAGTGTTGTCCATTAATCTTTGCAATTTATAACATCTAAAATTAATGTCCCTTGAATTGTTATGTTTCTTTTTTAATATCTATAATATTATTTTATGTTACATATTTCATATTTATAAATTGAATTTATTTTATACATGTTTTAATATTTATAATATCATATTATAATGATTGTAATAATGTTTAAATTGCTAATATTTATATTTATATTTTTAATATTTATGTTGTTATTCATTTGTATTTCAATGTTTGGGTTTTTAGTGTTACTATTTTGGGGGCATGATAGTCCACCCTTCCCCAGATTGCTTGTCCTCAACCAATCACAATCTAGGATGTTCTTGAATTTACCAAGATCCCAAATCAACCTTGTTGAAATTTGAGATGAACTAGAACAATATTGCATCCTTTAGATCATGATGGATTATAGGAGTGAATATTAAGATCCTTTGTGTGAGGCTAATTTCAAATTTGAGGAAAAAATCTAGGTGTCCTTTACTACATGTTGTATCCTTTCTTTCTAAACAATCAAATGGAAATTCCCCTTAGATAAAGTGTACTTCATTTCACATAGGCCTTGTTCACCAAGTTTGAGGTGAGAATGATCCTGAGATTTGTGGGTTATGAACCCATAATGAACTTAGCATATGCTTATGTAATAATTTTTTTGTAGCTTGATTTGTATCAAGTTCATGAATGTAGAGCTACTATGATCTATTCTAGACATTGCATATAGGAGTAATTTTGGTCCACAAGGAAAATTTCACTAGATCAATTTTGTAGGTTACAAAGTAGATCATATGTGGTATGGAATTGATTGTACAAATTACTCTTTATTAGAACAATTGTGTTCTTTCCTTGGGAAATATTTTGATATTTTTTATTGTCTGTTTTCTTGATGAGTGATGATTGTCTGATTTACTAAGGGATAGGTGAGTGGTGAATGCAAGTATTGAATGTTAATGAATTGATTAATCCCTTATATTCATTTCTTGAAGTATTTGAACCACTCTTCATAGTTAATGAATCACCAACCTTCATGGCTGCCCTTGATAATTATACTTTACTTCCAAGTTGATTGTTATATTTATTTCCTATCGATGGTTTCTTTAGAAGGAGGTGATTCCCATTTCTTTCATATCTTATTGTCGAGGGAGTCATAGTCTATCATATTTGAAAGGTCACAACTTTTCACATTTGGAGTTACATCCTTTCACCACCTCTTCGCTATTTTTGAGAACCTAATTTAAGTCTCTTACCACATTACTTAAGGTTTTATTCTTAATTGGATTCTTCATATGATGGTATGGATGAAATACTCTCCCTTTTATAACACAAGTTTGAGGAAGTCACACCTTTCCACTTCAATAGTTACAAATCTTTATTATTCAGTTTTAGATAAGTTAATTTGTTAGTGCTTCTCAACTCAAGAAGCATTTTGACAAACCAATTTTTTAACATTTTCATAATTTTTAAGCATAAAGTAATCATAAACATACATGGAGTGATCTTAACGAAGACACATGAAGCAAACACATGGATATACTTAATACACGTATACATGTGGAAGACACAATAATACATATAAGGTATGAAGCATACATACAAATACATGTAAGTCATGAAGTATATTCCTGAATACATGTGGGTTACAAAGTATACCCGTGAATACATGTAAGTCACAAAGTATACACATGAATGCATGTAAATCGCAAGGTATCACTTGAATACAAGTAAGTCACAAAGTATATGCATGAATACACATAAGTCATAGAGTATGAATACATATAAGTCACAAAGTATACACATGAATACACGTAAGTCACAAAGTATACACATGAATACACATAAGTCATAAATTATACACATGAATACACATAAGCCATAAAGTACTCACATGAATACACGTACTTTGTAAGGTATACACATGAATACACGAAGTCACAAAGTATACATAAATACATGTAAGTCACAAAGTATTCACATGAATACACATAATACATAACGTATACACATGAAGCATGAAGGATACATGTAATAAACTAAGTATACACATAAGTATAAGTAAGACATGAAGTATGAAGCATACACATGAATACACGTAATACATGAAGTATGCACATAAAGGACACACACATATAGAAATGCATTATTGGCCTACTTAAGAAGAAGGATGAATGGTTAATTCTAATTAGAGTTCACTTGTACATAGGCTGGTAGGATTAATGCTCTAATACCAATTGTAATGTCCCCTATTTAGTATACATAGAATTCTGCCCTAAAATCATAATTTCCAAGTAAGAGACATATTTTATTAAATTACAACTTATGATAGACTCTATTTTAACTCTGGAATAATGTTATCCAATTATCCATAGTATAACATAATCAATTGATTATTAGTATTGTTATATCTATTACAATATTTAACATGTATATGCACTGATCTAGATGAGTAATTCACAATGTTGAGTCTGAATTATTATCCCCTCAATGATCCTTCATTGGTTCAGATAAGAGAAGGAACCTCAAGAGAGTGCTAGGAGTCTTTCTATATAAGAGTGAATTTGCACCCCATGTGCAAATCCCCTTTTTTCCTTTATTCACCTTAGAAAACCAAGTTCGAAGGCTTAATTCCACCTAAGCTCACTACTTGCATCCCACTTGGTGCCTATTTTGAGCATCAATAGAGGCATTTCTATCGAGGATGCCCATGCAACATGCAGACGTCCGCGCGGCGCGCTTACGTCCCTGGAAAATTCCTACGGCTGAATTTGCAAAGGTGTTACACTTCTCATTAGGAGTCAAGTTGTAATGCGCTCTTTGGCTAATCGACCTGAATATGATCATTTCTCTTCATTCCTTCATATTCATCCCTTCAACATGCATTCTAGCTTCTTATGATCTTCTACACTCACTCCATAAGCTTCAACATACTCTTTTGCATCCACTTCAAGCTTCAAGTAACATTCTTGCATTCCATAGTAGTAAAAGCTCCACTCCATCACATCGGTAGAGCAAGTTTGGGATCACGCCATTGCAACAGACACTTGAGTTCCTCTCATTTTCTCCCCCAAGTAGCCTTGAATGCTCTTGGTGGAGGTGGTAAACTTCCCTCTCCTCTCCTCTGTCATTTGGTTGAGTTGGCACTATACTGTTTGGTAGTGTTTTGGTTCTCTTATTATATTGTTTCCTTTATCTCATTTCCTTGGCTATCTATGGAGGTGGGAACACCTAAATAGGGGTTTGACTGAGGTAGACCCTTATACAACCACCCAAAATTCTCCTCTCTTTTTGTGTGTAGGAGTACATGCTTTTCGAGGGATCAACGCCGAATGAATTCCTTGGTGAGATCCTCTTTGATCTCGTCACTCTTGTATATTTGCTTTATAATATTAGAGAGTATTTCATTTACTTAATCACATCATTCTGGCCCTTTAGTTAGTCAGCTGGGACATTAGCTAGTTTTGTTGGTTTGACCTCGTCTTCACTATTATCTGGTTGTACAGATGCCAACGCACTTTTGAGATGCCAATGCACCGCACTGATGTCTAGAGACCACACTTTTGTCCTCAGACAGAGAGCTTCTTGAGGCATAGTGTTAGACCTAAAAACCTTAGCCCTTTCATGTGTTTCAGGTCTACAGAGTAACTAAGAGGCCTCATGGTCCTCGTTACTCTCATCTCACATCTCCTAACATTACACTTAGCTAAGGTAAGTTAGGGTAGCCTCTTGCATCTTGACCCTCCATGACCTAGGGTTTTGCACATGGTGGTCCCCCTCTCTTACATTTTTGGTGAACCTAACATGAACCATTTTAGTTCCATTCTTGCGATTCTGACAGTTCCTTTCCTTGTACTCTAGGAGTGTTGTAGATGTGAGTGTTGTGAGGTTGTTTCCTTACAACCTAGCCTATGACCCCTATTTGGCATAGTTGGAAGGTTCCAAAGGTATTGCATGATGAAACCTTAATTGGGTCACCGTCTTATCCGTTAACCTTTAGGGACTCTATGAAAGTGTTGTCTAGTGTGTGTAATGGCCTCCTTCCTACACCAACCTATCCCCTCTGTACAGCCTGTGGATAGTGGTATTGGTATAACTTTCACTTCATAGGACCTATCGATGGGTTTTAACAAAGAACCATCTCCTCTTTATATTCCTACATGAATCAATGGAAACATTGTAGCAGGTGTTCTTGTTGATCTGACATCACAAGTGAACATAATAATAGAGGAGATTATGCTAATAAACTTCTTACATCAAGATGGGTATGATGCTCCTGTGAGTACCATCCGCACACATGAAGGGATTTTTGTACCCCCTTTGGGTAGTATTGTCCTTTCGGTCTTAGTTGGCCCTAAGTCCATGAAACTCCTATTCGATATCATCCCTGGGTCTGAACTCTTTAGGGTGAAATCGGGTATCCCTTGGTTAGTGGCGATGAACACGGTACCCTTTGTCGTACATAAATGCCTAAATTTTATCCACAGGGGTTACGTGCACGTAATCCACGACACCGGTTATAGACCACCGGTTGCACGTGGTAGCTACTCCTTGGACCACCCTTGGCCTGCGTCTGTGGGTCCTCTTCCGCCTAGGACGAACCTGTTACACTGAACATATCAGAATTATAAGAAAGGGTGTATGATGTCAAAAGTTAGATACCCTCCCTTGCCTTCCCATAAAGGAAAAGAGAAGGCTACCTCCTCTCAATCTGCCTCATCCTCTTCCCCTTCTTGGGAATAGTATTGGATGAGCCACCCTGGTGACTACACACTAAGTTTGATGATTCCTCCTTGGTGTAGGCCCAAGCTTAGGATCGCGAACCTCCCCAATGAATACCCTAGACTGTGGTATTATTTATACAATAGAAAGAAAGGTTCTTGTAGAGAATTTGACCTGTGGCCTCCTACTGCTCCTACTCCTAAGGCAGTGAGTGGAAAGAGGCCCACTGCTGAGGCTCTCAAGTTGACTCCTCTTGTCGCTCCCCTTCATGTTTCTCCTACTCCTGTACAGGAGCCTGTACCTTCACCAAAAATGACCATAGTGGATGTTCCTATGGTTGAGTACGAGCCTCGTGTTCCTTTGCAACCTTCGGCCTCCAACTCCAAGAGCCATAGAAATTTCCTTGCACGTGAATGAAAGCACCGGTGAAAGGGATCTTCTGGTTGAGCAGGCCACCTCACAAAAGAAGGAGGAAGGATTCACCGCCCCTACTTCAGGGCCTCCTGCAATGTCTTCTTCCTCCCTTCCTTCCGCTTCTCTTTAGTTTTTCTCTATATTGCTTTTGGCTTCCATTGTGAGTATGAATGTGCCTAACCCTAAATGGGTATAGGTGTTCATCATTCCTTTAGTGGAGCCACCTTTGTTGATGTGCGTTTCGGATATCCATCCTTACCTAAAACCCATGGATATGATTAATACTTCGGTTGTATCCACTACGGTTCTTTCCTCCTCTTCCTCCACACCTTTAGCCTCGTCCATGGCGAGTTCATCTCCTTTGATGAAATAGGAGGTAGAGGATGGTCCCTCCAAAAATGAAGGACATAGGAGGACCCAGCCTTCTCCACACAACAGCCCCACGTTGCCTTGTTCTGTCTTGGTAATAGAACCAGTCCCAGCTTCCCTTGAGTTTGTTACCGCTCTTGAGTCATTCAGAGAGCTTAGTGGTGAACCTCAGGCACAACCTATCCCATCCACTAAAATTAGGCATGGCACTCCTATGGGGTGCATGTTTAATTCTATAGATGAAGTCCTGACCTTGTCGGCGATTTTCACAAAATTGCTTACCTTAGCTCCACGAGAGCTTGGTGAAGAAGACCTTGCGAGGGATTCTTCCTTAGCCATTATTGTTGGAGGGCCAGATGCTCCTCCTCTTAACATCCTACTATTGCAGGCTCGTCCTCCTTCCCCTTATGAGGATTTAGTTTGGGAAGTGGACGACCTCTTGGCTAATCAATGTTAGGAGGAGGCCCCTTTTTCTTGATCTTGCGTATGTGTTTGCATGTTTTTTGATGTGTTCCCCCATGCTCATGCTATGTTTTCTTGGATGACCCTCATCACCACTATTGGTGCTTAGATATAGGCATGGTTTTTGTGTCATAAACCTTCTTCTATTTGTATCATCATTCTTCCATGTTTGTGCTTGATTTTTGATAAATTGGGGACGATGTAAAGTGTTGGAGAGCCTTTAGGGCCCCCTTCCATGTTGACCCAATTTTTATTTTTACTTTCTCTTCTCATACATTCCTCACATGGCCTAATATAGTAGGGGGTTGATGACAATTCATTTATATACT
The DNA here is from genome assembly GCA_007258455.2 of Sequoia sempervirens. NCBI lineage: Eukaryota > Viridiplantae > Streptophyta > Pinopsida > Cupressales > Cupressaceae > Sequoia > Sequoia sempervirens. The sequence goes on along the minus strand of VDFB02252616.1, from coordinate 81,911,815 downwards.
ATTATTATACATACATATATATATTTATGAGCAATTTTGACCCTGAAATATCAGGCTACCCCTATGCCCTTTGTTTGTGTTTTCTCTCTTTTTTCTTTCTTTGCTCGAGTTGTCCCTTTCATGTGTGACAACGCCTTCCTTTAACACTTTGATTTTCATAAAACACATTCGTTTCCAACGAATATTTTCTTGAAAGTCTTCATACTCTCAACTTGGAACCCTAACGAAACATGTTTCTTTCATGACGGGTTCGTAAAGAAAGATCTTGAAGATCTTCCTCCAAAGTGGGAATAACTTTAATCTTCCTATCACATGGGGGCATATCCTTCCTTTTGAATTTCTTGATGAAGTGAACATTTTTCGAAAGGATTCCTTGATGATAGATCGCTCTAAGAAGAACATTATCTTTTGGATTGTACGTCCCTTGAGTGGACCCCCCTTTCCTCACAACGGGTTCCCAAAGGACCCTCCTTTGAAATTATTTGTCTAGAATGGATTCCTTCATGTCTAGCCTGGGGGCAGCCTGACTAGACTTATTCCATTCCCTTTCACATCTAGCTTGGGGGCAACCTGACTAGACCTCACTTTTCAAACAACATGTCCCTTGAGTGGATCCCTCTCCTTTTGAATGGTTACTAAGGGACCCCTTTGAAATACTTACGAATCATCAACGGTCTACATGGCTGTCCACTTATTTGCCTACTTGGCCGCTGATTAACTCTGTGGAGTCTGCTTTCTTTGGGTTTCCTCCATACAAGATATCTTGGAGGACACCTTCCTTGTAGGTCTGCGGGTTTGTAAGGTGCTTTCTGGGTCTCCTCCATGTGAGAGATCTTAGAGAACACCTTCCTTGTAGGTCTACGAGTTTGTAAGGGGCTTACTTCATGGGGCTTCCTTCATGCAAGAGATCTTAGGGTTTTCCTCCTTGTAGGTCCATAGGCCTAGAAGATGCTTTGTTTTCCAACTTCATTGTTTCGAGTAGCTATGGGGTCCTTTTTTTTCCCTGCACCTTCAAGTTCGCCAGATCGCGATCTGCTTCCTCGACGATTTAGGTATACATTTCTAACTTTACTCTTTCTTGATCTACTTTACCGAGCACTCATCAGTATTTGTGCTTGCCAAAGTGGGGGGGAAATGTATAAGAGTGAATTTTCACCCCATCTACAAATCCCCTTTTTTCCTTTATCCACCTTAGAAAACCAAGTTCAGAGGCTTAATTCCACCTAAGCCCGCTGCTTGCATCCCACTTGGTGCTTGTTTTGAGCATCGGTAGAGGCGTTTCTATTGAGGGCACCCATGAGACATGTAGACATCTTTGTAACACACTTACGTCCCTAGCAGATTCCTGTAGCTGAACCTGTTGAAGCGTTACACTTCTCATTAGGAGTCAAGTTGTAATTCCCCCTTCAGCCAACTGACCCAAATATGGTCGTTTCTCTTCATTCCTTCTTCATGTTCATCCCTTCAACATGCATTCTATCTTCTTCTAATCTTCTACACTCACTCCATAAGCTTCAACATATTCTTTTGTATCTACTTCAAGCTTCAAGCAACATTCTTGCATTCCATAACAGTAAAAGCTCCACTCCATCACGTCGATAGAGAAAGTTTGGGACCACGCCATTTTAATAGAGGCTTGATTTCCTCTCATTTTCTCCCCCAAGTAGCCTTGAGTGCTCTTGGTGGAGGTGGTAAGCTTCCCTCTCCTCTCCTCTATCATTTGGTTGAGTAACTAGCACTATACTGTTTGGTAGTGCTTTGGTGCTCTTATTGTATTTTTTCCTTTATCTCATTTCCTTGGCTGTCTGTGGAGGTGGGAACACCTAAAAAGGGGTCTAACTGAGGCAGACCCCTCTACAGCCACCCAACATTCTCTCTTTTTGTGTACAGGAGTACATGCTTTTCGAGGGATCAACTGGCGAACAAATTCCCTGGTGAGATCCTCTTTGTTCTCTTCACTCTTGTATATATGCTTTATAATATTAGAGAGTATTTTATTTACTTAATCACATCATTTTGGCCCTTTAGTTAGTCAGTTGGGCCATTAGCTAGTTTTGTTGGCTTGACCTTGTCTTCATTGTTGTCTGGTCATACGGATGCCAATGTACTTTTGAGATGCCAGTGCGCCACATTGACATCCAAAGATTGAATTTTCATCCTCAGGCAGAGAGCTTCCTGAGGTGCAGTGTTAGACCTAAAAACTAGCTCCCCTATCCCCTTCCTGTGTTTCAGGTTTGCAGAGTAACTAAGAGGCCTCATGGTCCTCGTTACTCTCGCCTCACATCTCCTAACATTACACTTAGTTGAGGTAAGTTAGGGAAGCCTCTCGCATCTTGACCCTCCGTGACCTGGGGTTTTGTACACGGTGGTCCCCCAAGCTCACACTTTCTTTCTTAGCAAGGAATCTCTCTGGGCCCTCATTCATGTACTTCGAACTCTTCTTCCCATGAAAAAATTATAAAGGCCTTAATAATTTATGATCAGATTGGTAATGCAATGTGAATTATAACATCCTATCAAATGTATTTTCAAATATCTAAATGCATGGAAAAACATGGAATTAATATACTCAGATATATACACTAAATTACATACCAATATCTATGAACTATGTTCCTATTATAGTCACACAATGCATATAACTCTTTATGCAGTTAATTATTCCACGTGCTTTGCTATAGAGATCAACCTGCAGATATTTCTCCAATGTTGATTGGTGATCCACATTTATATTAAATAATCATAATTACTTATAAGGCTCAATAATTACTGCAAGCATTATTATTGCATAATCGAATAGAATACACACACATATGAGTATATATAATTATTACTAATTAGTTTCTTAAAATAATCACATTTGCATGAACATGAATGTTATATATATATATATATATATAATACTTGTTATTTATGTTCCCTTTTCTATCTCTTTTCAAATTTGTATTCAGCTCTTCAAGATCTGTCTATTTCCCTTTTTGATCTACTAGTGTATATCCCATATAGATCTCCATTGCTCATATCTCAATGTTGATTTATTTATTCTTACTCCCTTTATATCCCTACGATGGGGAAAGACACGACCCTTCAAAACCAATCAATGCCTTCAATGGACACTCTAAAGGAAATCACTATGGTCAAGGGTAATCATTGTCTTTAATACATGCATAGGTCAATTTAGAAGTCTTGATCGTTGCCTTTATTTAGTGTTGTCCATTAATCTATGCACTTTATAACACCTAAAAATTACTGTCCTCTGAATCACTATGTTTCTTTTTTAATATCTATTTTATTCTATGTTACATATTTCATATTTATAAATTGAATTTATTTTATACATGTTTTGATATTTATAATATCATATTATAATGATTATGATAATGTTTCATTGCTAATATTTATATTTATATTTTTAATATTTATATTGTTATTCATTTTATTTATTCCTTTTCATTTCAATGTTTGGATTTTTAGTGTTTCTATTTTGTGGTTGTGGACTATTTCCCACAAACACGTCTTCCGCAACTATGATGCATCTCACCTCTGCCTTCCCTTGCCCCATATTGTCGTACTCTTGAAGCTTCACCTGATTTTTCTTCCACACCCAAATTTCACTGCTCGACAAATCACCTAATTTGTCTATGTCCTCTCTTCTCACATCAATTGTAGAGACTATCTCCAGAACTGAATTTTCAATCTCAAAAATTTGAGGACCCTACTCAATAATTATTCCTAAATTAGTAACTGTAATTTCCACACCAATCTCTTCAGGAAAGCTTCTAATAATCGTTGCATCTTTTCCTATTACAACACTAAGCTCTACAACTATTTCAGTCGTAGTTCCATGATGAATATCATGCCCCTCTTTCGGATCAAAATCCCAAACATGACTACTTTCTATAGTTGGTCTGCTAATGGATTTTCTTGTAGGAGAACCCGTAGTGGTGATAAGCGCACTCCGATTACCATCATAAGGATCCTTGGAGGGCATCAATATTGAATTAGCCAGCTGACCATCAATTCCAATCGAGGCTTCAAGCTTCACCCCAGAAATAGCATTAACTTTGTGTTCATCATTAGCCCCTTTACAGGGACTCACAAAAGATGAGGAGGATGCATTAAATATATAGTATGGCTGCTCGTTGGAGAGTTTGATTAGGGTGTCCCCACTCTTGTAGGAACTAAGGGGTATGATGTCCTCCATAATAGTAGACTTCCTTGGAGGACTTCTATTCATCTGAATCATTGTCTCTGCCTCCTAGTACAATGCAAAGGGTGGTAGGCTCATCAACCTTTTAATCAACCCCTCATCCACCAGAAACTGTTGCGCAAGATCAGCTAGGGTCATCTTTCTGTGATCCATGTGCACAAGAGCAGAGCTAGGAGAAATCTCTTTGGCCTTCTCATATGTAACTTCATCTTTGAACAACTTTCTAGTTGCCACACCTAGCTTGGACTCTTCAGTTTCCACAGTAGCGGCGAGCACCTCAGAAATAGGGGGAACTCTATCTCGAGAGAAATTTTTGTTTCTTCCCAAATGGATGCCTCCTCTACAACAGTTGTTATGGTGGTCATGATCTTCACTTCTTCTTCATATTCAACACTAGAAGAGCCCTTATTGTTGGCATATCCATATATAGGTCGCTTAGAAATTTTTGCAATTTCTTGTCTTGCAACCAAAATTTGATCGTGTTCCAAATGGTTAAGAAATTTACCAATGACATCGACCAAAAGTAGGTCCTCGGGTACATCTTCCCCATTAGGCAGGGCCTCCTCTACCCCAATAGGCTTGACTGGCTCAAGTGTTGCAATGCTATTTCCAGCTTCCGATGCCAAATCCACAACAAGCTTGGCATGGGATTTTCTTTTGGAGCCCATGATACTTCCCCATCACATGGGGATTCACTCTCCTCCAAAACAATCCACAGAGTACTTTCAGACCTTCCCTCTTCTGGTTCATATGTCCCTTCTTCCTCTCTTGCTTTCTTTCTCCTTTTGGATCATTTCCTTTTTCTACGTTTATTGCTCTTCTTCAAATTGTCATACTCTTCCTCATAATAAAAAATATCAACAATCTCTGCAAATGACACTTTCTTCTTCTGTGTTGCCCAATCTTCTACCTAAGGTGCCCTATCTTCAAATTAGTAATCAGGAGCCCCATCAACTCCTCTTCTGCGATCACCACCAGATTCCAACATGCCTATGAAATCCTCCATAACAAATTTAGTTTCAACATCTAATTCATCCAGAAACTTCATTTGAGCAGCTCTGAAATCAAATGATGGCAAGCCTTCAGTAGGATGAACAACTTCATTATAAAATTCTCTAGAATCACAAAACCAAGACGTGAGAACTCGTGCCCAAACATCCAAATCTGCTATGTCTATGTTTGCTCAACCTCACCTTGCTCTAATACCAATTGTAAATATTAAAATGAGTAGAAAAATGGAATGAAAATAGAAGTAAAACAATACATAGAAAAATATCATAACATGAGTTTTAACATGGTTCACCATAAATGGCTACATCCACCAAGAAAGCAGGGAACAACTCATATTAATCTCCAATAATACAATACATCATGCATGGACTGCACATATATTAATACACTCATATTTAGTTGTGAACTGAGGAGTTGGGAGGAGATGAAGGGTTGAAGGACCATTGGCTTCACATCCCAACAATACACACATAAATTCATTTAACACGTAATACAGTTATAAATTCTTTTGTAGTCCAAACTACCATGAGGCTAGGGGTTGTGCAAGAAAATTACCGAATCTTAGGGGAATATGACAATAATAATCGACCATGAGCCAAGCCTAACACAAAAATATGTCACTTATTTATATGTTATTATATTAAAACATTCAACCAAAATAAGCACAAAAATAAATGAGAAATAAACACGGGTATGTAAATTTCACCATTATCACAATGAAAAAAATTCAAAATTAAGTTGCTGAGCAAGGCTTAAAATTCATTCAAGGATAATGACTTTTTTTAATGTTTCCACCACTTGAAAAAGGAATTACTTACAATGGTTCAATATGTAATTAGATTTTTTCCATCTTTTCTATTGAGTATCAAAGGCTCAAATCATCACATTACTTTTACAATGTATAGAATACACAAAAATGAGAGGTAAACTTTATTATAATATAACAAATGTAAATAGACATCGAATGATAAAATTAAAAATACGATAGAAAAAATAAATTATAGAAATTTGATACATATTTCTTACCTTCCTTTAAGTATATGATTTTTTTTTTGGTTTTGGTTGGGGAGTGGTGTGAAGAATTTTATATCAAACCCATATAATTGTTTACCTATTTTGTAAGGATCACGAGTCTCATATGGTGTATGGATCTTGCACATATGGTGTATGGATATTGCAGTCAACAAGACTTGATCTTTAATGAGTTCATCGAAAATCATTTAACTTCACCAAAAGATCAAAACTCCTTTAATCTTTATAAATAATTTTAAAAAAATATATAATAAAAAATATAATAATAATTATTTAAAATAAAAGAAAAATAAATGTTAACCACTATCTATTAAAAATATATATATATACTAGATAACTTAAACATGGCATAGAACCACTCAAATTTTGTCTGCCTTGGTGACTTGGCTTTCTTATAATATAAAAGTGCAGCTCTTGACAAAGGGGAAGGTGGGTTGTTAGGGTGTACATTGGAGAAAAGAAAATTGTTCATCCGAGGAACTAGTCTATGAATATTAGCGTAGGCTGAGCACTGTGAAACCCAATCTGCCTATGGACTCTTAAATAAAAGAAAACTGATGAAAATAACTATTTATTGCCTAAAAGTAACTTGTCTACAAGTTTCCTTTTTGGAACCATGAAAACCTTTTCCCTATCACTGTAAACTCTCTCCTAGAGAAGACATATAGACACACACATATATATATACATATGTATATATATGTATAGATACATCCATGTAGACACACATAAATTCATGTATGGACGTAAACATATATGCATGCATGCATATACACATAGATGTATCTATACACACATACATATATGCATAAATACACACATGCATAGATATATCCAGAGACATATGCATACATGCATATATGCATCTACAAATATTTACATAGATATACACATAGATAAATGCATATGTACATAGAGACATGCATACATACATACATGCACCAACACATCAAGCACAAAGTGATAGTGATAGTCCAACTAAAGCACTATGAAACACAGCTTCATTATGCACTTCAAATAAGAAACTATGGAAAATAACAAATTATCACCTCAAGTAACTCGTTTCTGGTTCTGGACTCTGTAACTATAACATCTCTTGCTCATTGGCTACAAACTCTTCCTTAGAACATGTGCTTATAGAACACAAAAACAACACACGCAAAGTAATAGAGATGCATAGCAAGTGGCTTAACTCTATATTAAATGACCAAAGTACCCTGGCCACGCGTGGCCACCAAGCCATTCCAGCGCATTCACCTCTAGCCAAATGCCATTTAATGCATTTAATTTGTATTCATGTAGTACATATGTCTACTCGCCAATTTTATAAACTATGCCTTTGCTTAAATTTATTTAATCAATTTATGCGCTCGCATTTTCCTGATATTTCAATGCATTTAATCTGCATTCATGGATTACGTACCTCTAGCCACCAGTTTTCAAACTATGCCTTTGCTTAAATTTATTTAATCAATCTATGTGTTCACATTTTCCCAAATTAAAAAAAAAAAAAATGATTTATAAAGGTACTCAGACAAATAAGGAAATAGATAAATGCTAATTTTCCAATATAAATAATAGCTCTCCAAATTCAAACTATACAAAAAAATAAGTAATATGTTAAATGCCGAAATGCGATTGCCCAATGCTACTAGTTAAAAGCATTCCAACCGAATGCATGAGTATTACTGCCTTAACGCTAGGAACCAATAAAATTCAGACTATACAAAACAATTTATCCAAGTGAGTGCTATTAGGTTTGTTATCTTCAATTTCAAACTCCTTTGACTTTAATGCATTTTCTTTGATGGTAGGATATGGAGATTCTTTTTTATTGAGAGTTCAGAACAATATGACAAATCTTTTTGATATACTGTGTTTAGCACATTGCAACAACAAATAGATACAAAGACTATGGAAGCCTTCTTTTAGAGTTTGGAGAAAAAGTAAATAGCATAGGTACCCTTGAATACTTGTTTGTGTTCTTATTCTACTAGAGCATTGTAGAGTTCTGAATGTTGTTTTCAGTATGTTGTAAAAGTGAGCTAAAAAAATTGAAAAATCATAATGAATTAGAAAGCTCAAGAATCCATTGTTTTTTCTATTTTCCAAATTCCTGATTGTTTCATTTAACAAAATAAAGTTCTTGACCAGATTCTGCTAAACTAAAATAGATGGAGGAGGAAGTGTGTCTCTGTCAGAAGCAGTTCTTGGGTCATATGAATTGATAGAAAAATTACCAGATACCCTTTTTGAATTGATGTACATGTATTTTGCAAAAGTAATATGATAAAAAATCAATGTTCATAAAATATTTTTAATAGATTATTGGAGTTTAAACTGTTACTTGTTTATGCTACATGTCATTGTATTTCATAGCTTATGTTTCCTATGCATTCCTTGTTTCCAATTCCTAGACCTTGTCTATATTTCCACATTGTGTATATATGTCTATGATAGCATTTTCAACTGTTATATCTACCGATAAGCCAATACATAGCTGCTGGGCCTAAATAAGTGTGGGCAATATTATAGAGACAAACTTGTTTCAAGTGCCTTAAATTCATTGTCATCTTACAAATAGGTTTGTACTTTTTTGTGATATCTACCAGTAGAAAGGTAGCAATGAAGGACCTGGCTAACAATTGCATCTTATGTTTTTATTCCCTCTTGTTTTTACTAAGAATCTCCATTTGTGGTATAATCATATAGTTTTTTTTGCTATAACTTGCAAAATAGGGGCTTGATTGCATTGCACACTTATAAATTCATTTTTAATATATTATGGCTGTACCTAATCTTATTAAGGTGGAAGAACATGATAAGCAATCCAACAAAAGAATGTGTAATTTTAGTCATTTGCCATATGTACACAAGTTTTGATGGTAGAAAGGTAGACAACAATAATATAGTGTGGAGTACAGTGGAGGCTTATGCAAAGTTGAAAATAGTGAGTTGTTCCGGAAATTTTTCAAGACTCTCTAAGTTAATACAGTTAGTCTAGGAATATATGGGGTATACATATGATGATTGAAAATAAGCTCTATTTGTAGCAATACAAGACAAAGAGAGAAATATTATTTTTTTAATGATTTGTGTTTTTTGATTCAAAGTTTTCTAATATATGTGTTATTATCAGTCATGTATTTGAAAACAATGTTACCCCATATACAACTAAATTTAAGCAAAGGCATAGATTTGAGAACTGACAACTTTTATCAATACAAAGGGGACATTTACAATGATAGAGAAAAAGCTCCTGTGCCCATTGAATGAACACCAAGGGACAAGTTACTCAAGGTAAAAAATTGCTACTTTTATTTATTTTGCTTCATTTTATGCCAGAAACACAAGTTGGGTTTCACAATGCATCAAAACACATTTGTGCAAACAACTCCCAAAATTATAATTGCAATGGATGACAGTGATAGTGTAATGGATACTAATAGTCAAAACACCAAAAAAACCAGCAAGTATTTTTTTAGATTCAATTGAAACAAGTATTAATTGAAAATAGATTAACCTGCGAGACTATTTATCATAGGTACTTGAATTCCAAATGTACAAGTGTGAGCATGGTTCTCTACAGGATTTTGCTATGAATTTTAACTATATTGTTGTTTTCCATCGAGCCTAAAGAAACATTGTAACTATGGTTTCCAAACAGATTTTAATCAATCAATTTAAATCAAGAAAGGTTTCCAATTACACTTAATACTTGAACCATAAAGCACCATTGCTTCAAGCTATAGCAAAAGTGCAGACAGGCACACAAAACCAAATTCAACTATGACATCATCTAGCAAGGATTTTTTTGCTATTACTATGATTAACTATTAAACTCAATTGGCTCATCAGTCAAACAACTTGATTGTTCACTGACCTAACTTGTTTGAAAGCTATCTTGTTAAACTGATTAGTTAATTTCATTAATGAGTAAAAGATAGAATTGACTTAATTTGCATGAGTCAAGTGTAAGATTGACTTATTTGTTAATTGACTTTTATTACTGTATCGGAGACAGATGAGACAAACTAAATTGTCATGAGCGAAATGTGAGATGGACTTATTAGCTGATACGCCACATATACTATGAAATTTGAACTTTTATCAAATAATAGCAAAAGCAATAGAATAAACAAATGGCTTGAACATAGACAAAGGAATACAATTAATATGGACAACTATAGCTTGTTGAATATTTGTAGCACAAGAAACACAAAGGAAGATGTTGACGAAGGTTTTCCAATTTTGGTTTGCACCTAGCAATTGCATTTGCTTCCTTGTCTATAAAGCCTTTTCAAGAAATTATTTTTTTTGCATATGAATGGCCATGATTGGTTTAATTGATTTGGTGAATAGAGATGATTTATAATTAACTATAATTAACTATTCAAGAAAATTGATCTATCAATGAACTAGTTTCATTGATTGGTCAAGTAACTTGATTGCCGGTTAACTTGATCAGCTATTTAGTTAATTTGCTTGAAAGTTTGCAAAAATATTTTTCGATGAATAATTCTTTGCATAACTTGCAATCATTACACACCAAGATCCAACATTTCTTCGAGGAATTCTGTCAAAAAGTTTACATTTTTTTCTTGTGCTTCCGTATTTTGTATGCATATTCATGAGAGCATTTCAAACCATAATATCTGTCATAAATCCACGTCTTATCATGCTTAGATGAATGTACATATCCTGTTCTAAAGCTCCTATTTTATTAAAAATAGGAAAAATGGTCAGAAAGATTGTGTATCTGTGAATGTGAATAGGCAAGATTGATTTAACTGATTTGGAGGATAAAGATGACTAATAATTAACTATGACTAACCATTCAACACAATTAATTCATCAGCAAATTAGCTTGATTGATCGCTGAATTAACTTGTTTGGAAGCTATCATGTTAAGACAATTAGCTAATATGCCACATACAGCATGACATTTGAGATTTAAAGAAGTCTCATGGACACAAATCTGCTATCATGTTAAAGCCATGTAAACATTGATGTTTCAATTTCATGGGGTAATTCTATTTCCATTTGCCCAAGTTCATTTCATTCCATTATCCAGCACTAATTATTAAATGTTTAAACCAACTACATTCAAAAAGAAATCACAATTCATAGCATCCATATACACCTATGCACAAGTACATGTTATCCAACATATTAACACACACATGGTTTTCTAGTGCTAGTTTGTTAACTACCTTTGATCAACAGTTCAAATGCACATAAGGATAATTGTAATTATTTCTTTGTTTTAATTATTATGTACTTAAAGACTAATCAGCAGCTGCCTAATTATTTAACTATCCTTGTACACGTTTGACCCATCAATCATAGTCAATCAATAAATTTGATTCCACCTATTCTCTAATAGTATTAGCATGCAATTTTCTTGACAAGTCTCCAAGAAGAGCATCAGACACACACCAATAAGGATTCTCATTTGTAACGTCCCTATCTAGATGATCTGCATTCAATAAGATGTTGTGACATACATTAATTGGATGTATCTCATCATCTTTCTTATCAGGATGCCAACAACTTTGATTTGTATTTGTCCTTGAGTGTATCTGGATGCCATGAATTATGAATTCTACTTGCATGTGGCTTGGTTGTACAAGTAATAATAAGCGCTACATAATGGTAGAAATCACAACTCATAGCATCCATATACACCTATGCACAAATACATGTTATCCAACACATTAATATGCACATGGTTTTCTAGTGCTAGTTTGTTAATTGCCTTTGTTTAATAGTTCAAATGTACACAAGGATAATTGTAATTATATCTTTCTTTTAATTGCTATGTACTTAAAGGCTATTTTGCATCAATGAATTATGTACCTTGAGCCACTAGTTTTAATCAAAGTATGCATATGGATTTAGAATCAAACTCTCAAAATAGAAAAGACTATGTTTAAATTATAAAGTGCGATTAGCCACCAAATACATTGATTGGATACTAATTGCACTTCTTATGTCATATTATTGCAACAAAGATCTACTTTTGAACCCCAATTGCTTAATTTTTATGAACCATATAGCATATGCCACTCACAATACCCATTTGTAAAGATTGTCCTTGTAACAAAAAGCAATCATATGACTACAAGTACAATCAATATAGTAAGAATCTTGAATTAACCCTTTTCTTTGTCTACTCTATGCAATTGTAAACAAAGGAGAAGGTTTATTCTAGAAACTCACCCTATACTCTTTTCTTGAAGAATTTTCTATAGTTGCACCGCTACACCACCTCTCTTCTTCTGATCAAAAGCATTGCACCATGTAATAAGCTTTGATTAGTAAACGAAGACCATTTGTTTGTTTTTCTAAAAGAATAACAATTAAGCTCAAGGAAATGACCAAAATGCAAACAACTCCCAAAATTACAATTGCAACATATAATACTCCTACTACAATGGATACTAATAGCCAAATCCATTAAAACACTAGCAAGCATTTTTTAGATTCAAGAGACACAAGTATAAATGTAAATCAAATTTACTACACAAACTAGTTACCATAGGTTCTTGTACCACAAATCTTCTACCAATGAATTTAACTGCTCTTTTGCACAAAGTATAAAATTATTTTATCAAGCAATATTACTTAACTGCTCTACGACAACATTGCAATTTGAATTCTAAAACATATTCGACATACTTTTGAGTGCTTAATCCATCTACATGCAAGTACAAATCACAACCCATAATTAAAATGTCCACAAGGATATTTATAATTATTTCTTTCTTTTTATTATTATGTATTTAAAGACTAATTAACAACCACCTAATTAATTAGATATCAGATGAAAGAAGAGTAAATGAGAGCTACCAACTCCATAAAAATGCCAAAGTTAACATGTGAATATCAAGGTGTCCAGATTTAATACTCGTTGCATTCCCCAGAAGCCCATTCTCCTGAGAAGTTTTGTAAATCAGTTCACTTGCCTTATAAATGCTTTCATATTTTACATGTCTACCTATGAGAACAGTAACCATGACATCTGACAGAATTTAAATGCTTGCTGGCACAAAATAGGTTTATACTACATTCTTTTCTCTATCTTTTTGCAAATAAAAATTTGTATTCTGCTATGGTAAATTCTCTAATGCATTAGGTACTTTAAAGCGCAATTTTTTGGATGTTGCTCTTCTTCCAGGTTTGATTCTTTTTGGACATTATAACTACCTACTGTTGTATTAGTTTCCCATTTTTTCTTCTACATATGCATGAATATATATACAACTAATCATATATAATAGTTTTTCTTTCACGAGTTTTGTCAAACAGTTCTCCTATTTTCTGTATGCTCTGATTGTTTGCATTTATGCCTACAAGGACTATAACCATGACTTTTAACAAAATCCCTCTATCCTTTATGCTTTGATGACAATGGAAAAGCTCAAAGCAACACACTGTTGACTCATTGTTCATAAGCTCTCATTATCGCACATGTTGGCATAATTTTCATTCCAAAGTACTCTTTATGGGACCACTTTGCAGTAAACCAAAATATCCAAACTTTATAGGGCTCACATGCATGAAGTAAAATGGACAAGAGGGTTTCTACATAATTCCTATCAAACACAAATATTTTTCTTCTACAAATGCATCAATATAAAAACAACTAATCATATATAATAGTTTTTCTTTCACGAGTTTTGTCAAACAACTCACCTGTTTTCTAAATGCTCCCATTGTTTGCATTTATGCCTACGAGGACAATAACCATGAATTTTAACAAAATCCCTCTATCCTTTATGCTTTGATGACAATGAAAAAGCTCAAAGCAACACACTGTCGACTCATTGTTCCAAAGCTCTCACTATCGCACACGCTGACATAATTTTGGTTCCAAAGCCCTCTTTATGGGACTGCTTTGCAGTAATCAAAAGATATACAAACTTTAGAGGGCTCACATGCATGAAGTAAAATGGACAAGAGTGTTTCTACATAATTCATATCAAACACAGATGAAACCTTCGCATTTCAACAAGAAATTTGAATAGATAATACTAAAAGTAGTTTAAAATACAAATTTATAGTCAAAGTATACGAATTCCTTAAAGCACTATAAAACCCTGCTTGCATTTCTCGTATCAAATACACAAAAACAATGAAAAGTTACCTCTTGTGATCTCAAGCAATTTGTCTCTCACTATCCAGTGTGTAACTCTGCAACTACAAAATCCCTTGCTCAGCCACATAATAGAGCACTATGAAATTATCACCTCAAGTAACTCGTTTATGGGTCTGGACTCTGCAACTATAACATCTCTTGCTCAGTCGCTACAAGCTCTTCCTTAGAACACGCACTTACAGAACACAAAAACAACAGATGCAGAGTAATAGAGATGCATAACAAGTGGCTTATCTCTATATTAAATGACCAAAGTAACCTAGCCACGCGTGGCCACCAAGCCATTCCAGCGCCTTCACCTCAACCCAAATGCCATTTAATGCATTTACTTTGTATTCATGCATTACGTACGTCTACCCGCCAGTTTTGTAAACTATGCCTTTGCTTAAATTTATTTAATCAATTTATGCGCTTCCATTTTCTTGATATTTTAATGCATTTAATCTGCATTCATGGATTACGTACCTCTAGCCGCCAACTTCTAAACTATACCTTTGCTTAAATTTATTTACTCAATTTATGTGTTCACATTTTCCCAAATTTTTAAAATGATAATGATTTATCAAGCTACTCGGACGAATAGAAAAATAGATAAATGCTAATTTTCCAATATATAAAATAGGTCTCCAAATTCAAACTATACAAAAAAATAAGTAATATGTTAAATGGCGAAATGTGATTGGCCAATGCTGCCTGTTAAAAGCATTCCAGGTGAATGCATAAGTATTCCTGCCTGGCGGCAGGAACTAATAAAAATAAGAATAAAGAGATAATTAGATCACAATTTTCACTTTTTGATTCAACGTCAATAATAATTTGCATCAAAACAAAATAAATGATATAATAAACATTAAATTATTGCAAATCTTAATTGTGGATGAAGAGGATGTGCTTAGAATAATTGAGTTGTTTGTTGCTCAGTGCTACATCTACTTGTTTGATTAAAGATGACAAAAATAGAGGATTAGGCTCCAATTTATAAAAAAAAATTGAAAAGAATTTGAATAGTAGAGAGTCAATCTTGGATCATGAATCTACGAATGGTGGATGTGATGGGAGATGTGGCAATCAATTTGTTAATTGGATGTAGGTGACTAGGTAATCAACTCAATTAATTGGTGAGTTAATATTTATTTGATTTATTTATTAATTTGTGATCTTGAATTAGTCAACTTGATTTGCTTGTCAATGGCTTTTATTGGTGACTTAACCCGTGAGGTGTAATTTAGGATTTACATTAATTTAATTGTGGATAATTTAGGTTTAAATTTGAAACAAATAAATTAATTTAAATAAATTATTTAATGAATTTAATTGTGATAAAAGTAATGCACTTAGTATAATATTAATTATTTTAATGGTTTTAAGATGTGGTAAGTGCATTAAATATTATTATGAGATGACATTACAAAAATTAGTGTATATGTGATTTCAATGTTTGTATTTTAGTTCTCTTTGAAATGGTTTTATGATTAGAAGAAGCAATGTAATTTGAAAGAAAGTAGATATGGACATAGGGTGTATCAACATTGATGATAGGTAATACCCCAAGCATCAAAGGTTAAGGTTTGATTGGTTGGATTGATTGGATAGATTAAATTGATTGGTTGGATGATTGATTTGAAAGATGTTTTGATGCTTGGATATATTTTAGATTAAAAATATTGATTTTATTTGTTGCTCGATTGAATTGGATGATGAGATGATTATATCCCCTCAAGAGGAAGGTCAACTTGGAAGAACATAGGTGTGCTCTTGAAATAGATGGAACAATATTAGCAAAGATGGGAGGGATGAATGAAGGTTAAGAGATATGATGGGAATGATGTAATAAATGATTGGGTAGGATGGGGAAAGATATTATGAAGCTTGTATGAATATTAAGAGAATTAAAATGATGTAGATATGGACTAAAAGAAGAGTATTAAGGATGATGAAAAGAAATTAGGATGGTAAATATGTAATATATGATAAGAATAGGGCATCTGGGATAGGATATATGAGCATAAGACAATTAGTAGTGTATGATGGTTGGAATGGAGCTTTGGATGATGGAGATGGATATGAATGATTATGATATTTTGTTAAAGTATTTGATCTTAGGAATATTTTGAGAACTTATGAAGAGATTCTTACATGTTCAAGCAATAATTTTTATTTTGCATAGGCATTATGCATCATGATGATGATGCACCATATGTGTAAAGGACCAACTCAAAATAATAAAGTAAAAATAAAGTAATTTTAAGTAAATGATAAAATAGAGATAAAATGTAAGACCCAAATGTCTAGTAAGCATAAACTCAAGAGATAATCCATCTAGTATAAAGAATTATGGTGCCCTTGTGGAAGTATGTAGTGGAAACCAAAACAAACATGATAAATTAAAAATAACCAAGGTGTATCTCATCCTCAAATTGTTAAGATATTGATAGAAATAGTTAGATCTATAGATACCCTAAATTTTCCTAACCTACGAGCAACACCTTTTTACTAATTTTCAATCTTCTTCCCTAATTGATTAAATAATACCTTATTATTTAATTATTATTTTTCATATTCCACTAAATTAATTAATTGATTTTACATTATTTAATTGATTCATTCTAATTCATCATTTCTACTAACTAAATAAATCCTATTTATTTAATAATGTGGACTAGTTAATAGTATTCTTCCTAATTAATTAAATAAACCTTATTTATTTAATTATGTTGCTAACTTCACTTATTCAAGTCTATTTTAATTAAATAGTTATCATTAATTATTTAATTAACATCAAACACCCTTCTTATATTAAATAATGGTGAATGTAGAAGATGAGTCCACTTCTAATGGAAGTTTCAAATAGAAAAAAATTGAAATAAAAAAAATGAAACAAGATCCCATTTTTTAGAAACAGGATTATGTTATGCTTTGAGATCTCGAGCCTAAATTTAGAATGGGATCCATTACACAATGGGATCCCAAGCCAAGAATTATAAAACATGATTTCATTTACCACAAAACGAGATCCTATTTCATAAAATTATTAAATTTAAAATCGTTTGTGAGCTCATTTTTTCCAAAGCTCGCAGGCGACAAGGAACGAGATTCCAACTTGTAACTACCACCAGATGCCACCAGGTTCCCCTCTTTTTGGTATTTTGATGGACATTTTTTGGTTTTTTCACTGTTAGTAGGTTTTATTTTGCAAATTTTCTTTAAAAAATAAAACCCTAGAAACTGAAAAAACTTAGGTTTTTTAATTTCAAATTTCTTTAAAAAAAAAAACCCTAGAAACTAAAAATTTACCTATTTTCATTTGCATTGTTTTATGTTTTAATTTTGTATGAAATTATTTTAAAATCAATTTTTATTTGCATTGCTTCATGTTTAAAATTTGTATGCAAATATTTCAAAATCACATAATGCTTGCATTAAGTTTGTATGCAAATATTTAAAAATTAGATAATACTTAATTTCTTTGAGGAAAAAATCTAGGTTTTCCTAAGTTCATTTCATTCCATATTTAGCACTTGTTATTAATTGTTTAATCTAGTCACATACAACTAGAATTTACAACACATTGAATCCATATGTAATCATGAACAAACACCTACTGGAAACTCTAAAATATAACAACTTAGCCACTATCATCACAATATCATGTGAGAAGAAAAAAATCAACATAAAACTACATCTAGTTAATGTAACACCTATGACCTAAGAGAATGAGAAACCATGAGAAAGACACATCAATGCAAGGTGATCTATAACAACCACCATAATCATGAAGAGAAACTTCATTAGGTCAAGAAGGATACATAACTTCAACATAACCTTGAAGGTTGAAGTTACCATCCCTATAACTCCATATGTAATTGCATCCATTTTAACATAAAAATATTAAGAAATATCCAAATAATAAAGGGAAGGACACCATAATATTAGGCTACATGCATACCATAGCATAAAGGATTACCATAAATTATGACTAGACATAAAGGAGTTCTTACTATGAAGCACATAATAGAAGTATCTAGTTACAAAACTCTTGATAAGTTGAGGATAAGTGAATCCACTTAAGAACCCAAGTAGTGACACTTGACATAGTTTAAGATTTCCAAATTATGTTCATATAAATAACTCATATTCATAGATTAAGAATGAAAACAAAAAAATAATTAGTGTGTGTAGGTGAGTTTGTTGAATGTTTTTATAGCTGAGAAAATTAACCATTATAACTAGATAAATTGGGGTAGTTCATTGAAAAGTAGACAAAGGTCTACATATTATAATCATGCATACTAGTAGAGATAGTTGGCACATGCCTAAGAATTGATCCTTTTCTAGCCAAACATAATCAGCCTTGGTGGAGTTAAATCTTTACTCTTGTCAAGGTATAGATCTACTACCATTCAAGCATCTTTATAGTCCTAGTAGAGATACCTAGTTAAAATCCATGTTAAGCTTAAAGTAAATGCACCCACATCATAAAATTAACATCAAGATCCATATTCAATGTATGACAAAACTTTTCCACAACAACCTCAAGGTCAAAGTTATCATGTTGATCCCATTAATCAAATCCAAGGATAAAATCTCTCTCAATCACCCATCAACACCATCCCCTTGCAATTCCTTTAGGGATTTTTCTAAACCTCCCATTCCATCTAACTTGTTTAATTTTGTAAATTGTTGATGATTGCTTTTTTCTACAGATTTAGGGCTTGGAGGGGGCCTACTTTCCTTTATTTTTCTTTGTACATTCCTCTACATGGTGGCCAAAAGTTGTGCATGAATTGCATATTAGTATGGGAATATCCTTTTCCACCCTCTATTGTCATACCCCTATTTCTGATAGGATTTGAATTTTATAGGGGATTCACTCTCTTGTGCTCACCTCTATAGACACAAATTCGAGTGTAGATGCCAAAGTCACCTTCTTCAATTTTTTCATCAGTCTTAATGAGGGTCTCGATCTTATCCCAATATTCTTACAAAAAATTATATAACCTCGGCCAAAGCAACACCACCTTGAGTTCTTTCTTGAGAGGATTGAAATTTGGCTCCTAATATTTGATAAATAACTTGGAACCATTTATTAAATAGGGGCCACCATGTAAGATTTCTACCTTCTACTCTACAATAGGGCATTTGATCATGAGAAAACCCTTTGGGAGATATTTCACTTATATGTCATTTGCTTATTTTTTAATGGCACTAGTGAAGAATTCTTATCTTCAATGGTCATTTTCCAATCCATTTAATAAAAAAATATTTTTCTTTCAACTTGGATACTTTATTTTTCAAAGCATTATTTTCAAGAATGAGTGAGATATACTTATCTAGAGGCCTATTGATGAGGGGGACTTTGTTCAAGACTACACAAGATTATGAATTTTGGAGTGTCTATGACCAATAAAACTCATTCTCCTCCATTCAATACCAAAATTCTTGTCTTCCTCTTGGTTAAAATTATCACTTGTCAAACCTTGGATGGTTTTTTCTGCCATCCATGCCAATGCGAACTTTTTCCACCTTCAAACTGAAGCTCCCCCTCTTTTTCCTTGCTTCTCTGCTCTAAAAAATAATTTGAACCATGATCCATTCTCTTTTAGTAATTTATTCTTCTTTGGTTTTAGGCATATTATCCATTGTTAAGTTTCCATTTTATTCATATGATTAATGTTTATTTGAATTAATTATATTAAATATGCATGGTTAATGATAATTAATCCAATATTAAGTTTTTATTAAAGAATAATTTTAACAAGTCCCTTGATTGAAATAAGATTACAATGACTAATTGAGTTATCTTCCATGACCAAGACTAGGTTATAGAGACCTTTTAAGTTAGGCATGATATGTAGTTTTTCATCTAAGTTAAGAAGTGTGGCAAAATATTCATAAATAGATTGGTGTTAGAAGTATGGCATGCCCAAGCAATTAAGTTGGAACAAAGATGAAATATCACAAGGTCAAGGTCTATTGAAGGAGAATTTGAGCTCTACTATTTGAAAAAACAAAGAAATACCAAAGCTAACAAAGGAAAAGCAACAAAATATTATGCTACTTTAGCAAGAACATCTACTAAGTTAGTTAATCTCCATATTCTTGTTTTCATCCCTCAAACCTCACCTGTGATCCATGGTTTGGCATGGATTATTATCCTCTTAGTTATTCTAGAGGCTTACATGACATTAAAAACCCTAATAATTTTCCTCCTAAGTACAATCCCAATAAAATGGGAAACTATTTGAAGAACACATCCAAGCCTTCAAAGATACTTGTCTTAGAACTCAAATTTACCGTCAATACATGGTCTCCAAAATAATCCCATACACCCTTAGATATGATGCATATAATTAGTATTGTGGTATCGTATCTAGTTCTATTATTACCCAAAATTAGATGGACATTGTTTTCATGTCTCATTCTAGGATGTCTTAAGATCTAGTTACTCTATATCATCATTTTTCTTCAACTCAGAGGGGGGGCGATCTAAATAATGTATTTAACATCCTATTTGATAAGTTATATACTCATATTTATGATCTATATGTAATTGATGAGGTAGTTGTTGTACAAGTGTATCTTGTAGCCTTAGAAACCTTTACTTTGATATTTTGATGAAGAAGAGAACCTTCACTCTTCAACTTCTCACACAAATTTTACAAAACCCAAATTACAAAAGATAATTTATAAATGATTAACTCTCAAAATTGAAAATTAAATGTGTCAATTTAAGATCGATTTACAACTACACAACTTTACAATCAAATTCAAAAGAAAAACTTTATTCAGGTCTCATGAAAGATACATTACAACTATTCAGGAAATTCCATCAATTTCTCTTCTACTTTATCCAACTCTTCAACTTCCCTTCATGCTACATTGCTCTAATTCGACGTCCATATTCAAAAAGCACCTTTAATGTTAGGAAAAAGAATGTGTCTAAACCTTTGATATTTCCAAAGATTTGATTTTTCTAAATATTAAATGTTGTTGATTTTCTCACTTTGTCTTTGTGAGTTACAACTTGTAGTTTCTATTCAGATGAGGATTTGTGCATAATTTTTTTTTATATATCCATGTTGATTTTACATGGAATGTGATTTTTTGAAGAGCAATTATTTTGGCAAGTGCAAATTTTGTAGATTGGCATGTGGTGACAATTGGAAAATTTTTATTGTGTGTCTACAGTTTTTTTGGCGCTTTCCATGTTGCACATTCATCCTTTGGCAATTGCTTTAGAAATTTTTATTTTATGAAAATTGAAAAACTCTTATATATTGAGCACTTGTGTATTTTGGAGAAGTATGAAGTGTTGAGATATTCTTATGTTGTCGGTTTTCTTCCAGAATTGTTTACTGGTGATACTCCTATAAAAGGCTTGCTATGCAAGTGTATGTAATCTTGTTGTTGTATTTGGAATACATTGAACAGGCTTTGGAGTGTGGGGTTTTTTTCCCGAAATGGTTTTCCCCACATATATCTTGTTTTCATTGTTTATTTTTTGTTATGAATGTGCTTTTAGATTTTTTGTAACTGTTAGACCAATTTTAAAGTTTGCATAATATCTCTTCTCAAGAATGGTGTAGGAAATTGTTTATGCTACTCTAATTTCCTTACAAGTGGTATTAGAGCTTGACCACCTTTGATTTCAATTGTGGGTTGTTGGTTTTTTTGAGCTAATCAAGGTTTGAGTGGAAGCTTGTGCAGAGGATACTTTGTGATCTTGTTGTAGATATTTTTTCTGAATGGTGAACACATCTGGGAGGATTGAGGTAGAGAATTTTTTTGGCATGAACTTTGAAATATGGAAGCTGAATATGGAAGATTTGTTGATTGATCAGGATCTATGGGATGCAGTGGATGAAAATGTCCAGAGGCCTACAAATCCAACTTTGGCTACAAAATATGATGTAATGGATAGAAAATCTAAATGTCTCATTAGACTATGTCTTGAAAATTCAATTCTGATAAATGTTCATGAAGAACCCACTTCAAAGAAGCTGGGTGAGATATACCAAGCTAAATCTCTAGTAAATAAGATTTTCTTGAGGGAATTTGTATTCCTTGAGAATGGAAAAAGGTGAATGAATTTCTATGCATCTGGAAACATTCAATATGCTAGTGACTCAGTTGACCTCAGTTGGGGTTAAAATGGATGAAGAAGAAAGTTTCCAAAATTTGTTGTGTTTGTTGCCATACTCATGGGACAGCCTAGTCATGGCCATTGGGAGCACTTATGTCATCTTGAAGATGGAGGATGTTGTTGGTTCTCTACTCCCTAAAGAGATGAGAAGAAAGGTCTCTCTGAATACCAAAGAGGCTTTGAGTGTTCGAGGAAGACAAAAGGAATGAAGCAAAGATGAGAAGCAGTGTGGTCATTCCAAGTCCAAAAATAAGGGAAGATCAAAATCTCCTAGTAAGTCCAAGGCAATATGTTGGAATTGTGGCAAATCCGGACACTTCTAAAAGGAATGTAAAGAAGAGAAGAAGAAGAAGAAAAAGAAAGATTTTGATTCTGAGTCTAAAACAAAAGATGGAGATGCGTTAATTGTGGCCTTGGCCACTCGTGTAGGTGATAATGTATGGTTGATAAAATTAGGTGCATATTTCCACATGACTTCTAATAGAAATCGGTTTAGTAAGTATGAAAACTATGATGGTGGTAAGGTGTATTTGGGTGATGATTCGTTCCTTGTTATTGTTGGTCATGTTAGTATGAATGTGAAATTTTCTTATGGTAGAGTTAGGCGATTTGATGGTTTCTTGCATATCCCAAGACTAGCAAGAAATTTATTATCTGTTAGCAAGCTAATAGATGTAGGTACATGCACATGTATAGTTTTTTGAAGAAGGTGTGAAAATGGCGATAGGTGCTATGGTGATAGCGAGAGGAAACAGATTTGATACATTGTACCAACTCGATGCATGTTTAGTTGAATACAATAGTACTTTTGATAAAACTAAGCCAAAAACTACTTCGCTTAAAAAAGAGATGGTTTCCTCTTCTGCGGATGGTTATGGCTTCTGGGTACCCAAGTGTACTTTCTCAACCGAATCAAAGTTGTCTGTAGAGAAGACCATGTTATGGCACCAAAAGCTTCGCCACATTGGAGAGAAAGGTTTAAAATCCTTGAAAAACAAGAACCTTGTTGAGGGGTCGAATGATTGCAATCTAGAGTTTGATTTATGCGAACATTGTATTTATGGTAAATAGAACCGTGTTTAGTTTTACTCATCTTCTCATAAGTCTTCATGTATCTTGAATCTAATTCATTCTGATGTATTTGGTCCTATTGATGTTTCTTCTATTGGTAAATCAGTTTATTATGTTACTTTCATTGATGATTTTAGTAGGAGGACATGGGTGTAATTTTTAAAGAGTAAATCAGAAGTTTTCAGTCATTTTAAGGAGTTCAAGGCTATGGTAGAAACTTAGACTAGAAACAAAATTAAATGTTTGAGGACTGACAATAGTGGTGAGTATTGTTTTGCAAACTTTATCAAATTCTATATAGATTGTAGGATTAAAAGACAAAAGACAACTCTATATTCTTCGTAGCAGAATGGATTTGCAAAAAGAATGAACATAACATTGATGGAGAGGCTAGGAGCATGTTGAGTGGAGCTAGTCTAAAAAAAAATTGTGCTAAAGGTGTGTCCATTGCTTGTTATTTGATAAATATATCTCCTACATCAGTGCTTGTTGATAAAACGCCAATGGAGGCGTGGTCAAGGAAAAAACCTTCACTTACACATCTAAGAGTTTTTGGTTACGAGGCATATGCACATGTGCCTAAGGAGAAGAGAAAAAATTTAGATTCTAAGGTTGTCAAATGTATCTCCATCGGCTACAGCTATGGTGTGAAAGAATACAAGCTTTGGGACCTTGTTGCACAAAAGGTAATTTATTCTAGAAGTGTTATTTTGAGAGATACTAAATCTTTTCCTATTAATTTTCAGCGAAAAAAACATAAAGAAATTGAACAGAAAAAAAATGTGGTTGAACTTCCTTCTACGCTTGAGGAAGTTGAATCGAAACCCGAAAATATACAAGAAGTTGAGGAAAGCTCATCAAGCTCTAAATATTAAAAAGAGGAGGAAGAAGTGGAAGAACCTCCACCTCAGCTTGTTCAAAGGTCTACAAGGAAAAAGAAACCACCTCAAAGGTATGGGTGTTCACCTAATGATTGGAAGTGTATATTTGGTTTGAGTACTAACATTGATGAACCAAGATCTGTGCAAGAGGCCTTGGGTATAAATGATGCAGAGTCCTGGAAAATATCCATGGATGAAAAGATGACAACTCTTAAAAGGAATGATACACATGGGACCTTGTACCATTTCCTAAAGATCATAAACCTGTTGGATGTAAATGGGTGTTTAAGAAAAAGATTGGTTTAGATGGAAATGTTGAAAAGTATAAGGCATGGTTGGTTGCGAAGGGATACTCTCAAGTTGAGGGTATTGATTATAGTGATATTTTTTTTCATGTTGCTAAAATGACATCCATTCAATTTTTATTATCTATTGCAGCAATTATGATCTAGACGTAGAACAAATG
This sequence comes from Sequoia sempervirens, assembly GCA_007258455.2. Lineage (NCBI taxonomy): Eukaryota > Viridiplantae > Streptophyta > Pinopsida > Cupressales > Cupressaceae > Sequoia > Sequoia sempervirens. The sequence goes on along the minus strand of VDFB02252616.1, from coordinate 81,886,840 downwards.
GATGTGAAAACTACATTCCTTCATTGTGATTTGGAGGAAGAAATTTATATGACACAGCCAGAGCACTATGTGGTAAAAGGTAAAAGCAAGTTGGTTTGTAAGTTAAACAAATCTATGTATGGCCTTAAACAAATTCCTAGGATGTGGTACCAAAAGTTTGATACATATGTGTTGGGTTTGGGATTTGTGTGGTCTCAATCTGGTCATTGTGTATATTTTAAATCTGATGGTGATTATTTCCCAGTAATTGCTTTATATGTTGATGACATGTTGTTTGTTGGGAAAGGCAAATGTTTGATTGTAGGATTGTAAACCACTTTGTGTTCTTGTTACATTGGGAACAAATCTCTCTATTTCACAATGTCTTGCATCCCCATCAGAGATGGAAGACATGATCAAAGTGCCTTACCAAAGTGCAATTGGAATCTTAATGTATGTTATGGTTTGTACAAGACCATACATTACCCAAGCAATGGGAGTTCTTTCTCATTTTATGTCTAATCCTAGAAAAGTGCTTTGGGATGTAGTTAAGAGGGTCTTTAGACATTTGTGAGGTACAATAGAGTACTCTATATGTTTTCTTGGTACAAGAGATCAACATTCCCTGAGTATTCATGGTTTTATGGATTCATATTGGGCTGGTGATGTTGATAGTAAAAGGTCCACCAGTCCATATGTGTTTACTCTTAATGGTGGTGCAATCAATTGGATGAGCAAGTGATAGACTATGGTCTCTTTGTCCACTACTGAGGCTGAGTATATGGTAGCTACTCATGCTTGTAAAGAATCCATTTGGCTGAAGCATTTGTGTTTAGGTATTGGATTAAAAAAGGGTGCAATTACACTTTATTGTGATCTAGTCAAAGTGCAATTTGCCTTTCGAGGAACCCAAATTTTCATGCCAGGACCAAACACATTGATTTTTAGTATCACTTTGTGAGAGATATGGTTGAGAATGGCAGGGTGAAGCTGGAAAAGGTAGAGATAGTGGCGAATGTTGTAGATGCATTAACTAAGCCCATGAGCACGAAGAAATTTAGATGGTGTTCAGAGTCTATGGGCCTCACAGCCTCTAGCAATTAAATCCTATTACTTTCATTGGCTCTTCAAAGGTGTTCGACAAGTGGGAGAATGTTAGGAAAAAGAAGGTGTCTCAACCTTTGATTTTTCCAAAGATTTGATTTTTCTAATTATTAAATGTTGCTGATTTTCTCACTTTGTCTTTGTGAGTTACAACTTGCAGTTTCTATTCAGATGAAGAGTCAAGTTAGAAAGTTGATATTTATAGGTGGAGTTGTGCATAATTTTATTTTTCTATTTTCATGTTGAGATTACATGGAATGTGAGTTTTTGAAGAGTAGTTATTTTGGCAAGTATAGATTTTGTAGATTGGCATGTTGTGACAATTGGAAACTTGTCATTGTGTGTCTGTAGTATTTTTGGTGCTTTCCATGTTGCACATTCAGTCTTTGGAAGTTGCTTTAGAAATTATTATTTTTGCATTGTAAAACTCTTACATATTGAGCACTTTTGTATTCTGGAGAGGTATGAAGCCGTGTTGAGATACTGTTATACTATCAGTTTTCTTCCAAAATTATTTACTGGTGATACTCCTATAAAAGACTTTCTCTACAAGTGTATGTAATCTTGTTGTTGGATTTGGAATACATTGAGCAGACTTTGGAGTGTGGGTTTTTTTTCCAAAAAGGGTTTTCCCCACATATATATCTTGTGTTAATTGTTTATTTTTTGTTATGAATGTGCTTTTAGATTTTATGTAACTGTTAGATAAATTTTAAAGTTTTCATAATATCTCTTCTTAAGATTCGCATAAGAAATTGATTCCACTACTCTAATTTCCTTACATTTAATGCATTCCTCAAGTTTGCAATTTTCTCAAAACAAGGCTTGACTCAGCTCGCAATCTCCTTTACTCATGCTACCACCACAATTTATGTCTTTGTGTGCATCAAATAATCTCCACACTATATACACATCCTCCCTTACTTCTTTGCCTCTCAAACTTCCACTGTACAACTTTCTACATTATGATAGGGACAGGGTTGGATTGAGACAATCACAATCTCAATGCTCTGGGTTACAAATTGACAACCCCCTTGGTGTTACTTCATCCACCTTTCAACCTGTAGGTCCTCTACTATATAGGCACCCCTGGTTCATCAGCCAACCCTGCTATCATCTCTAATTTGCTGCTTCCAAGCAATTCTTGGTGCTTTTCCTCACATTCACCATCTAGCCCTTAATACACCTAAAGACTAGCTAAGCTCCAAATACTTCCTAACCTCATTTGGCAAGGGTTTGTTTAGGGTCCCATGGCTTCAAAACCATCAAGGAAGGGTTCTTGTTTAACCTCCATGCTTGGGTTTTCCATTGCTATCACAAAACCCTAGTCTAGGGTTTGGGAGGGCTACAAGGATTGAACCCCTTTTAGGCCTCCTCAACCAAGAAAATAGGTTGACACTTCTTTCTTTCAATAGATCAGGCCAAATACTCTTCAGAAACCCTAGCTCATTTTCCAAACTCTTGAATATTTTTTAGGTTTTAGACTTTCTTTCTATCCGTACATAGGTGTACCCTATTCTTGCAAAAACTAGGGCTTTCCTTGACCTTTTCTTGGACTGTTTGCACTTTCTAGCCTCCAGCTGATCAGTCAAAGGTTTTTCCTTCTTGCCAACCTTGGTGAAGAATCCTACAAACACTTCACACTCTGCAATTTCAGTCATTCAACACCCCTGCCACGTTTGGACTATGCAAAGAATGTCTTTTCCAAACCGGGCACCTTTAGTCTCGCCTAGGAAAAGACTTTAAGCATGCTCTTAGAATTCCTAATGACTCCTAATACTAAACTATGTACAGATAAGGAGCTTGGCCACATTCCCAATGAGTCCATTCTTGTTGGTACGGGAAGAATGTGGCCTAAGACTCCATTTTTACCATATTTACAGTCAAAAACAACAAATCAAGAAACACGGAATAAACAAAGAATGGAAGAAGCAATAAAAAAACTATTTATTTAGCCACAAGAACAATTAAAATACTCCTTTACATGCTAAAATAAGCCAACAAAATGTATTGCTCAGTCCATTTAGCACCAGTCACGTGGCCAAGAACATAAAATCAGTTTTCTACACAACAAAATCACTGTTTTTCCTTGTTCTCATGAAGACTGCCAATATTCAAAACATCCAACCTCATTCAAAGATTGAGAGATCCCATATACAATGCCAAGAAAATAGTTAGGTTTATTTTCCCGAGCCTAAGAATGGCCAAAAACACATTGTTGGAAAACATAGTGTGTTTTGCAACTTTTCCTATAACTTAGGAAACAACCCCACAAAACGTTTCCAAACTCATTCAACTTCTATCTAAGAAGAAAAAAGGTCCTCAACCACCATTAAGATGGTCTCCAAGACCTTACAAAACATAACAACATGGATATTAACCAAAAACTTAATAATAAGCTTGCACCTTACTAGGTGCTCCAACTGTGCTAGGTGCTCCTGCACCATTCTCCCCCTCTCTGCATGAAGATCAAGGAACTTGAGGTGATATTAGTGATAGGTAAAATCCTAGATTCTTAAAGTCAGCTTCCTCAACCCAGGTAGCCTCAGATTCATGTTTGTTCCTCCACTTGACAAGGTGCTCCATGTATACCTTATGTCTTGTAGCCTTCTTCACCCTGGACTCCAAGATATTTTTTGCTTGAGGCTTCTCGTGATTAGGAAGGGGTATATTACTGATATCCTTAAATATTTCCTAACTTTTCTAAACTTCATCACTGACTGTTCCCTTATACCTGATCAAATTAGCAACATTAAATACTGGAGATATGCCCAAATCTGATGGTAATTCTACCTTGTATGCATTCTTCCCATACTTGGCTAACACCTTGCATGGTCCCGGTATTTTCATCTACATTTTGGTTGAAATTCTCTTCTAAAACCTAGATTTGTTAAGATGGACCATAACATAGTCACCTACTACAAACTGCACATCTCTTCTTGACACATCAACTTTATCTTTCAATTTTTGTGTTGCTATTGTGATTGTCTTCTTAACCTGCTCATGAATCTCCTTCATGGTTTGAGTGAAGTCTTCTGCATGTCCACTCCAATTCTCCATGGTTTTCAGATCTCTGAGCTCACATATGCCTCTTGGGTGCATCCCATACACCACTTCAAATGGACTTTTCCCTGTACTTTTGTTTACACTGTCATTATAGGCATACTCAGCTTGAGAAATCACCACATCCCAGGTCTGGCCATATTCCTTTGTCAAGCACCTCAAAATATTACCTAGCACTCTGTTAACCACCTCTATTTGACCATCGATCTAAGGATGATAATCTGATCCAAAAGACAGATTTGTACCCAATCTACTCCATAAAGTCTTCCAAAAATGGCTCATGAATTTCACATCCCTGTCTGATACAATGCTCAATGGCAATCCATGGATTCTTACAACTTCCCTAAAGAAAAGATGGGAAATGTAGCTAGCATCATGTGTAGTCTTGCAAGGAATAAAGTGACTCATCTTGCTAAATTTTTCCACAACTACATAAATACTATCAAACCCTGCCTTAGTCTTGGGGAGTCCTACCACAAAATCCATATTAACACACTCCCATGGTCTATTTGGAATGGGTAGAGGTTGATACAAACCTGCATTGCTGGCTCCCCCTTTTTCTTTCATGCAAACAACACACTGTTCCACATACCTCCTTACATCTCTTGCAAACTTAGGCCAGTAATAGAACCTTTGTACCAGCTCTAAAGTTTTATTTATTCCAAAATGCCCACTAATACTGCCATTATGTTTCTCTTGAATCAGATTTTCCCTCATTGATCCTCTTGGGACACATAACAGATTACCCTTAAATAACAGTCCATTTTGCAGTGTATACTCAGCATATTGACTATGAAAATGATTTTCAAAATCAGAGCATACCTTGTAGGCTTCTGAAAAGTCTTCATCCTCACTATAGAGGTCTTTGAAACTCTCTAATCCAATGCTCTTCAGCTGTATTTCCTGCACTGTCAACATTCTCCTGCTTAATGCATCTTCCATCTTATTCATTTGTCCCTTCTTGTGTTTGATGATAAAAGTGAAAGCTTGGATATATTCCATCCATTTCAAGTGTCTATTACTCAACTTCTCTTGGGTGTTGATGTAACTGAGTGCCTGGTTATCTATGAAGACCACAAACTCTTTGGGCAATAAATAATGCCTCCACTTCCTAAGGGACTTCTCTAAAGCATATAATTCTAGATCACAGGTGGAGTATTTTTGCTTGGCTTCATTGAGATTTTCAATGAAAAAGGCTATAGGCCTACCTTCTTGACTAAGGACTCCTCCTACTACTACTTCACTTACATCACACTCAACTGTGAACAACTTATCAAAACTAGGCAATAATAGAATAGGTTGAGTTGCCACTTCTTGTTTCAGTTTTTCAAACCCTTTATCAACTTCTTGAGTCCATTTAAACTTTGTTTTTAGACCACCTTTAATAGTATCTATAACTGGTGCACATATACCACTAAAATTCCTGATGAATTTCCTATAAAACTGAGCTAAACCATGGAAGCTCCTTACCTCTGTTGTTGTGGTTGGTGTAGGCCAGTTTAGGTTGGCTCCCACCTTGCTTGGATCCATCTTTAATGTTCCTTGGGATACCACAAAGCCTAGATACACAAGTTCTTGCTTGAAGAACTCACACTTCTCAAGGTTGATTTCCAACTATTCTTCTTGTAGCCTTTTGAGAACCATCTCCACATGTTCCAAATGTTCTTCTGATGTCTTACTAAAAATTAGTATGTCATCAAGATATACTACTACAAAAATCCCTATGAAATCCTTAAGCACCTCATTCATTAGTCTCATGAACGTGCTAGGGGCATTTGAGAGGCCAAATGGCATCATTTTCCACTCATACAAGCCATCATTTGTCTTAAAAGTTGTCTTCCATTCATCACCCTCCTTGATTCTAATTTGATGATACCCGCTCTTAAGATCCAACTTGGTGAAGAATTTTGCACCTCCAAGACAATCCACCAAGTCTTCAATTCTAGGAATAGGAAACCTATACCTAATTTTGATGATTCTATTAATTGCTCTAGAATCAGTGCATAATCTCCACTTACCACCTTTTTTTGTTTCCAAAACCACTAGGACTGCACATGGGCTGATACTCTTTTGAATCAGACCTTGACCCAACAATTCTTCCACTTGCCTAGCCACCTCTTGGTTCTACTCAGGAGTGGCTTGTATGCTACTTTTTTAGGCAATGAGGCTCTAGGTATGAAGTCAATTTGATGACTTATTGCTCTCTTTGGTGGTAGAGTTGCAGGTGTCCCATCACTCACTATGCTCTTGTATTTATCAAGCAACTTTTGGACTGCTTCTAGTAAGACTATCCTTTCAGCCTTTTCTTCCTCTTTGGACTGCATTACAACCACATAACCTTCACCTCCTTGATGTAGATTGCTGATAAACTCTTTACCACTGCTCAACATGATGATTGGTACCTTGGACTATCCTTCATCATCCTCAGTCAATGACTGCAGCTTGAAGGTTCTTCCATCCTTCTTGAATTCAATGGTGTTCTCCTTTCCATGATATATAGCACCTATGTCATATTTCCATGTCCTACCAAATAGAAGATGGCATGCATCCATGGGTAGTACATCACAAACCAACTTGTCTTTGTAGGCTCTAATTGAAAATTCCACTGTGACCTGCTCATTCACCAAAACACTCTGCCCTTTATTCAGCCATGTGACCTTGTAGGGGTTGGTATGAGGTACCTTCTACAATTTCAGCTTAGTTACTGCCTCCTCTGAGATTATATTATCTGTAGAACCAAAATCTACAATGACCTTGCATACTTTACCAAGTATTTTGCACCTTGCTCTAAACAAAGCTCTCCTTTGCTTGGGTTCTTCTTTGACCGGTTGTCTGATCAACACTCTATTAAACAATAGATTTTCTCCTACTTCTGATTCTATATGACTGATCTCATGTGATTTGACACTCATGGTGTCCTCTTGTGCATAGGCCACTCTTTTCTCATTGCTAGAAGAAGATGCTTTCTCCGGGCACCTATAAGCAGGGTGACCTAGCTAATTGCAGTGATAACATTTCATGGTGGCAAAGTAAGAGTTACTTCTGCCTGCTCCTCTTCCCCTATTTGAACCTCCTTGAGGTCCTCTTCCTCTGTTAAATCCTCCTCTTGAAGATGTTTCACTTCCATGCTCAGTGAGTTTTGATTCTCCTTGGTTTCTTTGGTCACTACCTCTTCCTTGGTAACCACCACACTGTCCTCTTTGATCTCTTTGATCCCTACCTTTGCCTCTGGCTTTAGAAGACTGATCATGCTTTCTTTTGTTCCTTTCCTCAATCTTTATAGCCAGCTGATAACATTGGTGGACTGTCTTGGGACTTAGTAAAGCCATCTCTTCCTGAATGTTCCACTTTAAGCCATTAAGGTACCTAGCCACTTTCAGGCTCTCATCCTCTGTCACATTTGATCTCAAGCAAAGCTTCTGAAACTCTTCAGTATAGGTGTTGACATCTTGATCTTTCTACCTTAAACTCTGCCTCTTCTTCTGAAGTTGGATCTCATAATCATCTGGTAGACATGCTTCCTTTACCTTAGCAACCATTCCTTTCCAGGTTGATATGGGCTGCTTGCCTTCTTTCTCCCTCTTAGTCTGAACAAATTTCCACCATGTCAAAGTTGATCCTCTCAATCTTGACTTAGCAACCTTCACCTTCTGAGCTGCCATGACTCCATCACACTCAAAGTGATTCTCCATTCCTTCTATCTAGTCCATGACTAGGTCAGGTTCCATCTTTCCACTAAAAAGCAGTATGCCTTCAAGTGCTTTTCCACTCAAAGCTTTTAATGCCTTCAAGAAAGGCTCCTCCTTCAAAATAGGGTCAGGTTCAGGGGTCTTATCTTCCTCTACAACCTCTTCTTCTTTTGGAAATTTTCCCTCAAACTGTGCACTCCTCACTACTGCCTCAAGTTGGGCTATTCTTTCCTTCAACTGCTTATTGTCTTCTTCTTGCTCTTCAACCATCTTAGCCAGTTCTGCATTGGTCACCATGGTGGAAGAATCACTTGACTCAATGTCTGACATGCAAGATTTCTTTCCCAAATCTTTAACTGGTTCTGATACCAATCTGATAGGGATAGGGTTGGATTGAGATAATCACAATCTCAATGCTCTGGGTCACAAATTGACAATCCCCTTGGTGTTACTTCATCCACCTCTCAACCTATAGGTCCTCTACTATATAGGCACCCCTGGTTCATCAGCCAACCCTACTATCATCTCTAATTTTCTACTTCCAAGCAATTCTTGGTGCTTTTCCTCACATTCACCATCTAGCCCTTAATACACCTAAAGACTAGCTAAGCTCCAAATACTTCCTAACCTCGTTTGGCAGGGGTGTGTTCAGGCTCCCATGGCTTCAAAACCATCAAGGAAGGGTTCTTATTTAACCTCCATGCTTGGGTTTTCCATCGCTATCACAAAACCCTAGTCTAGGGTTTGGGAGGGCTACAAGGATTAAGCCCCTTTTAGGCCTTCTCAACCAAGAAAATAGGTTGACACTTCTTTCTTTCAACAGATCAAGCCAAATACTCTTCAGACACCCTGGCTCATTTTCCAAACTCTTGAAGATTTTTTAGGTTTTGGACTCTCTTTCTATCCATACATAGGTGTACCTTGTTCTTGCAAAAACTAGGGCTTTCCTTGACCTTTTCTTAGACTGTTTGCACTTTCTAGCCTCCAGCTGATCAGTCAAAGGTTCTTCCTTCTTTCCAACCTTGGTGAAGACTCCTGCAAACACTTCACACTCTGCAATTTTAGTCATTCAACACCCCTGCCACATTTGGATTGTGCAAAGAATGTCTTTTCCAAGTCGGGCACCTTTAGTCTCACCTAGGAAAAGACTTTAAGCATGCTCTTAGAATTCCTAATGACTCCTACTACTAAACTATGTACAGATAAGGAGCTTTTCCACATTCCCAATGAGTCCATTCTTGCTGTACAAGAAGAATGTGGCCTAAGACTCCATTTTTACCAGATTTACAGTCAAAAACAACAAATCAAGAAACACAGAATAAACAAAGAATGGAAGAAGCGATAAAAAAAATATTTATTTAGCCACAAGAACAATTCAAAGACTCCTCTACATGCTAAAAGTGTAAGGAAACTATGCAGCCATAAAATGACAATTTCCACATAACCCAAATTTGAAAACATGCAAGTAAAATACTCAACATCAACATGCAAGAGAATAGACAACATACCCATCAAAGATGACACAAGATATACCCTGGGAAAACCTTCAAGAGGGAAAAAAAACCCAGCCTCCAAAAACATCCACACTCCATGTATTATTCAGCAATGAAAACCCATTACAATACATCTGCAGAGACTCCATGAACACTTCTGATGCACAAGCTATCCATGCATTCCATGTGACCAAGCATGAATCCACACATCCCATGCCATGCTTCAAACCCTCACACATGCACAAGCTCAACCTTGACCAACTTTTGATCCAACCTTAAACAGCTACCCATGTGGTTGCTTTTATAGAAACAAGCTCCCACAAAACCACCAAGTGGTATTACATAAACCATGTGCCCAAAATACTACAACATGTGACCCCACATTTAATATTGGGTACTTTATTATTTTATTATTATTCCCCAATATTAAATAATTACATTTGACAATTATGTCCCAATGATACATACAACAAAGTGGCCCCAACATTATAACTCCTTGTGATGCACGTTCACCTAGAAAACCCCTAGGTGCACCACACACATAATAAATAAATAAATAAAATATTACAAACATTATGCAAGGTGTACAACACCCAATCCTAACAATCTCCCACTTGTTGTATACATTGCATAAGGGGGTAACAAATAAACTCCATAGGCAACATGTACCATTCTAGAATCCAAGTGCTCCATGTGCTCCATCAAGATACCTGTAACAAGAACCAAGGTGACCACCATCTCATCCATGAATGCTCCCATCCTCCACCATGCCAACTGCACTAAGATATGAACACATCCAAAGAGATGTCACACTAACTGTCACAAAGAAGCATAAACCTGCCTCAACCTGATATCTCAAAACACAAACACTGAATCCAATATGCACCAGTAGCTATGAAGAATAAATCACCATAGCTGAAATGACACCCACAGCAAGTGCCAACACATCCAACTATCCATACCTCCAAGGTATACATAACATAGTAAACTTATGCCAACAACATATCCACCCATAAACCACAATAACGAACTCCATGTGCAAACCTGTCAAAAGTGACATACACATCCAAGAGCTCCCACTGCATGGACAATGTCAAGATGAATGCAAACCTGGAATGAGTGCATTCAACGCGTTGCTTCGTTAACATCCCAAAAAAGACACCATCACAAAGGCATACCAAGTCTACTACTAGCATCTCATAGAAGTAAACATGTAGTACCAAGGAACATCCACAATGATAAGCAAAACCTGCAAACCAAACCCTATAGCATGTCCTCCTACACACACCTCTAAATGCCAACTGTGTCAAGTAAGATCTCCTCCATAATACCCCATAACAAAATCCATAACCACTTCCATCCATCCAATCGCCAAGATCAAAGATAATACATGTAACTAACATGGATGTAAGCATCTCAAAACAAGAAGATCAAACTCAGAGTAACCATTCCTAAACCAAGGAAATCAGCCCAATAAACCATCTCCTAAACTCAACATGTACAAGGAGATAAACATGCCAACACTCCTCAAATGAACCCTTCAGAAACCAAATATTCATGGCTCAAGATCCATATCCATGAGAAGACAAAGCATAAACATAATGCACCTGAGATAATAATGGGAAATACCTCTCAAGTGAACCGCCGAGTAGACCAAGAGTGGGGAATGAGAATGCTCCTCTAGGATATCCAAGTCATCATGATTCAACCAAGAACACTCTCCTCATTGGTCCATGTTGAACTCACGTCCAACCAAGGTGTAGGCTCCCTCGGACTTCCTGCTAAAATCTCATCAAGAGTAACCATCTCAAAAAAATGTCTCTAACCACAAGAGAACACCAAGCCTCACCTAAGTCTCCAAGTATCCATGAGCACCTGTAACCGATCAATCCATGCTAAACACCAAGAAAATGACCAATGTACTCAATACAAAGAGAACCAACCAAGATCAAAGTCATAGCTCCAACTACAGAATCAGGAACATAAACATGACACCATGATCTCACATCTTCTCAAAAGAAGATCACATGAATAAATCATCATAACATGTACCATGCCACTACTCTAAACCGGTAATCAAGAGTATACCATGACATAATAACATAACCATCCTACAACCAAGGATCACCTATCAAAACCAACAAGTCATAAATAATACCTCAACATCTCCAACACCTAATGTCAAAGAACTCTCACTGTAGCACACAGAATCCAAGAGCTCCTCCATGACACCAAAGATCACCTGCTGAAGAAAACCATCCATAATAACCAATGGATCCACATCATTGCCAAATGCTCCCACTGAACCGTGATACCGAGCAATCCCATGGCACCATGATGCACAAAACCAATACCATATCACTGTCATAAGCTCACACAAAACCTGTGAATCCAAGCTCTCAATGACAACATGATAACCATCCTCTAAAGCAAGAAGATACACCGCCAAACCATCATATCCATCACTTTCACAAGCTCCCACTGAACCGTGTAACCAAGCTATCCATGACATCGTGATACCAATCTCCTAAACCCGAGAAGACACACCGCCACAACCATAATCAGGAACCAATCCAACACCACCAACAATGCACCTGCATAAAACCATCATAACATGCCAAAGTCTCTAATGCACAAGAAACATTCATGACATCATGATCACCACCAAATGTACCAACAACTCAACCCAACTGTGTCCACATATCTGCATAATCATAGTCAACTGCATAGATCTCATATCATGACTGTACCTGGTAATACCATCTCACCTCCTCAACATGTCAACCAAATCAACAAACCAAGTGACTAAACCAAGCCACTAAAATTGATCATGCATCAACACTGAAATATCAATGGACAAAGACAACCCATATCCAAGTCATAGGTGCAACAAGTAAGTATAGACTGCCTACAACATTGCACAACTTGTAGATACAACAATGCAACATACATGCTGATAACCATGTCAAAAAATATAATAATCTGAGATGTACAACTGAGCATACAATGAATCCATCATCAAATATCTCAAATCCAACAATCCATAAGCTCATAATAACACCATAGTCAAAGAGACCCATAACCAGCTCAAATAAAGAAAAATAGCAAATAAACCATGCCAAAATATCTCCAAACCTTATCCACTGTATATTGCTCTGAACAAGCTTTCCGTTGACTATTCGAAGTCCAAAATCTGACTCCATATGCACCCGATATGCCCTCTCAAAGCTCAAAATAAATATCTGACTTCAACCAAGAAAAACACTGTCAAAACTACAAAGTCATGGAACAACACCTATACCACTGCGTAGTGCTTGGAACCAGCTTTCCAACGACTATAAGAAGTCAAAAATATGACAACCTGGGTGAAAGTTATGCCAGTTTGAAAAAAACTTCTGTAAAAGGACCAATTACACCCCCTGGTGGCTCTGAGGTGGCGCCTGGGCGGCGCTCCGGTGGTGGGTGGGCGGCGAATTCCAAATCCCATTTAAATTTAATTTAATTTTTCAAAACAAAAAATATTCTCTGCCCTGCGTACGGACCCAACGCAACAATAAAATATGGTTTAATTTCCTTTTGAAATCTGGCAGAATTTTTTTTTTAAGGCGGATTTTTCAAATTTTTCAAATTTTATTAAATTGTTTTTAACCCCACAAAGGGGTGGGTGGAGTTCCTCCCGCCGGCCGAGCCAACCATGCTGGCGGCAAGACTACCGGCCAGTGACTGTCGGCCGGCCGATACTAGCAGCGGCCCCAAGTATAAGGCAGGGTGCTGACCCCCAAACCTTTTTCATAATTTTTCTTTTTGTTTTTTATTTATTAATTTCTAATAAAAAAAATTTTGTTTTTGCAGGTACGAAATTTTTTTCGACGGGATTTAAATTTTTCTGGATTTTTTAATATTTTTTCTGAGATGACTGTACCGTTGACCCGTACGGGCGAATTGGGGAATTTTTTTTTTCTGTATCCAAAATAGGGCATGTTATATGTCAAAATTTCTCTCTCAGCCAACCTGAATCCAACCATGAGGTCCATTTTGTCCTAGGAGGTCATCTGTGAAAACTCACCCCCAAAACCCTCATATAAATGCATGACCAAGAAACCCTATTTTGCCAAAAGTTTTCACACCCCAAATCTGCAAATTACCCATCATAACAGCAAACCCAAAACCCTCAGATCTGCAATAAAACACTTGCAAAATCCTATATCTTTCCATTGCCTTTCATTCTCTCATGCAACCTAGGGTTATCCAATCCAATAACCAAAGCTCTGATACCACTTGTAAGGAAACTATGTAGCCATAAAATGACAATTTCCACATAACCCAAATTTGAAAACATGCAAGTAAAATACTCAACATCAACATGCAAGAGAATAGACAACATACCCATCAAAGATGACACAAGATATACCCTGGAAAAACCTTCAAGAGGGAAAAAAAACCCAGCCTCCAAAAACATCCACACTCCATGTATTATTCAGCAATGAAAACCCATTACAATACATCTGCAGAGACTCCATGAACACTTCTGAAGCACAAGCTATCCATGCATTCCATGTGACCAAGCATGAATCCACACATCCCATGCCATGCTTCAAACCCTCACACATGCACAAGCTCAACCTTGACCAACTTTTGATCCAACCTAAACAACTACCCATGTGGTTGCTTTTATAGAAACAAGCTCCCACAAAACCACCAAGTGGTATTACATAAACCATGTGCCCAAAATACTACAACATGTGACCCCACATTTAATATTGGGTACTTTATTATTTTATTATTATTCCCCAATATTAAATAATTACATTTGACAATTATGTCCCAATGATACATACAACAAAGTGGCCCCAACATTATAACTCCTTGTGATGCACGTTCACCTAGAAAACCCCTAGGTGCACCACACACATAATAAATAAATAAATAAAATATTACAAACATTATGCAAGGTGTACAACACCCAATCCTAACAAAAAGAAACCAACAAAATGTATTGCTCAGTCCATTTAGCAACAATCACGCGGCCAAGAACAGAAAATTAGTTTTCTACACAACAAAATCATTGTTTTTCCTTGTTCTCATGAAGACTGCCAATATTCAAAACATCCAACCTCATTCAAAGGTTGAGATATCCCATATACAATGCCAAGAAAATAGTTAGGTTTATTTTCCTGAGACTAAGAATGGCCAAAAACATGTTGTTGGAAAACACATTGTATTTTGCAACTTTTCCTATAACTTAGGAAACAACCCCACAAAAGGTTTCCAAACTTATTCAACTTATATCTAAGAATAAAAAAGGTCCTCAACCACCATTAATATGGTCCCCAAGACCTTAAAAAACATAACAACATGGATATTAACCAAAAACTTAAAAATAAGCTTGCACCTCTCCAGGTGCTCCAACTGTGCCAGGTGCTCCTGCACCACATTCCCTTCCTTCCTTCTACACAACAGCCCCTCGACTGAAATTATCCCCTATTTTTTTAACTTACAACGCATGACTTTTTACAAGGATGTTGCGACTTGCAATATGTCTCCTAGCAATTTCCTTTGTCTCCTAGCCTCATTTTCTTCTATGGTACAACTTTAGTTATGCTCAAGAGTTTAAATTCAAAGTGAATAGAATTAATAAAAAAATTCATAGCCTTTAGAATTATTAGATGCTTATTGATAAAAAATAAAGTAATAACCCAAAGTCACCTAAGGGATCAACGTCTTCAATTCAAGGTACTATTGTTATCCTTATGTCACAAATAGTAGTTATACCATCTAGGAGGATTTAAAATGAGAAAAGGAAAATATTTCTTCTTACAACCTACTACAATGATCTATATGAAAATTTTTTTGATAAAGGTTTTAGAGGAACCAACAATGAAGGAAGCTAAAGATAAATAGCAGGTTATAGATCAAGCCTCTCATACTCATATGGTGATCTATAAGGAAAAAATTGAGTCCCCTTAATTCTTCCTCACTCTTGAGATATTTGGTAAGAACATAATTGTTTGGTTGATTTTGGAGCTTCAAAAAATATAATGCCTTTGTTAATTTGAAAGATTCCAACTTGATTTTGGCTATGTCAAGTAAAAAGATGACTCAACTAGATAAGACAAAGTTCAACTTACTTAGGGAAATTAATCATATTCATGCCTTCCAACCTCTATTTACAACAATTTATAGATATTCAAGTGGTTTATACTCCTAATGATTATGTATGTTGATCGATAGGGATGTGTCCAAGATATTGAATGGATATATGGCCATTAACTTTTTATACATGTGGCTTCCTTGGAGGGCTCTACCCAACAAGATTGGGATTGAACATGAACCCAAAATAAAGAACCTTATTAAAGAATATATAGTAAAACTTTCTATACATAAATAAATTTAAGTGTATATGCTTCATTAAAAGATAATTCAAAGGAATAAATTCTACTTGCAATTTTGTTATGCAAACATGTATAGCTTAGGAAATGATGGTGCCAATATTTTTCCAAAATCTTGAAGGTTTGGATCTTACCAATATTTTTTCTAACATTGAAGATTTAATATCATTTGATAAAGAGTCACTTTTGGTGAAGAGCATGAATTTATCAAAAAAAAATAGTAATTCATCAAGAAGTTTAGTCAATATAAGCCTAGTCTTGGTATGTGAATTTGTATGGTTGATTTTCTATTGACTAATGGGTGTTGTATCAATAATGCCCCTCATTCAAATTTGACTTTCTTTGATTACTTATTGGCCATATATAACGCGTATGGCTCTAAAAATCTTCCTGATTTTAAATATTCATTTAAAGGAAGTAAGGCTAATGATATTGATGCAACACAAGTATATGATAGATCATTCAACTCTCATCTACAAAAATGAGAAGTAAATAATTGAACTATCAGGAAGGAAAATATTTAAGATATTTTCAACCCATGCCTTCATATTCACCTAGTGTTTTAAAAAATAGAGTTTGAGAAAGGAATCCTTTTTTTCCTAATACCCAACAAGAAACAATCAAATGATTAGCATTGGACCTTGAGATTTGATGGTTCCAAGTCAAGCCAAGGACATTGTTATACCATGCAAGTTTTCTAGGGTTTTCCCTAAAAATTATTTAGGGTTTATCCAAGGTCCTAAAACCCTAAACCTTTAGCTCTTGTCTATATTCCCTAATGTTATAATTTAATGATGATTTGTTTAGTCCATAATTTTTTTTTGAGTTGTCTTTTTATGTATTAAGCTCCATTGTTTTAATAAACCCTTTTTTTTTTGGTATTGATACAAGAAAAAGAATGAGTATAATATAAGGTAGCCAAACAGTTGCAAATAACCCCTTGTTTTTCCTTATTGGCTAATCCTTTTATCTCATGTTCCTAAGTATGTATTTTTCCACCTATGAATAAAATCCATGTTAGTGTCCCCACTTTTTTCAATTTATCAATTACTGATTCTAGCACACATAGTTTTTGCAATGTATAATATCTTCATATGTAAGGCTATAATTTTCACTATTGTGGGCCCTAGCAACACTTGGATTTACCTTTGGTACGCCTTTTTTTTATGAAGAACATGTGGGGCCATTGTATGACAAATTTCAACTTATTATCACAACACGTAGCCTCTTCACAACATGGTTTATCAAAGAGTGTCAGGGCATGAAGTTAAGCTAACACACTATGGATACAAGTGTCTTCCTTTTATTGGAGCACACTAGCTTCTCGCAACATAAGATCAAAACTAGCTTCTTAGGGAAAGCTTTCCCTGATGCACTGAGATGATATAATAAAAGAGAGTTAATACAAGTGTCAAATTGTTATTGCAGTACATGTTTTCTTCACAACATAGTTTTTCCTATGTGTTTCTTTTTGAAGTTACACTAGTGTGCTAACGTGACACATGTCCTTCACAAAATTCAAAGAAAACTAATGTGGCTTCTCCATGTTCAGCCCAAATATCCTTTGTAGGGACTGTGTCATGGAAAAACACTATTACGATAAATGTCAACATTATAGTGCATCCTCTCCTCATAGTTCAACTATGCTAATTATTTTTTCAAATGCTTTTGTGTTGAGGTCTAAAAGATGTGCTAACCATTGATTTCAACTTCAAATTCTATTTGAAGAAGGATTTTGAATCAAGGAGAGGCTATGGTGACATTTAGGTGTTACAAATTCAAAATTAGGGTTTCTTAGTTTTGTGAAATGGGTATGTTTGTTTCCTGTGGAATGCCCCGCCACGCAACCCTAGGGGAAGTTGCAATTTACTACACAAACAAACTATTTTTTGTTTTGTTTAAGAACAATTAATATGCAAGTTCACTAACCATTTCCAACCAATCCCCTAAGGTTACGAGATTGAGTTACTTAAACCCAAACAAGAAACATGAATTATAACCATAACATTTAAATACTTAACAATTTAAGTTCACTTACATTCCATACATAATAATTTACATCCAAGAATATGAGATACCACTTATTTCCAATAATATAATTTACAACATGATTACAACACTCATTCCCCGAATGAGATAAATCCAATAAGCATGATTACGTATTACAAATTCCACCTCGATAACAAATGAGGGGTAATAAAATACAAGATCAACTGAATGAATTAAGCAAGGAAAGAAACTGGATCCCACAAGCTCTCCAACTGGAAATCTTGGCCATGCAAACAAGAAGACGAACCAACGGATTAAGGTGCACGTTCCACCCAACCATGTGATACCTGAAGGCTCACCCCCTGTGCTAGGAGATAGTAACAAGTAATCCAACAAAAGACCATCTACCTCAAGACACGGGCTAATACATAACTGAACTAAAACAACTACAACCACAAAATCACTTAACACAAAGTTACAATGCTTCCAAAGAAAAATGATCATGAACATCATCTGTACACAACACAATAACTAACTGACTACTGACGTAGGTAGAGTGTCATAAATAAATTTCCATGAGTTACCCTAACTCAACCTTCCTAGGCTACCAGACCCCCATCTTGGGTTACCCTGTCTTGCCTCTACCGGCCGCCAGACCCTCATGCAAAACTATGTGTCTCGTCTCATCTCGAACCTTAACAAATGCATGCTTCATGAGAGAGGCATTCATTATCTTTATTAGTGTGAAAGTTCCCCATTAATTCCTTTAAGTTATCACTTGATTAAACCCTAGGTGAGTTACCCTGGCACCCCTTTGTGTGTCGGACCCCCACAAAGAGCCACTCTCCTATCAACAACAAAACCACGGTACAAAACCACAATCCAATGGGTAAACTAGATAAGATGACCTCTCCAATTCCAAGGAGGCAACGAACAAGGGAAGCTCACTCCAACACTGGAGGATAACAAAATACAAACCCCACTCCTTCCAAAGAAGGCACAAACCACATAACCCTCTCCTATTCCCAAGGAGGCACAAACCATCCCCATTCGTGAAAACTAGGTGAAACAACAGGGTGTAACTATACACACTTCCCACGGAAAAATAGAGGTTGACTAACATAATGACAACCCATACCAATAAACGAACCCCTATCTGGAAGACTTCAAAACATTTACTCATTTTCATGAACCTCGAGAAAGAACAAATCAACACTAAAAAGCACTTTGAGCAATTAAATAAGCTAAAGTTAGGATTTCCTAAATCCAGTCAATCTCATTTTCCATTACTTGCATTTATCCAATCAAATACCCCAAATTCATTTCACGACGTTGAAGTATTTAAACGCCAATCATTTCCTCTAAGTTTCGCAATTATATTCCATAATCAAAACCACTTGATAAATAAAACATTTAGTTAAAAATAATTTAGCCTTTATTTCAACTTAGAATGAATTAATCAACTAAAACTCATCTATACAAGGATACAATATACACTAAATATATATGCATAAAAGTATATACTTAATGTATATACTATTATATATTTATATATTTAAATATCTAAATCCCATTGAAACTAAGTAGTTCAACACAATAAAATAATTTATTTAAAATATATCAAATATACATATATACATTATATATATGCATATACACACTAAATGTGTTTGATATATATACATAAGTATATATATATAATATATATATATAAATAAACTATTATAAAATAAATATTATTTAAATATTAAAATAATATTATATGTATATACATATAACATATATTATATATATATATATAATATAATATAAATATTATATATATAATATATTTATATTAATATATAATATATAATATTAAATAATATTTTTAAAAAACAAATTAAATTTTAAATAATAAATAAATAAAAACAAACTTCATAAAGGGCGCGAGCCCCTCCCATATGGGAGTGGCCAAGCTACCACACAGCCTCCCCCATATGGGTGTTGTTGTGTGGGCAGCGACACTGCTTCCACACAGCACCTCCCAATGGGGAGTGTTGCATGGGAGCAGCGCCTCCCATATGGCGCCGTGGGGGGTGCAGGGCTACGACCCTCCCCTCCACCACCATTTTAATATAAAAAAATTTATAACATATTTTTTTTTATTATTTTTTTTAAAATAAAACAATGTCAAACACAAAAATAAAATAGGGCATACCCTGTTACAGGAAGAAATTTCTTGTGCAATACATTATTTTTAAAAAAAACCCATAATTTTTAAAAACAAATTAAACAAAAGATATATATATATTTATACATTATCATTGTATGTGTATAATAGCAATATACTCAAAGCTTTCTTTTCCATTTCTAGCCTAAAATTGAGCAAAACAACAACAATTTTTTGCAATACCCAAATAAATTTGGCAACACCATGACTGGTTTAAATTTCAGTTTAAAACACACATTTCTTTTTTTTTTATTTTCTTCCTATTTTAAATTGTGAAAATTCTTGTTTTGGTTTTCTTTCCTAATCCCAACAATAGTTTGCAAGATTTGAATTCATTTCTCATGGTTTTCTTTGCATCTAAATAGCATTCAAAGAGTTTTCAAACAACATTTATAAATTTGAAGATTAATCCAAAAGGGAAAGCAAAAATGAAGATGAACCTGGTGTTTTCTCCCCAAGCTTGAAGACTTCAACAATGGTGATTCCAATATCTTCTTCAACTCCAAATTCAGCCACAGTAAAACTCTCCACCAAAAATCCAAAATTCCAAAACAAATGAAATTTCATTTCTTTACAAAGAGCTTTCCCCAAATTTGGTCAAACCCCTAAAATATCCCACCCACTAAATTTATTGAGCATTTGGAGGATATTTCCATTTTAAATTTTTAAAACAATTTACTTCCAAAGAATGATATTTCAAAATTTCATAATTCCATTTAAAAACCAAAAATCTCAAAGTTGCAAGAATATGTTTTATCCAAAAATTCAAAAAGTGAAATATAATCCTCATTTCTATTTTTATTTTAAATTTAACTTAAATATCTAACATGATTTCCATTTTCATTATAAATTTAAATCTAAATATACAATAATGGCAAAATAACTATTTCATTTAATTTATGACCATTGGCCTAGTTAACCAATAAACTAAAAATGATTTTATTAATTAAACCAAAATAATCAATGAAATAAAATAATATTCAACATTGAAACTAGATATGTTAAATCATCACTTTAACCATACCCACCATTTAATAGCCTTTAAAATATGAATTGAAATAGCTAACTAGGGAGGAAAGAACCAAATCAAAACTGCCAAACCCGATGACAAACTATGAATAGGGTGACGACTTGGCACGAAAAACCTAGCTACTATCTCCCAATCGATTACCGTTGGTCAATGGACACGCTCAAACTTGTGAACCAGGTGGAGTCGATGTCATGTACCTATCAACCTATGAACAAAGAGTACATTGAACATGCATATATATATTATGATCAAACACACCATGAAGAGGAAATCTCAGAATTGTAGGGCACCCGCAAGCGAGTGATACAATCCCATCCCCTTCACCAATACCAAATTACTAACTGATGAATCTAACATCAATGATATGATCAACAACATAAAACATCGTTAAATCAAATATCTTCTAAGTTAATCCAAAACATGCCATAAAGATAACATCAGAATAAAATAACATCACATCAAAATATAACATTCACATCGTTTAACAATTGCGATCAAAAGTAACCAAGTATCAAAGTCAAAGTGCTAACACAAGTGAAGCATACATAACAAAAACTGATCGAGCCAAACATCCAAAATGGAGGGGTGTTACATCCTATTTCTGTAATAGTGAAGATCTTCCAATTTTCTAGTGTTTTCATTGTTTTATATAGAGAAATATCCATACATTAAAAATATTTATTAGTAATTAAGATAAACTGGGTCAAGGAAACTCTCAAAGTGATAAGATAAAATGAGGGATTGATCAGCATTTACGAACCTAACTTTCTAGCTCTTCCAAATGAGAAAGGCATGCCCAACGTACCAAGATTATCTCAAATAGAATCCATGATAGAGTTAAGTCTATCAAAGACACCATAATTCATATTCAAGGATGGGAAATACTCAAATATTGGCACAGGTGTAGCATTGTAGATTGACCCATATCAAACATCTAGAATTGTGATCTAGGGAACTTAGTGGTGCCAAATATATGTAGAGCCATTTGTAGAAAGTATGATGGACAACCAAGAACCTTGTATAATTTTTAAGGTGATCCTTTGATAACATTGAATAAAGAGCTAATATGTGAGGTTTTTAACCTCAACCTCACTGTAAACTTTTTGAATCTAAATTATGATGAGTTAAACAAGGAGTATAGAAGGGATCAATTTAGCTAGAGTTAGGTGGTTTCCAAATTATAGGAAAAGAGGTCCTAAAAATAAGATCTCATAATTTTCTAGAGTTGAGATAGAGGCATTCAATGTAGATATCTTTGTAGATTATTTCATGACATGATATGCTTTATGCCAAGTATTAACAATTGATTCCAAGCATTACATGCCAATTCTTTTAACGATGATAGTTGTTGATATCCAAAATAGAGATATGAACATGGAATTTGATTATACATCATATATAGTTATAGACACTTTAAAATGTCTTGAATGATATCATATACTTGAATCAGGTATACTAACATCATTTCATCTTGAAACCCATCATCTTTTCAATTGATTGATTAAATTATCCTAGCTATTTAATTAATTATGTCATTTGCATATATTAACCTAATTAATTTAATTAGGATAATTCACCCCCTTTCATGCTAACACTTCGTCCTGTTAAATTATATACATCTAATTATTTAATTTAAGTCCCTAAGTCTTATTTAATTAAATAACTATAAGTTATTTAATTAAATATCATTCCACTTTCCCCCTTTTCATTAAATCACTTTATTTAATGAATATCATGCAATTCCCTGAATTCCATAATTAAACATTTGTTTAATTATCAATTACCTAATTAATCTAATTCCCCCTACTTGCAAGGGAATATTCCTCCTTTGCACATTCCTCAAAAAGGGAATATTCTGATGGAATATTCCTTCCCCTTTTGCACATTAAAACTTTGTTTTAATTTGCTAAATATCTATTTTCCTTACCCATGAGAATATCCCAAAGAATATTCTCTAGATCCTCACTCATTTGAAAAAAGGAATATTCTCTTTCATAACAAACTTACAAAACTTTATGTGCAAGTTAACTTACAAGACTTCTTGTGCAAGTTAAAAGTGTGTTTGTTTGGAAGAATATGGGCCCTTGATTCTTTCCTTGATCCATGTGATCATTAATTCTCATCCATTGATGAGAATCCATGATCCATATTTTATATTTTCTTAATCCTTGACCATTGATTAACATTTTTTATCTCAACCCTCCATTTCTCATTTGTCCTCCTATAAATAGATCACTATTTGGAGACAAATTTTTCAAAGCAAACTCATGCTATTGAAATCACTCACACTCACACTCATATTTTAGCTTAATTACTTGCATTAATTAGCTTAGCTTCCATTAATGACTTCCATGGTGACATAGATGCATTCATGTAGCTTATTTGGTAATTAGGGTTTCAATATTTTTAGCTTAAAATCCATTTAGATTAGCTTTGCACTCACACATCTTGATCATTTTTGCATAAATTATGTTAAAATAGCTTGCATCATGTTCATTTAGCTTTAAATTATGTTTCATCACACATCTCACAATGGTTTCATTGATTTTCTCCAATAAAATTGATTGAAACAAGCTCATTATCCAAGGGATTAGGAAAGGGTCACCATTCCACATCAACATGATATCACTCCCTCAATAGGATAAGTTTCAATGGATTAGAATATGTCTTTAAAGATTTTGTAGTTTAGTATGTTAATTTTTAATGGATTCCTAATTTAGTGTTTATTTGAATAATCTATATTGGGTTTGACATTTAGTGGCATGATTATGCTTCATATCCTCATGGATCAAGTGCAGTTAGCCCATACTAGTCCGTCGATCACATTTTGGCTCTAGAAGAAGGGCTTAACCAATCACATTTAATGATTTTTTCTCTCAAAATATGCTTTCTAGTTTTTACAGATATAGTGACACTCCAAGAGATTTCAATGATGCCTTTACCAAGTGTCACCGTATAGCGATGCCTTTTAAGCAGATACGACACCTAATGAAAACACTAGCATTGATTAAAATAAACAGTAACACTAATACTTTTACAAGTATTGAGAGTTTAAAAATAGTGATGCCACCAAATAGTGACACTATCGTCATCATTGTCTTACTACAGAGTGATGCTATTTTTCATCAGAGCGATGCACATTTGATTTATGGTGATGCTATCATGAATAGTGATGCTTTTCTCCAGTAAGCAAAAGTAGTGAGTAATTTTTAGCAAATGCTTTAAATTTCTAATTTTATCTACTTTTCGACACATCACTGACTTCTCACTTTCTTAGGAAAACTCATTTTTGTAGGTTGGATGGTAAAATTCTAAGTGAAGAATCATTCTTGTTCTAAATCTCATAATAGTAACAAGTGTTTCGACACTTTTTGGGCAAGTATAACCCATTTATGATGCTTTTTAATTCATCCTTTAGGATCACACTAGCTTTCAATTGGGTTTTAAAATGAATGCTCAAATTGGTTAAAATTGAACCCTCACATCATTTTGCTTGTTGGCTTAAAATTGAACAATACAACTACTCAGTTTGATGCTTAAAATGTACTTACCTTTGCTTTGAGGGTTAAAATTAACAAGTGTTTTCCATGGCTTTTAGTTTCCATTTTTGTCATTGAATGTGTATTCTCTTCTCTTGCGCCACTCGACAATATTGAGAATCAAAAGAAATCCTTTCAAATTTTGTATAACCACCCACATATTTCAATTTGGATTTAAAATGAACCCCATGCTAGTGTGAGGAAAAGGCATTGTGTATGCTCTCTCCTTGTGCTTCATGTGATATGGGAGATAAAAAAAATGTACTTCCTTGCTTTTGTATACCTTTAGAGGGCCTACCATCCTACTTCAAAAGGTGGGAATGACCCAAGAAGTAATGAGCTAAAGCCAAGCTCTTTCAAACCGCTATATAAAAAATGTGTTTGTGATGAAATTCATAAGAAATAGGTGTGGATGTGTCATACTGACAAGTGCCACCCCTAGTGTCCACATGATACATAAAAATCATTTCTTAGGAAGGGACTAGGAGGCCTCTTGATTGAAATAATCTTGAGCTAATCTTGCCATGTGTATGGCCACCTTGAACAAAATTCCTTACTAAGAACCAATTGTTTAGAAGCCAAAAAACCTTTATGCTTACTGGTGCAAGAACATTCGTTCCAAAGTTGCCCCACATTTTACTATTCATTGTAGAAATAGAAAAATCCTTCAGATCTATGGATCTTAAGGATTTGATATTTGGTGTACCCAAGAAGTGTGTGTCGTGTAAGGGAGAGCTAGTGTCACCAAATCTCTAACTATTCACATTGTCTTAGTGTTTGGAGAAATTATCCAAGTGGGGATTCAACAAGTAGTATCTTCTGATCCTAGGGTGGTAAATTCTTGTGAGATAGTTTAATACTTTGCTTGGTTCCAAAACATTGAAAACAAACATCAACAAAGTATTTTCAAAATTTCAAACCCTTTGGTCTAAGTATGGATACCCTTTGACAAAACCTTGATATTAATGTTTGTCCCAAGGATTTATTCTTAGAGACTTCTAAATATTTTGGTTTACATCTCAGTCCATATTTTCCAAAGTTAACCTAGGTAACTATGCCCTTGACTTCATCCTTTTCATGAAATGGACTTTGTGGACTTGATGATGTTTTGGACATAGAAATTTAGTTTGAACTTAATCAAGACAAGTGTTTATGGTAAAATAAACTCACTTAAGCAAGATAAATTGACAAATTGAACCCCACATGACCATTTGGAGACCGATTTCTCTAATTGAACAACTTGACCTTACACCCGTGATCATTCAACCAAACTTTGAACTCATTGAAGGAGAACAAACTGATATAATTAGTAGTTTGAGAAGCTTCACTTTTGGAACAAAAGAAACATCAACCCAGTGGAGAAATGTAGCATGCATCATAGACGAAGAAGAGGAACAAGCTGATATTGTGGCTGGAAGGCCCATATTACCACCTCCTATGTGGAAATAAATATCCTCTTTCTCATGGTCTTAGACTTCTCTAAATGATATCACACAAAATCAAAATCCCCAAGAGAAGGTCTACATGTTGCTATTTCAAACTTAGACATCATAGTTCAAAGTACATTAGAAGATGTATCTTGAGATAGTACTACAATAGGAACAAGTTGGTAACAAGGTTTTATAGACTTATCCCATTGAATAATCCAGACATGTATGCTCAATACAAACCTTTCATTTAAAGTCAAAAAATGTCTCTTTATCAAAATCTTAGGCTTGTCTTAAATGATCTCACGCAAAATCAAAGTCCCCAGAGAAGGTCTACATTTCGTCACTTCAAACTTAGGTATCATAGACCAAAAGCTATCAAACAACACCTTGTGGAACTCTACCAAAACATAAACTAGTTGGTAAGGAAATTTTATAGACGTGCTTCAAGGAATAATCTATAATTGTATGCCTTTTTTGAAAGTCAAAACATAGGTCTTTTTCATGATCTTGAACTTCTCTAAATCATTGAGTCTTTATAAAGGATTTGAAAAATTTAGAGGTCTAGCATGTTTCTCACTACCTTGGTCTTACCAAACAAAGGTTCACTCTAGGTCAACATTGGGTCGACCATTTCATCCACCCCTTCATCAAATTTCATCCTTCACTTCACCAAACTTTGCAAAAATTTCAAATACACCAACACTTTTTCACTTAAACATCTATGAAACCAACCCCTAACTTAGCTACTTGTATGTGAAATGAATCCTTTTCCATGCATTTGGTTAAGTTAGTTATCATCTTTGAACTAGTTTATCTTGAAGGTCACGAGTCTACCCTAAAGATTTCCAAGTTCATAAACATCCTTTATCCAAACATCAAAACATCAAACTTAAGTCAAAAGTGTTGTCCCAAACGTTTGCAAAGATTAGTTCCCACATCATCAACCTTTTCATCACCCATTATCATCATTGCTCCAAAAATACTTAGAGCATCCCTTTTCCCTATATTTGAGTCAACTAGAGAGTTCAAACATTACAAATCTCAACACAACTCTCCCATAGGCGACCCAAAATTTATGGTAAAGACAAGATCACAAAACAAGAGAATCATGGAGAAAACCAAAGTCACATTCACCTCAAGTGATCCAAATCCTCAAGAATTTGATCCAAGAAGTTAGGTTACCCCATCGCAACAACCATCATCTCCATTAGGGCCATATGAGATAGAAGAAATTACGAACAATCCATTTGAACTTACTAGGGAGGAAATCATGGAACATCAAGCCTTAGAAAATGTAGCTCCAATTTCCCCATCATTTGTTATGCAACCTTTGACACAAGGCTTAACAACTCCATCACTAGGGATAAATCAAACATCCACTCCTAGTCTTGCAACTAGTCTTTCCAAGGACTTTGGTCTAACTCTTCCATTCAAAAGCAACATTCTTATGGTTACTCTTAACACCAATCCATCCACCACTTGGACACTAAAATTTGGCACTTCTACCATTCCTGAACAACCCTTACATCAACATAGACCACTTACACTTCATGAATCTACAACAACCTCAACATATCAAGGGTACCCATATTCATCCATCCCTAAAAATACCACAAGTGTGCCCAACATCACGCAAGGGAGTGTGCACCAAGTGTTTCAAATCAACCCACAATTGCATGCCAACACCCTAACATAAATTCAACCCTTAACACAAATAGGGACATGTCTATCCAATCCTCCAATTGGTTCATCCACACCATTGGTTTCCCAAAACACATCCATCCCATCCATCATCAACTCAAATCAAAATCATCCCATGGTCACCAAACCCATCAACCAAGGTAATACCTTGTCCACATCCCTAACACAAGGAAATCCCCAAGGCATCGGACAAGGGAACCTTTTCAATCAACGGACTTAAGGTCCTAGTGTGTCATTACCATCATAAAATCTAATGGCACCATCCTCATCTTTCCCTGCGGTCCCCTTCACCATGAAAAATCAAATGGGACATCAAACTTACATTCCACCATATTGAAAGGAATGTTAAACCAAGGGAACCCCCAAACTCTCACCAGCAATCCGCTACCCACTCAAAA
Source organism: Sequoia sempervirens (assembly GCA_007258455.2). Taxonomy (NCBI): domain Eukaryota; kingdom Viridiplantae; phylum Streptophyta; class Pinopsida; order Cupressales; family Cupressaceae; genus Sequoia; species Sequoia sempervirens. The sequence goes on along the minus strand of VDFB02252616.1, from coordinate 81,858,824 downwards.
CATCAACACCCAAAATCCATCACAGATGTTCCAACAACCAATTGATCCTACATTGCAAGTGCATGCCTTAGCTTTATAGCAAGCACAATAGGCTTATCAACAAGTCATCCAATGACAATAACAACAACAACAAGCAACATTGGTAGCACAACAAAAACAAGCAGACTTAGAAGCACAACAAGCATCCTCAGCAGCACAACAACAACAACAAGCAACCTTAGTGACACAACAAATAACCGTAGCATAGTAACAACATCAAGCCAATCAAGCAGCATTACTAGCACAACAAGAATAGAAAGACCAGCAACAAGCAACCTTAGTAGCCCAACAGTAACAACAAGCCCAACAATAACAACAATCCTTACTAGCTCAACAGTATGCCCAAGAACAACAATAACAACAAAGTCTATACTATAAACCTCAACAGAACATTGCCAACTCGAACACGTCAGGAACATATACATCAACACGTCAATCACCTTCACAAAATCACACACCATCATACACACAATACAACACCTTATCATATCAAAGTCCTATGTACAACCTATTCACCATCTCACAATACACAATGTATCTTCCTCCACCGAACCAGTAAGACGATCTAGCATCACAACTTAAGGAATTGTCACAAGAAATGTAGGATCTCTAGATGGGCAAGACAAAGAAGCCCCATACAAAGAACTTATGTCCATATCCCTTTGATTGAAACATCACAATGGTACCATTCCCTCCTAGCTTTGAAATCCCCAAATTTGATAAATACAAAGGGAGAGGAAGTCCTATGGACCATATCAAAGATTTTAATTTCATGTGTATGGATGTTGCCTACAATGATTCTTATTTAATGTGCCTCTTTCCCTAAAGTTGAACAGGTCCTGCCATGGGTTGGTTTTCTCAATTGCCTCCCGCTATTAAAAATTTCCAAGAAATCACCAATAAATTCATACATCACTTCTCCTTTAACCTTGAAATGGATGTAAGCCTAGAAGAGTTGTGTACTCTCAAATGAAAAAAAGGAGAATCTTTCACCAATTTCTTACAACAGTGGAGAAAAAGAGCTAGTAAGAGCAAGTGGGCCCTTCCTAATGAACAACAAGTGTTGATCATCATAGAAATTCTAGATATGGATCTATCCTACCACTTGAAAATTTATTGAATTACCTCTTATGATGAGCTTATCCCTAGAGCCCTTAACGTTGAGAGAGCTCTGATCTCACAAGGGAATACTCAAGATTACAAAGAAAATTTCTCCTCAACTAGTTCAAATGACAAGCCTCATGTCTGGGATAAGAATAAGAAAGTGACAAATGATGGTGTGGTAGATTCTAAGGTGGTCCTAAGTACTCCTAGGCCAAAAAAAAATCAAATAGATAATGTTCAACCAACTGTGCAACAAACAACACCTCCTCAGAACAACCAGATCAATAACACCAAAACACAACAAAGACAAACCCCTAACAAGAACAACTATCTGAAATGAAAGTACACACAGTTATCAGAAAATTTTGAGATCATCATGAAGAAATTGGTAGATTCAAACCTGATAATGCTTCCCAACTTTGGAAACTACCAAGAACCATAGGATAAACTATCCTGGTACAATGAGACTGATCTTTACGACTTTCACAAAATCAAAGGACACAAAACAATAAACTGCATGATGCTCAAAAATATTATCCAAGACCTTATAAAGAGCGACACTATATCTGTTGAAGTACCAACTAGTAACTAGGATCTTAAGATATGTAAGAACCCTATGTCAGATCATAGCAAGAGGAACAACAACAGAAAAGCTAAGGAATACATAAATGTGTGGCATACCTATTCCAATGTAGTCACTTCCTATGATAGTGTCATCACCATATTCACCATCAAAGGGCCTAGTGTGGAGTGTGGAGTCACCACAAGATGTGGAAAAGTCACCATCCAAGGATTCCCATCTCAATATAGGGCACAACCTACTTTTCCAACATTAAATCCCAGCAAGAAAAATCTCCTAGATCAAATTAAGAAGACCCCCGCATAGATTTCTATCTTAGAACTATTGAGGCTATCCCCACACATAGGGAAATCCTAGAGAATGCTTTGTATTCATCATCTTTCCTCAAGGATATTGATAGAAAATAGTTTCAAGATATGGTAGGACAAATCACTGATCATCTTCTCACCTTTTCAAAACAAGACCTCCCATCACAGCCATCTCAAAACTGTGCTTTGCACCTTGAGGTCATCATTCATAAGAACAACATTAAAAGAGTCTTAGTAGATGGAGGTGTTGGTCTGAACATTTTCACCCTTTAGTTGATCAAGAACCTGGGCTATTCATAGGATACCATTGAGAAAGAAAAGAGTACCACCATCAGAGCATATGATGACCAAGAGTGGGTATCACAAGGTATCATTGCACTACCCATCCAAGTGGGACCTATCATTGCAGAGACTACATGCCAAGTGTTAGACCTTAATCTCCCCTACAAAATCCTACTTGTCCAACCCTATATAAATTCCCTAAAAGCTATCACTTCAACCTATCATCAATGTGTAAAGTTTCCTTTTGAGGGCAGAGAAGTTACCATCCATGGAGGTCTTGAGCCTTTTTACTATTGCAAAAATCTTGAGGCTAGGTTTTACAAGATATAGCAGATCCATAAAAATGATGAAGGGCCTACACCATCTTCCTCATTTGTTGTCCCATCATCCCTTGCATCTACCTTAGAAATGAAAAAACCTATTGTGCAGAACATTCTCGACATCAAAGAAATGATCCAGGATGATGGTTGTGGAAACTATAAAGTAATGAAGGATACCTTTGTCTTGGGAGAGATACCTCTTTCTCCTAAATACCATGGGAAACCCACATCTAGCACTGAAATACCTAAAACAATCAAGATGGAAGCTACCACCTTCACCAAGTGGGGGGATTTAAACCGAGAAGATGTCAATGAGGACAATGTCTCTAAGCTATTATATCAGGATTAATGACCCGTCCATGTTCTTCCCATGGAATATGATAATAAAGGCTTATAGCTAATGAAAGGATGGGGCTATAACAAGAACGAGAAGCTATGATAGAATGATAATTGTTTGCTAGAACCCATCATTCCTTAGAAACACCTAAAAAATCTTGGCCTATGTTATACTACAAGCAAGCTCACCCTTATTGGCAGAGGTACTTCTGCTAAACAGGTTGAGGCTTTCTCTCGGTTACCTACATCACATGATATGACCCTAGATGACTTCCCCCTTGATGTTACTAACCTATTTGAAAATAACTCCCTCTTCATGATATCTATAACATCCTTTGCTCTGAGCAATCAACAACTAAAATATACCTTGTATACCCATAATTCATTGATTTGGACCAACAAGGACCACTGATTCTAGATCTATTCAAAAATGATGAGGTGATCTTAGAATTCATGGGATTCTATGACAACTTACTATGGATAGATCACAAAGCAAGTTTTGACATAGAGTTAGACATAGGGGTGTACTATGGGGAGATGATTGAATCCTTCATTCAAAAAATTGATGAAATACAACTAACATGCAGATCTCTAAGTGAAAACCACACTGTGGAACTTTCTAATCCTAAAATAGTAAAAATAAAGGACGCATCTAAAGGTGAAAACCTCTCTTAGATTCCCAAGGATGAGGGATTCAATCTCCCCCTTAGTGTGATGCATCTAGAGAAGTCAATAGTTCTAGCAAAAAAGGCCACTCTAGTCAATGTGGGAACAAAAGAGGAACCAAAGATCACTTTCTATGTTGAATCCTTGTTGGACGAAGAACAACAGAACCTAACAGTATTCCTGAAAGATCAAAGAACTAAATTTGCATGGCCATACACAAATATGCAATGGATTGATCCAGAAATGGTTGTGCATCACTTAGTAGTCTATCTTGAAGCCAAACTAATGAACCAAAAATTAAGGAAGATGCACCCTCAAATACCACTCCTGGTAAAACTTAAGTTACAAAAGCTTCTTGACATTGGATTCATCTGACCAATAGATTATCCTGAGTGGGTTTCAAACTTGGTACCAGTCTCCAAACCCACTGAGGGCATCAGAATATGCATAGATTTCAGAGAATTAAACAAGGCATGCCTGAAGGATGATTTCCCTCTTCCTAACATCGACCTCATTCTGGATTTAATAGCAAGGCATGAATTTCTATCACTCATGGATGGTTTTCTAGGCTACAATCAAATCATGATTGTATACACCTAAAAATAGTCTAGCTAATCTAATTAAGTAAATACGATTTATTTGATTAATTAACCTTAAATATATCTACTATTGAATAAATAGAATTATTTATTTATATAGTTCATTTCTTTAATTATGTTATTCTATTTATATTCTTCTAATTATTCCCTCTTAATTAAATAATCAAATTTCTATAGTTTTTATTTAATTATCATTATCCCTCTTTTATTAAATAAACAATATCAAATAGTTGTTTTATTTAATAATTGTTATTTCTTCCTAAATTTGAATAAATCCAAAATATTCAAATTAAAAGCATATTCTACAGCTAATCAATATTTCACCTACCAAATTAGATATGTTATGTCTAATTTAATTCATCTCAACCTTCACCAGAAAATTTGGAGGAAAATTTGAGACAAATTACATGCAAACTTCTTCATCTTCTTCCATTGATTCTTCTTATCCTCTAGCCAATTTTTTTTGTGGGGAGGAACAATCTCCATAATCATCTCAAGCTTCTTCATCCTTCACCTTTGATTCTTTCAATCAAATCCATACCTTTGCTTTGTTGCCACATCACAAATATGTTGTCGTGAATCTATAAATATAGCCTCTTTCCATAGGAAAAGGATCCCAACTTTGTGCAAAATTACTCTCCAGAAATACCAATTGAGCAATCAAGCATCTTAGAAATAAGCAATTATCATTTAGCAATAGAAATAGCAAGAATTTTAAAATAGAATCAATATCATGGTTGCATCATAGTTTATTGTAGCTTCTTTCATCAAGTTTCATGTCAATTTAGATTATAGTAGTTTTATGATTATCATTTAGACATCATCATATAGGATTAGATTATTGCATTTAGTAGCATCTCATTCTCTAGATTGTAATTTTAACAATCATAATGCTTACAAAATCTAAGAGCCCCGTGACTTAATAAATTTTTGGAGATAGAGAGAAATATGATGCTTTCAAGAGTTTTTTGTGTTAATTAGATTAATTATTGTTGATTTTCTTGATATAATGTCTTATTAAGAAGTGTTGTTTGTTATTTTACTCATTACTTATGGGTAAGTGCACAAAGTTGAGTCAATGAAACATGGAATTTTTTGCCTTAGACAAAAAATTGAAATCAGCTTTGACAAAATGGGATCTTGATTTTAATAAATGGGATCCTGATTTTTAAAAATCGGGATCCTGTTCAGGTTCTGGATCCCGAGCCTGGCACGAAACGGGATCCTGCTTTTTAAAAATCAAGATCCCATTTCCCATAGGATCCCGAACCAATGGCAAAGGAACGGGATCCCGATTTTTATGAGACGGGATCCCGATTTCTACAAAACGGGATCCTGATTTGTATAAATCGGGATCTCATTTTGTAGAAATCGGGATCCCGTTTTGTATTGCTATTTATTCTTAAAAAAATAAATAGAGTTCACTGCGCAGTGGACGAGACCCTAAGTACTGGCAATAGCAAACCCCACAAATAGCCGCAGGTACCCACCTATGTCCCATTTTTTTGCATTTTTTTATTTTTAATTGAAATTATGAAGAAAATAAGTGAATTTAACATGTTTTTTTTAATTTATTTCATATTTTAAGCATTTTTTTAACTGTTATAGTAGAAATGAATAATTGTAAAAATAGACAAAAAAATGCAATGAAAATTGAAGGTTTTTTAGTAAAAATGAAAAAATCAACCTTGAATTGTGTTTTACAAATAAAATTTAACTTTTGAAACATAAATCGTTCGATTAAACCAAAATTTGAATTTGAAAACCCTAATTGAAACAAAACAAAAAAAAATTATATTTCAAAACCCTAGAAATTGAAATAAAATAAAACAATTGCATTTAGAAACCCTAATCAAGCTTTTTGAAATTTGAAAACCCTATTTTGAATTGAAACGAAAAAATTGCATTAAAAACCCTAATTGCTTATAAATTGAAACCCTAAATTGAAATCGAACAAATCATTTTGATTTTGAAAACTAGGTAATTTCGAGCTCAAAAAAATTCATTTGCATTGCTTAAATGTTTTAAATTTTATTTGCATTGTATGGAAAAAATGATATGTTAAACTTTACTTTCAATGTTAAATTATAATTAGATTAGAAAACAATATGTTAAAGACTAGTTAAAATTCATAAAGTTTATCTTGATGTTTGTTTGCAAATTTAGTTAACAAATTCGTAAATCTAAGCACGTATAATCAATTCCAATTGGCACTAACTTGCAAGTCTAAATTATGCCAAGGGCCACCCAAACTTCACCCTAAGTTTGCTAAACCCTAGACCCTAAATTGTAAAATCTAAACCCTCAACACTAAAGCATTTTAATTTTGTCTTAGGACCTTAAACTGAAATTCGATTGCCTTAAAAAACCCTTTGTTGTCACCATTTAGTAGAGCTTTTTGTAATGTTTGAATCACTTATTTGAACACATAATATTAAACCTTTTGGTTTCTACAAGTTTATGAAGAGTGGATGATCAGTCTCTATGGCACTTAGACATGATCATTAGAGATCTAAATCATTGGAAGAAAACTTTATTCTATTATATCCACAAGATAGGAGAGCATGAGTGAGAGTGCTATGTGTAAAGTTTCTTTCAAATTGGATATACCTAAAATTATGTAGGTTCAATGTCAACAATGGGTCCATTTGGTAGATTTATGAAAACTATTATGAATATCTAGAATGCCATAAGAGTATAATTATAGCAATTCCAATTGGAAACACTTGGGTACATATATATCATATGGAATTTAAATCTAGTAAGGTGTCTATTATATAGGAGAGTTGATAATACATGGAAAGAGGTTTGTATGGGAATATATGTATTAAGAAACACATACCACATGACCTCTATAGGATTTTTAAGATGTGATCCTAGATAATAATCCACCCATCCTCAATCATAATGGATTCTTTAGCAATTAAGAGAGATTCAATAATCATAAAATTACCTATATTCTGATACTATATAGATTTATGTGGAAGGATAGAAATGCATCAATAAGGAGACCAAGATGGAACCATTTAACACCTAGAAGGTACACCTATTACATGGGAAAGGGAGGAGGTACATGTGATGATAGGTTGGAGGAACTACATGCTATTATCACAATTTAGAGATAGGAGATGATTCATATAAAATATAATTAAATGTTTTATATTATTTAATATATTATATTTAATAAATATTAATATAAATATTTAATATCATAAAAATATAATATAAGATTTACAATTAAGGATAGGTAATGTTACAATTTACTTGGGGTTTTAATGAGTTGAAGCTTAAAAAGGTGAAAATTAGGTTTGTAGTAAATAGTTAGGTTACAATTAGGAATATATAATAAATATTAATATAATTATAATACAAATATAAATTAATTTTAAATATAATATAATATAGGAATACATTTGAGTAAGGTTATAATTTAATTAAGTTTCAATTAGGGTTTTACAATTCAATTAGGATATGGTTAGGGGTGCAGGGATCATTGCGCTATTATGGTTAAGAGTATGGAGTTTACATTTAAGATTATTGTTATTTTTTGTGATATGTATAGATTGATTCATTTTTTAACATGATACTTTTTTTTATTAGAGAGTGCTTAGCGACCCGGAGCTAGATCTCAATGAGGCTATAGTATGACTAAATTTGGACCTCACTAGACATCTAGATCCCCTTAAGCCATCCTATCACCCTAAATCATAAATCAATTTCTTAAGGGGTCCCAATATATGACAAGTTTCTTAAGGGGATCAAAGAAGTTCTTAAAATTTAGTGAAGTTGCCCAAGGCAACCAAATTTAACAATAATAAGATCCTGCAAGATTATAATATGAATGAGATATCATGATCTAGGTTGGTCAGTTGAAACAAGAGTAGATCTCAACCAACTATTCCACAAGAAAATTTTCTTCACTAACTTGCAAGTTCATTAAATATTCCAAGGGGCACCAAAACTTTGCCCTAAGTTTTGTAAACCCTAAACTATGAACTCTAAATTCAAAACCCTAAACACTAAACCATTCATTTTGTCCTACCTAGGATCTTAAAGTGAAATTTGCTTGTCTTAGGAAAATCCACCAAATTTATTTCCCTTGTGCCATGTAATTTTGTCCTAGGATCTTACTACAAATATCCCCTTAAGTTATCCTATTACCCTAAACCCTAAAGCCATCATTTTTTCTTAGGCTCTTAATGAAATTTGGTTTCCTTAGGCAACTCCACCAAATTTCATTCCCTTATGCCATGTAATTTTTTCCTAGGATCTTGCTACATGTAGATCCCCTTAAGTTATCCTATTACCCTAAACCCTAAACTCTAAATTATAAACCCTAAACCTTAAAGCCATCATTTTTTCTTAGGCTCTTAATGAAATTTGGTTGCCTTAGGCAACTCCACCAAATTTCATTCCCTTATGCCATGTGATTTTTTCCTAGGATCTTACTACATGTAGATCCCATTAAGCTATCCTATTACCCTAAACCCTAAACTCTAAAGTCTAAACCATAAACCCTAAAGCCATCATTACATCTTAGGCTCTTAATGAAATTTGGTTGCCTTAGGCAACTCCACCAAATTCCATTCCCTTATGCCATGTAATTTTGTCCTAGGATCTTGATCATAGAAGCTATCTGTGCCCTAAACTCAAGTAATTCTAAGCCTACGGCCTAAAACATGTTTTTTCTTTAAAGGCTCTTAATGAAACTTGGTTGCCTTGGGAAACTTCACCAAATTTTATTCACTTGAGCCATGTAATTTTCTCCTATGACCTCACTAGACGTAGATCCCCTTAAGCCATCCTATCACCCTAAATTGTAATTCAATTTCTTAAGGGGATCAAAGAAGTTCTTAAAATTTGGTGATCAAAGTTGCCCAAGGCAACCAAATTTAACAATAATAAGATCCTGCAAGATTATACAATATTAATAGTTAATTGTATTTACATTCAAGTAACATGTGCCTTAGACATATAAATGAGGCTTAAATATAATTTTATCATTTGTATTCAATTATTTAAGGCCATTTATATTGAATGGTTTAAAGGTATATTTCCTAAACATGTATCTTACATCTTGAAATTACAAATCCAATGCAGGTTCACTCATATCTTAAAGATTGCATGGATCCATTCAATAATATTCACAATCCACCTCCACGCCATCCATCTCCAACACCTTCACCTCCACCTCGTAACCCCCACCTCCACCACCTAAAATCAATGAACATGCTCGTTTGCAAGCACAAATCAATGCTAATGTTAGAACCATCCAAGATCAAATCAACATTATTCAAAATGAAGAATGTGTCGCACCTCCTATGAGGATGATTGCATCTAGGATGCAAACCCTTGTTGATGTTGTCAGGGCTATGGATGGGATTGTAGATGAGCATCGACAATGGCTAGAGCAGAGGAGAACTCTTGATTCTGAAAAGGAAAACACAAACAAATGAAGATCTATGCAGTAGAGAGCCACAATAGTTTATAAATTAAAACAATGATCTTAAATAGTTATGAATTTATAAATTTGGTGAATGATGGATAAATTTTGTGTGATGAATTTATAAATTTGGTTCCAAATGGATATTTTTAGTGACATGAATTTATGATTTTGGTTGTAGATGGATATTTTTAGTGACATGGATTTATGAATTTGGTGGAATTTATGAACTTATAATGAATAATTTATATAATAGTATATATTTTATATGACTATATTTCAAGTTTATTGCTTAGTATGTATGTGCATGTATTAAAAATTTGCATATATATAGTTCTTAAATTTTGAAATTTGTATGTATGTACATAGTTTAGTTTAATGATTTGTATGCATGCAAATTATGCATCATATTTTTTATTTTATTAAATGTACATGTACATACATTTAATTTTGAATTTTGTATGGACATGCTCTTGAGTTGAACAATTGATGTATATATATTTGCACTTCAATTAAATATATGATCTTAATATATGTATGCACATGGACTATTTTGTATGATTTAATGTAGGTGCACATTTATATAGAGCATATCATGGATGATTTTAACATTGATGATATAATCAATCCACCACCTTGGCCACATCCACATCCACCTCTGCCTCCCCCTCCCCCTCCACCCCCCCTCCACCTAATATGCCACATCCAACACCTATCGCATCTGACAAGGCTCGCTTGAGAGTGTGAATAAATGATCAAGTTGCATCCTTACAAAATCAAATCAATGTTATGCAAAGTCAAGCCTTGATTCCTCCATGTGAGGCGTTTTGCATCATGATGTAAAAGCGTTGTTGATGTATGGAATGATGGAATTACGTCTTAAGTAGGCATGGTAGGAATAGAACAAATGAAACAATTTTATTCTGATGGTCTCTCTTGCAAACAAATATTAGACCTTAAAATAATGAAAGCCCATCTAGCCCCCTACTTTCTTGACCTCGTTACTCGACAACCCATTCCACCCAACAAATCTAGAATATCCATGAGGTGGTGCATACATCTGTAGATGAGTGCACATTTTGGGATCGATGGTATATGGTTTTGATAGTCCCACATGCTACTGGGAGTGCCATTGTATTTTTTGAAAATTGTATGTAGAGTTTGTTTTGGGGCAAAAGCCCAATTATTTTGATTTTAGATCATTTCAGGGTGTTGGTGGTGGCATGCCACAACAAAGATTAGGGGCAAGGGTTGATCCACGATGCCCCGTGCATGCGCAACCCCTTGTTGTTGCTCCTGGTCCTCCCATTCCTGCACCTGTACATCATCAAGCTCTGGTCTCAACATTAGGTTCCCTTAGTACACTCGTAGGAGACCTTGATTAGCATGCTTCTGCAACAGTGAGTGGGGAGCATAGAGACAATGATGATGGAGGAGTTTTTATGGAGCTGGTCTGAGTTCCACTCCAGGAGTGTCGAGGATCGTACCCCATATATGTACTAGTTCTCATCAAGTATGCTATGGACCTGATCAGGCCACACCTACTTCAGGTGGATAGGGAGATTATGGTGGTTCATCTGGTCGTATTAGTTCATTTGTAGAGTTCCTCACAATAGACCATCACCCTGAGGACACTGCGACACAGGTATAAATATGCATCTAGATGTACGTTCATTTTATAAGAATTTTAATGGAACTTGTATATATCAAAGAAAAGTTTGCAATACATTTTAACAATCAAATTTTTTGGTGTACAGATGACACTAACGATGCAAGGGCAATCATCTATTCCATGAGTACATACATCGACACAAGTCGTACTCGACAACCCTTATGGGGTATTTTGATTTCAATTTTTAAAATTATATATGAAATCATAAATTATTTAACTTGAGTTTTAAATTTATAATTGAATCACATATATGTTTGAAATATTTATGTTGGTTTAGGCGAGTCAATCGGCATCCACATCGATTCCTCCTGAGGGATTGTCAAGCACTCCTCCACTATCGGGTGTCATAGACCAGGGGTAGGTACATTCATATTGTAAATTTGTTTAAAGTTTACATTAGTATAGTTACAATTTTATGAGTTTTGAATTCACTAGATATATGAAACGCATGGATGTACACTTGTAAATATTATTTAAGCGTTAAATGTCTATGTACACATGTATGTCTAGGTTGATACCACAATAAGAATGGGCATTGGGCAAACATTTGATGTTGCAGTTACTCGTGAGGCCACTAATTTCCAGGTTGTTTACAAAACTTTCTACACAAAATGTGAAGACTTGAATATATATATATATATATATATAAACCTAATTCAATTGTACATGCTTTAATTTTGATCTTCGACTTTGTTAGTGTAACTTTCAACCCTGACCCAGGCATAGTTACACCACCAGGAGGACATGTAGAGCAGGTTCTAGATCAAATGGTAATTTAATTTTTTTATTATATTTAAAGTCAATTATAAATTTTAAATTTATTATATACATAATATGAGATTTTTAAATATTATTTTTCTTTTATAGCATGAGGCACGTCTTGTAGTTGAGCATGTACAAACAGGGCCTGGAGAAGAGCCTAGTGCACAACCTCGGAATACGGTACAATTAAAATATGATAATTTATTTAAATTAAGTTGAATTAAAAAAAAAAAATTGTAGAGTTGTACATCTAATTTTGAATTTCTTTGTCTTGTTTATGTAGATTGATTTAGAGAATTTAGAGGTTGCTTCAGGTGCACCAAAGCATCCAGACGTAGATATGATGGTAATTTAATTTTATGATGGATTATAAATTAAATTGTCATTAAATCATTTTTTATTGTCTTACATTTGATTTCATCTTTCTCTTATACAGAGTGTTTCAGGTCATCCACATAGTCTGCATGGTGTGAAGAGGTCTCTTGATTATAGAGACAATACATGACCTAGAAACATGTGATTTTATGTGTTATATTTGTTTATTTCATGGACTATATTTCTTGTTTCTCATGTACTCTGTTGATTTATTTCATGCTTAATATATTGGTTTCATGCACTTAATATGTTACATAAATTATGGACTTTATTATTGTTTGAAATTTTAATTTACACATGTACATTTGTGCATTTTATGTTCATAGTCAAGACATTAATATAGGACATTAATGTGAAATTTAGTGATCTCATACATGGATTAATATAGGACATTTTAATATTTATACTTTGCAAATTTAGTGATCTCATACATGATATACATGATATGTACATTCAATAAATAGCGATAATTACTCAATGAACTTATTCAATTCACGTCAATCAATAATCAGTCAATAAATCATAATTTACAAACAAAGCAATCTATTTATATACCAGAAAGGATAAAGTTTTAAGAAAAAAACAATACCATAGAAGATTAGAGAATGGCATTAAATAAAATACTATAAATAATAACATCTAACACTAATTTATAAGTTGTCAAAACAAATAATAATAGGGGGTGTCACAGGGTTTTGCATAATAAAGCGTCTTAAGGGGATGTCTTAAAAGAGGGTCTTAAAGAGAGGATGTCTAAAAGGGGTCATAATAGAAGCAGTGTTAATTAAGGGGATGTCTTAAGGGGATTCTTAAAGGGATGTCTAAAAGGGGTCATAATAGAACATGTTAGTGAGGGATGTCTTAAAGGGGGTCTTAGGATGTCCTAGGGTGTAATAGAATGTCTTAAGAGGATGTTTAAAAAGGGGTCTTAAGGGGATGTCTTAAGGGTCTTAAGGGGGTGTCTTAAGGGGTCATAATAGAATTTCTTAAGGGGATGTATTAAGGGTCATAATGCGTCTTAAGGATATAGTGATTTAACAATAATGTATGCATGATATTTAGTGATTATACACTAGACATAAAAGTTTCAAAAGTAGGAAAACATGCATTTAAGAAACAAAATATATAGAATATTGATTTGATACATTGAAGTACATAGAGTATGTTTAATTTTGTAGTATGTATGTACATATATGTCATCTCAAAACAATGTTTACAAAATTTGGATATGCCATCTCAAGAACATCTCAAACTACGTGGCTAAAATGTAGTCTTCACACCACGATATCAAAAGGTACAAGCAATATCAATGAAATCATCAAAACATACATATTTTAATTTATATAAAACTATCTATATGTATAGAACTCAAGTACCTGCATTTAAAAGTATTCCACACATGTTTGTAGGTTGAATCTAGGCATCCTCTCCTTTTTGTTTCAAAGTATGAGATCAATGCAATGATGGCTTTAGGATACAAAAAATGACAATAAATAAATTTTAACTTTTAATGTCCAAGCAATATCAATCAAAACATGTATTTAAATATAATTTAACTAATAATTACCTATTTTTACCAAGTATTCCATGTTGTCTAGGTTGAATTTGTATGGAATAGATCCTTTTTGTGATTATGCCTTAAGGATGTATAAAAGGACAATTTAAATCAATTTCAACTAATAACACACTTGACCAATGTCAAAACATGTATTTAATGTATTTAAAAGGACAAAATAAAACTAAAACTATATTTACCTTTATTTACTTATTCCATTGTACCATCTGCATCCTCTCTTTTTTGCAATGCATCTATGATTGCCTCATGCTCTTCCATAGAAATTGACCATAGCATTTTTTTGAAGGTCTTCCATGATACCGCTCTAGTTTTATATTTGTTGCCACTACCAAATGTGAATAATGCATGATCTTTTTATGTGTTTCATAGTCTTCAAATGCAAGTAGACCATTCTTTCTTCTCAAATATTTTCGTAGCCAAGTGCCAACAACCACCACTGATCCTATTGGAAAACATGTTCAAAAACCATCATCAAATAAGTTCTCAAAATTTTCTTAAGGGGATCAAAGACTTGTTCTAAAAAATTGCTTAAGGGGATCTAAAATTTGTTATCAAAATTTGCTTAAGGAGGCGTCTTAAGGGGATCACCGTACCTATTGGATAATGAAATCCATCATCATCTTCTCGAGGTGTTATCAACTTATGTTTAGTTTCCACCCAACGAGCCAACCAATATTTTGTTTGCTCTTCATTCCCCTCAGGTGCAATAACAACATACACATGTACTGCCAACAAAATTCAATTTAATAGCTTGTGCATATCCATATAAATAATTTAATATTTCAAAATAAGTTAATAAAGTGAAATAAAATGAAATAAATTGAATTAAAATTACCTTCTTGTACAAGGTCTAAAACACGGTCATAATCTTTAGATGCAAACAATTGATCATTTTGTTCAATAGTTCTTTCATATTGATTATGTGCTTTTGTAGGTGTCAATGATCTTTGCTCCCACTGTTCAACCCATTCTATATTTTCACAAGCTTCCCAATGTCCTGAGAAACAAAATTGGCAAAAACATGCAAGCTCCCTTGTCCAAATAGTCCATGTGCTTGTTTTCGTACTCCTAAATGAATGCCATTTAGTAGATCCACTGATTGTCTCACAATCAACTCTAGATACAATGTCCTCTTCTTCCACCAACCAAAAGAATCGATGAACTGTAGAGTAATCACTTGCTCTAGGTGCAAATAATCTTCTATTACACCAATCCACAATCTCACGTGCATCTTTAAATTTTACTGAATCCTCAAATTTTAATTATTCTCTAGCAAGAATTATTTTGACACATGCACCAGCTCCATCATGTTCTCCTTTACCATGCCCAACTTCAAAAAAACTCCATATATGTTGGATATTAAGTTCCTTGTGAACCCTACTTAACCAATAGAACATTCTAGCATTTTTTAACTGCCCCGTACAATTATCTGACCATATAAGGTGTTCTTTCATATGGATTTCTTAAATTTCTATAAGATATACTAAAACAATATTGAACAAACTTTGATGAGTGTAACCAATTGTCACTCAAATAAAAATGATACTCCCTCAAAAAAATTCTATCATCTTCAGTGCTATCATCTACATGTCTATAAACAATATGGACAAACATAGCTATTTGCATTGAATTATAATATTGAGATTGAATTTCCTCTTGTGGAGCGAGAGTATAATTCTCCGCAAAATCAACCACTGAAAGTATAGTACCAATTGGAAATGTGTTTCTACATGCGTGAAATTGGCCATCAAGCCATCGAGCATGTTCAGAGTGCATGACATATTTTGGTACAATTTTATTCTTAAATTCACTCATAAATGCATGCACACTAACTTTTTTTTTGTAACTAAAAATCCGCTTTCCTATTTTTCCATCTTTTAAAGAATAGTGAACATTCCTAAAATCTTTTGACATCTACTAATTGTTGTCCAAAATCATGATCAACACTTTCATGCAAACAAATTCTTAAAACTGAAAGATTTCCATAGTTAATGCATTGTCCAGAAATACAAGAACTTAAATAAAATAATTTATCATTAGATTTTTCATAAAACAAACCTGAAATAAACTCTCTTATTGCTTCAAGTGGCATATCAATACCACAATCCTGTATAATCATGTTAGTATGCAAGGTACAATGCATGTATCGAAAAACATCATAAAAATAACGAAATTGAACATGTATTTTACAGCAATAAAATATTCGTTGCTTATTAATTTTTACATACCAGGGTTTACATTTTTCAAAAGACCTTTGACTTATTTTAATATTACTAGGTAACACTAAATCGCTACAAAATTTTCTATAAAATTCAGTTTGTGTTGTATCTAATAGGTGTTTTGGGTGAGGATCGTGAACTTTGGACCCCACCCTTAATTTTAAAACATCTCTAACATTAGATGAAACCCTAGTATTATCATGCCAATATTTTTGATCAAAGATTTAATTTCAACATTCAATTTTATATTAGAGCTTCGGTAGTCATCCACTAAAAATCCAACATTGATTGATAGGATCATTTTCTATACTTTCTCTTCTTTTTGCCACTCTTAGTAATGTTTTAGGATGTATTTTTAAAACTTCACTAATATTGCTTACCATTCTTTTATTCAAAGTTGTTTTATTAACTATAGTAGTAGTTATAGCTCTTCTTGCTACGTTTTTATCTTTAGATCGACTATTTTTCCCAATAGATTGAATGGCACTAGCAACAGTAGACATAGCATGTTTTAATGATTGATCTTTTCTTTTTGGTTTAACATAAAAGCCTAACATTTTCATTACTTTCCTCATTTTTTGCATTCTCATCAATTGCATCATTAGTTGACATTGAAATGCAATTTTTTTATGATAAAATAATTTGGTGTATATTCTATTCGCATGTATTCTTATTTGCCTCCAAGAAATTTGACCAGGAAGATTATCAAAAACACCACTTCCAATTTTTAAAAAATTATTTTCATTAAATTCAACATCACATTTTAGATTTTCATCTTCATTTTCATCTTCATCTTCATTTTCATTTACATTTTCATCTTCATTTTCATCAACAAAATGGTTTTCATTTTCATTTTCATCTTCATTTTCATCAACAAAAGCGGTTTTCATTTTCATCTTCATTTTCATCAACAAAACGTTTTCATTTTCATTTTCATTTTCATCATTTTTCATTTTCATCAACAAAACGATTTTCATTTTCATTTTCATTTTCATCAAAAATATAGGTTTGTTTTCATTTTCAAGAAAATGATCATTTTGATTTTCATTTGCAACAAAAGATTTTTCTTTTTTGTTTTCAACAAATTCTATAAAAGTTTCATCTCTCTGAATATTATCAATGTCAACATCATTAAGTCCAACATCTTGTAAAACTTCTACATAAATTTACCATTTCACTAACATGTGGATTTGAAGACGTACCTGGATTTGTGCATATTGAAACATTCTCCATAGCATTCAAAGAGGGATTTGAAGACATAGTAGGGCTTGTTTGTATAATCATATTCTTCTCCAAATTGACTCCTTGAATATTAGCTTCATCTACAACCATGGTATCCTCAATGTTTTCATCTTCAATAGTTGTTGAATTGGTTGCTCCACCATCATTCATTGATTTCATTCTCATTCTTCTTTCTCTTTGTCTTTGTCTCTCTTTTTCTCTATTTGCTTCAACTTCTTGAGGAGTCAATGTCTTCATTCTCTTATTACAAGCTTTACTCCCATAATTATAAAATTCTCAAGCACAAATGAATGTTAATAGTGAAATACTTCAAAATATTCAATCCAAATTGGAAGTTGAATACCTATTAGGACAAAATTCTTCCTCTTGTGTTCCTCAAAACAAGTAGAAAACTGCCACAATTCCACTTAATTTTTTTTTTCTTCATGTCTCCTTTGACAAATTCAATCCATATTGCAAATTGAAAACCTTTTTTTCCTCCAAACAAGCACAAAAATAACACAATTCCACTTCAAAAATGGTGTAGATGATGCCTCGTTTGATAAAATCAAGTTCACCACCTATAAATAAAATAGCTTATGAAAAATAATTTACTTTTACTGCTCTCGGCCATACATGTGAAGTTGCATACTTCACAGTAATTTTTTGCAGAATATTTAAATAAAGGAAATGGGATCCCGCTTATTAAAAATGAGATCCCGTCTATAAGAAGCGGGATCTCGTTCTATAATCGGGATCTCGTTCCCTGGTATTGAATGTGGGGACTGTTGCAAAGGAAACGAGATCCCGTTTATGAAATGGGATCTCATTTCTTTTACAACGGTCTGAATATCATAGTGTGGGGAACAGGATCCCAATTATAAGACGGGATCCCGATTATTAATAAACAAGATCTTGTTTTATAATCAGGATCCCGTTTTTAAAAATTTGAATTTTTTTTTGCTTTGTGGTTGGGCTTTTGCCTAGGTTTTTGGTTTGGGAAAAGATTTTTAAGTCCAAACCTAGGCCTTCAACCTGGTTTGACCTGCAAGTTGAAGGTCCTAACAATGTCAAAGAAAAATACCGACTTTGGACATATGGTTGACGACCTTTTTTGCAGAATTTTCTAACGAAATTAAAACCCATTTTAGATGAAACAATGCAGATTCTAAATATGTAATTTGTTTTGTAATTGAATTATTTTTTCTATTTTTCAATTAATTTCTAATAAAATTGGTCCATAAACTTTAAATATCAGGGTTTTTTACTATTTTAATAACTTTTGATCAACATAACATTTTGACAAGCGGATTGCATGAGAATAAACTTCAAACAATTCTTTTCAATTTAAAAAAAAAAAATCAAAAAATGATAAGTTTAGGTCATCTTATGCATGTTGTACATGGCGATTTTTCAAAATGACAAATTTTCCTAATAAAAAATTAACAAAAAAATAATATTCAATAAAAAATTACAAAAAAATATCAAGAACAAGCTTTAGTGAGTCACAAAACTTTTCCCAAAAGGATTTAGAAAAATACAATAATTTAAGTCAAAATATGGATGTTGTACACGTGCATGGTATGGTAAAAAATGACTTTTAAATAGTGGTTTTAGAAATGCCTATTAAAACTCAATTTGTACAATCTGGGTATTGAAATAAATTACATATTTGGAAACTAGACTCCGAGCACTACATTTTATGATTAGTGACTTTTTTAAAGATTTCATCTCTAAGTGCTTCAAATTTTAAGGTCAAATGTGTCAAATTCTGAAAATCAGGAAAAACACCACTTTTTGGCCAAAAAGTGAACGCAACTTCTTGCACGCACCCTTATTCTAGACTTACAATGATCACCAAAGAGGATCAACACAAAACTGCATTCACTTGTCCATGGGAAACCTATTGCTGGAATGTGATGCCATTTGGGCTAAAGAATGTAGGAGTGACCTATCAGAGAGAAATGACCCTCATCTTTCATGACATGATCCACAAATATTTGAAGATTATGTGGATGATATTTTGGAAAAATCAAAGAAAAGGAGTGAGCACATAGAAGTCTTGGGACCCATCTTTGATAGACTCAAAGAATACAAGGTACAACTAAATCCAAAAAAGTGTCTTTGGGGTTACATCAGGGAAACTTCTTAGCTATATCGTCTCAAAAAGAGGGATAGAAATCGATCCAACAAAATTAAAAGCCATCCTAGACATGGAACCACTGCAAATATTGAAACAACTAAGAGGGTTACAAGGAAGATTGCAGTCCATTCAAAGGTTTATAGCACAATTATCAAATAAAATTCACCCTTTCTCGCATCTTCTTCATAAAGGAATAACTTACAAGTGGGATGAGAAATGTGATAAATCTTTCCAGGAGATCAAATACTATCTATTGACACCTCCAATGCTCATACCACCAATACTGAACAAACCATTGATCATGTATATCTCAACAACATCAATAGCACTATGTGCTCTTCTAGCACAACATGATGAAAATAGAAAGGAAAGAGCTATCTATTACATTAGCAAGACCTTGGTAGGCTATGAAATTAACTATTCATCCATTGAGAAAGCATGCTTATTAGTGGTTTTTGCTTCAGAAAAATTCAGACACTACATGCTATTGCACCAAATCAAGCTTATTGCAAAGATCAACCCATTGAAATACCTATTATCCAAATAAACTCTCATTGGGTGAATGGCCAAATGGGTGATGATCTTAATTGAATTTGACATAGAGTATGTGGAGCACAAGGAAATCAAAGGACAAGTGATCACAAACCAACTAGTAGAGGCACCTATCTATGTAGAGAACTCTTTGATATCTAAATTCCTTGATGAATTAGTGTTCCTTGTCAATCTCACAAATCAATGAAAAATGTACTTTGATGGATCATTCACCCAACATGGATCAGGGACCAGTATTCTCTTTATCACCCCTCAAGGTGATTGCATTCCAAAGTCATACAGGGTATCATTTCCCTATACTAACAACACTGTTGAGTATGAAGCCCTAATCATAGGCCTAGGGATAGTAGTTCAATGGCAGATATGATCAAAGTCTATGGTGGCTCACAACTAGTTATCAACCAAGTCAATGACGACTATGAAACTAAGGATGACAAGATTACTCCTTATAACAAGATGGCAGTAAATCTCAAGGACCTTTTCATTGATATAACTTTTGAGCAGATTCCTCGTATGAACAATCAAGCAGTAGATGCTATGGCAACAAATGAATGGTGGAAATTTAAATGAAGAAGAATTGCTTGATTGGATTGCTACTATGGACAATCACTTTGAGAGTGAAGACATTTTAGATGAACAAAAGGTCAAGGTGGAAAAGACTAAACTCAAAGGTCATGCTCTTTTATGGTGGGACTATCAGCAAGCAGAAAGGAGAAAATAAGGCAAGTCAAGAATAGTTTCTTGGGACAAGATGGTACAAAAACTAAAAGGTAAGTTTCTTCCAAGGGATTATGAAGTTCAATTGTATAAAATATTGCAAGGTTTGAAACAAAAAGATCTAGATGTCAAGATTTATATAGATGAATTTTACAAATTAAGTATAAGGTTAAAAAGGGATGAGGATGAAGTTGAAAAAGTGGCTAGATATCTAGGTGGCCTTAGATTCAATATTCAAGATGAACTTGTTGTTGTGAACCCAAAGATTGTTGAATAATGTTTTCAATTAGTAATCAGGGTGGAGGAAAAGCTCAAAATAAGGCAAGAGAAATCTGTTAGAGGAAGAGGTACTAGCATAAGAGGGAGAGGAACAACCCCTACAACAAGGCAGCCAAATGAGGAACAATAAGAAGCAAATAGAGGTAAGGAGCAAGGTGTTGATGCTAAAGGAGGATTTAGGGGTAGAATATTTTAGTGGTGGTAGAAATTATAATACTTTTGCAGGGAGATGTTATAATTGTAATCAATATGGTCATCCTTCATGGAAATGTCCTGAAAAGTTTGGTAGCTCATCAACTGGAGAAAAGAGGACTAAAAGGAGAGCACAAATAGTACAAGAAGAGGAATGTGAGAGTAATCATCCTACAAGTTTACATGTTTCTCCTGAAACAAGGGAAATGTTGATGATGAGGAAGACTGTATTGAAGGCAGCCAAAGAGGTGGAGCCATTGCAAAGAAAGAATCCTTTCAAGACCACTTGTAAGTGCAAAAACAAGGTATGCAAAAATTTTATTGATACTGGATCTACTGAAAATAAGGTGTCAAGTGAGACGGTCAATAAAATGAATTTACAAAAAACTCCTCATAAGTTGCCCTATAAAGTGTCTTGGTTGAGTGATGGGCAATCTTTGTTGGTCAATGAACAAGCAATTGTTGAATTCTAGATTGGAGGTTATAAAGATTAGGTAGTTTGTGATATCTTTCCTATGGATTCTTGTCATTTACTCCTAGGTAGGCCCTGGCAATATGACAGGTGTGCATTATATGATGGAAAAGAAAATACTTACACTATAGTGAAGGATGGATGCAAAAAAAATTTGACTCCACTTGTGGATGATGACAAGGGTAAAGACAAGGTAATCGTGTGTGGAAAGAAAGATATTGTTTAGCTTGTAAAAGAGGACAAAAAGATGGATGTTGTTGTTGCTTTAAAGTCTTAGAATGTTGGGACAATAGGTGAGAAAGTTGCTTCAAGTTTGTTGACAGTGAATTGGAATAAGAATGTATTGGTTGGTACAATGGTGTGCCCTTTGGTTGAGTGCAAGATGAAAGAGAAAGTGATCTATGTAGGTATTGTGAGTACAATGAGTTACAAGGACAGTAAGATGGTGCTAAGTGTTGGTAGGACAGGAAGTCTTATGACAGAAGTAAAGCAGCAGAGTGCACAAAGAATTGAGGACAAATATAAGCATAGAGATGAGATAAAGATGAAGATAGTTCAAGGAACTTCTAACAAAAGGATTTTTGTGAATGTGAAGATAGTAAACATGTCTGGTTTTGGTCAAGGAGCAGATGGAAGACCATCATCAGGTTTGAATGCAAAGATGAAATCACACACAGTCAAGGATGCAGGGCAGATTACAAGGTCAATGTATATGAACCAAAGAAATGTGTTTACAAGTCAGAGAGTGTGTGGAGCAGAGATGAAGTGTGGAGGAATAGAGGAAAGACATAACTCATGTGATATAAGTTCTCTTTGTGTGGGGTTGAATGGTGGAGGTGCACCTAAACACATGAAGGTTACAAATGTTGGTCAATGTGTCAAGTAGTGGTGATAGGGTCTTTTTATCATTAGAGGAGGCCTATTAATACTAAATAAGGTCTAATAAGACCATTTGGTATGTATTAGGGTGGTTTTGTGTTATAGGTGTCAAGTTAGTAAAATTTGCACAAAAAGGATATAAATGTTGTTAAGGCAAAAATTGTCAAAAATGCAACTTTGGGGAATATGAAGATTCATGATATTTCAAAACCAAGTTAAGGTTGTTGGTTGGTTAGAATATGGATGTAATAGCTATAAAAGCCTCCAAAATGGCTCGAACAGTTGTTGATGATGATTGTATGAATTTCCCATACTAATAACAATGTTTATTCTGCAAATTCTCTGTGATTTTGAACTTTCTAAAGACTGTACAACCCATACAAATTATAATATGCTCTAAAAATCCTTGTAAACTAGAGTAGAATGTTTTAAATTTCATTAGAATCCATTTTGAGGGTCTTTCATTTGGTTTAGAGGAAGAACTCTTTAATTCTCTATACTTATCTATTAAAGGGTAGTAAGGGGTCTATTTGAAGTTGAAATGATATACTAAGCCATTCCACCTACTGTTAAACCTTGTATCTCAGTGGAATGGCTTCTCCTAGGGTAGGTTAGTTGTTTTTGTGGTCTTTATAGGCTGTGTATATATGTTGTGAGAGTTGGGGTGAAGCCCTAGGGCCAAACAAGGTGTTTTCATGTGAAAAAGGGGTATTGTGATGTGGTTTTGATAATATGTTGAAAGAACAGTGTATGTAATGGATTTATGAGTTTGTGCAGGGTGTATTTGAGGTGTTGGATGCATTGTTTAGATAAGATAAGCTTGGGTGTTATTATTTTCAATAAACTTTAGTGTTTTGCATGTTAAATGAGGGTTTCATGGTGCAACGTACTGGAAGTCTTGAATCTAGAAATTGATCATGGAATTTGGTGTTTTGACACATAATTTGTGACTATCAAGTGATTTTGGGTGTTTATCAGGTGTTTAGGAGGTACCTCCTTTGTAAAAGAGGGCTCATTGAGTAGCCTAGAGGCAGGGCAACCTGTTGGTTTTCAATTTTATGTAAAAAGAAACCTTATAAAACCTATTAGGAAGTTGTGTTAGAACCTGTTGAGAGTCTTAGAAGGAGTTTGTTAGGCCTTTGTATGGCCTTCTCCAGAAGATATCTTCCAAGGTTGTGTTTTGAGGGCTACAAGCCTCGAGGAGGGTGTTTGTGAAAAGAGGAGTGATTTGTGTTGTAAGAAGTTGATTCCTTGTTGTAGTCTAATCAAATTGAGTTGGGAAGTGTGTTACCACCACCTTGTTTACATCACTACACAATGTATTGCAATGTGAATTCATGGTAGAACATCTCCTACCGACTTTCAAAATCCTTGAATCTAAATTCATATGCATCGTTGTTGGTCCTGGATCCCCATGGTACCATGACATATTCATCTACCTTAGCATAGGAACCCTCCCATCTGATATCACCTCCAATCTTAAAAAGACCTTTGTAAAGAAGGCATCCTGATTCGTGATCCTAGGCGATACCCTTTACCACCAAAGCATTGAGGGGACATTACTACGATGTCTTAACCAAGAGGAAGCATTGACCACTTTAAGAGAAGTACATGATGGCATATGTGGTTCCCATTCTAGTGGTATGACTTTATCTAAGAAATTGTTGAGGACGGGGTACTATTGGCCAACCATGGAAATAGAAGCTCATCAGTATGTGCAGAAATGTGTCCAATGTCAATAGCATGTAGATCTTATTCATGCTTTGTCTCAAGAGTTGCAACCAATGGTCACACCTTGGCCTTTCTCATAGTGGGGGCTTGGCCTCATAGGAAAGATCACTCTAACCCCATCCAACAACCACAAGTTCATCATAACAACCATGGAGTATTTTACCAAATGGGTAGAAGCCATTCTGATGACCTATATAATAGGGAAGAAAATTGCCAAGTTCATCTCGAATTACCTCATCAGTCGTTATGGTGTTCCATAAACCCTTATCTCAGACAATGTAACACCCTTCAAGAACTAGGATGTAAAAGAGCTATGCCAAAGATTCAACATCCAATATTGATTCTCTACCTTGTATTACCCCTAGGGCAATGGTCAAGTTGAGGCTACAAATAAGACCATTATGAAAATCCTAAAGAAAATAGTCAATGAAGTTGGTCGTGACTGGAATTTGTAGTTAAATCCCACTCGCTAGGCTTATCGAACTAGTATCCACAAACCTACAAGTGTAACCCATTTCTCCTTGTTCTATGGATCATAATCCATCTTTCCTATTGAGGTTGATCTTCCATCACTATGAGTGTCACTATAGAACCTAATCACTGATGAAGAATACAAATTATCTTAGCTGAATGATCTAGAGTTCTTGGATGAGTGTCGTCTTGATGCCCTTAACCACTTGTAAGTATATCAAAACCAATTGAAATGGAGCTATAACAAGAAGATCAAATTTTAGTCTTTCCAATTAGGGGATCTTGTCCTAAAGAAAAATCAAAAGAATCTTCCAGATTAGGATAGTAAGGGAAAGTTTGAGCCTAACTAGTTGGGTCCCTTTGTCATCATAGTAAGTTATGGATCCAAATCATATCAATTGTCAAAACCTAAAGGTGAACCCTTGCGAGAACCAACCAACACCTTGCATCTCAAAAAATTTATGCCTAGTCTTGAAGGATTTAAATCTGAAAAATAGAAGAAAAAAAAAACAAAACAAAATCCAAAAAAATAAGAAAAATGATTGAAAACAGAAAACAAAAAATCATCGTCTAGTGAGAACCACTTCGGTGGCACTTTGGGAAAATAACATGGTGAAAACTTGGCAAACATGCACCTCACATGAATAAATCACCTCCATCTATTCTTTGGCTCTTTATCCTACCATTCTTTGCATCACATCCATCCATCACATTATTTATCCTATTTATTCCATCACCCATCTACATCCATATCATAGCTTGATATTGTGAAGTGTCATATTCCCTTTAGTACTACTTGGTGTATTTCTAAAGTCAACTTGTCCTACATACATCGAGGTAGTCTACTGCAGCACACTAGGGGAAATTTATTATGGATCAGAATGGGTTCTTGTATATCATAAGGTTATTGGAAATATCATCAAAAATCTAAAAAAAATCATAAAACGTTCATCAAAAAACCCAAAAATACCCAAATTCTTGTACAGCTAAAATAAAAAACATTTAAAACACATCAAAATCCCTAAAAAAGGTTAAACATCAAAAATACAAAAATAGTACCTTGTCAAACTACAAGTCTCTGAGTTTGAATGTAGGCAAGGCCATCATTGATGTACCCTCGAGACACCCTAGGTCGGTCCTTTAGGATTTCATCATAATAAACTAACAATCCATCAACTGTTCATTTCTTATCATCAAAATAAGTCAATTCGATCAAACTATGTGGTCTTTGCATATATAATGTAGGCAAGGCTAACCTTTGATCAGCCCCCAAGGCCTCTAGGATAGGTATTTTAGGTTAGATTCTTGGTTGAAACTCTCAGAAAATCCTAAAACATTCAAATATCTTGAAAATTTTTCAAATCATTCAAATATCAGAAAATTCTTAAACATTTGAAAACTTAGAAAACACAAAAAACATTTGAAAATGTAAAAGCCCAAGCATTAGAAAAAATTCAAAAGACCTAAACAACATCAAATATCATAGAGAAAACTCTAAACAGCCTCAAATAATTGAAAACCAAAAACATTCACATAAACTTTCAAAACATAAAAAAAAACCTCAAAACATTTCAAAATACCAAAAACATTGAAATATTCCAAAAAATCCAAAACCATCCATCCCATTTCATTTTCACCCACAATAAAACTTCACCCATAATAAAATGTCTATCATCTTCAACCTTTGGCAAAACAAATAGAAAGCAAGTATTGCAAGTCATAAAGCAAGAACCTGTGTCAAAATCTAAAGTCTAGATCATCGGTAAATGTGTTAGTGGAGTTTGTACCAATGACTTCTCACACACCTCATCCTAATCAGAATACATGATCGACATGTCCTAGGATGAATCCTTCTTGCAACGGGCATCAATATCATAAATCACCTTAGCTAAGTTACACTGGCAAGACATATGGATAACACTAACTGTTTGTCTTTGATCTTTTCTTATGATTTATGTTATTGACCCATTTTGAGGACCTCACGATGATGTCTATCAAAATGCTTTAAAGAGAAAGGAATGAGGCATCGATCATTATCTTTTGTTTTTTGTGCTTGTGGGTATTCTTGTAAAATATTCTTAGCACATACTTGCTTAGTTGTGTGTAGGGAAGTTGTTTGGAGTACATTCTTGACTATTGTGTATGCTTTGGTTTGATATGTTATAAGCTTCTAAACTACATTTAGACGAGGTTTCCATATGTCAAGGTGTGAACAATAACTATCCTATCTATTTGCAGATTCAAAGTCCATTACACTAGATACAACGTCATCCTGGTTATCAATACCTTGATGCATCGTCTCTATGTGTTATATCAAAAATAAGGAATGATAAAAAATCTCAATCCCAGGATATAAGAAAATCATCATCATGCATCATGCATCTCCATCTCTAATAAAGTCTCAGTGGATTATAGACCTGCTATACTTTTTGAATCTATCATCAAAATCAATGGTCAAATCATTCATCTTATTTCTTCTATCTTTTCCCTGAGCTAACCTACTATCATGACAGTCAACAAAAACATCATCAAATGCATCCATCCTATATCCACAAATCATCAACATTCATACATATTATTATCATAGCATAAACATACATTGCACTGTCATGAACATCTACATTATCCATACATCCATATGTATACATCATCTTCTCATAAAATTGCATAAGAAAGTACACAAAAAGAAATGCATCCATATCATTTGCATAAGCATAATATCTACATATCATAGTAACCATCCCATAACATACCATGAAAATATATTGAAAAATAAGTCCATAAATTACATCATGTATCACATATCACATAAAAGAAGTGCATCCATACATAGGCATATCACATCATATCAACATATCGAATCCGTATAATGTCATATATATATCAAAAAATGACTACAATGGTATAATATTTGAATCAGTGTATGTATATCTATCAAAAGTATAATATCCATGAGGCTATCAAAAATGATCCCATGAATGTATATCTATATAAATAATCGGGAAAATAATCAAAAAAGTGTTTATAGGCCAACTAGCCCTGATGGTTGCTCGATTCCCCAACCTATCTATCTAATGGTTGATCCTCAACCTAGGGATGTGATCCAATCCTCTATGAAAAATTTGGTTGCCTCATCATCTAAGGGACATCTCGATGATAATGCATAAAATAATATGCAACCTCGATTACTTATACCTCTTTGTATAATCGAGCAAAAACTATTTGTCCTTGTGATGCAGCTATCATAGCCTCTAACTGTTGTTGCCGCCTGACCTCTGTACATCTCAAGGTCAATATAGGAGTTGAACAAGACAATGGAATCCTGGTCAAGAACCTCATGACAGGCATCATATCCTGCATCAATGTCATAAATCATGCGCTCATCATGTATCAACAATCACAAAATTTTCCATACATCCTCCAACATCACTATTGACTCATCGATGGGTAAGTGGAATGATGAGGTCTTGCTATGCCATCGCTCACATCGCACTGCCATCATCGCCAAATGGGTCTGCACGACATGCATGTAGGCAACATACCACAAGCTGATCTCTCCCAGGTTCTCCTGTTGAAGCTCCAACAAATCATGAAGTTTGGATAGCATAGTTAGTCGGTGCTCACAGGACATCAAAGGCTAAATAACCTCTTGCACCCACAAAGCACATGACGTTAAAATTCAAAAAAATTGGCTAAGTTTGGAGTTTTTATCCCCCAAAATGATAAAATCATTGCTATTTACAAAAGCGTCGCTATAGTCCAAATTCCAAACAGCGATGCTACATACATTCAAATTACAAATTGTGACTAGCATCACTCATCACACCTGTGTCACCATTTGAAATTTGGAAACCCTAAATCTAAATTCCAAATTGAGCAAGTGCGTCATTATTTACACCTGTGTCATGATTTGAAATCTGGAAACCCTAATTTCAAATCACGAAGTGTCACTCATTATAGTAGCATTTCTAAAAATGAAAATAGTGTCACCAATTCTCAAAATAGTGTCACTATATAGCAACACCGCCCAAACCCAAATTTCAAATTGCAATAAATACACTTAAAATTCAAAATGCAAGGAAATTTTCAAATTGCATACTAGTGTTCCTATGCCTGGTGTCCTCTACTACTCTTGAACCTAGTCAGAAATGTGTCATGGGAGAGCGCATTGTGCCATTTTTTAGGAGGTCAGAGCTCAAACTACAAGAATTATCTTAGGTGTGATTGCACAAATGAATTGAAAGTGACCATCCATTACCTATTTATGCCTAAAAATTAGGATTTTTTTCCCTAAGTTAACCATGCAGCTAGGGATCTCATGAATTTCATAAATCTTGCCAAACTAAAGCTTATTTTGCATCATTTTTTGCATTTTTTGGCATTTTTTTGCATCTCATAGCCTTTTGAGACAGCTCGGGCAGCATTTTACCTTTGTCAAAAAATCAACCCAAAATTCAAAAAATTTGTCCAATTTCTTGATGGGGTAGGGAACTAGCTTATTTCTTCCGCTAGGGAAACAATGGCACATCTAAAAAAAATTTTAAAAAAAATTGATCTAAGCAGCAACTTTTAATCTGAAAAGTGTTAATCTTTGAACCAACGTAGCAGGTACCTCGCTTCAAAGAGGGGAAAAATGTAGACACTTAAAAATGTCTTGAATGATATCATACACTCGAATCAAGTATAATAACATCATTTCATCTTGAAACCCATCGTCTTTTCACTTAATTGATTAAATTATCCTAGCTATTTAATTAATTATGTCATTTACATCTATTAACCTAATTAATTTAATCAGGTTAATTCACCACCTTTCATGCTAACACTTTGTCCTGTTAAATTAAATACATCTAATGATTTCATTTAAGTTCCTAATTCTTCTTATTTAATTAAATAACTCTAAGTTATTTAATTAAATATCATTCCACTTTCCCCCTTTTCATTAAATCACTTTATTTAATGAATATCATGAAATTCCTCTAATTGCATAACTAAACATTTGTTTACTTATCAATTACCTAATTAATCTAATTCCCCCCACTTTCAAGGGAATATTCCTCCTTTGCACATTCCTCCAAAAGGGGATATTCCCATGGAATATTCCTTCCCCTTTTGCACATTAAAACTTTGTTTTAATTTTCTAAATATCTATTTTCCTCACCAAAGAGAATATTCTCTCTCCTCACTCATTTGAAAAAAGGAATATTCTCTTTCATCCAGGTGAGGGAGCGGTGGATGGAAACTCTGAAGTGGACAACAATGATGACGATCAAGATCTTTTGGTGTTGTGGAAGGATTTTATCCTTCCCCTCACTTGTGTTGTTGGCAGTTGGGAGTTTTTGCTTGATAGGCTTCTGCTGGCGATTTTTGGAGGCATGTTTTGTTGTTTACAGATGGATATGGGTGTCCTCCTTATTTGTGGTGCTACTCTGTGGACCTATGTTTGGCCTCTCCTAGTGCTAGGAGTGGTGGTTTCTTTGGAGGTTTCTTGTCTTGGTGTTGTTTTTATTGGCCAGTTCTTGGTCTCCAACCAACTGTTGGGCTTTCATACTTATAATCATGGTTTGGAACCTGTTATGGGTCACTAGCCCCTACTGTGGTGCAGAATTACTGCTCAGGTGGGAATATTTTCCTCTCTTTTCCCTTTTTGGTATTGTGTGTACCTGCTCTGGTGTGCATTGATGGTATATCTTGTGAGAGTAGGTGTTTCTTTCTTCCTTCTATTCATGGTTGTTTTGTCTTGCTCTGTGTTGCTTATATTTTATGATTGGGGGTTGTTCCAAATTGACCCATTTGTAGGTGTGGGTGTTTGGTTTCCCTGTTGGGAGTGCTCTCTTTTGTTGGTTATCTTTCTGCCCTCTAGTGCTCTGTTTTCTTTGTTCCCCTTCTTGGTTTTGGGTTGGGTGTGCCTCTGGAGGTTATTCTTCAATATTTTTTCTGATTTGGGGGTTTTTGTGGAGTGGTTTTTGTCCCTCCCTATTGTTGTTGTAAGTGTGTGTCTTGAAGGAATAGAAAGGTCCATTTTAGTTTGGTTGGTTTAGATCCCGTTTTGGGTCTTTTGGAGGGGGTGAGTGTCTTTCTTGGAAGATATTTTATGTGAGTTGGTTCTATTATCTTGGTGGTTTCCTATATTTTATCTCAAGACCCAAATTTTCTTGAAGCTTATGGATGTCTTTGCAGTGTTTATGGTTAGGCTCCTATTTACTGAGATTGTGTTGGTTCTGCTTTGTTCGATCAAGTTCTTGTTATTAAATTTGTTCTTGATTCCTTTGGATGCACTGTGGGCTAGGTGGGTCTTAGATTTTATTCCATCAACCTAGATGTTGTTGTTGTTGTTGTGTGTTATGTTCATTCTTTCTACTACAATCTATGTCTTCTCTCTAGATGTTGGGTCTTCTTTTGAGGTGGAGACCTCTCCTATGGAGGTGGAATCCTCTCCTTTTTGTGGTTGAGTTGTATTCTATTGTTGAAGGTTGGCTCCTACATCTCCCATTGAGGTGGAGACCATTCCTATTTAGGTGGAATGTTGGTTTGCAGGAGTTTTGTGGCTATTGTGGCAAGGATGAGCATGTTTTTTTCTCCTATAGAGGTGGAGAGAACAACTATTTTTAATGGAATATTGATGGAGCCTTGAATGTTTATGGTGACTTCTCCTATAGAGGTGGAGAGGAAGTGTTATTGGGCTCCATTTTTTTTGCTCTTGTGGTTGTTTATGATTTGGTTGTTTCAACCAATGGTATGGAGAGTCTAATTTTCTTGATTGACTAGTTTATTGCTACCTAGTAGTTATAGGTGGTATCTTTGGGTTTAAGGTCCCTGCCAAAACCTAGTTGTAAAGGGTTGGGTCCCTTCAAAACCCATGGGTTTGAGTTCCCTGTAAAATCTTATTTTTGTGGTTTGCAACTGATTTTTGCTGCTTGTTTGGGGTGAGGTTCTGCCTCTATTTCACTATTGGTTGTTCTTGTATTTTTCTTGTGGTAGCATGATCATCCTGGTTCAGGTTTTGAGTCCCTTCAAAACCTATTTTTATATGGTTTCAAGTCCATTCAAAACTATTTTGTAAATGGTTTCGTGTCCATTCAAAACCTGTTTTTCCCTCTAATCAAAACAAACTTACAAAACTTCATGTGCAAGTTAGCTTACAAGACTTCTTGTGCAAGTTAAAAGTGTGTTTGTTTGGAAGCATACAGGCCCTTGATTCTTTCCTTGATCCATGTGATCGTTGATTCTCATCTGTTGACAAGAATCCATGATCCATTTTTTATCTTTTCTTCATCCTTGACCATTGATTAACCTTTTTTATTTCAGCCCTCCATTTCTCATTGGTCCTCTATAAATAGGTCACTATTTGGAGACAAATGCATGCATCTTTTTCAAAGAAAACTCATGTTTTTGAAATCATTCACACTCACACTCATATTTAGCACTTATTTAGTATCATTTTAGCTTAATTACTTGCATTAATTATCTTATCTTCCATTAATGGCTTCCGTGGTGACATAGATGCATTCATGTAGCTTATTTGGTAATTAGGGTTTCAATATTTTTAGCTTAAAATCTATTTAGATTAGCTTTGCACTCACACATCTTGATCATTTTAGCATAAATCATGTTAAAATAGCTTGCATCATGTTCATTTAGCTTTAAATCATGTTTCATCACACATCTCACAATGGTTTCATAAGTTTTCTTCAATAAAATTTATTGAAACAAACTCATTATCAAAGGGATTGGGAAAGGGTCATCATTCCACATCAATGTGACACCACTCCCCCAATAGGATAAGTTTCAATGGATTAGAATAGATGTCTTTAAAGCTTTCATAGTTTAGTATGCTAAGTTCTAATGGATTCCTAGTTTAGTGTTTATTTAAATGATCTCTATTGGAATTGATGTTTAGCAGCATGATTATGCTTTGTATCCTCGTGGATCAAGTGTAATCAACCCATACTAATTCATTGGTCACAATAGCTGGGGGAATTCACAAGGAATTGGTATCCTTCAAAACTAATGATAGGGTCCTATACTTTAAGTGCTAGTCAGTGTTATGCAATATTTTGTTATATTATGGAAAGAAGGTTTTGAATAAGGCATTACAATTGCAATTGTAGAATCCTAAGTAAAATCTAATGCAAATTCAAGGAAAAATACATATTTTGGATATGGATTGTAGAACATTAGATTATATTATATTTCAAGAATACTTTGTATAAGTAATACTAATATTTTTGTCTCATCAAAGAAATAAATTATTTGATAATGTTAAGAAAGTTTTGAGGCCAAATGATAGGCTACTAGAGAAGGGTTCTAAACATAATTGGGATAATTAGTTCCTGCATTCAACCACTATAGTTATTAGTATTTTTGGTACAAGTGTAGAGCCTCATACTTTACCAAAATATGCCCCAAACAAAATTATAGTTTTGGAGATTATGTGGCAATTGAATGAATTTGGTAAGATGAATTTGAGAGCACACGGGAAAAGGATCTCTTTTCCCACCCATAATTTTTTTCTCATATTTCGCAATCACTTCCAAGGAGGGATTGGAGTTGCTAGCACCAAGGTTACAAGCCTACATAATGAAAGTTGAGGAAAAGAGAAATTTGATCTTGAGCATTCCATTGATTAGGTTAGAAGAGGTAGGGAAATCTAGACATTCTACCATGAGTACAATGAGCCAAATGATTTAATTATAATTGTTACTTCTAATGTAGAGGTACAATATAAGAAGATAAAATGGTTAAGTATTCTTATGAGAGAGAGAAAAGAAAACAAGAAGATATCAGTTACATGGGGCATTCATGGAAACTAGTGATACTATCATTAGGACACAAATTCGTTTGGGTAATGTCACTAACCTTGGTTTTAAACCATCTACAATGGCTATAAGGAAAATTGGAGGAGTGCTTCAACAAGAACAAGAAGTAGATCAACTAGTTTGATGACCACTAATGGTAATGAATGGAAGTGTAGATTTTTATCTCCCTCAAGCTATAACAAGTAAATAAAGGATATTGAACAATCATTGGTTGATTATTCTATTATAGAGGAAATTAGTGAAAACATGACTGACATAGAAGAAGTGTAATAAGTTATTTCCTCCCCTCTAAGGATGCAGATAGATGGTGCTCCCCTAAAGAGAATGTTGATAGGCCTTGAGTAGGGATGTGAAAATATAAATGATGTGAGGGCCTCAGCATGAATTGAATTCTTGTTTGATGATGACTTTGTAAGGTCCAATGAATTCAAAGGCCTCCTGATTAAAAATAAAATATAAATTTTCTTGCAAAAGTTGAATAAGGAAAAAGGAAAAGTAGCAGAATAAGAGATGAAAGAAGTAATAAAGAAATTTATGCAATAAGTTGACTTTGATCTCAATAAATTACTCTTGAGGGAAGAATGTTGGTGAATTTAAATTGGTTGATAATACTTATTGGATGGGACATAGCATTAAAATTTTCCTTAGAAGCAATCAGGAGACAAGATGCTAATGAAGATGTATTATCCTATAAAGACCAAGAAAAATAATTATGCTTTGGTTTAGGGTAGGTACAAAATTTGAGGTCTTAGATATTTGGGTAATAGCCCCTAAAAATAGGAAAAGCCTCAAGTGGCAAGGGATATCAATGAGATCATAGGGAACTTAATTATCAAAAGATTAATTGATACCACAACCCCTCAGGTTGCAACTTTAGCAATAAGCACAACCTTATTTAGTGAAGAAACAACCAAGAAGTTACAAAATATTTTTCAGAGGCCATAAAAAGATCACATCAAGTTGATGTAGGAGTATAATAGAGTGAAATAATTATCCCCCATCTTTAAAGCATAACATTAGAATTTAGAACTCCTCAAGCTAGTTTAAGAGATACATCCCAACAAGATAGGGATACTTTCACATTAAGTATTATGGATTTGAGAGAGAAATTTAAGTCAGAGCAAGGAGGAAAAAAAGGTAGCAATAAAGGAAGGAAAAATCTTGTTGATCTATTCAATAATCTTTTGCGTCATAGTTTATCTTGTATTTTGCATAAGCTAATTACAATAATTTGAGAAAAGCATATAATAGCCATGTACAAAATAAAATAAATTTAAGAGATATCCTGAGTACATAGATTCTATAAGTACTACTAATAGGAGGTATGTTTAGTCATACAAAATTTGATCCAAATGCCCTTGAAATGAACAAAAATAGGGGTGAGGGGATGAAAATTAAAAATAATGATGATTAACCTCATTTCTCCTAATTTCATTCAAAATACAAGCTATAATATGCAAACGAGGAACAATAATTAAATCTAACCTAAACAGTAATCAAAAGGAAAGGGTAAAATGTTGTGTACCTATCACCAAAATTTGTTTTTCAGACCTCACTGACTCATTCACCTTATGGTGAATGGGTCCTAGCTAGGGCTCCTGAAAATCAGTTCTAGGTTCTATTCTTCTATGTCTGCACTCCTTGATTCCAGTTGTTCATTGTCAAAAAGCAGGAAATAAAACTTGTAGATCATTTTCCATCATTTTACAACTTTTCTTGCAACTTTTGACAACTTTACAACTTCAATTTTTCTCTCCAATTGATCTTCAACCTAAAACTTGCAATCAAACATCAAAGAGAGAAAAATGTTGTTTGTTAGGGAATAGGGGTTTTCCTTGGTCAAACCCTATTTTGGTAATTAAACCTTGAAATGAATAAAAGCATGAAGGAATGATGAATGAACAACAATGTGTAATAACTCACCAAACCTTAATTGAAACCTTGGAGTACAAATGTGCAAACTTGCATGAAGTGGCCTCAATGAATGTAGATCTTGATTAGAAACAATGCCTTTGATATGCTTGATTGATCTTGAATACTACATCAACATATTAGCTCAAACAACATGCATGATGCAATACACCTTTTCAATATGACAATGGAATCTTGATTGCTGCAATAATCTTATGTTAATCTACCCTTGAATGCCCTTGATCACACTTGCTCATAAATTTACTAGAATGTTTGAAGACTTGAAAATCTCTAGGTGAAACTAAGTGAAATAATCTCTTATTTATACATATCTTAACATTAATTCCCAAAATTAAAATATCAAAAACTGACATTGAATTGTAGATTTGAAATCATTAAAATACCGTCAAAAACATATTCAAAAGGGGGGTCTTAGGTCTAAGTGAGGACCCATTCGCCATAGGTCTTGGGTCCTAGGTCACTTTATTAGGACACACATCGGACAATGTTAAACCTTATGTAAAAATAGGGTCCTAAAACTAAGCGAGGACCCATTCGGCCTATGGAAAATGGGTCCTAGGTCACTTACTAGAGTACACACATCTTCCAAAGTTAAGTGTTGTGAAATGAAATTTATAAATGCCGGGTTTTATCCCTCGGAATTTTCATTTAATTAGGCTTGGATTTGAATTAAAGAGGCCAATTATGAAAAATTGAGCTCAATTAATTAATAAAGCCCTAGATTAATGTGAAAGTGTAAAGGTGCACCTTAAAACATCAAAAACATGACACAATTAAGTCCATTCAATTATATTGGGCCCTAAACTTAATGTGAATATGTAAAACATATTACAACACTAAATTAAGGCAACATTATACTCATTTTATCATTAATTATTTCCAAATTAAGTGTGAAAAAGGGATACTTTTTCCTACACTACAACCCCTATAGACATTTCAAGTATAATGAGCTAATAGGGTTATTAAGTGATATCTTTGCCTTCTAAATCAAATTGGATATACAATTGAAAGAGAAAATAAAATTTTTTGAGGCTTTGGAGGATATTTTGATGCCAAAAATTTTAGATGACAGTGGTGAAATAAAGGCATTATATAATTGGAAAGTGAATTTCAACAATATTTTTCTTACTTTAAGTGCATTAATATTTGTAAGTGATGAAGTTGACTTAGTTTTGTGTAATGTTAGCTTGGATAAGTTGCCAACATTTGATTTAGGCATTGATTGTCTCATCAAGAAAACTAAGGCACTATTCGATGTAAGATAGGTGGTCTACACAAATAAATTTGAAAATATTTTGGTATATCAATGGCCTACAAAAGACATGTATGCATTGTGGTTGGAAAAATATAATGGGTAAAAATGGTTTTTCCATGTAATATATATATTAAATGATTCGCTTATATGTCTTTAGTATGAGACAGGTCACTTTGACTACAACAACATCAAAAAAATTATTAGATCAAATTGTTGAAGGGGTTCCCAGCAATTGTGGATTGTTATACCCATTTTGTTTCATCAGAGTAAAGGTTGTCAAATGTAAAAGTGCCAAATGAAATTTGTTAGCAAGCATACATATTTCACCTTTATAATGGGAATTGTAACTCATTATAAGGGGTTCTAAGAAATTATATTTTGGGTAGGCTATAAGAGTCAATTTGGTGTATTATGGGAAATAGTATATTGTGTATGTACGAATATTTTGCAATAACATTTTTATATTCTGATTGAAGCTTATATGAATACATGTTTGAATGTGTAATAATCTCCATTCTATGATGTAACATTTCCTTTGATTAATATAATCAAATATTAAGAGTTTTTCATGCAAATTTCTTACAATGAGCTATTTTCTTTGTTGTCTTTTTGTTCAAGGAATGGTGTAAATTATTTCATGAAAATAATGAGGATGTTTTTATCACAAAAGGAACATTAAGAAGGATCATATTGTAATCCCTTCATAGGTCACATTATAAAGTAATAGTTTTCAAATGACCATCATAATGTGTTTAGATGTTGTGAATTGAGGATGTATGGCAGTATAACTCTATAACTCTAAATAGGCACCAATCTATCTTTATGCATTCTATCAACCTTAAAATTTATTTCAAAATAATAAATCTTAAGCCAATATTAATTTAATTATGACTATTTGCCTTCTTCAAACTTGGATTTAACAAAATATGTAAGGATATAATAGATCTCAAGAATTAAGTAACTAATCCTAGTTAATTTGTGTGAAGTTTCACATCTGCTAGACACCATTTTATAAATATGTTCTTTAGCTGTATTTGGTGTCATAAAATGGGAACCCACATAGGTTTTTCAAAGCCTAAAGTGCAAAGGAGAGAAATTGTAAAATTTGTCTCCTATTTGTTGGCTAATATTTCAGTTTCTATAAGTATAGGATATGGAAAATATTTAAAATTCATTGAGATACAAGTTAGAGAACCAACAAACATGGTGCTAGGGTGGAATTGACCCACTCCCAAGGAAATTATTTCTTGGTTGCATTTTGAATTTAGTTGACCTAAACTAATAATGTGATAAAATGCAAATCCTTTATTCATAGTCTCCTTCTAGCACCTAAAAATAAAGTTACACAATTGCAAGTGTTTGGGGATTCTAAACTTGAAATTAACCAAGTGAAGGGTTAGTATTCTTTTAATGAACAAATATTGGTAGCTTCTAACAATTAGGTCTAGGATCTAATTGAGGACTTTGGTGTTTTAAATATCAATCTAATTCCTCAAAATAAAAATCTAGCATTGATGCCTTAGCTACAACATCCAAAAATTTGGAAACAACTTCACATTAGAATTTTAAAAAATAGTTGATTTGACCACTATTCCTTTAGTACCAAATAATGTTCATAAATTTTAGGTCTTTGAAGATGATAAACACATCCCAAATTTCATTACCAACTCTATTATTTTAAAGCTCATATTATTGATGAATCTAAAAGAGAGGAGATAGAATCAAATCAAGAAGGGATTATTCAAATCTAAAAACCAATATGATAGTGAAAGGAATAGTTTAGATGGAAATATTGTTTGGCTCAAAATAGATAATCAATTCAAAGAAGATTGCATTTCAATAGGAGATTATTTTCCCTATGATATGGGAGATGAAAAAGAGCTCAAGAGTTCATCCCTTGGTAAAGCATGCATTGTAGAAGAAAATTTTGGTATCATCCAAGACCTAAAGGATTATCATGAGGTTATGGCATGGAGCTATAATGACCTAAAACATGTAATATCTCCATTATTACTCATAAAGTTCCTTTGAATCCCAAGGCCAAGCCTTTTAAATAGAAAAAAAACATTTTAATGCATTCTTAGAACCCCTAATCTTCAAGGATGTCCAAATTTTTTTGTTAAAATGGATAATTTTTCCAGTAAGATTTCAAATTGGGCCACTATTCTTGTCCTAATCTATAAGAAGAAGAATAAAATTAGACTGTGTTAATTTATAAAATTTGAATAGGGCTTCTAAGAAAGATGATTATCCATTACTATCACTCTATAGAGTGCTATAAATTTTGAATGGGTCCCATATGATGTCCTTTTGGATGGCTACTCATGCTATAATAGGGTAATGGTTGATTATGAAGATCAACTAAAGATGAGCTTTATTGCTAAATAAGGAATGTTTACCTACAAAATAATGCCCTTTGGATAATTCAATGTATGGTAAAACTTTCAATGAGCCATGGACATATATTTTAATAAATAATGAGAAAATAAAATATTATTTATATGGATTATTTAACTATATTTTCAAAGAAAATGGGTGATCACATAGCTAATTTGAGAAAAGTGTTATAATAGTGCAAAGAACATGGAATTTTCGTTAACCTAAAGAAATGAATTTTTGGAGTCACCAAGGGGAAATTATTGGGTGATCTTATATCTAAAATTTGTATTTCCATTGTCCCAAAGTGATTCTAGGAAATGCTTAAGATCCCCTTTTCCAACAACAAAAAAGAGTTGAAGTCATACTTATACTTTGGGAAGATTATCTTCATTCTCAAGTTAATCATTTTTTAGATCATTATGCTACTAAATGAAATAATCAAATAGGATTATAATATGGAATGGACCACCAAATCCAAGGATATATTCACTAGAATCAAAAATTTAATTTCCAATGCCTTAAACCCTTACTACACTAGGCTATTTTATATCTATTCTTTCACTTCTAAACATACATGTGTTGCAATCCTAACTTAACAAAACTGGAATAAGTGATGAGAGAAATATAATTTATGAGTTCCTAATTTAAATAAGTTGACTTGAAGTATTCAAATATAGAAAAATAGGTATATACTTTGGTGAGGGAAATAAAGAAATGTATACAATACATTTTGAGAAGGTACTTGTCATCATCCTACATCAAGCTATAAAAATATATTGATGCAAAATGAATTGGGAAAAAGGATAGGAAAATAGGTGACCATTTTATAAGAGTTTGACTTGAAAATATTCTAATGAAATTGGTTTTATGCTAGGTACTTGCATAGGCAATAGTGAAAACTAATCCTCAAATTGTACGCCATCAATATATAGTAGCTACCATCACACAAGATGAGTGGAATGTGGATATAGTATTCTATTTTCTACACAAGTGTCTTAATCACTTAAATTCAACTCAAAGGAGAGCCTTGTGACTAAAATTTAATAGTTTTTCTATCAAGAAAAGATTTTTGTTATCAAGTTAAGATATTTATATCAAAGGAACCATGATGGTGTTTTCCTTTTGTTTCAATAAAGATGAAGCACATCATGTATTGGGAGAGTTTAATAAAATATTTGGAACAAGTCATGGTTAAGGTGTGATTACAATGCATTAATACAACAAGTTGGTTACTATTGGCCTCATATTTTCAAGGAGGTTCATAACCACATTCGTACCTGCCTCACTTGCCAAAATTTACCTAATAAGGAAAGGAATCTAATAGTACCATTATATCCTATTATAGAGGTATAAATATTCACCTAACAGGGCTTGGATTTCATTGGAATGATAAATAAGTAGTCATTATTAGACTATAGATAGATACTACTACAAATTAATATAGAAGATGGACCAAATCTCAATCATGCAAGAAGTGTAACACATAATTAGTAATTAAATTCCTTGAAGAACACATCAACATTGGGTTTGGAATGCCATTTTTTCTAGTATGTGACATTAAAATTATCATTTACTTCTCTTAAATTCTCTAAATGTGTACATGATAACAAGGTAATTCTTAAATTATAGTCAAATTATTATCCCTAGGGTAATGGTGTAGTTGAGTTTTAAAATAGGAACTTGTTAGAGGTTATTGAAAAATTACTTGATAAGAATCCTAAGGAATTTCATGGTTAGTTATAAGTTTACTTTATGGGCCAATAGGAATAGAGTCAATATTGCCCTAGGCACTTCACCTTATAATTTAGTTTATGGTCTAGATCATATCTTTCTCCTAAACCTTCATATTCCCACTTTATAACTTATGAAAAATTATTTAGAAATAGGAGACAAGATAAAGGTCATGTTATTGAACTTAGTGCAATTCAAAAAAAAGTGAGATGCAACCATGGAAAACTTTTCCAAGCATCAAGGAATAGTCAAAAGTTGGTTTGATAAAAGAGTTAAGGTAAAATCCTTCTAGATTTTGGATTTAGTTTTATAATGGGATAAATATCATGAAAGGACGGGTGAAAATTTTACTAAATTATTATT
The DNA here is from genome assembly GCA_007258455.2 of Sequoia sempervirens. Taxonomy (NCBI): domain Eukaryota; kingdom Viridiplantae; phylum Streptophyta; class Pinopsida; order Cupressales; family Cupressaceae; genus Sequoia; species Sequoia sempervirens. Next base: position 81,817,407 of record VDFB02252616.1, on the reverse strand, counting down.
ATAATTCTTTAAAACTATAGATATTTTGAGTAACAATAACTACATTGTCCAAAAATAATTGGAGAAGTCATCCCATTGCTTATCAATGGGAAATTTCTTACACATTATTTTAAATCCTAGATTGGGGTGGAGTCTTCCTTGTACATAACATAGGTTGTCTTTTTCCCTATTCATGTTTGTTTCTATCCTTTTCATTTTCCTATCTTTTTGTTTATTGTTAGTTGTTTTTTGGTCAATTCTTTTCTTGCTCCATGTTGTTGTTAGTTGGTTAGTTTTTATTTTAGTTTATTTTTCATTTGTTCACTTTTAGGTTTTTAGTCTCTTTTTGGAATATCAAATTGTTCTTTATTTTTTTCCTCAATTATGGGGTATCATTTTTCTATATGGATGTATTATTATGGAAATGGGTGGTTACTAAGTCATAAGTAAGGTGATATTAATGGTGGGTATGTCTTGACTTAAAAGACCTTTATTATGGTTATTAGGTTAGTATTTCTAGTTTATACTACTTATTCAAAGTGTAAGTGTATTATCTAGTAGGGGACAATGATCAAAAGGATTGATTAGAAGTGTTGAGATCTTGTGTATTTAACATATTGTAGAGAAGAGGGACCAGCTGCTCCAGTAATTTAGGTCACGAAAGAGTCCTATGAAATAGACTGCCCTAAACTACCTCAAGTTTACTAAGAAAATTGGAAAGGTTAAGATGTTAAGGTCGAAAAGGAAGAGTGATCTACTTGATGCTATCCTTCTTCTAAACAAAATGTTCCATAGGGCCAAACGAGCTAGTTTCGAGGGTTCAATCTGTTGCCCAGACAACCCATTATCTAAAGATGACAACACAGACTACAAAATCCAATGCGACGTGCCAGCGTCTCAAATGTGCACTGGTGTTTGTACAGATAGAGGGTCTAAGAAATAGACTAAAACACCAGAAAACCAACTATTAGACTGACTAATGGATTCTTTTCAATATGACAGAATATTGGAAAAGTGTAGAACTAAAGTACAATAAGAAGATACTACGTCTACACTAAGCTAGAATTGACAAAGAGAAAGTGAGAAAAGAAGACCTTTCTACCCATGAACTGAATCTCCAAGGACCTCCACATGAAAACACCTACACACACAAGACCAAGGTAAAATGTTGGGGTTATCTTTAGAGGAATACCTCAGTTAGTCCCTCACTTTGGTGTTTCCACCTCCATGGACAACCAAATAGAAATATTATGTGGAAAATTATGTAGGAATAGAAAGGAAATAGTGCTAAGATAAATCACCAACAACATGTATGCTACATAACTACACAAAATGATGTGAAGAGAAGAGAAATAACAATGAACAATATCACCTTCACACCCATGAGAACTCAAGGCAAGTGGTGGAAGGAGAGAGCTTGTAAGTCCTCCAACAACAACGTTGTCACAATGAATAGAGTATAGGAGCCAAGAACTAGTAGCTTACAACCACAAAAGAGTGATGTAGATGCATGAGAGTGTAATACCCCTCTGTGTCGGTTGTTTTGGACTTGTGTGTGTGTGTGTTTCATTGGTTACTGTGTTATTTGATTGTGTGGAAAATATAATATGTTAGTAGTCATGTTTAAATAATTAATCAATCATAAGTGATTTGCAAGGTTATTTAAAATATGATTAGAAATTAAAATAATAATCAATTAAATTAAATCAAATGATTTAGAGCAAATGATCAATCAAACTAATTCGTTAAAAGTAAAAGTGATATTATTAGATAAATTGATTTAAATTGTTATGAACAAGTAATCTTGAAAAGATAATTATTATAATAAGAAATTTAATGGATACTTATTTAGAATCTTGCAAATGGTTGATTTTAATTATTCTAATGTGGAAGTAATTAACAAATAGTGTATTGTGAAGATAATGAATATATATTCAAATAGAAGTTCATTTTTGTGGAGTTAAATTTATTTAGTTTAATCAAAATGCTTGATAAAAGAAAATGAAATATAAATACTTGAAAAGGCAACAAAAGGAATTAAAGGGATTAAATATTATTTGGATTTATTTCTTGAGTTGTGACTTTTGGTTTTCACTGGAGAATATGAAGAATAAACAAATATAAAACTCCATCTTTTGTGGATTTGAATGTAATAAAATTTCATTTTTGGAGAAGTGACTTTTGGTATTCGCGGGAAGAGGAATTGAAAGGATTCCTGGGCATAGAATTTATTAAGGGTTTTTCCTTGTTGGAGGGATGGTTTTTTCGAATGCTGGAGAAATTTTATTTCCAATCATTTTTTTTCTGCCCTTAGTTTCTTTTTCTGTTCTCTGGAGAAAATTGGTGAAGAGGAAGGAAGATTTGGATCTGTTGTTGAAAGATTTGCAGCAAAGGAATTAGTACAACAAGAGGATCAAAGCTTCTTCAATTTTCTGCAAGCGAAGGACGCCAGGTTCCTTCTTTTAATTTATTTATCTTCTGTTAAAATAGGAATTGGTGCTTGTAAATGAAATTTGTATTTAGGGTTGAAAATTAGATAATGATAGGAAAAAAAATAAAAAAATCTATTGGGGTTACAGTTTAATCAAAGGAAATTTTAGCAGGGAATTGGGGATTGTTATTTGATTAATGAAATTTCTGGGGTTTTTATTGCAATCTGGGAAATGAACAGCATCCTGTTATTTCATTTTGTTTTAAAAAAATTTGTTATTGTTTTGAAAACAATTACCTTCCCTCGAATTTCTGGTTCATATATATATATATATATATTTCCTTAGAAAGCATTTTATTTCAAACATGCATAGTGAATTTCATGTGAACAGTAATTCTCTGTTACTGTAATATTCAAACCTCTGAAAATATATATATATACACATATTTATATATATATATATATTAGATATATATATATATATACATATATATAAATATATATATATATTTTAATCGAATGAAAATTTGAATGGAAATTCAAAATTGTTAAAAAAACCCGTCGCACTGTTCATGCCTTTTATTTTTGATTTTATTCATATATTAATAAAGGCTGTGTGGGGGATGGCCTCGGCCATACCCACCACACTGCCTTTGGGCGCAGAACGGTACCGTCGGTATCGTGGACAGTCTAGACTGTCCACGGCAGTCCTTTGGACTGCCGTGTGTAGTCCATAGACTCCCCACGGCCGGCGGGGTCCGGTCCTCTATGCCAATGTTTTGGGATTAAATCCCAATTAAATTTTAATGTGTTTGTATATAATTTTTAATATGCGATTTCTTTATATTAAAATTTCTGTGCGGATTTTTATTTAGATATATATATATGTATATATATATATGTATATATATATATGTATATATATATATGTGTATATATATATATATGTGTATATATATATATGTATATATATATGTATATATATTTGTAGATATATATTTATATATATATATATAGATTAATTTAATTATTCTGGTTGCAGTATTATTAATTAATTTCACTGTTATTTAAAAAAAAAAGAATATATATATATATATAAATCTACTGTTTCATTTCTGTTAATTTAATTGTTAGTTAAACAAATGTTTAAATATATTATGTTCTGTTCTGATTAAAATTATATTTTCTGTAATTTATCTGTTATCTAGAAAATAGATATTTAGATTCTGTTTCTTTTCTAATTAAAAATAAAGCAGGAATTTTTACAAGGAAAATATTAGTAAAATAGAAAGAAATCTGTTTTATTGATTTGTTAAATTACAACTTGGAAAGGATATTGTTAGCAAAAGAAAAATCTATTACGAAAGTAAAACAACATTGTTTATTTCATTCTTGTTTAAATGTGAATATTTTGGGAATAGAATTTATTATGGGATTAAATAAGTTGTTCTTTTTATATTTCATCTTGTAGTATTGTTGGATTCGTAGAACAGATCTTTTCTCTTTTTACATTCCCTCCTCAAAAAGAATTAAAATAAATATAAATGCGTAGTGGTTTTTAAACGTAATTGTGTGTGTAAATTTATTTAGATAGATTTAAGATTTTAAGGTGGTAAGTTCTAATATGTAGTTTATGTATGTAGAGTATTGTTATTATTGTCATTTTAAAATATAGACAATTGGTCTTAAATGGTTTTCACGATTAATTTAAATATTGGAAGTGAATGTTAAGTGAGTATGATGAAAGGGGAAATTTAAATGTATGGGTATAGTTAGAGATTGATTAGGGTAATTTCAAATTGGATAGCTTATTGGTGAAATGGAATTTTAATCTTTTGAAAATTGACTTCCCTTATATTCATTTAATGATTGATTTGTAAGTACGCTTTATGGATAAGACTTTTAGAATACTTGTGATGGTTATCATGAATTGTTTTAGTATGGGTAAGTTGTAAAGTTATTTAGTTCTGGTCATTAATTGATTGGTTAATAAATATTGTTCTCGATTGAATTGTTGATTGATGTTTATTATATAAGTGTTGTTGTGGAGTTGTGAGTGGTTGAGTATTTAAGGTGTTCTTAAATTTGGTGCCTTGGATGCCTGGTTGAATGCTTTTACCTTTGTTGTTGAAGGATTGTTTTTGGGTGGTTCCATGTTGGTGTGAATGCCTTTGGAGGTTAGTTTTGATTCAAGGAATCCTTTGTCTTTTAAATTTGTGGGGCAATGTAATTGGGAATTTGTATTTTGTTGATGAGTTGTGGGAGGTTGACCTTCTTGGATTTCTGATTTATTTTGTATCAAAGTTGTTTATGTGGTTTGGATGGGGTGGATGATCTTATTTTAATGGATTCACTCATTATTTTTGAATTGGAAATAGTTCTGGTGGCCTTACAATTATTGTTGTCATTGCTATGTGGTTGTTTTTATGAAAGTGGTTTGTGTACCATCATAAGGGGGTTCTAGTGAGGAGAAAATTGAGGTCTCCCATGGAATGCCTAGTTGGTGGCTTTTGGTTTTATTAAGTGATTTTGTTTAAAGGTTGATTTTCTTTTGCGTTCCCTATTTGAGGTAACACCATTGTTGATTTGTGGATGGGTCTTGATGAATCTTCCCTTTTTATGGCTTTTCTGAGTTACTCTCTTATTTGAGGAAATTTTATCCTTGTGTTGGATTTATTGGAGAAATACTCTTGTTGCTTCACTTTACCCTCGTTTGTGGGTTTTCATTCTTTTGGCTTCCAGAGGCTTGAGATGATTGATATTATATGTTCTCTCTTTTTATGTGTCTTGATGTGGCAAGTGTTTTGGTTGCATGATTTTACAAGGGTTGTATGGGAATTGTTGAGACTTTGATTATGTATTATAGCGAGATGGGTAATGCCTCGCATGCTTTTATGATGTGATTCTTTGTTCAGGTTATGATGGTACAACCCTTGGTTTTTATGTTGTGGGGTCTCTAGGGAGAGTGGCTCCTCGTGGGGGCCGACGCCCTGTTTAAGGGGAAGGGCTCAGGATAACCCACGAGTGAGTTAGTAAACAAGTGAAAACCTAATAATTAACTTAGGAGGGTTGGGTAGTAATATCATTATAAGATTAATAAAATGGATGCCTCATCTTCATTAGTGCTTCCATAGGCTAATGGAAGGCTAAAAAGGCCGTGGTTGGCAAGGTCGTGACCTCATCTTCACGAGAGGTCTACGGCTCCGCATGAGTCACCCTATGGACCGGCGCCTCCAGTTGGGAGGAAGAGCACAGGACAGCCATAGATGGGACCGGCGCCTCCAGTTGGGAGGAAGAGCATAGGACAGCCCATGTAGGACTATGCGATGACACTCTCCCCTAGTTGCCCATGTGTTTTACTTTATTGAGTTCCTCTAGAAGTGGGTTATGGGAGTTGTTTTAGATTGTTGTTTGAATTGATTTAAATTGATTTATGATTATTGCTTTAATGCATCTTTAGTATGTTTTGTGGTCTTGTATGATCTCATTTATATTTGATTTATGATCTTGTATCTTATGATATTGTGAGATGATGTTATTGTATTGTTTAATTAAAATTTGGAGTTGTATCATGTTTATTAATTCAGTTTGATTTGGAAGTATCTTATGATCATCCTTTGGTTACTTGTTTACTGATCATTGCTTTGTTTTATGTGATGGGGTTTATGACTTTAAGTTATTATGTTGACTCTTGGGTGTTGTTGATTATGTCATGGTAATCCTTGAGTTTTATGATACTTTTGTATGGCATTGAGTCTTGTGGTTTCCTTTTTGGATGTTCTTGGTTGAGGTCTCTTTCTTGTTAGCTCCTAGCATGGGGGGTGGGTCTTCGGACTCACATGGTCGGGTGGAACATGCTAAGCACCCCATTGGGTCCCCAGTCGAGGATCGAGAGGTGCGGATTGGTGCGGTTGCAGCGACTCCAGAGTTGTATCCATCTTGGAGCTAGTTTTCATCTGTTTATTTGTATTATGTTATCTTATGTATGGTTTCCATTTATGTTTGGAAACACTCTTGTATCATTGTACCTTTGTATCATTGTACTGTAATGTAATGTTAACTCGGTGTGGTTATTGACCATGGCAATTGTAATTCAATGTGTTAAGTTAATTATTTATATGTTGTATTTATGTACTCAAATGGTTTCTTATCAATGATTATCATGTATGTGTTATATTTGTTAATGTTTATTTTGTTATGGAATATATCTTTGGATTTTATTCTTTATTGTTGTTGTGTGGATCTCAGTCTCGTAATGACTCCTCGTGTACCCCAAGGGATGTATGTGTTAGTAAATCTGCTTAAATGAAATTCATGTTATGACTTAATGTGTTTTACATATATGTTATGTTTAATTTTATTTTATTTTAAAAAATTTGCTGTAATTATTGTTTATTTGTCCTTTGGGGTTCGCACGACGGGGGGTTACAGAGAGTGTGAGAATGGAGCTAAGGGTGAGTGACAGAATGAAGAGGAAGAAAGAAGGAATGAAAGAATGAGATGATAGACCATTAGAACTTGCAAAAGGAGGTAAAAGACTCATTTATCGGCAGTCAAGGGAGGCAGAGACGTTACACTTAATCACCAATGGAGAAACGTAACGCCTCTATAGATTCCAGAGGCAGGAATCCTATCAAGATGATAGTGCAGTGCACGAATGTCCACATGGCGCATGCGTCCTTGACAGGGATTCCTCCACCAATGTGGAAACAAGTTTCCAAGTGGATGGAGAAAGGTGTCAGATGTGGAATCGCATCATTGGATTTTTTTTCTAAGGAGGGGTGATGTAAATGGGGAATTTTCCTAGGAGTGCAAATTCTCTCAATTACATTTTTCTCCCACTTTAGCGAGCATGTGTGTTGGTGTGAATAGGAGGTAAAGTAGAAATAGGTTAAAGAGAATATACCTTAATCATTAAGGAAGCAGATCTTTGATCTAGTATACCCAGATGTGCAGGAGGTAGCTCTATAGGCTCTTGGTCTCACAAGGCAACCTTGATGCAAAAGAGAAAGAGATGGCTTCATAGGTACTCAGTCTTGCAAAAAGTAAACAAAGGGTCTACAGGTGCTCAATCCTAAAAAATTGGTTCCATGGGTGCTCGGTCCTGCAAAAGATGAACAAAGGATCTACAAGTGCTTCGGTCCTACAAAGAGAGTATTTAACAGGTTCTTGATTCTGCAAAGGGGGTGCCCTAGGTTCTCCATCCTGCAATGTTTGATGTGAAAGGACTCCCCAGGTGCTTGGTCTTGAAGAGGTTAATGCAAAGTACCTTATAGCTGTCCAGTCCTGCGAGGAAAGCTTGGTGAGGTGCTCGGTCCTATAAGGAAAGCTTGACAAGGTGCTTGGTCCTCCAAGCTTGATTGTAAAAGTGGCTTCGTAGGTGCTTGGCCATGAAAAGCAACATGTTAAGCTACAAACAAAACATGTTAGGTAGAAAAAATTCACACAGACAGACATATCATAGAACAAGCAATTGAAGGAGGAGTTTTCAAAGGGGTCCCTCGAGAACCCTTCAAGATAACAAGGGGTCCATAGAAAGGGACACACTATTTGAAAAGCACAACAATTTTGGAAAATGATTTTGACATCAATGAATCATTTTGAAAGATCTCTTTCATTAGGGTATCCGATAAAAAAAATGGTCTTTCTCAAAGGCGAGTTTTTTTATTCTTTTTACTACAAATTCATTTTCAAAAGAAAGGTCTCACTAAGAGGGTCCTTGTTGAAGGATGCAATTTTTGAAAAATGTAAAATTTTTAGTAAGGGATTTGTTGGCCACCAAATTCACCTTATTGAAAATTAAAGAAGTAGACCCCCTTAGGATGGTGCATGTGAATCAAAGGAGCACATGACATCCTAAGGAAAGAAAGAACCTACACCCTTTTTGGGTGAGGATCATTGGAATTTGTTGGGGGAGCAAAAAGAAGAACCGAGGTGAGTGGAACTAAAGCAAGAGGAGAAAAAGGAGGCATAGCAGTAGGTGTCGAAGCAAGAGCTAGTTGCTCCCCTTCTGCTTTCTAAAAGGTCACTTGGTTATCTCCCAGAGCCTTTCTTTGGTGCTTATGCATGTGCATAAACTAGTTTCATCAGCTCTAAGAAGTAGAATTTTTTGCCTAAGAAGGGACAGGAGGCTCTTATTCTACCATAGGAGTGTCCTCTATGACCATTGTTAGTGGAAGGGCGACTCCCTATACAGGAGTAGGAGTAGGAGGCATAGGGGTGAAAATGATAGCAATTGGAGAAGAAAACATAGGTGCCTTAGTAGTAGGCCTCTTCCCATTCGTTGCATGAGGGGTAGGAGTGGTAGGAGGTCATAGAGGCCAACACATAGGGGCAACTCCATGAGGGCCCTTCCACTTAACATAAAAAATGAGTCTAGGTACCGTGGGAAAGATGGGAATATCAAACACTTCACACTTGTATTTGTTCCTAGTGTGCACCATCGGTCTCCCCATGTGAGGCATGGGAGTAGGAGCCAAAGGTGTCATAGTAGGGTGAGAAGTGGAAGTAGATGGAACAATAGAAAAATGATATCAAAAGAAGTATCTATGGGCCTAGGCCTTACCAAGACCAAGAGGGTGATGGAACTGATAGGAGGGATCGAGACTCTGTCATGCGTACATATTCTAGTCTTCAACTTCTCACATTCCCCCCTATGTAGAAAGGTTATCAATAGAGTCTCCTCCATTATAACATTCATACAACTTGTGTTGTCAACCAAGATACTAGTTACGATGTTCCCATTGATACAAGCGGGAATGTACAAGGGGCAAGACTCTTTTTTCTTAGGTAGATCCTATGATGTGAAAGCTATATGTGGTGACCCATTTGTAGGTTGGGTAGGAGAAATGCATGAAAATTAAACCATATTTATGTACTTTGAAGGAACAAACTTAGTGGAACCTGAAGGTTTGACAACTAAGTTCACAAAATGAGATAGAAATAGATCAGTGTAACTTTGTAATTCACTATTAGCCTTTTCAATAGACTTGTTAGCATTTTGCTTCTTCCTGTCAAGATGCATGGTAACATCATTGATGCGATCCTGAATCTCATGATGCAAGTGCATGCATCTTTCGATATCATTTCCATGAAATCGATGGTATTGGTAGAATATTTTCTCATCATACCAGTTCAGGTAGGGCTCAGTGAGATGTCAAGGATCTAGAAAAGTTAAGACTTTATCTTTTAATATTTATTTAAAATAGAATAAAATGATTCAAATAGTTTTGTAAAGTACCTATTACATTTGAAGCCCTTGTCATCAGTCGAAGAGACCACATTCACAATGGTATTTTTTTTACTAGAGATCAACACTATGGACTTACCCTCAAATGGGAGCACAAGGAGGATCCCTCAAACTTAGCAACCATCTACTGATACTCGTAGAATGCAACACATAGATGTGTGAAAGAAGGATATTTCATTAAGGAAAATTTCTCCTGCCAAGATCTCTACAAGTTCCCCATGAAAACCATTTGGACATCCAAGTCAAGAAGAGGATTAGAAATCTATGAAAATAATGTTTGATAATGCGCTATAAAATCAACTATCTTTTCATGTTCACCCTGCTTACACCAGATGAGATCTAAGAAGGACATCTTCGGCCTGATGTCTACATGGAATTGTCTTAGAAACTGATTCATGAGATGATCAAATGAGAATATGGAATTGTTAGGTAAGGAATAGTACCATTCAAGTTTTGTGTCCTTAAGTGACTTGAGAAACAACTTAGCCATTAATGCATCATGGTGGAAGAAATCCATACACATGGTATTGAATATGGAAGCATGTGTTTGTGGATATCCTTTACCACCATATTTCTCAAACTTTAGAATCTTCATCCCCTGGGGGATATATATGAGTATTTAGAATTGCTACTAAGAAAAGGATTGTGAAGAAAGAAAGGTTGAAAGATGGACTAAGAGGTGGCTTGGGACAAGTTCGCTAATTGGTTCTACATCTGACCCATGTTTTGCAACAAGGCATTCAAAAAAGGATCAGATGATGAGATAGGACTAGTGGAATCACCAATGAAACTAGCATAACTAATAGACCCACCAACCCCCTTTCTAGCAAGAGCCCCACCGCCCAAGCTAACATTGGCCTCAAGATTACTACCAGGAGAATTAGGAGTAGCAGAGCTAAATCCCAAAGGAAACTTGTTCACTTTGACGACAGGAGAGGCTTCAAGAGCAGAGACTGAAGAGCTTGTTTTATCCATGCTCACTAACACCCTAGGCATTGAGACTTCTATCTATTTCTCAATTGTCTCAGGCTTAGGTCCTTAGAAAACACTCAATTTAGGGTTGTATGATGGGACATGAGTTTACATTATGTTGGTAATACCTTGAAGAAATTCTAGACATACCCAATCCTTATCCAACATATTTCTTATCTCATTAACCACTCGAGCAACCCTAGTCTTGATCTTTTCTTTCCCCAAATAGTTCTCGAATTCTAGAAGCCTTTGATCCAAGGAAAGGAGATGCTTTGTAGGAATCACAAGAGTTTCATCTTCCTCCACATATGAGGTTGTGGGAGAAATGGGAGGAGTAGGGACACATGTGATTTCTTGAAGAAATTTGTGTTTGTTCTCAAAACCATCTCATCAAAAGTAGGAGTTGTGGTGACCTTCATAAATTCCATTTCCAAATGTCACACACTCCTAAAAATGTGCCTAGAGTATATAGACTAAGTTTTAAAGCTCATAAATATCTACAACGCACAAGCTAATAACACAACCCAGATGCGAGAGAAGTCTTGAAACAAAGAAATAGATTCAAGAGGTTCACGTTGGGTTCACCAAAATGTAGAGGAGGATCAAATACTCTAGGACTCCAGGTCACGAGAGATTCCTAAGAAACAAGCTTCCCTAAACTACATCATGTTTACTAAGTGAATTGGAAAGGTTAGTATGTTAAGGTAAAAAAGGAAGAGCAATCTATTTGTTGTTATCCTTCTGCTAAACTGAATGTTCCATAGGGCCAAACAAGCTAGTTTCAAGGGTTCAATTCACTACCCAGATAGCTCAGTGTCTGAGGACAACAACATAGACTATAGACTCGACCATGGCGAATCGACATCTTAGATGTGCGCTGGCGTCCGTATGGATATAAGGTCTAAGAAATAGACTAAAACACTAGAAAACTGACTAATAGATGGATGTTTTACCATACAATAGAATATTGGAAAATTATAGAACTAAAGTACAAAAAGAAGAATATACATCTATGCTAAGATAGAATTGACAAAGAGAAAGTGAGAAAAGTGGACCTTTCTACCCACAAACCGATCTCCAAGGAAATCCACGTGAAAACACCTACACACACAAGAGCAACGAAAATGATGGCGCTATTTTTAGAGGACTGCCTCAGTTAGTCCCCTGCTTTGGTGTTTCCACCTCCATGGACAGCTAGATAGCAATAGTACATGAAAAATGATATAGGAATAGAAAGGAAATAGTGCTAAGAGAAATCACCAACAACTATGATACACAAATACACAAAGTGATGCAAAGAGAAAATGGGTAAAAGCACAAAGTTGTGTCACACTTTATAAAGGAAACGACCAACACTGATCCAACTTTTAAACTTGAATCACTAAAAAGTGGCATATATGTTTGAATTTTGAAATGATGTATACTAGTAAAATATGTATTTTTTAGTATATTTTATGTTTGTATTTTTTTAAAAAAAATTAAAAATGATTTTAAACTAGTTTTTAATAAATTAACACTATAATTTAGTTGTTGATAAAATGCTAAAAAATGAAGTTACATGAGACGTCAAACTTTTTATAGTACTTTTTTTTTTCTTTCAAATATTTTGTGTGTATTTATAACTTGAAACTTTAGTGCATGAATATATTTTTTTCCAATTTTGATAAATATATATTTTTAAATAAATATTAAAATGTGAGTGAATCAAAAAATAGTTGTTTCCATGGGACGTCAAATTTCATATTAAATATTTATCTAAAATGGAAAAAAAAATACCATCTTGAAATAGATTCTTTTATCTAGTGCATCATATTTTTTTCAATTCTTTTTAATAAGTTTTAGTATTTTTCCTTGGCATGGTAATGAACCTAATATTTTGTTTTGATAACCTACTTTTAGTAAAAATAAAAAATAAAATATAAATAGTAATTGAACTATTAAAATAAATATATTTTTTAAAACTACACTTATGGATCTACAAAAGGGTATTTTAATATTTAAAAAAAAATGTTATTTGCATTAATAGGAGTTATTGAAACATCAAGTTTTTAAAATAATTTTATTTTTTTTGTAAATTGAACTCAAAGTGGTGCTCCATTTATTTTTAGCCAATAGGTTTATTTGAAAAAGCTGTGCAAGTATCTAACTTAGCTAGAATGAATCTTATTAGATCATATGTTAAACCAAAATTATTTTTTAGTCAGAAATACTTAAATTCAGTTGTGTTGATAAGTTGGTTGAAAGTGTGACACAAATTTGTGCTTTTACCCAAATAACAATAAACAATATCACCTCCACACCCACGAGAACTCAAGGAAAGTGGCGGAAGGAGAGATCTTGTAAGTCCTCTAATAATAACGTTGTCACAATGAATGGAGTGTAGAAGCCAAGAACCAACAGATTGCAACCACAAAAGAGTGATGTAGAAGCTTAAGAGTGTGAGAATGGAGCTAAAAGTGAGTGAGAGAATGAAGCGGAAGCAAAAGGAATGAAATAATGAGATGATAGACCATTTGAACTTGCAAAATGAGGAAAAAGTCCCATTTCTCAATGGTCAAGGGAGGAAAATACATTAAACTTCATTACCAATGGAGAAATGTAATGCCTCTACAGATTCCAAAGGTAGGAATCTTATCAAGATGGTAGTCCAAAGCACAAACACCTGTGTGGCACACATGTGTCCTTGACAAGGATTCCTCCACTGATGTGGAAATGAGCTTCCGAGTGGATGGAGAAAGGAGGCAGATGTAGAATTATATCATCAAATTTTTGTTTTCTGAGGTAGGGGTGATGTAAATGGGGAATTTTCCTAGGGGTGAAAAATTGTTCCATTACACACACATTAAAGGTTTTGATAATTATACCAAACTCTAATTTTCTTATTTTGTGTCAAGTGAAAAACTTAAGGTCTTCACCTATGTGGTGGTCACCATGATCCCTAACCTAGGAACAACCTTCATTGCTTGTGAGTTGAGATATATTTATAAATGTGATTGAGAATAAAGAACAAAGAAAATAAAGAATGAAAATAAAAGAAAAATAAAACATGAAAAATAATAGAGAAAAAGAGAAAAATGAAAGTCAAAAGAAATCATATGGTTGTGTGATTCAAGTAACCTTTATTAGGGCTAGGTGATAGCACAATAGTGTGTCCCACTTTTTGGCCTAAGTGGGATGCTCAAAATTAGTATTTTTTAACATTTTTCAGTTTGTGTCAATTATAGGGAACAAATAGTTAAGAATTTAAGGATGATGAAAAATGATAAGTTGTGACATTTTCTATATAGATTCAAGTTATAATTTAAAAAAAAACTAAAGAATTATTTCTATAATTTTTTTATCATTAATTGTATTTTTTATTTTTTATATTAATCTTTTATTGACTGGCATTATTCTATAACACATAAATTTCACTAGAAATTTAAAAAAATCCATGTTTTTTAAAACTATATTTAATTATTCTTACCTAGGTAGGTAATAATGACATATGTACACCTTGACTTGAACTAGAAAAGTGCCACCACTACCTCATCAATACTTGATTGATGGTGAAACATAAAAATGTGGTGACTCTAAGATTGGTGTCCATAACCTAGGGTCATTTCCAAAAAAATTATAAATTTTATTGAGATGTAGATCACAAGGTGTAATAGATTGACTTTCAAACCTGAAGGTGAGCCAATCAAACTTGAATCTACATCTAATGGGGATTGGAATTGATTATAAATATTTTGAAATGATTAAACTAATGATTGCATATGCTCTAATAATAAAAATGCAAGATCTTAAAAACTCACAGATAGAAACAACAATTTACCAATGAATTTGGGAAGTGTTGAGGATAAAAAACCTACTCAGAAAAATTGGTTTTGATGTGTCAACAAGGACTCATTCACCCAGGGGAGAATGGATCTTTGTACAGGGGTCTGGATCAACTTTTTGGGTCGTTTAATACAAGATATGAGCTTTCATTTAAGACAAGTTCACTATCGGAAAGTCGAAAATAAATTCTACAACCTATTCTATGGGGCTTGAAAACAACGATGATAACTTGTGCACAATGTAAAATTGATCCTTCAAGATCTATTTGATTATTATTCAACGTGTAATAGATACACATACACAAAGACAAAAAAAAAAATTCTTTGTATGGGTGTTTGCCTTGGTCAAACCCCAATTTTGGTAATTAAACCTTAATTGAAAGATAATGGCAAAAGATAAGGAAATGATGAATTAACAATGCTTGCTACAAATCACCACCCTTATTTGGCTTCCCTTAGAGGACTCAAGTCAAACACATCTCTCCAAGGAACTTGATCTTTCTTTGCTTGGTTGATTTGGATACTTGAAATGCTTGGATTCTTTAGGATCAACAATGTATATTAGCCTTCACAAGATGAAATGAACACACATAGACTTGAACATAAGGTTAGGGTCTTGCTTGTTGCAAAAAATGAATGATAAATCTTCTCTTGAATGCTCTTGACAAGAATATATTTTTTCCTGAATCTTCACCTCTATCTTGTTAGCTTTCAAACAATAAAAAAGACTATGTATTTATGGGCATTTATATAATTTCCCAAAAATTAGAGTCTAAATTTTGATAATTGAAAATTGAATTTGAATCATTAAAATGGTGCCAAAAACATATTTTAAAATAGGTCTTGGAACTTAAAGGAGACCCATTCACCCAATGGCTCCTAACTTATAATTCTAGGACACTCATATTCCATGATAATTAAAATATTAAATGTATTAATTAAATGTTGGTTCTCATTTCAAAAAACAAGAAAAACAAGGCTTTAGAATACATAATTTGGAAAATTAGAATCTTAATTAAATCCAATAAAATAAGGCACCCAAACATAGTGTGAAATTGTAAAGGTATATAATTTTCTACACTACATTTTTCCCCCACTTTAACTTGAGAGTGTGAACTTACACTCAAAATCACACTGAAGTAGAGAAATATGTGTCAAGAGGGGTCCAAGTGCACAAATGTTAATGTGATAGGATGACAAAGATCAAGGAGGATGATCAAGCCCCTAGAATCCAAGATCCTATGGAAAAAAAAAACATAAGCACAAAGGGCACACATGCATGTAAGGTATGTAGTAAGATAAGATACACAAACATACATATCAAAAAACATGAAGCATACACAATGAAAACACATGTGACAACATAATATATAAATGATGGTGAAATGAAAACAAACATGATGTAAGCACAATGTGAACACAGATAAGACACATGAAAACACACAACAAAACACAAGGTTAGTACTAAAAGAATTCAAGTTGGTAAAGTAAAGAGACCCCAGTCTTATATTGTTTCAAATACCAAATTTAATCCATCATATGATGCTCTCACAAGGATGTAAAATCAATTATGCAACACATGGATCCACTCGAAAGAAAGTTGTATTATCTAAGGCAGCCATGGAATACGTACGCTCACAAGTGCTAGTGCAATTTGGTATACACTAGGTGAGTCCCCAAGACAAAATGAGAAACACACACTAGGTCTACAAGGTGTGCACCCATAAAAAGGTGGGAGATGGGAAAATTCATCACAAAAACTTGTCCCCATAAGTCAACCATACCAAAAGTTATAATCCTTAATAAATTTAATAAGGTGCCAAAAAATGATCAATGCTTCACAAGGCTAGCAATTTGTATTATGCTAGAGTCTCATGGAATAAAATTGCTTCACAAGGCTAGCAAGTTGCATTATGCTACACACGTGGAATATATGACAAGGTTTAAGTTCAAAACAAAGGTAAATAATCAAGATAATCAAAGGGGTTTTACTTAATGCATGAAAGGTCACACCTTAGAGAACAATCACACTTGGCATTACCATCAAGAGAGGACTAGTCAAGGAATAAAATATCATACCTTAGGGAATGCTAGCCATAGCATTGCCACTAAGGAGAAAATCATATGTCAATAAAGGTCACACTCTTGTAGAACATCAATACAAATGTCACCATAAAGAAGACACATCACATAGATCAATAAATCCACGCTTTGAACAAAAAGGTCTCTCTTCCTAAGAGATGTATGTTATCATCACTAAGAAGGGAACATGCAAACAATGAGCAAGAGACTATATGCCCCCCTTAAAATGTCAACATTCTTTCTATGTTGGTATTTTAAGGAGAAAGAGGGGAAGAGGGGATCCTTAAAAATAATGCACACCTCCCAAAACTATTTATCCCTTCCCCCAAGTGTAGAGACAAGGACAAGCACACCAACGACTATCATGTTGTTACCATGAAAAATATGGTTGCACTTAAGATTGTAGAACCATGAATGGTAATGAGCATAATATATAAATCTACCAACGCCACATAGTGATGAGCAACATGATAGGATGAAAAGTATTATTTTTTAAGGGAATTAATTGCATCAACACAAGGAAGAGCACTATAATCCTTAAGATCTTGAATTTTGTTGCTCAAGGCCTGACATTCATTGGTTGAATGACCATGCACTCCATGATATGTATAAAATGAGCTTTTTTTTTAGAATTTATTTCATGCTTTTGGAGGGAGAGATATCAAGCAAGCTTGGAGAAGCCTTGATAGGGTACTCTCTTGATCAATAGTAGAAGATATTCCTTTCTTTTTTGAAAAAGATCTTTCTTGCTTACTAGAAGGTGCTATACATACACAAGACTCTTTAGGTTTAGATTATGAGATTTTGTACTCTCTCAAAAAGGAGGTTGTAAAATCTAATGAACCCCAATCATCACTAAAACATGTGTTTGAAGATGAAACAATACCATGATTGTGTTGTATATTCTTCCTAGGAGTGTTTTATGTGATGAAATTGATGTTAAGTGAAGGTTTCTTTGATGATTTTGTTTCTTTTGAATTACAATAACCAATACCTCTTGATTTTTCTTGTGTGCTAGGTTCAATAGGGACAAAGATACATAGTTCTTTAACACCACATCCTTTTCCATTATAGCCAAGTTGTTTCAAAATTTTGTAACCCCTTCCATAAAGTGCTTTCATTTCTTTTTAGGAAGGAGGTTTGTCATTATCACTTTCATCATATGTAGATGTATTATTTTTGTGTTCCTCTTCTTTGCTAATAGTTGTGGAATCACATGCTTTTGATGACTCAGATTGTGTTGATATTATGGAAACTTATTTCTCTTTTTCTAATTTGTGTGTGATCTTGTAGTCTCCCATAAATGTAGGTGTAAAATCTAACAATCCCAAATCATCTTTCAACAACTTCATCACAAATTAAAGACAAATATCCTTTTCTTCTTTTTGCGAAGGTTCCACTTTTGTAGTTGGTATCAATGTTCTAAGAGGATTTTTCATTCTTGTTTCAATTTGTAAATAACTCTCAGGTTTAGGATCGACTTTTATCGTATAGACCTCATTTTTGTAAGTGTATTTCATTAGACGATGAAGTGTTGAGAGGACTCCATTCATTTCATGAATACATGGTCTACCCAAGAGAATATTATATGAAATATCATGAGGCATGACATGGATAGAAGTTTGAAAACTACCTTATCAACTTATACAGGCAATGTTATCACACCAAGTAGTTGTTTTCCCACATTATTGAAACCACAAATAGAAAACTCATCTAGTTAAATTTTAGTCTTGTCCACTCCAAGTTTATCCAAAAGGTTTAAAATATAAATATTGAGTGTCAAACCATTATCAATAAGAGTACGCTTAATGCCAATCTTGTTAATGCTAGCCACTATCATCAAACCCTGAATTTTTTTTGTATTTCCAATAGCAGCAATTTGGTTTGATGAAAGATAATGTCTAAATTAGGTGAATTCATATTCTCAATCAAAGCTACCACATCATTAGGTTGCATGCTAGGAGGGATAAAAACTTGATGTAAAGCATTTTGAAGCATGCTATAGTAAACAAGTGATGCTTGAATCAAATCTCAAAGGGAGATATTAGTAGGAGTGTTGCAAATTTATTCTACAAGGCCATACTCCTTTCCACTATGTGAAAGTAAATGAGGAGCACTAGGAAAAATGGGTTGAGGAAGTGGTATCGATGTAAGAATGGTTTGTGGTTTCCTATTATTCCTTGTGTTATATGTATGAGCAATGGTATGATAACTTGGTTCATATGAAACATTGTTACTAGTGAGTTGCCTTGAAAATTTTAAGATATATCTTGGAGGTTTTGGTTTGTGAGGTGGTCCTATAATGAGAAGCAATTTAGGAGGTCCAATAACTAAATGGATCTTAGGAGGTTCAAAAGGAATATTAGGTGGACTAATGATTAGAGGACTCTTGGGAGGTCTAAAAGGAGTTTTTGGAGGTCCAATAATCAAGGGAGATCTAATGGTCAATTGTGTGTTCATAACCTCGATGGATTTGTCTTCTTTTTCATGATCTTTTATCAAGGGGGAATCTAATGTCACCTTATTATCTTCATCTAAGAAAGCCACAATACTATCATCTGAAATACATGTATCAATGATATCATCCTCTTGCAACATAATATTTTCTAAAACAAGATTCTCATGACATTCAATGATTGGGTCTTCTAAGATAACTTTGTCACAAGTAGGGGAGATATCAAGAGAAGAACATGTATTATTTTCTTGCTTATCAATGATTGTTTCCTCTCATCCAACAATATCATTCCAAGTATGAGAGGTAGAAGGAGAAATAAATAGGATTCTCATGACACTCAATGGTTGGATCTTCCACCACCAAGATACCTTCGTCACAAGTAAGAGAGGTATCGAGAGAAGAACACTTGTGATTGTCATGATTATCAAGGATTGTACTATCTTTCACCAAAATAACCTCACATGTATAGGAGAGATAGTGGGAGAGGGATTAATGAAAAACAAGAAAAGAGGGGAAATAACTTCATATTCATATGCTTGTAACAAAAATTTCTTAAAGTGCTCAACAAGATTTGAAAATGGAACATGAATTATGATAACTAGAGATTTTTGCAATGAGAAGATGATGTAAACAATTATCCTATCATTCTAAAATACAAAAAATTTCCTAAATTTACAATAAATGAAATAAAATGACACATTTTATTGCACATACAATAATATTTTTTTAGAATTTCAAAATAGAGATTTACCAACGAGAACAAAATGAAAACTTAAAGACAAAAATGTGTGAAAAAGCTTGCAGAAACACCTATACAAGGACAGGTTTTCCCAAGGGAGAATGGGTCCTTGTTTAGGTTCTAAAAACTAAAAAATTGAATATGTAAGTTGATGTTTAAGATTGCTATTTCTATTTGCAAATAGGTTAATCAGTGATTATTTTTCCAATTTTTGGTCAATTTTAGACAATGTAATGTAAGATTCAAGTGTGAAATATAGGTGAAAATATTTTTGACAAGTTTTGAATGAAAATTTCAGATGTAAAATACAATATTTGACTAATTGTAAGATGCAAGATTCTGAAAGTGGTGATTTTATGCCAATTTGAAACAAAACTATCAATTTTTTCACTTGATTTTAGCTTAAAATGAAAGATGCAATGAATAATTTTATATTTTAACCAATTAATTAATGCAATATGAATGTAAATCTGATCTAAATATGACTAAAAAAATCCTTAATGCAACCTATGATGCAATATGGAATGTAATTTTTTGGCTTTTTTATGCTTTTAAAATGCAAAAATGCAAAACAATGTAATGCAAAACCTAGATCTAGGGTTTGAAAGACTTCCAATTTTTAGAAGGTATATGATGTAAGAATTTCAAATTCACCAAAATGAAACATAAAAATGTGGTGACTCTAAGATTAGTTTCCATAACCTAGGGCCATTTCCACATTTTTGTAAATTTCATTGAGATGTAGATCACAAGGTGTAAGAGATTGACTTTCGGACCTAAAGGTGAGCCAATCAAACCTGGATCTACATCTAATGGGAGGATTGTAATTGATAAGAAATATTTTTGAATGATTAAACTAATGATCTCATATGGCCTAATATTAAAAATGCAATATCCTAAAAATTGACAGACGAAAATAATATTTTACCATTAGATTTGGGAAGTGTGGAGTATAACAAACCTACTCAAAAAAATTGGTTTTGAGGTGTCTACAAGGACTCATTCACCCACGAGAAAATGTGTCTTTGTACAAGGGTCTAGATCAACTTTTTGGGTTCTCTAGTACAAGATTTGAGCTTTTGTTTGACACAAGCCCCACTGTCAAATATTCAGAAATAAATTTTGCAACCTAGTTTCCATGGCTTGACAACAATGATGGAAACTTGTAAAATAATACAAAATTTCTCCTTCAAGATCTCTTCAATTCTTCTTCAACTTGTAATCTACACATACACAGAGAAAAAATTGTTTTGTTTGTATGGGGGTTTTCCTTCGTCAAACCCCAAGTTTGGTAATTAAACCTTGATAGAAAGATAATGAAAAAAGGGAAGGATATGATCAATGAACAATGCTTGTTGCAACTCACCACCCTTCAATGGCTTCCCTTAGAGGACTGAAGTCAAAAAAATCTCTCTAAGGAACTTGATCTTACTTTGCTTTATTGATTTGGATACTTGAAATGCTTGGATGTTTTAGGATCAACAATGCATATTAGCCTTCACAAGATGACATGAATGTTGAAAAAATATGTCTCAACCTTGCAATTATATAAAGGTTATTGTTGATTATATATATATATATATATATATATATATATATATATATATATCCTAGTTACAATAATAGGTGTAATATACAATGGCAGCAAGGGGAGGAGTGGGATGTGTGTAAAGAATTTTTTGTTAACTTTTTCAGGAAACTCCTAAAATGGCAGACATACATTAAATAAATGCTACATTGTAAATCTAGACTATTAATTACTAGGTTTTAGATCTAATGGTGGATTTTTTTTTGTCTGTCTTGCCCTAAAATGTAACCCTATTTTATGAGGGCATTATATTACGGTTGCAATAGAGATGATGATGTATTATAAGAGTGTAATAGTAGTCGTGTTGTCTCTAGATCTCTGGTTGGTTATACTCATGTGAGAAGGTTGCTATGTAAGTATATTGTAATCTTTGTGATTTTTAAATAATATATTAGGCAGCTTTTGGGGTGTTAATTTTTTTCATTATTCTCTTCTCAAGATTAGTGTAGAAAGTTGTTTCGCTACCTTAGCTTCTTTACAAGTGGTATCAAAGCCTGATCATCTTTGGTTTCAGTTGTGGGTTGTTGGATTTTTTGGACTAATCCAAGTTTGAGTGGGAGCTTATGTAGAAGATGCTTTGTGATCTTGTTGCAGGAATTTTAAGATGGCAAGTTCATTAGGGAGAATAGAGATGGATAAATTTTCTGGAAATAATTTTGAAATGTGGAAACTAAAGATGGAGGATCTATTAATAGATCAATATTTATGGGTGTTGGAAAGAGACGCTGCACACACTTTATGGTGTTGTCATCGATGGCAACCCTTGTTAGCTAGTCAATCCACACATTCCATTTTGCTCATACCGGAAAACAGATTGAAGATTAGTGTTTTTCTATTAAGTTAGAACAGAGCATCCACTAACTTCGTGTTCTTAAATTCATATGTAGATTTTTTGTTGTTATTGTGTTGTGGATCTCAAGGGAGTATTTCTTGATGTATAATCTGTGTTATTTGAAAATCTTGGTGCCTCATATTGACTTGGGTGAAAGTTAGAAGGTCTGGTGAACTAAAAAAAAATTGTTAGTATTTGGAGGCCAAATTGGTGAATATGGTGTGTCGTGGATATATGAGGAGTTATTGTTTAAATGATTTTGTGGTTGTGCATCTTAATTTGGGGCCACAACATAGCATTATCCGACTCTTATGGATTCACATTGAATATTTTGATGATTTAAAGCTGATAGTTCATGAATATTTCTTATTTTGTTGAAGTCGACCTAAAGCGATCAAATCTCTTGTAGCGGATATATATAGGTGATTGATTATATCATTTTGGTGTGTTCTCGATGTGATTTGATGTGTGTTGTGAATATTAGAAGATTAGGAAAGTGATTAAGTGTAGTTTCACTTGCGCGTTAAGGATTTTTGTAAAGCAAATTAAGGCAGAGTAGAGAAAAGAGCATAACCAGCCTGAAGGAGCATAATCTAAATGTTGAGCTTAAACGAAACTATAAGCAAGCATTTGCAGATGCTAATTTCTCAGTTCAAATCATTGGAAGTATTCCCAACTTTTGTGAGGCAATGATCCTTTCTTATTTTGAGCAGTGAGCTCTAGGCAGTGTGCCTGAATGCAAGTGCATTCCCATTTTGTAATTATTCCTTTTGAGTATACTCAGACTATATTGTGGATTGGCCATCCACCGTGGTTTTTCCACTAACAGGGTTTCCACATAAAAATCCTTGTGTTATGGTGTTGTGGTTGCTTACTTCATGTTTATGCATACTTCTTTTGGTTGAATGTTATCAGTACTTTGTTGATCAAATTAATAAAGCAAAAAATTGCACAACAATTGCACAACATTGATTCACCCCCCCCTCTCAGTGTTGCTTGATTCCAACAATTGGTATCCGAGCTTTGGTCCTCAAAAGAAGTTTAATAGCTTGGGGAAGATCTTGGAAATTTTTTCAATGGATTCAAGCAATCTTCAACAACTTATGGTGGGCCTAGATGATCTTGATCAGTCAAAATTCGATGTCCAGGAATTGAAAGAAAATATGCTAAATGCTAAGAGATTCATTGAGTCATTGAAAGATAAAATCAATAAGTCCAGGGAGAAGAGAAGGGAACTCTGTGATCAGATCAAGCAGGATGACAATAAACGCATTGAAGATGAACAACTGAGTTAGGCCCTAAAGGAAAAGATAGAAGAATGTGAAAAGTTTCCTAGAGAGAATATAGTTTTGAAGCATG
Source organism: Sequoia sempervirens (assembly GCA_007258455.2). Classification (NCBI taxonomy): domain Eukaryota; kingdom Viridiplantae; phylum Streptophyta; class Pinopsida; order Cupressales; family Cupressaceae; genus Sequoia; species Sequoia sempervirens. Next base: position 81,793,900 of record VDFB02252616.1, on the reverse strand, counting down.
AGATGGAATCTATTATGATAAGAATGACTAAGGGGATTGAAGATAGAAAGAAGAATGAAGATAATCTTTCCCAATCCCTGAAAGAGAAATCTAAAGAATGCAACCAAATTACTGATGGATTCATTTAGTTAGAATAGGAGTTAGAACAAACCAAACACAATGAGGAAGAACTCGAAAAGAACATTGTTGATCTTAGAGATGAACTTGCTACTATAAATGAGTACAAGGAGAAGTTCAAGGTTAGCTCAACTAAGCTTGATGAATTGATTAAAGGTCATAGGACTGATGGTGACAAGTGAGTTCTTGGATATGAGGAAGGTGAAATCTCTAAATCTGGACAAAGGAATTCTAGTCAAAGGAGATTCAGACAAGGAAATCAAATGAACAACACTGAAAAGTATCCAGTAAGACAACCTAATACTCAGAGGTTCAATGGCTATTATTTTACTTGCAATAAAATTGGTCATATGGCAACTCAATGTAGAAGTAGAATGAATTCAAATGGTCCATCATTCTTCGATCAGTGTTTTAACTATAACAAGTATGGTCATAAGTCAAATGAATGTAGAAATGTGGTGAGAAACTTTCCTAGAGATTTCAAATGTTATACATGCAATAGATTTGGCCATATTGCTAATCAATGCAAATTCAGAGAAAATCAATGGAACAACTAGTCTGGACAAAGAAATGTGATGTGCTACAATTGTAACAAAATTGGTCATATTGCTAGATTTTGCAGAGGAGGTCTAGTAAATCAAAGAAGAAACATGCAGAAGGATGTAAAAAGAAAAGGCAAGGCTACTACAGATCAGATCAGAAAGCAGATGGAGAAAAAATGGGTAAAGAAGAGTTCCTCTGTTGCAAAAATTGAGGCAACACTAGAATTAGCTTCTAGTAATTCCTCCAAGAATTAGTTTTTAGGCTTTTAGCCTAGGGGGATCTATTAAGAAAATATTTCAAACCCCCTACCGGTGATTGACACCAAGATGTGGTTAAGTTCAGTGATTGCATTGGTGATCCATAGATGCTGTTGAAAAATTAGAGAGAGTATTTATGCAAAATTGAAGGTTTGTAGAACAGTTATCTTTCACAGTGTATGAAAATAGGGTATCTAAATGAGTTAGGGAAAAAGCATTTATTACATAAAAAAGTTAGGTATGTGAGTGATGAAAAGGTCATTTCTATCTTTCATTTGTCACTTTGCACTTTGAGAAGAAGTTTTTGAGCTTTGAAGTGAACTTTGGCGAAATTTGGGAGAATTCAAGTGTGAAGGTGATTCGAAGCTCAAACCCTACTCCAGCAAAAAGGAATTTATCAAGAAAACTTGCAAAACTTTGAATTTATTGAAATGCCTACTCCATTGGTGGTTGAAGTAAAGGATAGACCCTATCCAAAATTTAAATGGCACCCTTTCAATTATGTTGAGACTGAGCCCTTAGGTGCATTTCCGTCTATGTCGTACGAAGTTTTACACATTGAAGATATTAGGGCATATGTTCATGCCAATATTGAGGAGCTAGGAAGCTCACAGTTGTTGAATCTATACTCCAAACACATTGTTGGAGAAGATTTCCATGTCAAGTCTGAATTCAAAATCCTACAAGAGAAGAAATTCACACAGCTTGTGAAATTACCCGTGTTCGATGAAAGCGAATGGGTTCGGTATATCTTGATTCAATTCCATGCAGAATTTATGTGGTTGAATCAACCTTTCAAGATAATGAAAGAAGCTATAAGAGTTGTTATAGGTCTAAATTCTTTTGGTGGTTTTCCTATTTTGAAGTCGGTAAAGAATCAAACAGTCACAGATGCGACTGGTTCAACATTTGATAGAAGAGAAATGACAATTGATAGCATCACTAATGTGGACGTCAAATTTTCCTCGATTGTCATTGGTTATAAGATATATCACTCTAATAGAGAAAATTTTATATTTGGTACCACCATATATGCAGCTTATCAGATGGTTAGGGAGAATGTAGAGTATGACTTGTGCGAATTGCTTTAAAGTCAACTCATGGAGAAACTTGCAAAGATAAAGAAAGACAAGAACTCTTTTAAATATGGTAATCTACTACTATGTTTATTCTTTTATTTCATGAATGAATTTTCAGGAGTCAGGAAAGTGGTTGGCAAAGAGGTGATAAGCCTATTGGTGTTCAAATTAGAGACATGTTATTCAATTTTGGCGACAGTCAAGCTAGGAAAACTGCAATCTGGGGATATCTCAAGAACTTTTAGAATGAAATGCAAGCAAGGGAAAGGATTCCTACTTCTATTGTTGAGAAGTACCAGGACACAATTTTTTTATGGTGGATATTGATCAATGCTTAATGGAAGTAGCTGATCCCAGAACCGTTTGGATTATGCCAATGGGATATGAAGTCGACAAAGGAATCTTGGAGCTATATGCACAACATTTGTTGAGTAAACCTTTGGATCAGTTAGAAGAAAGGTTTGGAACTTATGCAAAAAAGAGCATGCAAGTCCATGAGCAATTAAAGAAGCCAAAGATAGTAAGAAGAGTAAGCAAAGAAGTGGAAGTCTTTGCAGAAAGTATGGGAATATCTGCAAAAGCAGTAAGAGAAGCTAGAAGGAAGAGAGATCAAGAAGATTTTGAATAAGGGAAAGAACCTAAAACTGAATCTGCTAGTCCGACAGCATCCTCTGCCCGAACTAGAATAATAAATTGTATACCCCTATACATTCATGCAGAGAAGTCGGCCCTGCAGAAGCTCAAGACAAGGATTCCAGTAAGAGGAAGAAGAAAAAGAGCATAAGAACCTATGAAGTTGTCTCAAAAAGTGAGGAGACTAAGTCAGATGAAGTTGTGAAAGAAATAAAGGCTACTGGCACTTAGGCTATAAAGGTAACCAAGAGAAAATCTTCTGATGAAGCAAAAAATGCAAAGAAGAAGGCAAAAATTGACAAACTAGGTATGAAAGTTGAAGAAGTTGAGAATGTTGTTTTCAAGGATGGAAACCTCAAGCTCCTATACAAATGGTACAAAATTTTTGATGAATCAGAACAAACAATTCTTGAGGCAACAATAAAACATCTAAATATTTTCAATAAAGTTCTTGAAATTATGTTTGGTTTACCTAAGAGTTTGTATACGATTTTGGAAATAAGGAGAGTAAATGTTAGGACGGAAGAAGAGCATATGAGAAAGAGAATTCTTGCAGACTTATGTCCAAAAATGTCTATTGAGGAGACGAAGTCACTCTTGAACAAAGCCAAGAAGGAAATTAAAAGAAAAACAAGGGTGAACAAACTTATGATTGGTGAAATTGATGTTGTTGCTGATAAAACCAAGAAAATCCTGGAAGCATTTATGTCAAGGAACAAGATCAATGCTGAAGAAGTGAATGTTGAAGATGTTGTATCTGATCCAGTAAATGAGGAGGTGAATGTAGATACTGAGGATATTCAGAATCCTCCTGATGTGGATAATACTAATGTACCTATGGAGACTAAAGCTCCTAAGATTGTATTAGATGAAGGAAAGGAGATGCCAAATGAAGAAGTTGAAGCTCCTAAAGGCAATCAAGAAACAGTTACTAAAGAACTAGAAGGTGAAGAAAAGAACGTTGAAGTCAAGGAAATTCCAATGGAAGCAAGAGACACTATAGAGGTAGTGAAGAGTTTTTTGGATGAGAAAAAAGAATATTTTGATCTTGAGTTGAGAAATTCCCCCATTCATTTATCTACCTTGTCCCCAATTCAGAAAATGAAAGTTGCATCCTTTGTACAAGCAAAGGCTATGGAAAAAATTTTGAAATTCCACATTGAGGACAGTGAATTGTTGAAATTTGCATCTGATATTCTAGAGAGGATCATGCCTACTCATGTCAAGGATCAATCTGGTTTCTCCTCCAGTGAGCTGAAGAGACTTATAAATTTGATAAGTACTCATTTTGAGTCACTTGAGAAGTCAACTTTGGTCAAAGTTTAGGAGTTTGATGTCAAAAGGTTCAGTAGTTTGAAAGGTATGATAGCTAGAGATAATCTATGTTAGCTACCTATGTGAAGAATGTCCATAATGCTCTATCTAAAGGTGGAAAATTTTATAAGACATGCTTGTCTTTGTCAAAACTTACTAAGGAAAATGAGAAGAAGGTTAAGGACCATAAGGAAGAGTTAGCTGCTATTTCTGATGGTTTTGATCCTTTAACTATTTCTGTTGGAACACAAGAAGGTCAAGTTATCTATTTACTTGACAAAATAAAGATTTTGAAGTGTGAAAATGACAAAATTATGGGAAGAGTCTGTGAACTCAAAGGTTTAATTGGTCCAAAAATGGAAACTATGTTGAGTGCTTTGAAGAAAACATAAGACACTTTGGCAATGAGTGACCCTACAAACATGGAAATTGTTGAGATGTGATCTTATTCTCTTTGTGTTCATATAACTATTTTGGAGAGTCTTAATAAGTGGGGACTCAAGCTTGCACTTGTTGAAAACAAATTTTGCAGAAATTTTCAAATTTGTGTAAATTGTTGTACTCATGTAGCCTGAAGTTTTTGTTGAGTTTTTTTTGTATGTGAATTCCCTATGTTTTCCATTGATGTCAAAGGGGGAGAATAGAACAGTGAAAAATGTATATTCATCTAAGGGGGAGCTATAGTTTCGAAGATATTTTTGGAGTTTTGGTTGGCAATGTATTTTTATTGGTACTGATCCGACAGTCATTTTTCACTAAGTGTTGCCATCAATGCCAAAGGGGGATATTGTTGGGAAGAGACATTGCACGCACTTTATGGTGTTGTCATTTATGGAAACCCTTGTTAGCTAGTCGATCTACACATTGCATTTTTCTCATACCAACAGATAGATTGAAGATCAGTGTTTTTTTGTTAAGTTAGAACAGAGCATTTAGTAACTTCATGTTCTTTGATTCATATACAGATTTTTTGTTGTTATTTTGTGTTGTGGATCTCAAGGGAGTGTTTCTCAATGCATAATCTATGTTACTCCAAAATCTTGGTGCCTCGTATCGACTTGGGTGAAAGTTAGAAGGTCTGGTGAACTAATTTTTTGTTCATCGATATTTGGAGGCCAACTTGGTGAATATGGTGTGTCGCAGATATATGAGGAGTTATTTTTTAAATGTTTTTGTGGTCATGCAACTTAATTTGGGGCCACAACATAGCATTAGCCAACTTTTATGGATTCGCATTGAATGTTTTGATGATTTAAAGCCGACAATTCATGAATATTTCTTATTTTATTGAAGCTGACCTAAAGCGATCAAATCTCTTGTAGTGGATATACATAAGTGATCAATTATATCATTTTGGTGTGTGTTTGATATGAGTTGATGTGTGTTGCAAATATCAGAAGATCATGAAAGCAATTAAGCACAATTTCACTTGCGCATTAAGGATTTTTGTGAAGCAAATTAAGGCAGAGCAAAGCGAAGAGAAAAATCAGTCTGAAGGAGCAAAATCTGATTGTTAAGCTTAACTGAAACTATAATCAAGCATTTGTAGATGCTACTTTCTCAATTCAATTCCTTGGAAGTATTCCAAACTTTTGAAGGCAGTGAGTCTTTTTTATTTTGAGTAGTGAGCTCTAAGCAGTGTGCCTGAATGCAAGTACATTCCCATTTTGTAATTATTCTTTTTGAGTATACTCAGACTATATTGTGGATTGGCCATCCACCATGGTTTTTCCCCTAATAGGGTTTCCACATAAAAATCCTTTTTTTATGGTGTTGTGGTTGCTTACTTTATGTTTATGCATAGTTCTTTTGATTGAATGTTATCAGTACTTTGTTGATCAGATTAATAAAGCAAAAAATTGCACAACACTGATTCACCCCCCCTCTCAACGTTGCTTGATTCCAACAATGGGATGCTATTGATGAGAATGTTTCAAGGCCTACAGATCCTACTCAAGCTACTTAATATGATGTTATGGACCGTAAATCCAAGGGTCAAATCAGATTGTGCTTGGAAGACTCTGTTTTAATTAATTTCCACAAGGATACCTCTACATAGAAACTATGGAAGAAGCTTGGTGAGATGTATCAAGCCAAATCTTTAGAAAACAAGATTTTCTTGAGGAAGAAATTGTATTCCTTGAGAATGTATCAGAGCTTGGTTCCTTGGAAAGAAGCTTAACCACTTAATGAAGCTTTGGGATGGCAAGCAAGATCACTTTTGAATGTCCTAGGTTTGATGGAACAAATTATGCTATCTAGAAAATACAGATGAAAGGATATCTGGAGTATTGTGGATATGATGTTGAAAAAGCTTATGACTACTTACACTCCTTTGGCTAATGGTTTGAGTACAACTGATGAAATCAAGGCACATGAAGCAAGCAATAAGGTGAAGTTTGTTCTGAAGAATAGTCTATCACATTTCGAGTTGATTAAAGTTTAAAATCTGAAGACTACTAAAAAAGTCTAGGATGCTTTAGAAAAGATGCACAAAATAGATGAAAAGGTCAAAGAAGCAAAGTTACAAAATTTGGAGGCACAATTTAAGGTCCTGCATATGTCTAAAGATGAGAACATTAAATCTTATGTACAAAAAGTGGATGAGCTGGTAGCTAGAATATAAGGACTTGGTGCTACAGTAGATGAATCCAACATTGTGAAGAAGATTATTAGAACTCTCCCTGATGCATACAATGAAAAGGTATCTGCTATTGAAGAATATCTAGAATACAAAACTTATACTAAAGATTAGTTATTTGGAATTCTAACATCTTATGAGATGAGAAAACCAAATTTGAGAAATGGATCCAAATCAAAAACTCCTTTCAAAGCTACAAGAGCTAAAGATCCAGATGAAGAAAATCTTGATGAAGTAGAAACTAAATTTGTGAGAAGGATGAAGAAAGGTTGACAAGTATGAAGGTAAGATACCCTTTAAATGCTTTAGTTGTGGAGGAATAGGTCATTATGCTTCAAGATGTCCTAAAAGAGTTAAGAGGAACAAACAAAAATTTGGCAAAGAAAACAAAGGCAAAAAGATCAATAGAGAATAATATGTGAATGAGAATGCTAGTATTTTATATTAAGAGTTTGATTATGGAGACTTTGATGAAAATGAATGCTTGTTCTTGGCTATAAAAGATGAACCTACTATTAAATCTAAAAGATAGGTGAAGGAATATCCTCCAGACAAAGAGAAAGATGAAGATACTATAATATTCTCCCTACATGCTAAACAAGAAAAGAACTATTGTGTTATTACAATGGTTGTTCACATCACATGACTAATGACAAGATTAAGTTTTTTAAACTAGAAAAATATGATGAAGGCTTAGTTATGTTTGGAGATGATACTAGTGCTAAATTTTTTGGAATGGGTTCAATAAGTTTTGATGGAAAGCATAATATTGATGATGTTTACTATATTAAGGGTTTAAGGCATAATCTCTTGAGTGTTTGATAGATGTGTAGTAAAGGATATAATATTGTATTTGAGGATGAGAGATGTGAAATCAAGAAAGGATCCGAAATAGTGATTGCCACAGGTAAGAAGTATGAAGGAAATATATATCAGCTTAAGGGTGTTGATAGGTTTTGCTTTATGACTCAGATTAATGATAGTTGGTTATGGCATTAAATAATATGTCATATGAATTTTGATAACCTGGCAAGAATCAGTGCAATGGAAGTCATGGGAGATTTACTAAGGATTATAAAGCCTGTTATTGCTATTTGTAGGAATTGTCAATTTGGAAGTTAAGCAAGAAACAACTTAAGATCAAAGGAACAATCTACTATCGGATTAATGGATTTGATTCATACATACCTCTGTGGTCCTACAAGAGTGAGAAGTCTACAAGGTGAAAGGTACATTATGCTTTTGATTGATGATTACTCTAGGTATACATGAGTTACTTTTTTTAAAGAGAATTCTGATGCATTAGATAGATTCAAGACATTCAAAGCTATCGTAGAAAATGAAGTGAACTTGAGAATAAAATGTTTGAGGTCTAATAGAGGTGGTGAATTCATTTCCCATGAGTTTAATATGTTTAGTGAAGTTCATGGAATAAAAAGATAGTTGTCTACCCCTAGAACTCCTCAGCAAAATGGAGTTTTTGAAAGAATGAATGAAACAATTCAAGAAGAAGCTAGATTAATGATTATTGAAGCTGGTTTACTGGAAATTTACTAGAGAGAAGATATTCGCACGGTTGTCTATGTGTTCAATCAAGTTCAAGTAAGAGCTAACAGTACTAAGACCCCCCTATGAACTATGGTGTGGAAGAATCCTACTATTAAGTATTTCAAGTTATTTGGAAGCAAATGATATATTAGATGAGATGAAGAAAATTTAGGGAAGTTTGATGCTAGAAGTGATGAAGGCATTTTCCTTGGACATTCTACTAAGAGCAAAGCTTACAGATGTTTCAATAAATACTAAGAAAGATTGTAGAAAGCACAAATGTCAAGGTTGATGAAGAAATGAAGATTTCAATTGAAGTTGATGGATATGTATTTGTAGAGTCAAAAAATTGCTAGGGACATTTTCACACTTGTTTGGGCCATTCTTATGGAATTGAGCCTAATATTGCCTTGATTTAGTGTTGTAATGTGCATGACACATTTACATTAGGTCTTGGGCCCTTATGAACTAATGGATTTAAATGGTACCTTAATAAAGTGTTGTGAAATTTTGTAACTCACTTTCACACTTTTCTAAGGTTTTATTAATTAACTAAACGCAATGAACCTCTTTTCAATCAAAATAAACCTTAATCTTGCCTTATTTGGAGTGTTGTAAATTTTTTTAACACACTTTCACACTTTTTTAGGCTTGTCATTAATAATTGGGCTTTCTTATGCTTTAATTGAACCTATTTTGCACCTGTAAGCCTCATTTAATGTATCTTTTTAAGGATAATACTAACACTAATCATTATCCAATCATAATTTAGGTGTTTCAAATTTGAATAGCCCAGATTTTTTGGTCCCATACATTATGTCTGATGGGACTCATTCACCACCTTGTGCGAATGAGTCTCGTGTGGCCCAAAATCAAAATTAATTCAAATTTTTGGCAAGATTTTATTCTCCTAGATTTGATGTTGGCTTCTAGTGTTGTAATTTTGGGAATTCTTGCATAATTGAGTATAAATGCAAGGTTCTTTCACTCATATTTTCACCTATCAATCTAACAAGCAATCAAGAGTTCACAAGAGCATTCAAGCATTCACAAGAGCATTCAAGGGTAGATTATCAAGCATTTTGAAGTAGTATTCAAGTAGTAAACATCATGTCAAGGATTTCATGCATCATGTTTATTATTGTGCTAACAATTGTGATGTAGGGTTTGTGATTCAATAAAATGTTTCATTAAATATCAACATCATTCAAGCAAGAGTCAAAAACCACATCCATTATAGCCATCTCAAGCATATTTATAGCACCTTATTACTAGGGTTTGGTGAGTTGCAACATTGTCATTTATTCATTCATCATTCTCCATTTGTATTTGATTTCATCTCAAGGATTGATTTCCAAAATGGGGTTTGACCAAGGAAAACCCCTATCCACTAACCCAACAACATTTTTCCCTCTCCTTTGTGTGTTATTTACAACTCTAAGTTGTAGATTTCCTAAGGAGCAATATTGGAGAAAAGTTGCAAATCATTCAAAGTTGTCAAAGTTGTCATCAAACCTTGGAGTGCATTGGAGAATACCTAGAGGTGGCAAATCAGATATTCAAATCTAAAAACCAATCAAGAAGGATAGAACAAATAGAGAAGAGTAGGATTAACCTTTGAATCTTTAGAAAAGCCTAACTAGATTGATTCACCACTTCTGGCAAATGAGTCTCAATTCTAGTCAATTTTCAAAATTTTGCAGATTCAGATACCCTTTTAGCAGATTCATGTTCCTACACAGTTTTCTAGATTCAGGACCAATTTTCCCAGCTTGGCGAATGAGTCCTAATTAGCATTAAATTCATAATTTCTAGTGTTCTAGACCTCCATCCAACCATTCCAAGTGCACACATTTTGTTTTGTAGCTTTTTGTATTTTTTTATTCACTTTATTTTTGGTCATTTAGTGTTAGTTTGCATTCAACTAGGGTTTTACATTTCATCTAGCATTTCATTGTCTTTTTTAAGTATAAACTTGGTGGTGAACCCCTTATTAAATCATATTCATCCCCTAGAACAACCTTCTTGCAATATCTCTTTCTCTTTTGCATTGAGATCTCAAGGGTTTGTTCTTGAGTGAAAGTGAAAATTGCCCCTTTTAGGTCCTAAACCCTAAGAGTGGGAAAGCATCCAATTTTCCACCTTTCAATATCTAATGAACCTAACTGTGTAAGAATTGAAGAAGTTGTGGAAGAACAGGAGAAGTAGAATGAAGAAGATGAAGAAGATGAAGAAGCTTCGGTGGTGTCCCCTAAAACACCTAAATATTTAAAAAAAAATCATTCCTGAAGAAAATCAAATCATTGGAGATAAAAGGAAAGGAGTATTGACAAGAAGTAGAGCTATTGTTGATGAGATAAATCTATGTTTACTTTATGAGATTGAGCCAAATACCATAAGTGAAGCATGTAAACATGAGCATTGGATGGAAGCTATGAAAGAAGAACTTATGTATCTATCGAGAAGAATCAAACTTGGGAATTGGTTCCTAGACAGACAAATAAAAATATAATTGGATCAAAATGGGTGTTTAGAAACAAGTTGAATGAAAATGGAGTAGTTAGAAATAAAGCAAGGCTTGCGTGTAAGGGTTACTCACAAGTAGTCTAAGGTATATATTTTTAGGAGAATTTTTCTCCGATGACAAGAATGGAAGCTATCATAATATTTATAGCATTTGTTGCTCAAAGATTTCAAGGTCTATCAGATGGATGTTAAGTCTGCATTCTTGAATGGTGAGATAGAGGAAGGGGTCTACATGGAACAACTAGAAGGATTTCAGTTGTCAAATCAATTATATATGGTTTGCAAATTGAAGAAGGCTATATATGGATTGAAGCAAGCTCATGGAGCTTGGTATGCAAGGTTAGACATATATCTAATTTAGCAAGGTTTCAAAAAAAGTACGACATATAGTAATCTTTATTTTAAAATTGAAAATGATAGGATCTTGATAGTGGTTGTATATGTTGATGACGTTATCTTTGGAGGAAATGACACTATGTGCAAGATGTTCAATGAAGAAATGCAAAAAGAATTTGAGATGTTTATGTTTGGAGAGAAGAATTTATTTCTTCGGCTACAAATTAATCAAACAAAGAAAAGGATATTTATTTCACAGTCAAAGCATGCAAGAGAAATGTTGAAGAAGTTTGGGATGGATGGTTCCAAACTGGTATGCACTCCTATGGTGACTAGTTGCAAATTGAGTATAGATGATGATTTGTTGGTGTGAATAATTTCCTTGTACCTAGCTAATTCATTCATTAGGTAATTAGGGGACATATTCACATGTTAAGTTTACTTAGGAAAATGATTCTTTCTAGAAATCTTAGTTGGCTTATCTAGAACTTATCTTATCTAGCTAGGATGCATCATTTCCTAGGTGATTAGTTTGTTGGTTGTCTGATGTCATAGGATTATGACATTTGTCAACATCATGTTCATTAATACATCTCTACCTTGCCTTTATAAGCAAGGAATCCCATGTACATTTGCATTGAATCAATTGAAGTTTATTCAATCATATTCAACCATTAATCAATCTTGCATTGTGAAGCAAGCTTTCTTGCCATTCTCTCTCTTGTGAAAGTGGTTTTGGTCATAACTATTCTTGGGGGTGTTGGAGAGTCACCATTTACTCCCACATGATTCACCTAAGGTTGATCAGAGCATGTACAAATTTATGATTGGAGGTTTGTTGTATTTTGACTGCTACTAGACCGAATATCGTGCATGTAGTTTCTCTTGTGGCTAAATTTCAAGAAGATCCTAAAGAAACACGTTGCTGCTATTAAGAGGATATTTAGATATTTGAATGGCACTTTGGATTATGGCTTGTGGTATCCTATGGATACTGATTGTACACTAAGTGCTTACATAGATGCATATTGGGTTGTTTGTGTAGATGGTAGAAAGAGTAAGTGGTGATGCATTCTTTCTTGGTTGCAGATTGGTGGCTTGGTTGAGTAAAAAGCAAGATTTAGTTTCCTTATCCATTGTAGAAGCTGAGTATATTGCCACAACATTTTGTTGTACACAAGTTTTGTGGATGAGACAAACATTGAAAGATATTTTGAGAGAGAAGGTTGTGGAGAATGAAATAAAGCTCGAGTGTGTACCTACGAAAGTTATCAAGTGGCTGACATATTTATGAAGGCTCTTCCTAAACATATTTTTGAGTATCTCCAGGAGAAGTTAGGGGTCACTGACCCTTCTTTCTTGAACTAGATGCATATGGATATGCATTAGTCTCATGGATCTAAGGATTTATCTTTCTTCTAGACTGATGTTTTGGTGGCTACCTCTCAGGGGGAGTAGGTAGTGTCATGCATTGTTATTGAAAGAGTATTTTGTTCTTAATGTCAAAGAGGAATCAATGTAAAACATTCTATGCCTTTGCCATTGATGTCAAAGGGGGAGAGAAACATGTGAAAAAAAGAAGAGAGAAGTATCATGTGAAAAATATTATCTACTAAGGGGGAGAAAAAAAAAGAAAAATAATGGAAATTGTGTTCAGAACTGTTGTGTTGTCTTTGATGGTTTTTCACATCATGCGTTGCCATCAATGACAAAGGGGGAGATTGTTGTAAAATTATGAAAGTGTAGTCATTGATGGCAATTGGTTAACTGGTTCTCAACTAGTTGTTATCATTGATGTCATGGATAATGGTTATTGGATGTATGTGTCAAGGATATTGAGAAAATTGTAAAGGAAAAGGTTGTAGGTGTTCAATGGTTGCTCTGATTTTTGCTCCAGGATTTGTTGCTATGCTGATGAGGATCTGAGGTATTGTTCATGGTTGTTGGAAGTTGTTATATCTAGGATTTGGGCTTCTTGATTGTTGTACAATGTGAGTTATGTTCACCAGTTGTGAACTATGTTTTTTAGTGTATCTGACTGAGGTTTGGGAGAAATGTAGTTGCTCTAGATTTCTTCTTATTCAAGTCTTATAACTTGTGGTTTTGGAGTTAAGTTGATATGATTGCGTTGAAGATAATTTTATTATCTAGAAGGATTGGATCATGTTAAGGTTGTGTGTGTTTAATTGATTTATGTGTTTTACACTGGTTTGGCCGACCTTGTGTTTAGCACTACTTTCGAAGCTTATAGAAGCGTGTTGTAGCATGTGTTTGGGTTGCCCTCATTCTAATTCCACCCTAGAATATTTTGGCACTGACATAATTTGAATTTGTAAATGTAAATGGTGTATGGCTGACTTTGGATATGTTTCAAAGTTGAAGATGGTATAAATACAAGATGAGATATTGGTGAAAGTTGTACAAAGAAATAGAGCAAGATATATGTGAGACAGATGCGAATCAATGTGCATGTAATGTGAGTTGGTGCAGATCAATGTGAAGTCTAATTGTTGAGTTTTCGAAAGTAGTGAGTTGAAGGTGTAATCTAACATTCGTGCATGTCTACAAGTGTTTGAGAAAATCCTGTGTTGGCCCATAGTTGTCATTGCACCAAAAGATCAACCTATTAATGCTCGATACAACTATCAGAGTTAACAGATCCACATGAGGCAGTTAATCCATGTCACCAATCCCGAGGAGGGCACTGACCAACTGCCAACAATCTCCCCCTCAGCATTACCTAAGGAGATTCAACCCTGACACCTTTGGCTCTAATACCACTTGTTGTCTCAACAACTTTCCAAGTCTTGTAGCCAAGAGAGATCAGGTAACCTCTCATTTGCACTTTGTAGAAACTATAGTCAGAGCCATCAAACACAGGGATTGTGAATTTGTGTTCCAACAGATCTACCTCAAGCGATTAAGCTCTTCTTCAAGGAACCAAAGCTATGATACCACTTGTTGTCCCACAGTTGTCATTGCACCAAAAGATCGACTTGTTAATTCCTAATACAACTATTAGAGTTAACAGATCCACAAGAGGAAGTTACTAGTCCATGTCATGAATCTGAGGGGGGTGAGCTGACCAACTGGCAACATTGTGGTGGAAATATCTATTGCATTGAGACTTATTTTCTATATGTAACAAATCTCTTCTATCTTCTTTGTATCTGTGGCAATGAGCCCTCCGAGTGGTTAACCCTTGTTGGACAGTGAGTCCTGATCTAGACAATGAGTCCTATTTTGGTAGTGAGTCTTTGTAATTGGTTTTAATATTCTTTATATTGTGAGCTAACCCTCACTATGGTCTTTACCTTATTATATTTTCCACATAAATATGGTGTTATTGTGTATGTGTGTTGCTTTTTAGTTTCTTCCTTTGCACTTAATGATTAATCATATTAGTAGAATAAATAATTTGTGATTGATTTAATTTCTAGTGAAATTTTTAAAGGTCAAAGTTTGTGACAACTGATTCACCCCCCTCTCAGTTGTATTGCTCAAAAAATTTCACATCCCTTTGATAAACTTTGAAATTCTTGTGTGTTGTAAAAGCTAAAAACATCTTGATAGCTTCCATTCTTGCCACTAGAGAAAATGTCTCCTCAAAATCTATTCCTTCAACTCGTGAGTAACCCTAACACACAAGCCTTGCCTTGTTCCCTACTACTCCATTCCCATTTAGTTTGTTTCCGAATACCTACTTAGTTCCAATCACATTTTTTTTGCTAATCTTGGGACAAGTTTTGAATTCTGATTCTTCTCAATCTGCAATAGTTCTTCTTCCATAGCCTTGATCCAATATTCATCTTTTCATGCCTCAATCACTATTATAGGTTCAAAATTAGAAAGTAAAGATAGATTTACCTATTCTTCAACATCTTTCCTTCTTGTCAGTACACCTTTTCTCTTATATCCAATGATTTTTTCTTCAGAATTTTTCTTCTACAAATACTTAGGATTTTTAGGATTCTTTTCCAAAGCATCTTCCTCTTCAATTTGCACTTCTTTTTCTTTAGATTTTTCTTCTTCTTTGCAAGAAGAATCATCTAATTTATATCCATCTATCATCACTGAACTTTTCTATAAATATTCTTCAACCTTGATACTTGCACTCTCAACAATCTTTCTCACTCTCTTGTTGTAGCAACAACAAGCTTTACTTCTAGTAGAATATCCAAGGAAGATACCTCCATCAGAACTTGCATCAAACTTTCCTCAGTTTTCTTCATCCCTTCTAATATAACATTTGCTTCCAAACACTTTGAAGTACTTGACAATAGGGATCCTTCCATACCATAGCTCATAGGGATTCTTTATGTTGTTTTCTCTTGCTTGAACTTTATTAAGTATATAAACAATAGTATGAATTTCTTCTCTCGAGTAAATTTCTAGTATATTTTCTTCTTTCATCATTGTCCTTGCAAGTTCTTGAACAATCCTATTTTTTCTTTCAACCACTTCATTTTGCTGAGGATTCCTAGGGAGAGACAGGTGCCTCTTTATACCATGATTCTCACAAAAGATGTTAAACTCATTTGAGGTGAACTCTCCACCTCTATTAGATCTCAAAAATTTTATTTTCATATCCATTTCATTCTCAACCATAACTTTAAATTCTTTAAACTTTTCTAGAGCTTCTGATTTTTCTTTGAGAAGAGTAACCTATTTCATTCTAGAATAATCATCAATCAATAGCATGAAATATTTGTCACCTTGAAGACTTATTAATCTTGTAGGTCCACAAAGATCTCTATGTATATCAATTCCAATAGTTTGATAGTAGATTGTTCTTTAACTTTGAATTTTATTCTTGGTTTCTTTCCAATTTGACACTCCTTACAAATATCATTCATAGGTTTTGTAATTTTGGCATATCTCTCACAACTTGAACTGAACTAATTCTCACTATCAAAATTGATGTGATGCATCTTCCAGTGCTATAGCTAGCTTACATTAATCTGATTCATAAAGAAATGACCATCGACACCCTTAAGTTGATAAAAAATTCCATTTGTCCTTCCAATGGAAGTCACAATCCCAGAGCCTTTTCTGATCTCACATACATCATCCTAAAACATAAGGTTGTATCTTTTCTACACATTTTTCCAATACTCAAGAGGTTATGACTTAAGCCCTTAACATAGTAAACATCATCAATATTATGCTTTCCATTAAAACTAATACAACATTTTCTACATATCTTAGCATATGTATCATCACCAATTCTAACACATGTCCTCCTTCATATTTTTTCAAGTTTAGAAAACTTACTCTTGTCACTGTTCATATGATTAGAGCATCTAGTGTCAATGATCCAATATTTCTTCTACTATCTAGCATGAAAAGTAGATACAAAAGTACCTTCAGTCTTATCCTTTTTTTTCAGAGGACTTTCCTTCACACATCTCTGAAAGTTAGTGGAATTAGTTTCATATTTTGAAGCCATGAAAAAGAATTTATCATCTCCATAATTAGATTCATCATCAAAAATACTTGCATCTTTTCTAACATAATAAATTTTCTTAATCATCTTACCTTTTTTCTCCTTAGTTTTGTTATTCAAAGCTTTGTTTGGACATCTTGAAGCATAATGACCTATTTTTCCACAATTGAAACATTTGAAAGGTAACTTACTATTGTACTTACCAGTACCCTTCTTCATTCTCCTATCAAAGTTGGCTTCCACATCATCAAGATCCTCCCAATCTGATTCCTTAATCTCCTCTGATTTTATAGCCATAAAAGTAGTCTCAACTTTTGCACCACTATTTGTACCAAATTATCTCATCTCAACTAATCTCTGGTATATTGATTTAGATTTTCAAACTCCTCAATAGAAGAAACTTAATGATTATAAGATCTAGGAAGAGCTCTGAGATTTTTTTTACCACTTCTGATTCTTTGAGTTTTCCACCAATACCTATAATGCAACTGACAACTTCATCTACCCTTTTCATGTAGCTTGTTATGTTTTCATCTTCATACATCTATAAGTTCTCAAACATGATCTTTAGATTCTTCATAGATTAGCTTGTTTGACCTTATCATCTCCTTCATAAATGCTTTCTAACTTTACCCAAATTTCTTTGGTAGCTTTTAGATTCATAACTTTCACTAGTTCAGAATTAGCAAGACCATTTAAGAGAGCATGCCTTGCTTTACCATTTTTTTCATAGGCCTTGATTTGAAAATCAGTACTTGGACCATTTGAAGGCATAGTATATCCATTCTCAATAGACTTCCATACATCATATCCAAGATAAATGAAAAAACCTTCCATCCTTGTTTTCTAGAATGTATAATCTATTTCATCAAACACAAGAATCTCTTTCTTATGCACCATCCTAGATCTACCTTAAGTAGTTAAGATTTCTTCCAAGGAACCTTTCTCTAATACCAATTGTTGAATTCACAAGACAACTGAGAGGGGGTGAATCAGTTGTATCTTAAAACTTCAAAATCCTCACAAACATTCAACTCCACATTAATCCAATTAACCCTTAATATTTTTACAATGTTTTATCATGAAAGAAAATAATAAAAAATTGAATCAAATCAACACCATGCACAAAGAGACACCAAATTTACATGGAAAACCCAAGATGGGAAAAACCACGATGAGGATTAACACACAATATAAAGTAATATCGACACTAAATACGATAGGGCTCACTATCCAAGAGAAAGAAATGCTCGGTGCCATAATAGAAAAGAAGATAGAGAAGAGTGTTACAATGAGAAATCAATCTCAAAAAACAAAAATATCCACCATAGTATCACCAACACCTTCATAGCCTCTCTGAAGAATTGTAGACACCTTGTGCTCACTACATTTTAGCAATATAACACATGAAAGCTTACATTGCACTTTACAAATTCACACCTTACAACTCTAAAATTCACATCATACTCATTTATCTTTTCTATCTCATCATCCCTCAACAAATCAACTCTTATTTATACTATCTTCAACCTTGAAACCATTCTCTAAGGTTAGCTATGCACCTCAACCATGCAAATTCAAATTAGGTCAACACCAAAATATTCTCATGGTGTAAAGGAATGAAGGTGGACCATGACACACCTTATGTAGGACCTAAATCCACTCATATACACTATTCCATGCTTCCACAAATTTTGCAAGTACTATAAACACCCAAGGTTGGTCCTTACATATGTAAACAACATTAAAATTTTAAGTGCATGCTTCCTTTGATCCAACAATAACTTGTAGACAACAAATGTCACCTGAACACAATCTAGAATATTCCACAAACACCCTAAAATCCAAAAATCTCCTTCACAACTTTCACCAGAAGAATGTACACACCCTGTACACTTAAACAACTCTGCCATACACTATAACTTAAGAAACTAACTTCTGAAGCACCAAACCTCAAACAAATTCAACTAAAGAAATATATAAACACTATCAACACACCTTTGGATCCGCAAGAATTGAAACCAATCTACGAAGAAACATAGAGCAAAAAAAATTATCCCATACACCTTTGTAATACATAGTTCACACACTGGTGAACACGACTTCCTTTGCACACCAATCCAACACACTAAATTTCAAATACAACACCTTTGAATACATCTAATCAACATATTCAAAATGCACAAGCAAATCTTTAACCTATAAGAACTGTGGAGAAAAACGAGAACACTACTCTTCAACCCAAAACACACTGCAATTCAATGTTTCCTCTTTTTATCAAATTCTCTCAAAAGCACTTGGAAACCAAGCACCAAAGACACATCCTCATCATCTTCAGTACTTGTTCAACACTATAGAACCAACTACAACCTAGCAACTCAACCATACATCTATAGACATAAGCTTGTCAAAGCAACACTATAGGTTGACACCAATAGCTTACTAAGGGCAACATAATACAACTAATCAAAGCATCATTAGTGCAACTACATAGACAACACAAACAACTACACATCCTCTTGCAACAATCTTCTACTCATCAATGACAACACAATCTTGTTGACATCAAGATAACACCAACTGCTCATACTTGCAACAAATCCAACAATTACCGCCTTTTTTTTTACCCCAACCATCACTTAGTGTAGATTTGTACTAGCTACAAAATGGATTGTTAAGGTTGTAACAACCTCTAAGTAATATAGTGCAACTAATTAGTGGTAAATAAAAATTGGACAAGTTGATATGGGTTGGGTCAAACTCAAGGAAGTACACTACAAAGGATGGGTACAAAGCATAGCTCATTGGGGAAGCACCATCAACTCTTCCTTTGCAACTATGTTGGGATCGGTCATGCTTATTGAAAGAAGGGACTTTTTCTTGGGTTGCAATTAGAGGTTGAATCTTAATTGTTGACATGTTCTAGAAGATAGGGTACTGTGAGACACGTTTATTGTGTAATGTTTAAGGGAAAGAAGATGGGGACCATCTCCTAGTGGGTTGTTACTTTGTGTAAGCCTGCCAGAAGTGGCTTTGTGCAAGGTTGGGATGGAGTGGGGCACTTCCCAATGATACTCCTTATTTGATGCTTGGCCAATTCTAAGGAAAATTTCATTATTCCACAAGCTTTATATTTTAAGCCCATCGATAGTAGTTTAGGAAATATGGAAGGAATGCAATAGGAGGTTATTCAAGGTATGTCAAAGAATTTCCAACCTTCATCAATATATTGGAAGCCTCAATTGTGGAGGTCCTAAACAGTAGGGTAATGACAAAGAACTTGGAGGATTGGGAATTCACAGCTTGGGATGCGAAGATGAGATGCAATTGGAATGATAGGAATTCCTAAGGCTATATCAAAAAAGGTTGTAGGAAAAGCGAGAACCGAGAAAAAAAAAAAAAATAGTCTCCTCAAAGTGGGGTGGTACAAGTTGAACTTTGATGGGGCATCTTGTGGAAATCTGGGCATTTCAAGATTGGGATGTTGCATCTATGATGATAAGGGTGAGGTGGTGGTGGAACGATTTGCTCCTCTACCATATCGTACAAACTCAAAGGTAGAGATCAAGGCTCTAATAAATGGCTTGAAGCTTTGTAGAAGATTAAATCTACAACATGTGGAGATTAAAGGGGATTTTTTTGTAGTTATTCAAGCCTTTAAGGGAGGAGCTATGGTAAATTGGAAGTTGCAATCATTGTTGGACTCAGCGAAAGAGGTGGCTAGTGGATTGATGGAATTTTTAGTTTAACATGTGTTTAGAGAAGCCAATGGAAGGACTGATATATTGGAAAATAAAGGGTTGGATGATGTTTCGATGTCAAGATTGAGAGGAGTAGAGATGGATCAAGGTTGATGCCCTCTTCTTCCTCCATGACTGTTGGGTGGAGGCTTCGGTGTTGGTGTGGCCCAGAGGGGCCTCTTTAGTGATTTACTATGAGTTGTTGGAGTGGAGTTAGAAGGATATAGGGTCAGTAGTGGGCAATCTCTTTTGTCAACAAAAGAAGGGAAATTTATTTCAACAGCGGTGGCTTGGATGAGTGTTGGGGGCGTGGAGGTTTGTGGTGCTTTGGCAGCATGGTTTGATCTTTTGGGAAACCCCGGATCAAATGTAATAATCTTTAGGGTTTAGCATGAATTTTGTTTGTCCGAAACATCTAGTATGGCCACCATGAAAGGGGCTTCATGTATCAATTTTTAGATATCAATAAAATATATTTACCTATCAAAAAATAAAAATAAAAATTCTTTGGAAAATGATATGTTGGTATTTTCATTTTGATATCTTTGACATGTGAAATATAGTTGTACCACTTGGTTATTTTATTGATTATATAGAGGCTTAGTTAAAAATTAAAAAAATAAATTTAAAATTTAAAATAAGAAAAAACACTAAATAATAGAGTGTAGGTTTTGAAATATAGAGCAGATGAAGTGAACAATGTAAGTGCTAAATATCATAATTACTAATCTAGGAAAAATTTATTAAAAATAATAGAATAATTTGGTATATCTAACTACAAAGGTGTTGATTCATAAGTCAAAAGTGTTAAACCGCATGTCAAAAGCACCAAAAGATAGGATGTAGATATTGATCTACATATAAATTAAACCTCAATTATTTTCTAAAAAAAAATATACATGGAAAAAAAAAGGTTAAAATGGTTAGAAATGATACATAATAGGTTAGTTGACGATAACGAACATTAAAAATAGAGAAAATAAAGTAAAAAATAATAAAAAATAAATTACAAAGTAGTACTAGTGAAGTAGTGAAGATGCTAAATAATGGAAGCACTAATCCATAGAGATTAGAAATTGAATGATCCTAGATTGTAACACCTACAAGGAAAATTTTAGTTTTCCTACAAAATAGAGGGTTAAAACAAATAAAAGATAGTCAAACAACTAAAAAATAGCTATATAAAATACACAATGTTAGAAACTTGGAAAACCAAGTGAGAAATAAAATAAAAGATTCTTAAAACTAGAAGCACTAAATGATAGATTGCAAGCACTATTTAGAGTAGAGTTGAACCATTGATCCCATAGTAGAAGTGTTAAAACATAAGGCATACATTTTATTCTAAAATGAAGCCCACATAAAAAATCACAAAACAATCAAATAATTTATTAGAAGATAGGGATGTCTCACTGGGCATGTCAAAATAAAGATAAGAAAATCAAATGAGGAAATAACATAAAGATACAAAAAATAACCAATCCTCTTTACCTACATGATCTTGCTCCTCTAATTGAGCGAAAGTGAAGTCTGCCCCTTTCCACTTAATTTTTTACATACTATGAATGATTGAATTTTACATTTAAGTGTGGATTTCTCTATTCAAACTAGCATAGCAACATAAATAATAATATATTTTAGAGATCAAATTACTATCATAGGATTACTCGCAAGTGGATTGGTGGAAATGGAATGAAGAATTCAAAGTTTAGATTCTTGGTGGGGAAAATGGAGGGTTAATATGTAAGAGAGATGAAGAGTTGATATTTAGTGAGAAGTTGAGGGTTTAGCCTTGTGGAAAGTGTCACAAGGGGAGGCTTAAGAAAATTACATGTGTTTTGGAGAAGAGGGCTAGGTGTTCTCACACATGCTTGAGCACACATTTAAAGTCCTCATTAGTATGACAAGTGAAGAATATTTTCAAAGTATAAGAGATGAGGAAATCAATGAAGGTGACATGTGGGAGAAAGGGGAAAGTGTAGGGTGGCTACACATGTGTGGGAGAATTTCACACATTTGTGAGCAACTAATGATGGGTCAATTCAAAGGTTGAGTTGGAAGGTGATGGAGACTCCTCCATGCTCACATAAGTCTAAGCATTGAAGAGGTGGATACGTGTTGCATGATGACAAATTTAAGGATTTGTGAGAGTATTAAATTGAAGAAAACAATAGTGAAGGTTAGTGAAGGAATTAATTAATTAATTAATTAATTAGGATTAGAAGAATTATTGAGTGGGGGCTATGGTTGAATATATTAAATTAATCAAACTTAGAAGAAAGGGGAAAGATAATTAATTAAATATGACTTAGTTAAGAATAGAATTAATAATTAATTAAATAATTATTTCTTTAATTAATTATAGAAATACAAAGAAATGGTGAATTATAGGAAATAATTAAATACATATTTACTTAATTAATTGCATAGTGAATGGCCAATTTCAAGGTATCTACAAAAAGAATGCACCTCAACATGTGCTAAGAGTAATAAAAAATGATATTATTGAAAACAACATAAACAAAAAAACCTACAATACAATGATTTCATATGCCCATTTTAGAATGATATGGTGAATATTAGAAATAAAATAGGACAAGAACAATTCTCAACAATTACATCCTGTGGGGTTTGAACCTTGATGACAAGAACAACAAGACAACTTAACCATCACACCATACCCACTATTAACAAATAAAAGTATAACATTACACAAATAAAATAACAACATTTAAAATAACCTGAATTAAATTCAAAATAGATATTCTTTATATACTCTCACAATCAAAATTAATTAAATTTAAATTAATTTAGAATTTTATTATCACTCTTATTTAATTAATCTAGATTATCATATACAATTATATGCATATGATTATATTCATTATGTCCTAAAACATTACTTTATATACTCTCACAATAATATGCAGCATTACTTTGGATAAAGGGTAGATGAATATATATTGCGTTGGATTGTTTCAAAATCACTTACCACTGAAGGAAAGAATAAAGCTTAATAATGTTAAGACAAAGCTATCCTCAAATCATATCACAGGTATGAATTTTCTTTTCTTTTAATTTTAAAGGTGTCAATAAATTTGTTTACCAAGTCTTTACAGTATTACTGTCTTGAGAAATGTACATTAAATCAACCGCATAATGGGATACACTGTCCAGATTAGATTTAAAAGCTGCATTGTGTACCTCACGGTGTAAATATGATGTATATATACACCGTTAAATTTGTGGGACGCAACAAATTTTATTAACTCTAAAGAGTTATTCCTCTAAATATTTAATCGAACTGTTACGAGATTCGCTTAACTGCTTTAACGTGTCCCTAAAAAAAGAATTGATTCCAACTTAAAAGAGGCAAGCATTTTAGTGGGTAACTCAATTACAATATTTCATTATTTTTTTAGTATTTATATACATCTAATCATTTGAATGCAGACAGTCTCATCTGCTTCATTTTTCTTTTAATTATATCATTGTTGTAGTCTGTTTGTGTTAAGTTTTGGAGGAAATGGATTATGATCTGGTTGACTGGAAGATGATACTTGCTCCTTCTGCACTTATAATATGTATGCTATGGGATATTGCATATGACGCAGCCAAGGACTTCTGGAAAGGAAAAATATGTTGGCTCGAGATATAGAAGCTGCTGTTTGCCGACAATAGTCCCTTTTGTGAATGTATATGTTGGATTTCATCTAATGCCCATGATGTGTGGGATTTTTTTAACTCATTTGTTATTAGTTCCTTCTAAGGCAGGTTACTATAGTCTTCGTTAGATAAAAATTAAGTTTTCAATTCGGTTAAATGACCGATTACATGTTTCTGTTTTCAACTTTAAATTGTTTCGTTCTATATAAACTTTAGTTTCCTTCCTTATTAAAATCTTTAATATTATAAAATTCATTTTTTTAAATTAAATTGTGTTTTAAATTTTAATTATTATATTTTAAATTAATAAATATAATTTGTCATTCAATGTTATTAGATTTTTATAATCTATATGAACATTATTTTTGTTGTTTTAAAATTTGATTGTCTGATCTATCATCAAGATAGAGAGCTGAAGGAGATGAAAAATGATTAGTTGCAAATCTAGTTAGTTTAAAAAGAGAGCTAGAACTGTGAGAAGAGAGACAATGAGAGGAGGTACACACCACGAAGGAAAGCACTTAAAAATTAAATAAAAAAATAGAAAATAGAAAATAAGAGGAGACTCACCTAAGAGGCAAGCAATCAATAAATATGAAAAGATATTTGATAAGGAATAAAATTAGTAACACATAAAAGTGCTTAAAATTTAAGAAAGCTTAAAAATAAAAGAAGAAACATAAATTAATTACTAATAAATATATAAATAATTATTAATACAATTATAAAGTATAAAAAAATTTGAATGCTATTAAAAATCAATTTGAAAATTATGTCAGTTTGATTATTAAACTTGGAATATAAAATAAGAAACATTATATACATTAAAGAAAGATTATGAAAAGCAAACAAATACCCAAGACGATCATAAGATAATTTTTTTACTCAATTATTAGAACTCCAAGAATAATTATGTAAAGATTAATAAGAAATAAAATTACAAAATATAAAATACAAAGATAAAGATTTTTTTAAAAATAAGATATAAGATTTTTATTAATTTTTTACAAAGGTATAAACAATTCTATAATATTTTAAGATAATATATTTATATGAATTAATTAAAAAAATATTAACTAACCAAACATTTTATATATCCCACATCTATAATATAAATAAACTATATGATTATAATAGCTAATTAAAAATTAATTTAAATGAGACTATATAAAACTATGATTATAATATACTCATATAATAATTAAATGCAATTATAATATTCTAGCATAGTAAGTTGATAATTATACCCTTATATCACAAGACGGTTGAAATGTAAACTCTTTTAACTATATCACGAGACTATGCAAAACCCAACATATAAAGGCTCTTAATTATATCCTTTATTACATTCTTGAAACCAAACTAGAGGACAATAGCTTAGACAAATATTATCTTAAAAAATCAATAGGAAATTTATAAGAGGAAACAAATATATCATAGCATAACTAATAAAACTTGAATAATAATAATTCCATACAAGCGAACCATGGAAAGAGTATTTTAAAGATACAAAGTTTTTTCTCTAATAAAGACAAATTGCCAAAAAAAAATTAGTTTTAAGATTATAATTATATATATATATAAATATAGTTTTAAAAATTCAAACATAATTAGTTATTTGTTTATATTTAAAAAAAATTAAGATGTATATAGTTTTATGAAGATATATGAAAATGAGAATATAAGGTAATTTTTAGGAAAAAAAAATGATGTAAATGAATTTTAAATAAAAATAAAAATAAATATAAATATAAAATATAAAATATAAAACATAAAAGAAAATGAGAAATATATAATAACAGGTATAAATAATTTGAGGTTCATCCCATAGTGTGATGGTAAATTAGTCATGGTGTTGTGGCCATTAGGGTTCAAACGTTTGTTGGACTATTGTGATCACAAGCACTATGCCTACATTGATCCAATGTGCTTGCAGGCTTAAACCACAACATTGAGGCTACTAATGGTGTTCATGTCATGTCATAGGCATAGGCCTATGTTGCTTCAATCCCTCACTGGGTTGGTGTGCTTGTGAGCCTTGTGCCCCTATTGGGTTACCGTGCTCATGGGCTTGGTCTATTCACTTGTGTCCATGCCAAGGAGGAGGTCCCCTATATGTGGCCTCCCCTAGATTGGGCTAGGCTAAAAATATTCACCTTCTTGGCTCAGGTCAGACTAAAAACTCTCAAAGTACCAATAAAAAAGGGCATAAATAACAAAAATCAAATGAAAACTCATACATAATCAAAGAATATATGAATATATAAAATATATCAGGAAAGGACCCTAAATTTTTAATCTGGAAAATATATTTTTAATAAAAATTTGACTAGGAAATTATTACAAAACATTATAAAATGCAAGATAAGAAGATTAATTTTTTAATACAAAAAATATTCAAAATATTGAAGAAAATAGAAAGAATCTAAGAATTTGTGTGTGTGTGTGTGTGTGTGTGTGTGCATGCATGCGTGGTGTGTGTGTGTGTGCATATACATATGGGTGATCCCACAATTATGAGTCCCACTTTTGGGACATTTTGATTTTTTCTTGAAATTACATATATTTTTTAAAAATTTAATTATTTAATTTTTGAAGAGTTCTAGATCTAAAGGGTTTTAATTTAAGAGGGTTAGATAAGACCCTCTTAGATCAAACCCTCTTTGATAGATCTCGTATAGTGTTAAATCATGCCCATAATGGAGTCTCCTTTAATTTTATTATTATATATATTTTTATTTCTTATGAATGTAGCTTTTTCACCAAAGATCAAGGTTTTTGTTTCACACATGCAAAATAATAGAAATATAGAGAAAAAAAAATATAAAAAATATTGTGCTCTAGGTATTGATATCCTTGTTTCAGAAAAAAATAAAAATCGATATATACAAAATAAGTTATGTGCTATGGAATACACCATGTACAAATTATAATTGCTTTGAATTTGAAAAGTAATTTAAAACAAATATGCAACAAAAAATTATGAAAAAATATTCATACACTAGATTTTGATGTTACAAATATATATATTTTTAAATATACTTTTATCTTTTCTATAAAAAAGGTTATGTGCTTTGACATAAACATCACTTTTAAAAAATGTTATTTACTATAAAGAACTGATGAGCATTAAAGAGCAAATAAAAATAGAAGATAAACACACACAAAATAAGACACAACACGAATTAGGTGGTTCACCATAAATGGCTACATCCACGGGAAAGCAGGGAAAACTTGTATTATCAGTTATATGATACATGGACTGTATTCTTGTATTTATACAAGAGTTAAGCTCTTCGAATACGAAGAGATTGGAGAATACGAACGGTCATGTGACCGTTGGGCTTCACATCCCAACAATCGCCCCCGTGAAGTCCAATCGGCACAGCCATGCACTGTGTCATCCCCTGCATTTCCATCTTCTCTTCACATCACAACCAGGCCCATTGAAGATTTTAACTTTGCCAAACTTTGTTCACGAACACTGCGAATCAATCTTCTCCAGACCAAGTCAGAGTCAACAATATGTTGCAGTTGGACCAGTTTGCAATAATCTGATCTCGCGCCATCAACAGCTCCCTTTTCATAAACTTTTGTTCTTCATGCGTCTCAGACCAGTTAGCATTGCTCCAATCCTGCCATATATACCAACTTCCAGGTGTATCTATAAGCTTTTCCAAGGGCTTCACCTCCCCGGTAGTCGTCACCAGCACACACAGAGACTCCACAACGTACCTCCAAATTTCAATAATGTTACGAGGAACTAAAAACACCCTATTCTCTACTAGTACTTCAACCTCATCCTTGCTCACGCCAAGGAAAAACTTTAACCAAACCTTCTTAGCTAGAGCTTTGTCCCATCCAAACTCCTTAGAGAGAATTACTTTTGGAGGACCTTTGTCAAGAGGCCTTGCTTCA
This sequence comes from Sequoia sempervirens, assembly GCA_007258455.2. Lineage (NCBI taxonomy): Eukaryota > Viridiplantae > Streptophyta > Pinopsida > Cupressales > Cupressaceae > Sequoia > Sequoia sempervirens. The sequence goes on along the minus strand of VDFB02252616.1, from coordinate 81,766,136 downwards.
AAATAAAGCATGTTGGGTTGATTTGGACACTTACTCATTACAATATAGACTGACTTCTCTAATACAGTTTCTCTAAATGAGATGACAGGATCAGAGGCAACAATCTCAGCTCCACTTCTCAAATCAATTCTAATGGCCATCTCCACAAAATCATTAGTCATCATCTCATTGTCAGACTGGGATTTCTTCTCTGCATTGCATTCAATCAAGGAGCCAGGAATCATATCTTCGATGGCATAAATTTCAGAAACAACCTCCACCCCAAGCTCTTCTAGTTCAATGCACTCAGAGTAATTATGCCGATCTTTTCCATCAACATCTTTCCTATTCTTCTCTATTGATATCTCATTGATGCAGCATTGTTGTTGATCCCTCTGTTGAACTAAAATAAATGTTAATTTCTCCTTGTTGCTTGAAACTTGTGTGCTATCCCTCAAGACATACGTAACATCATTCGGTTTGCCTCTCTCAATACCCCTCTTATTAACCAAACCACATGAAGCTGCTCCTATGGGCCATCCGCCTGACTTTCTGCCTGAACTTGATAATCTCAGTCCACTTTTTGCAGCTTGCTTCTGCCGAACAAACTCCATCAAAGGGGTGACAACCATATCATCCTTTTGAGCACCTGGTCTTTCAGCTTCTTTGCTTTCTAATTGTATTTCTACACTTGGAAGATTTTCAACCGATTTGGCTATCATCTCAAGAAACTCTAAGTACTTGGGATCTTTGTCTATGATGCCTTCGCGTGGATGTTTCTTGGATGTATCAGGGACACCTTGATATGGTGCATATTCAACTGTGGATTTACCGTCTAGATCTGCATCAGACTGTGCTTCCCCTTTAATCACTAGCGAGTTCTCTTCTGCATAAACTCGGACATCATCTTTGCCTAGACTGGGCATGTCCACCCGCAAGAGCAGAGCATCCTTATCTTCTACAGCATCCCATGGCTTCCTCACGTCAATGTTACCTCGAGATGTCACCTTAAAAGGGTTATTGAAAAACTCATCCATGCCCATACCCAGACTCCTTAGCGGATAAAAGGGAATGTAGAAAAGATCAAGAAAATCCCTTTGGCAAACTTCCACACCCTGGCGGCCATGACCCTCCTCTTGTAATGAGGAATCATCTTTCGGCCTGTAACCTTTCATTGGAGTTGTGGATAAACACCATGACACTTGAACTTCACCTGCACGAGCATAATCTGCAAGATGATTTCTCACCTCTGTAATAACCGACCTTCCAGTACTCCTCGTAGCTGCCATGGTGATCATTCTGTTTGCTAACAAACCTTGCGCCTGATGCTCAGCTTGGCTAGACATTTTATTCAAAAACACCATACTAGGCAATATGGTAGAAGCAGTCATCTGCAAATTCATCATTGAAGCATTTTCCTGATGATCCATGGCCCGTGCTTGAGGATTTCCACTTTTCTTCAAAGCTTCTTCGAGTTCTCTATCAACGTCACCGTCTGAACCTTTCCTGCCACTGCCAGCCTGCAGGGCTTTCTTTTTGGAGTCCTCCAAATCAGCCACCATTGCACTCTCAGTCTCTCTAGCTTCACCTGCATGCAATTCTGCTTCAATAAATGGCATATCTTCATCCATTGGAGTGGCTCCTACAACAGATTGTGCAACCAGGGGAGTTTCATCTATTTCCATCAACGAAATTCCACATTCAATAGCAACAAAAGCTATTTCTTCATGAGGCACTACTTGTGCTTTTAACTTCTTACTTGTGGAATTGTGATCATAATTTCTCACCTTACGTTTCATGGAATTCCTCACTTCTTCTCACTCCTCTAGAAGATCAAACGTGACCCTCTTCTTACCTTTCATTGATTTCAGCTTCGGAGATTGGTTCTTTTTGTGCGAATTCTCAAGACCTTCCTTGCCCATGTGACCAAGCCTCTTGAACCAGGGCTTCGTGTCACTATCCACCATTGCCATCACAGCTCCCACCTCATTGTGACTCTCCAACACATATAAAGTGTTTAATTTGCTGCCTTCTGCAATCACTCAGGCTCCTTTTGTCACTTTCCATCTACTTAGTTCAAAAATGACTCCACATCCTTGAGAACTCAATTGCCCAACTGAAATTGAATTATGTTTCAGTTGAGGGACATACCTGACATCCCTTAACAACCAACTTTTTCCATTTGTTAGTTTCAACAAAACATCTCCTATGCCAACAATATCAAGAGATTTATTATCTGCAAGAAGGACCTTACCAAAAACACCATTTTGAAAGGTTATGAAAAATTCCTTACAAGAAGTAACATGAAATGAAGCTCCCGTATCTAGCACCCAAGCATTTGTTTCAATTTCTTCTTCGGTTAACAAAAGTACACTATCTTCCATATCTGCTCCTTGGCTCTAACCAAGCTCTGATACCAATTGATGAGCATTAAAGAGCAGATAAAAACATAACTAGAAAACAACACAACACAAAATAAGACACAACACGAATTATGTGGTTCACCATAAATGGCTACATCCACGGGAAAGCAGGGAAAACTTGTATTATCAGTTATATGATACATGGACTGTATTCTTGTATTTATACAAAGCTAAGCTCTTCGAATACGAAGAGATTGGAGAATACGAACGGTCATGTGACCGTTGGGCTTCACATCCCAACAAGAACAAGTTATTAAGAGTTACATAAAAAATTAAAGTTTAATTATAAATATTTTTTAAATATATATTTAGAATTTACACAAAAATTCTCACAAATCACTATTGCACATCATCTCCAAATATTAATGGTTTATTTGCTATAGGTTTCATAAAGGGAAAATTTGATGAAAATATTGATTTCAATGTCCTACTTTGACCAAAAAGTGGGACACAATATTGTGGGTTGACATGTATATATATAGAATGAAGGCATATATATATATATATATATATAAAGAAGAGATGCAATACTATATAAACGAAGACCTACCATAAAAAACCTAATGTATATAACTAATATTAATTAGATAACACAATGAAAACTATTGTGTGTTAGAAAATATGTGTGAATTATATATAAAAAACATACTTAGATGGCAAGTATTACAGTAAAGAATCTATCTAAATCAAACACGGTTCAATAAAAAAATTCTTTAAAAAATTATCATCTACCTCTAATCTCAAATTTCTTGGTAATTTATGCTCTCAGATCTTATTCCTGCATAAATCACTGAGATGCCATCTGAGAAACGAGTAGCCTATTTATCTAGAATGCAAAATCTAAGTCTACATCTACATAATTGAATGATTGTTGGATGGAATGATAAAATGATATGGTGAAATGGACAACTGCATACAAGATGATGTGAAAGTAAAACAATGTAGAACTAAACTAATGATAATGAAATGGAAATGATTTTGCATGCTGACTTAAACTAGGAAATATCTAAAGGAGCCATGATTCAAAGAAAATTGACAAACTACTCTAAATGTTAAACTAAAAATGCACACTAAGCTCTTAAAACATGGATGAATTCCTACAGAGTAATATTATGCAAATGCTCCTTGTTCAAAATCTATAAATGGGCCTCAATTTATAGATTTTTCCAAGGAATTAAGTGAGTTGGAAGCCATGAATGATTGAGATTTGATTTGGAGAAATCAACGGTAAAGAATGAGAAGGATGGAGAAAACAAGGCAATGGTTCCCTTTAGTAAAACCATCTTGCCAAGTGTAAGAAGGAATCAGTTGGAGGATGAAGCCATGTGTCTTGAAGGTGGTTAAATTGTTGAGAGTAAATATCTAATTTATGAAAATAAGAATAATTATTTTCATGTGGCACATGGTGAGTTGGAGGGTGAGGTGGAAGGTAGTTAGAGAAATATCTAGAAATGTGACAAATTAGAATTTTAAAATTCCAATTTAATGAGAAGGAATCAATTAAAATAAAACAAATTATTTAGATTTGTTTATTTTAATTAAATCATGAAGAGGGTGAATTAGAATAGAGGAATTAAGGAAATAGGAACTGTGTAAATAAATTTGCAATTTATTTATATAGTAGAAGAATAAAGATTTCATTAATTAAAAAATCAATATTTAATTAATATTTTCCAGACTAGTTTTGAGTGTATACAACTATAACTAATTTAAATTGAAGTGATAGAAAACATAAATAATACTAACTTAAAAATTGTAATCAATAAATAAGTGCAAGACTTGAGATTTCTCAATGCACATGATAATAATGCAAAATTAAATTGAAAATACTTACATATATCATAAAATTAAATAAACTTGAGGCTCAACAAATCTAGTACTAGAAAGAAGATCAAAATCAATACATAAAATAAGCATTAGAGAATATGGAGGAAATTAAAACAAACTTACACCCAAAGACCACTAGAAGAATCAAAGAAGGGTAAATGAGAAAATGAAAACACAAGCCACTAGAAGGAAAAACTAAAAAATCTAAAAGATAAGAAAGATGAAACATGAAAAGGAGGGAAAATGGGGGGAGGAGGTCAATAGGACAAGCCTAGGGATGGGGAGATGGAAAGGAGGAGGAACTAGAGGAAAGGTCCACTGGCGAGACATAGGAGGAAGGGCGGAAGCAATAGAAAGCACCACCAACTAAAAAGTGAGAGGGGGAAACCAAAAAGGGGAGGAAAGAAGGGGTGGAAATAGGGTAGAAAGGTTAAGGATAGGCTCTATGGTGCTTTATGAGGCTATAAAAAAGAGGTTTCCAAGAGAGGATTAATCTCCACTCTTCATCGTGATTGAGAATGGTGGGGTGATTAATGATTTGAATGGATTCATTTATCTTCTTGTAAAAGTTGTCTTCTTTGCACAAGATTTGCATGTTTTCTAAACTGATATGATGTTTGGTTGAAGAGGAGTGTTCAACAAGGGCGGATTTAAGAACCTGATCATCCAAGATGTCAGCACTACACACTTTGATTCTTATGTTGAATAAGTGTCCTATTTCACCTATATAAGTAGTGCCATAAGAATAGACAACTTTGTAGGGCCCCCTAGTCTAGAAAGATTACTCTAGAGTCTTTAAGAGGAGGGGTACAATTCTTTAATGTATAAAAATACTCGAAAGCATAATCAAGGCCTTTTCTTAGAAGGATTTTTGAAATTGTTGGGAGATTCCTTCAACAAAAGGTAAGGAGGCACATGGGAGAAACATTAGTGAGGAGGAACCAGTGTTAGAGTTAGAACAAAATAGGTGTTTGGATTGGTTGAGGGCTTAGATATTTTTCTTGTTTGTATACCCTTTCAACCTAAAGACCAAACAAAGATGGTCCAATTATTGTTTTAAGTTTTCATGGTCACAAATACAGTAGGCCCTAGTAGCCAAAGTTTTGAGAATTCCATTTGTTTGGCTAGGGTGATGGTGGGACAAAGAGTGGAGGTATAAATCAATGTGGGTAGCCTTGTGAAAAACATGAAAGACATGGGTAGTATTTTTCTTTGTATTTTTCTATTTCATAATTATATTTCTTATTAATCTCTACATAATTAATCTTAAAATTAATAGAGAGAAAGGTCTAATAATTGAGTAAAAAAATTATCTTATGCTTGCCTCTGGTATTTGTCTACTCTCCATAATATTTGTTTAATGTATAAAAATGATTCTTATTTTAAATTCCAAGTTTATTAATTAAACTAACGCAGTTTAAAATTGATTTTTAATAACATCAAAATATTCTTATACTTTATAACTCTATTAATAGTTATACATACATAAATATTAGTAATTAATTTATGTTTCTTCTTTTTATGTTTAAGCTTTCTTAAATTTTAAGCACTTTAATGTACTACTAGTTATATTTTTTCTCATAGGTCGGGATATATTTTTAATTTCTTATCAAATATCTTTTCGTATTTATTGATTGCTTTCCCTTGGGTGGGTTTCCTCTTATTTTCTATTTTTAATTTTTTGTTTCATTTTTAACTACTTTCCCTCATGGTTTGTACCTCCCCCCACCCTCTCTCTTTCCAACCTTCTATCTCTCCTTTTAAATGAACTAGGTCCGCAACTAACCATTTTTTATCTCCTTCAGTTCTTTATCCTAATGATGGATCACTTAGTGTGATCCAAAATGTTGATGAAAAAACTTGTGCACAATCAAATCCATAAACAACAAAAGTAATATAATTTATCATAATAAACTATTAAAAAATAATTTTCCTACATCTCAAGTTTAAAATAATGAATTTAAATCTTTTTATTGGTTAATCGATTTATGTGATAAGTTTTTGCATTGTAAATTATTTTATATGGGACACATCCATTGTCAAAATAATTAGTGTGTTGTGCAAACTCAAAGAAGAATGTATGATTCAGGGCATCATTCATTATCTTCATTAGGTACCTCTTCCTTCTAATCATAAACCACAAAGTATTCATCCTTACCCATGGCTAGGTTTAATAAAGTGGCTATACAACTCTCCAAAGGCCTACAAATTAGTTATCTAGTTAAAAAATATATTGAATCATTTGTTTTCCTTATGTATCATGGTGAAATACATTTTTTTTTCTTTCTTAGTTTTGAGTTTTTGATTATTAGAAAATAGTTTTTGAACGGTGCCTCCAACCATGTACAGAAAAAAAGGTAGCATGAAAGATAAGACAATGAAGTTTCCCCAAAAAACAAAATGTTGATTAAACCATAATCAATTGACCATCTGCAAAAAAGTAGACACAAAAGGAACAAAGCAGCAACTAAAGAAGATCCTTTAAAATCCTCTCAGCCACTAGATCTTTGGTGATGACTTTTTCATGCATCTCCATGACCTCTTCAACCTCTTGCATTGAGACCACATTACCTTTCTTTATTTTTTGCTAGTATGCAACTCTCTTGGAGGAGGTTTTTCTAAAGTACTTGGTCTTAAGGATGGAATTAGTACTTCATCTGGATCATACTCAACCATTTTTGTTGATGTTGGAGGAATAGGGGTATGGATAGGAGAGGATGGTGGTTGCTCTAATTGAGTTGGAGGAGGAGAAATCATTTCTTTTGGGGGCCCCTATGTGTGCATTAATTGAAATTTTTATTTTAATAATGCAACTTCCAGCTACAACTCTATAATTTGTTACTACCCCTTATTATATTCCACCACCATGTCATTATACTTCTTTCTAAATGCATCATGCTCCTTTGTCAAAGACTCAACTATAGCCTTTGTGAATTGAGCTACATTTACAGCTAGTGTAACTTCTTCAACTGTAGAGGTGTCAGACACCCTTTTGATAATCAGTCCTCCCCTAAAATATGAAGTTATCTCTACAACTTTTGGCTTCCTTATATTTAGGGTTAGTGCCCAAATTGTTAAAGTATACCATTCTCGTAATAGGAGAAACCCACTTTTTCTAACTAGATCCCTCCCCTCATCTGCTATTATATCTTTATATTTGGTCCTCATTTCCACAAGAGCTTTAGGTTCCATGACCTCCATGGGCATCTCAGGATTTACAATCCTTTTCATATCAATTCTCTCAACATTCTCATCCCTTTGATCCCTCCAAAAAAATTCTTGAAAATATTTTGTCTTTACAAAAGCATCATCATTCATAAAATTATGGCAAGCTTCTTCCCTAGCATAATCTTCACAATTTAACCCACTCAAATCAAATTTTCTTAGCCTAAGGCTCAAAGTTGTTTCCATCTCTCTTGGGGGAGAAGGCATACCCTACCTCATCTCATCCTTAGTGATGATAATTTCTTCATCAAAGTCATCTGTGGGGTAATCCACAAGGCCACTTGATCCAACCTTTTCTTTCTTTGGTGGTGGTTCTCTTGGTGGTGAATCAAGTTCAATAATTTTTGAAGAAGATGACAGTGGTGGTGAAAGTGGTAGTAGTTGTGGTGGAGGAGAAGATGCCCTTACCCCTCAGATTGGGTGGGGGTGGCAATTGTTTTCTACCTTTTCGTTGTACTATTTATCCTTGAAAACACATGCACTTTCTTTGGAGGTTGATATGTTGTCCTTTCGTACAACGTAGGGGCCTTCCCCTTATCCTATTCTTCAGTAGCTATAGCCTTTCCTTTATCATGTATTACTCTTTCTTCTTTCAATTTCCCTATAACTTTATCAAAATTCTGAAACATTGTTTTCACCTTCAATATTTCATCTTTTATGTCAAGGAGAGACTTGAATTGAGGGTCTCTCTCTCACTTTTCTTTCTCCAATTTATTGAAAGCTATCCATTTCATTTTTTTTTCCTCTTCAATCTGAAAGTAAAAAATGTTTCTAATAACATCTTCAAGAAAATGGAAATTGTGACAAAAATTTCCCCCTTTTACTCCATCTTTCAGCCAAACCATGAAGCCTTCTAGGTCATGATTTATGTGCCTACACCATTTCATTCCAAAGGCTTGAGTTTTTCAATGATGTTCTTCCATCCCTAGTGGTCATAAAAAAATCTAAAAACACTGTATAAGCATGAAAGAAAGTTTCTTTCCTCATGTTAAGAAAAATTTTATCCTCAACATTCCCAAGTTGTCACATGACTTCTAAGAAGCCAATCCTCAATGGTACATCTCTAGGAATCATATGAGGTTTTTTGTCAGCACCATATACATGGAGGATGGTGGAATCTTGATATGGAATTAGATCTCCCCATTTGTGGTCAATCCCTAGATTATGACTCCTCTCCTTAGGTTTGAGGAAGTTGTGCAATTCTATTGGGATTCTAGGAAGATTTAGAAGAAAAACCTCTTTAGATTGGAAGAAAAAGTATTTGAAAAGGACACAAAACTAGAGCTCTACTCATCCTTGTCCAAGATAGGGGTCCATGTTTGGATAGGCATATTTGTACTATTCTCCTATCTTCTCAATTTCATGTCACTACCAAAGAAGACAAATACCTTGTACAAGAACATATGCATGAATAAGGAGTACCACTAGAATCAGACTCCAATTTCACCATTCTCAAGAGCTACCAAAGCTTTATGTATTTCTTCTGACAAATAGGTAGTAAAATCATAGGAGTTGTTGAGTGTCATGTGTTGTATGTTTGCATCCATGTACAGTAGGTGTAATTAGATTTCTTGAAGTTGGATCATATCCCAGAATCTAACAAAGAGAATAAAAGGTTTTTTGGAAGTAGGTTGCAAAATAATTGATTGGGTAGGGCTCTTTGTTAGATGGACCTAGTATATTTTTTCTTCCTCCTTTTCCCTCTACCAAGAAATTTAACAACACTTAGATCTTAAATGTTGGTCTCACCTTCTCATATTCATCTCTCAACTTCTTTTGAACAATTTTCACCATCTCATCACCCCACTAGCTTAGTCTAAAAACTTCAGTGATTTCTTCCCTAGTGATCCCAACCATTGTCTTACCAGAATGTGTTCTTACTACCCTAACAGTAGGGTCATAGTTGGTTGCTATAGCCTTAAGAAGTTCCACATTGAGATACACATTTGTGACAACCACTTTACCCATATACAGTCTCCATGGGTTGAAAAGAGGGATTTTGGAGTTTCTATTACCAAACCACTATGTGAACAATCTCCACCTAGTTCAAATGGTAGTGTGGAATCCTTGATAAAATATTGTCTGTCAATAATACTATTTCTAGTTCCAGGACCTTGAAACATACACTAACCAATGTGTTTATCATTTCTCGAGGGTTTTAACTGGTCTAATAAATATTGAACTAGAGGTCTCTTCTTGGGTTCAGAACCATGGGGTTTAGCTCCTGGGGGTGCCATAGCGATGGAAATTTGCATAAGGTATGGTTTAATTAGGTTGAAACTAGGGTTTAAGGTTGATGCAATGAATGCAAAACCTTAAAAGATGCCCTAAAAATCTACTTAGATCATAAAATTTGAGATTTTTATGAAAATTACAAGTGAGCATGAGGCATATTTTAACTTATTGGTTTGAACACTAATACATAGAAACCCTAATTAGTGGATGTTAAGAACTCATACAACAACTCCTATATGCTTTAAAATATCTTTATGATCAAGATTGTGCTTTAAAATTTGGCTTTTATGGCAAAGAAGCCCTTTAATTAGGTAGACAAACATCAAGTCCACCATTACTTCTCACTTGCATGAACCAAAATGGCTCCATGACATCCTTTTGTAATTTTAAATCTTGTTCGTTGATATCCTCATGATTTGGATTGATGTTCAATTCAGATGGAGTCATAAAAGTTTGAAAATTTTACCTACGTAGACTCAGCATCCAACCGATCAAATTTTTCCAAGTGTACATTCTCCTTATTGGCTCCATGGGTCCATAAAACTTTACAAACTATGAGAAATTCCACGTGGCAATCACCTGCTAACCCTCTTAGATCTGCATGAAGTTTATCAATGGTCACAGGCTAGCGAGCAGCGATTTAGATCAATCCCATACAACCCAATATGAACATCATTTAACCTTCAAGTTCATGCCCAAGTGGTTTTCTTTTCATGATGGATGGTTGAGATTAAACATCTCACTAACCATTTACCCACATGCATTGTAACCCTTTTAGTAGCTCACCCTTAGTGTTTCCATAGTCACCAAAATATTTAACCAAATATTTCAAGTTTTCTAAATTTCTTTGGAAATCATGGATCATACCACATGGTGGCCCCCGCTGCCTTGCTAAGAAAAAGGATCTATCTATGGGTCCCTCACAGGCTGGTGGCTGATATTCAAGATTTAATCTTTATGATGCATCAGGATCGTTGATCACTTTTCCTTTTACCATCACTGCTTTGAAGGAATGGTAGGTCCCGCCAAAAGGGTCAACACTTGTCAAATGTCCACTACTCCACTAGGTTTCTTCTTAGAATATTTTAATGCAGCGGGTATCAGGAAACCAATGCAATATGAGTGGTGGGCCACACTAACCATGAACTTAAAGGTTTTAAAGTGCACATACAATAAAAGATGACTTAAAAGGGGTCATTGGCTACGTTAATAGGATAAATTACTTAGGCTTTCATGAGTCAAAAACTTAGGATGTATTATAAAGTATTTCAAGAATTTTCTAACCGACATAACTATAGACATACTCAAAATATTTTGAGTGGGTAACAACTAGTAAGGCTAGGCCATAGGGGCCAATCAACAGATGACCCAGATGACTCAAGTCATTATTTAAACCACCAAGAATGGGTAAGATAAAGTAGCCAAAGGATTAGAATGATACCACAAGGTTTAGCAAACACTTAGGGATTTTCAAGGGTTTAAGACATAAAAACAACCCTAGAATGATGGAATTTAGAACCCTAACCCAAAGGAAAATGACTCAAAACCAAAAAACTAGCTAGATATGGATTTAAAACAATGGAACACAAAAAAAAATAGGGGTTCTACCAGTGGTCAAGTTGGAGATGCATGCCTCTCGCAGGCATGGTGAGATCTTAGATATCTTAGGTAGAGCACACCAATACAAAGAATGCAAAATAGGAAACTATTCAGACAAGGTAGTCAAACATAATCAAAACCAAACCAAACCAAACTAGGTCACCTATATACACAATATACAAAAACTACTTTATATGAGGAAACCAACATACTTTAAGAAAAGCATGGCTTCAAGAACTATCCATATATTAGAAGTTCAAGAAGTTCACTTGCCAAATTTTGAAGAAATTAGGAATCCTCATTGTGAGTGTTGTTGACCAGGTAGGGACCTAACCATAGAGCATCAAAATTTCCATGCTTGCCCTTGTCTTCAAATTTGGCATTCCACATCACCACCACATTTCCTACTTAAAACTTCCTTGGAGAGGTTGTTTTTTTATACATGATCTTGACCTATAATTGTAACTTTCCATTCCTCTTTTGAGCATCTCTCCTTATCTCATCTACCTCCATCAAAGTGTCAATTTTATGTTGCATATCATCACACATGTCCTCATTATAATCATGTATGAAATTATACATCTTCATCAAATTATTCTAGGGTAACCTTGCTACTATGCCATAAACCAAATCAAATAGAGTATATCTTGTTACTTTCTTAACTGTTACCCTATCTTCCCACAAATGCAACTTCGGCTTCGAGTCCCAAGCTCTCTTGTTCTTCTCAATGATTCTCTTAATAATATTCATCAAGCTTTTGTTACTTGTTTCAACTTGAATTTTTCCTCGTGAGTGATATGGCAAAGAGTAGGATGCTTAAATCCCATTTTTAGTATAGAAATTTGTAAACTCTTCGGACTTGAAACAAATGGCATTTTTTGAAACAATTTTCTTAGGCAACCCAAACCTAGTTAACACATTGTCCAATAGGAAATCTATGACCACCTACTTGTTACACTTTTAACGGGGATTTCTTCCACCCATTTTGTGAAATAGTCTATGGCAACAACGATTCAAGAATTCTCTCCATTGGACTTGTCTAATATCTCTCCTATAAATTCAATACCCCATTATTGAAAGGGTGCTTAGACTACAATTGGTCTTAGTGGCAAGTTCCTTGAGAATCTATGTTTCCCAAAGAATCTTTAACATGCATCAAATTCCCTTACTAACTTTTGAGCATCTATAAACACTGTGGGCCACCAAAACCCTGCTCTCAAGATTTTGTGAGTAGTTTTTTTCATGATATAATGCCCTCCACACACTCCATTGTGCATCTCAATTAAAAGCTCCAAGTATTTTCATTATCAACACACTTCAACAAAATACCATCCAAATTTCTCCACCATAGTTCACCATTAATGATAACATATTTAATTTCTTGTAGTTTAAGATTTCTTCTTTCATTGTCTACTAACCCTTCGGGGCACTACATTGTTTGCAAGTAGTGGAAAATGTATTTGTACCAATCACAAGTATGCATTTCATAGACATGTAACACATCTACGCAATCCATTTGATTTACTTGGTTGGCCTCTAGATTTTTTTTAGCCATTAGCTTTGCTAAACCTTGGACCCTTACCAGCTTGGTAATAAAAAAATATCAAAGTTAAATTCTTGTATTCTATTTATCCATCTACATCTCCTACCTGTGACTTCTTGTTGGGTGAAGATGTCCTCAAACAACAACACTGCCAACATATGCAATGACTATAGCTCCCACAAGATAAGTTTTGAAGTTCTTGACAGCTTTAGCCAATGCATATGCTTTCTTTTCTATCAAGTCATATTTAAGCTCTATAGCTTGAAGTGACTTACTAAAGAATGCAATTGGTTTCTCAAAACCTTCTTGATTTTTCTACAATAACACAACAACAATTGTGTGAAAAGATGCCAAGGAGAAGATCTACAGTAACTTGGAGAAGTCATGAGTCCTAAGGATAGGAGCTTCCTTAATTACTTATTTGATACTTTGAAAATCCTAACTTGGCTCTTCACTCCATTCCATTTTCTCACCCTTCTTTAACATTTTTGATATGGGGTAGGTGATTTTTGCAAAATTTGTGAAAAATACTCTTAGAAAAATTATTTTTCCAAAGAATGGCTGAATTCCTTTTACATTCTTTTGCTATGGTATTTTATCAATGGAAGCTGCCCTTTCAGGGTCAATTCTCACTCCTTTTTTTAACACTATGTGTCCCAGAAATTTTCCTTCAGTGAATCTAATGGAACACTTCTTTAGATTGAATGAGATTCCATACTATAGAGCCTTGATGAAAGTCTTCTCCAAATGCATACAATGGTCTTCTTTCTTGGACTAGACAGTCAAATCATCTTGGTAGATTGCTAGGAAAACGTCTTTAAAATCAGAGAATGCTACATCCATAGCTCTCTGAAAGGTTGCACCTATATTAGTTAAGCCAAATGACATCCTTACATACACATAGGTGCCCCAAGGAGTTGTAAATGTGGTCTTCTACTACCTAAACTCCTTCACGTTTACTTGATTATAGCTAGAAAACCTATCCATCATTGATAGAAGTTCATAGCAAGTTACCTTTTGTAACATGGCCTTCATGTTTGGTAATGGGTAGTTATCTTTCAATGATGACATGTTGATATTTCTAAATCAACGCATAATCTAATGTCACCATTCTTCTTCCTCACTAGCACAATATTAGACACCAAAGATGAGTTCCTAATAGGCTTGATTATGCTAGCATCCCTTAGCTTGACTAATTCTTCTTGCATTTTTGGTGCCAAGGTGGGGTTAATAGGTCTCTATTTTTTCCTAAAAGGATTTGCATCATCTCTAAGAGGAATTTCATGCAGAAAAAACCCCTCCATGTATGCATTCAAATCATCATAAGACTAGAAAAAAGCATGCCTATATTTTCTTAGTAAAGCAATCAACATTGCTTTAATCTTTGGCTTCATTTTCTTACCCACATATACTTTATTTGGAGCACCCTTCATACCTAGGTTTACATCTTCTAGGCCCTCTAGATGTGTGGAATATTTTTTTTTGTTGCTCTTGTTAGGTCCATCATAGACCCTTTCTAAAGCCACAAGACCCTTACGAAACTTCTTGGTCTTGAGTTGAATAACTTCATTGCCAAAAATTGCCTCTTTCCCATCAAAAATCTCAAAAAAAGCTCCAAAATCAATCTCCTAACCTCATACTGGTCTACACATGTCAAAAACCTTAGTATGTTTTCATCATCATTGAAGACTTTCCATTTTTTGATGTTGTCGGGGATTGAAAGCCTTGTCTGTACCTCCACTTTGGAGATGCCAGCAAAGGTTACATCATTAGGTCGAAGTGCAATATTTACAAGAAAATACACCACTTGGTTTTTTCCTCTCTCCAACCAATCAATACTAAAGGTATCAAATTGTTCTACAAAATCCCAAATGAAATTCCTATATTGCTTTAGTATAAAATTTTATGTGAACTTTGATCTAACTATAGTGTAGGAAAATGCATACCCTTACATTTTCACACTTTTTTTGGCCCGCCTTGCTCTATTTATCCTTCTTTATGTCTTAATTGGTCCTATTTTTTATCCACAAGCCTAATAAATTGTATCTTTTTATGGCTAATCCCAACAAACATCAAAGGATAAATGATAATATAATGATTTTGGTTGTGTGTCCTTGATTTTTGGATAGAGACTAAAACACCACCTAGGGCTTCTTTGTCCTCCAAAGGTCTTGGGACCCTAATTTTAAAGGCACCTTAGAAGGCCCCTTTTTGGAGTTTGTACCTTGAGTTTCAAGCCTTGGGACTAAGACACCACCTAGGGTGTCTTAGTCCCCCTTAAGTTATTTTTGGGATTTAATTTCAAATCTTGGCAAGATTTAGCCTCCTTTAATTAATGAATTCATATGTTATCTTGGTGTGGTGTAATTTCTAGATATTAAGCATGGATGAGTATAAATACAAGGCTCTTTCACTCATTTCGATATAAGAATTTTGTGAGAGCATTCTTAATAGCATAATTGAGTTCACAAGAGCATTCAAGAGTAGTTTGAATCAAGCATTTGGAGCCATCAACAAGATTCAAGCATCATATCAAAGATATTCTTGCATCATGTGTGTTTGTGGGCTAACATTTGTGATGTAGGGTTTTGATTCAAGCAAGAAATGTAAGTCAAGATCTATCAAGCATTCATTAAATTCAAGATCTACATTCAAGCTAGCCACTTCACACAAGTTTTTAGATTTCATAACAAGGGTTTGGTGAGTTGCAACATAACACTTTGTTCATTCATCATTTCCCTCCATTATTTCATTTCACTCCAAGCTTTAATTACCAACAAGGGGTTTGGCCAAGGCAAACTCCTATTTACTAACAATCAATTTTTTTTCCCTCACTTGTGTGTTTGTGTTCATGGATTTAGGTTGAAGATCATTTGAAGTACAAAGTTGCAAAGTTGTAAAGTTCCATCACAAAGTTTTCATCTTCACAAAAAGTCACCTACAAGCCATATCTAGAAGTTTCATGACCTGAGATCTAAGAAGGAAGTGTAGACCTTGGACCTCAGGAACACATTTCAAAATTGCAAAAATTTAGAGA
The DNA here is from genome assembly GCA_007258455.2 of Sequoia sempervirens. NCBI lineage: Eukaryota > Viridiplantae > Streptophyta > Pinopsida > Cupressales > Cupressaceae > Sequoia > Sequoia sempervirens. The sequence continues at coordinate 81,750,268 of VDFB02252616.1, read as the reverse complement.
AAAACTAAGAATATAGTAAGGGTGTCTTAGTCCTCCTGGAGGTATTTGTCAAAGATTCCTTCAGATTCGGTTCCAACATTTGAAGATTTTGAGTTTTCCCTAACAAACAACAGTGGGACTAAGAAGAAAGTAAGGGAATCTTAGCCCTCCCTAGCATATTTTCACAAATTTTTTGCATTTCCAGAATCTTTCACATTTCCAGACTTCCCAAGTACATACATCCTAACTTGCTATTGCTTAAGTTTTTCATTTTCACTCATTATTTGGCTTGCATTGCTAGGTTTTGTGAGTTGAATATCAAGTTTTCTTTTCCAAGCTTTTTCTTGGTGGTGAACCCCTCAAATACTAAGGAATCTTTCTAGGTCTCCCTTATTGACAATTGACTCACCTTTGTGTTGATAGTCAATCCAATTTGGGGATCTTAGGTTTCCTTGAATGAGCCATCCCCTACTAAAGGAAAACCCAAGATTAGGGATTCCTTTCTTGTGTTGTGAGTCCCTTTTCCCCATTCATTTTTCCCATATTTCACTAACTTGGGATATGACCAATTCAAAATCATCAATTACTTTTAGCTTCTTCATCCCATGTTTTTCTACTAACTGCAACCCTAGTAGTAGAGCTTCATACTCTTCCACATTGTTTGTGCAAAAAAATGATAAGGTGAATAAGAACTTAAAAGTTCTACCACTAGGAGAAACCAGTATTACCCTTGCACTTGACCCCTCTTTGGAACATGCACCATCAAAATATATAGTCAAAAGATCATCATTATCTAATAAATTCATTATTTCTCTTTCAAGGTGTGCAAGTTGCTTGTCACCTTCTTCCTATAACTCTTCCACTCTAAAGTCACTAATGCCTATATCAACAAAATGTATTCTATCTTCTTCAGGAGAAAATTCAATCATGTGAGGGACTCTAGATTCCATAACTAATTTTATGTCTTTACCCTTAATGGGGAACGTGGAATAAGACATGTCACATTGCATACTACCTCCCATGGAGGCACTCCATGTTCTTGACAACAACATTCCATAGTTTGGTGGAATTTCCACCACTATAAGGGTCATAGTGAATTCTTTTTCTCAGAATGCAACTAACTTGTAAGGGAGTGCTTTAATTACCCCAATTACATGTACCTCCCTAGAGTCCATAACATAGCACTTACCATAAGCACTATCTATTTTCAATCCCATCTCCTTCATGATTTCAACTAGCATTATGTTTGAAGATGCTCTTGAATCTATCGTAAATTTTTTTAACAAATTTCCATCAATTATCAGAGTTACATGAAATAGATATACATAGCTATGACAAGCAATGATTATAGTTCCTAGATAAATCTAAGGGGTCTCAGTAATTTCTCCCTCAACTTCCTTCTCTTTCAACTCCTTTCTACTTACTTTGGGTGGAGTAGACACCACTATCTCCCTACAGGCTATAGAAACACCTTTGATAAGGGTCATTTCCTTTTTTTTACGCTATTCAATCCTCATCATCTCAAGCAAAGGGACTGTAACCTTGACTTGTGAAAGCAACTAAAACATTTCAATAGAGGTGTACTTAGGTAAATCATATGGTACCATACCTTGCTCAATGTTGTTCTCGTTTTGTTGTTCATTTTTCACCTTGAACTTATTCTTAGCTTCCTTCTTCTCTAATTCAAAAATTTTCTTCTCCATCTTTTCTTTCACAGTAGGATATATAACTTCTCCATCAACCTTTATATTTTTAGTCTTCTTTGCCTAGATTTTTGCCACCATACCTTCCTTGTACTTAGCTTCATCCAATTTATTTTCAACTTTTTATCCTTTGCTATTTTCATTCTACTCCTTGATGAAGATAATACCTACCTTACCCTAATCTCCACTGACAACCTAGTTTCTCAAGTGGTATTCCAACTTCTTGCTTGTGTGGTCAAAGTTACTATGAAATTTTCAATTTCCTCTTCTAAGGGTCTTCTTAAAGATACATCATCCTTAGCCATTTTTAATGTACACACATTATTATCACTTTCATTACCTTCATTAGAGAGAACTTGTTGGTGATATGAATTGGTTCTATGTATTTTATTATCCACATAAAGTTCATGAGATTCCTCCTCAAATGAGCATTCATCATCAGAAAAATCAGATCTACTCATAATTACATTAATTTATACATCAAGGTCATGAGAATGGTCATAACTATCTAGTGCATTTTGCTCAACTTATACCAATTTTGCAACTGAGAATTGGTGAGAAGAATGAGGCAATTGGAAAACAATGCACCAAGGACTTTCATCAGCAAATTTAGTAGAGTGCTTCTATAAAGGATCAAGTGTAACCTAATCCTGTGTATTTTTTTGATTAGTATGGATTATCTTTCCATTTTTCCAATTTTTTTTATAAGGATAATCTTGGAGTCTTAGGGGATTTTCATTTTTCTTGAAATGTGGTTTATCATTTACAAGCACCTTTTCATGTTTATCTAGTCTATTTTTGACATCCTTCATAGAATTCAAAACTTTGTCCAATTTTTCTTCAATAGAAGATCCCTTGTCTGCAAATCCTTTATCATGTTCAGGATTTTTCAAGATTTTTACATCATCCCTTCTCCCTACCTTGTTTGATGATCTCCTATTGCTCTTAATATTTAATACAGTCTTGAAGGAATCCTTCAAATTTTGAGTGTTCTTGTCTCTCAAGTGATAGCTCATTTTGGAGTCAAAGGAATTGCAGTAGGATACCAAGAAGGAATCATCATTTGCTCATAGATTATGAGGCAACCTATTCATTGTCTTGTGGAATCTGGCATTAACACTAGAAACCATTTTATTAGATCCCTTAGATATGTTGTAAAATTCATTTAACATAAATCTTGGATCGGTCATATCACCATATTTCTCTCCAAACACCCTCTTAATTTCTTTCCAAGAACCAATGCTTCCTACAGGTAAACTCCTATATCATTCTCTATCATCCTCAATGATTCATTGAATGAACATTTTCATCATTACATCCTTAGTATTAACCTCAAAACCATCCATCATGTTATCAAATGATCTTAAATTATCCTCCCCACTAATGGCATTGTTACTAGAAAATTTGGCCAACACATTTATAATATCATCAAGGATAGTGTTTGGATAACCACAAATCCTAGCAAAGCATAATTTCCTGTATCTATTCAGCTACATAGGTCTTTTGGTAAAATGATCATTCTAATCATTATAAGGTTCACCACCACCTTGGTTACCAAATTGTGTATTATCTATTCCATTTCCACCTCCATTTCCCTTATTATTACTCCCACCAGCATCTTGATTTCCAAATTGGGTGTTCCTATTTCCTCCACCATCCCCACCTTGTCATCCATCACTACCCTTACAGGGGATGTTCCCACTAGATTGAGTATTATGAGGCTGAGAAACTGGGATGGAGTGACTAGAACTAGAAGGTTTAGAGTTGGGAATAGAAATCTTTAGGAAAGCAATTTATCTTTCCATCTCAGCATTTGTAGCCTGAATCTATAGCTTATCCAGTTCATTTTGTACATTCCCATTAATCAATTGTAGCTTCAAAATATTAGGGTCAAGGGATAAATTTGAGGGGATGGAATTAGCTCAAGCACTTTTGGTAGAAGTATTTTTAATTGAAAAACCTGGGTTTGTATTTGGAAAGAATTGATTGGGATTTTTCCCTGTATCTATAGGCTAAGAATTTTTTGTAGCAGCAAAAGGGTCTGAGACTTTGGTTGTTACAATGGAACTGGTATAAGTTCTAGTAGAATTTTTTCCAATAGAAATATTTACCTTCAGATGATCTAAATTTTCTTTAACAACTAGTTTAGAAAAATCTTCAGGAGAGGGTTCTTCATCCACCATTTCTCTCATCTTTTCTACTCTTCTTCTTGATTGGTCTCTTTGCATCATAGCAGCCCTTATCTTCTCCTCCTTTTCCTTTCTTTGTTTCCTATTCATCTAATTTATCCTTAATGCATCCTCTTGAAGTTGTGTTATATCATTTATTTCATCCTCAATATCTTCAAGAGTAACTTTAGATTCAATTTTCTCAGGCGTATAATTTGTGAGATTCAGTAATTCCTTCTATGTAAAAGGGTTAGGATTCCTACTTCTATATCTCCCTCTAGGATTTGATTTTTATCAATGAATATAGAGGTAGTTCTAGGATTATCCCTTATGCCTGTTAAATTTGGATCTAATTGTTTGTCCTATAAGTTCCAAGATGTGGGTTCATTTAAGACATTAGAACTAGGGGTATGCAAGTTAGTAGTAGCAGGTAGATTTGTAGCAAGATTTTCTTCATTATCATAGGGTATTCCATACTTATATACTTCCTTATCTTGAACAACTTCATTAGAATAAGAAGATTTAGATATGGGGGGATTAGTGAACTTACTTGTTTGAGCATAAAATTATAATTCCATGATGATTTGGGTTTGTGAGGTAGCTCGTCTTCTAGCTTCCTTTTAGGATGCTTCTTTATATTGCTTTTGTTCCCTTTCATCTTCTCAACAATTTCCTTTTTTTCTCTTCTCACTTTTTTATAATGAATGCTTATTGCACTGAGATAGAGATCAGATTCGCCACCCAAAGTTAATGAGAATTATGAAAATATTTTTGAATCTTGAATAGAATTGCAAGAATTCATTTATATAGATACTTTTGAGATATAACTTTAAAAATTCAAATGAAACTTGATAAAGGAAAGCACAATTTACTTGGAGCCTTGATAGACCAACCTCACTTTGAAAAATGGAAAGACAATCTAACAAAATTTCTCATGGATAAGCACATATTTGCAAAATTTATGACCCTACACTTTTGATCTTGGACTAGAGATTTAAAGCATATGCTTGTTCCCCAATAGAGTTTCCCATTTTTTTGTGTTTTTAATATACCAAGCTGATCTCACAAAATAGTCTATGGAATTTCCATCTTCCAATGGTTAGATAATTAGAGGGATTGGCGAACGAACGACTGAAAGCTTGGAAATAATTTCCTCTTGCACCTTGTGCTCTGGAAAACCCAGGAGAGTGATCCCACACAATTTATTTAAGATCCTAAGTGCCAATTAACCATATACATTGTAAATAACAGATAAGCTTTACACATAATTTCTTTAAAATTTAATAGATACAAAGATCTAGAAAATCCTTTACATATTAATTGTTTCACAAGAAATAGAGCATGGAAAACCTTAACTTGACATACATTTCAACAATAACTTAAATAATTAAGTGATTTGAATGTATTGTTTGTAAATGATCAAAAATATTACAACATAAACACAAATCTAAGAATAGTGTCTTAACTAGGGTTATAGAGCCTTGTTAAATGTGAACCGATTTAAACAAAAACTTAACACTTAGCATCATAGGGATTTTACAATGTTGTTATTACCCATTTTTCCCCTATGGGCTCAATGAGATGCAGGAGAGAATGATGTTTTATTTCGGCACGTGGATTAAATGTGTCTCCCAAGAGGGTTGAGCCTAGCGTGCAGGTCTTCAGCTTGGGGTTGGGTTTTCTTTTTATGTTTTTCCTTGTTTTTCCCTCTTTTCTGTTTTGTTTTCTTCTAGTCTCTTTCCTTGTTCTGGGGGGTGGAACGGGTTAGGATCCGAACTTGGAACTTTTCCAAAACTCTCGGTTCCTGTTTCGATCCGATTCGACCCGGTTCCACCCTATTCTTTTTGTGGGGCCCCCTTTTTCTTTCTTTCATTGGAGCGAGGATTGAAATGGATTCGAACTTGAAACTTGATGAAAGTTTCTGTTTTGGGTTTATTTCCACCCCCGCCCCCACTCTATTTACTCGAGATCGGATATAGTTCTAATCCCGCCTTTTTTTCTTTCTTTCTTTTTCCTTAAGTGTTTTCTTTCCTTCTCTAGTGGGCCCGAAACCAAGTCAGAACCTGAACTTGGAACTTTTCTAAGGTTTCGGTTCTGGTTCCAGTTTCACTCTTTCTTCTCTCCTCTTCTTCATGACCTGTGACCATCTTGTCTCCTCCTTTTTTCCCCCCTTGTGTTTTTTCCTCTTTCCTTCCTTCCTCATATGTTGCCAGGGGTGGGATCGGAACGAAATCCGAACTTGAAACTTGAAGAAAGTTTCAGGTCCAGATTTAGTTCCAGTTTTGGTTCCGCTTTTTGCTTTGTTTTTTTCTCGTTTTGGTCTCGATCTCGGTTCTGCCGAGATTCGTCTGTCTTTGCTTCCCCCCTTTCTCCCTCGATCCCAGTTTTGGTTTCGTCTTGATCCCACCCCTGCCAGTTTTGAAGATTCTCAGTAAAAAAGAGTTCCTTTGCCAAGAGATGAGGATATCGCCTTGAGGTCTTGCCGACACTGGGAAGTCTGGGCAACATAGAAGGTATAGTTAGTGAAGGTCTCACCGACCAGTGGAGCCTTCCAAATAAAAAGTAGGATCACCAAAAGTTTCAACCTTCGACATAATGTCTGGCTGATAGGCTAAAGTCTCGCCGACAATGAAGGGGCCTCGCCAAGAAAAATTGACATCGGCAAGAGATCTTGCCAATATAAGGATGTCTCCCTGACTAAAGAGAAAGTGAACTCATCGCCGAAAGTTAAGGAGCCCAGCAAGAGGTCTGGCCGAAAGACCAATGTCTCGCCAATAATGCAAGAATTCTATAAAATGTCTCGGTGAATGAATAAGGTCTCAGTGAAGTAAAGCGACATCGGCATGGCAGTTGGACTTCACCGTGAGGTCTCACCGACCCAGGAATGTCTTGGCAATAGAATCAAGTGAGCTCAGGGAGAAAAGGGAAAGATCGACAAGAGGTCTTTCCAATGATAAGGAGTCTGGCGGACAATAGAATGGGCTCGCCAAAGAGAAGAAGACTTCGCCAAAAGGTCTCACCGACTGTCACATACTACGCTGATATTTGTAGAAACACCTAATCGCATCGGCAAGACATTTTTAGTGTCTCACCGAGATGTGATTCTTTTCAAAATACTTTTGACTAGCTGTAGAGCCTGCATGGAAAATGCTCGACCAACCATAGAGAAAGCTGAGGCGAGCCATGGCAGAATGGAGAATGTCAACCCTAGTTGAATGCCACGTGAATAGGTAGTGAGCTTAGGGCATTCAAGGCATTCAGCCAAAGTGGTTCAAAGGTCGACACAAGTATCAGAAATGAATGCGGTGGTTGCAGGAAGATCTGAAGGCTTCTCCGGGGAGTGACTCTTTACCGACATGGACATGCAGGGTGCAGCATTAAATTCAATCAAAAGATCTAAGGAAAGATCTATTATGGGAGATATTTTTGTAAGCCTAGAGGGGCCGACATACTTTTGTATATAAGGCATTTTCGCCTTCTTGTAAAGTAGTTCAGATTATGCATTCTGGAGAGTTAGTGATTTTTCCTCAAATCCTTTCTCAACTGATGTAGATTTTGTAACTCATTTGGAGTTCGGATGTATGATTTTCTAGATTCTGTGACCCTTTTGTAGTCCTCTCTCAGACTAGCATGTTTCTGTAACTCATTTTGGAGCATGTTATATAAAATTTACCTTGGTTACCATTGATGGCCCATCTTTTTGCCTTCTGATTCTTGTGAAGTATTGTGCATTCTTTTTGATTCAATGAGCTACTTAGTGAAATTTTCTCTTTCCTTATAGCTTTTGTTTCATGTCATGCCTTTCTTTGCAGAAGTAGTATCATGCAGGTTACAAACTGTGTTTACTTAATCCTGCACATGAGCTTCTAGTTTGTGAAAATTTGTCTTTCCTCCTTGAAGGAATGTACATGTCAAACTTGTTTGTATGCGTGATCTATAGGATCTTGTTGTGTAGTCCCATGGTTGTCACCAGTATTCAAGTGCAAATTGAGTATCTGATTGTTCTTACCAGTTCGGTGTATCACCATAGAGTTAGATTAATTTCCATGTATTTCTTCTCCCTTTTCCTTACAAAATCTGTAGTTTAGGTGGTACCCAAAGGAAGCCAGCCTTCTCCAGAGGTTGATCTATGTCTATAAGTGACCCACAACTTTGGAGGTCTTCCCATGTTACACTAAGGTGTTGAACATCAAGTTCAACAGGGGTGCAATTTCAGGTGATAACAGTTTTTGGCACACCTGGTGGGACTGTGAACTACTCCTCAGTTCATATTTACACACTTTATTGCTGCTGTTTGGTGTGTGCAGCAGTGGTTTCAGTCTTTTGGAAGCATTTTCTTTACATACCTGGCAACTCTGAGCAAATCTACTGGTTTCAACAAGTTGAGTGCTAGTATGTTTCAATTATAAGCTGAATATTCTAATTGTAGCATACATGTGAGCAGAGATGACAGATTTCCATAGTTACCATGTATACCCACTTCAATTTCATAAAAATCCTATCAACCAATCACCCTATTAGCCATATCAGGCCAGTCATATTGTTGGTTTAATCCCAAACAACCATGCAATAGCAGCCTATCAGCATGCTCAACATGCTTACCTCCCACCCACCCCTACTCAGTCTTTGAATCCACATTTGGATGTCCAAAATCAGCTCCAAGAGTTTAATTATATACAGAAAAACATGAATAACACAAAGGACATGCTGTCAGACATCGTAAGGCAGATGGAACTACTTAGGAGGTAGCAGGAGTATGATCAAAAGAAAGAAGAGATGGCCTATCAGGCCTACCTTCATGAGCAGGAGACCAATTGGCAACAAGAACAAGAAGTTTACCAAGCTCAGATAAGGGAGCAAGAATGGGAGGCCCAAAGGAGGCAATGTGAAGAGAGCCTTGCCCAACAGCTGGCTGCAAAAGGTGTAGAAATGAGGCTAAATTTTTCTAAACAAGAGGAGGTGCAGATGAGACAGCAGGAGGGAGCCTCAAAGTACAAAATTCCAAGTTTCAGATAGGGTGAATCTAGCATACAGCTATGATGAAATTGCTAAGTTGGAAGAGCACGCATTTTCAGTTCCAAGCTTCAGGCAGATTGTTTCTTCTCAAAGCTTGAAACTGACTAAAGATCTTCCTCAAGTGGAAAACACTTGCGAAATGGCAGTTTCAGAATAGTAGGGAGGCATCAAACCAACCAATGAGTTGCTGACCAATGTTCATTAGCAAGAAAATGAAGTATTAGACTTGGAAAAGGATAATGAAATTGAACTTGATACCATTCTCCAAGGTATGGGCTATAATATTTTCAAGCATGCGATAACTAAGAAGGCTAATACTGAGCTTTCTGAAGAAGCATGCATAGTTATTATTGAACAGTTTTGTTCAACATTGGATGAAGACTCAGAAGTGGTTGATAGTCATGGTGAACTAGAACAACAGGTTCATGAACTTGAACAAAGGCTACAACATCAGGAGGAGACTAATGAGCCTAATTTGCAAAGTCATAACTGGTTGGAGGAGCTTCCATTCTATTGTGTAGAGGAGCTTGAGGATACATCATTGCTTGAATTGTTGCCCCCCTTTATTGAGGAAAACAATCCTGAATTAGAATGTAACTCTTCCAGTGATGATGATAATTATGAGCAGCTTCCATTCTAGTCTATAAAAGAGCCTGAGGTTGATGAATTGATTGGAGATGTGATGGAAGAAGCTATCTCTTTGTTCTCTGTTGAAGAAATAGGTGTTCAGAAGGTAGTTCATGAGCAAAAGGTCAGCAAGGAAAGTGCATGCTTTTCCCTTACTAAAGGTTGACCTATCAGGCATCTAGCCAAAATGGAGACTAGCAAATATATTGATACCTTGCTTACACCCCAGCATGAGGGTACTACTCAGGAGGAGAACACTCAAGTTATCTTTCAACCTCAGAACGAGAATGTTTACATTCTGTGTGAAAAGGTTAGTAAGCTTGAATATGTTTTGCAAGAGATCTTACAGCCATCCGTTGGAGTGTCATGCATACTTCATTTCTCTTTAGTTGTTCTTCAGCATGGAAAACATCGTAAATTTTTGAGAAAGGGTTGTTATTTTACCCAACCCGTCAATGGGTTTGTTTGACCAATTTCTTATTGGTTAGTGTAGGGTAGGTTTAGATGTAGTTTACTTTCCCTAAGTGTTGTTTCAACACATGTAAACTGTTTTATTTCAGTTTTTCCCTGCTTTCATAAGTTTCCAAGTCTATTCCAAAATTTTTCCAATGACTCCATGCCCAATGGATAGGCCTAGGCTACTGGTCTTCATGTTTAGCAGGCAAACATCCAGTAAAGGTCACCAGAAATGTTACCCATTTTTCCCCTATGGGCTCAATTGGATGCAGGAGAGAATGATGTTTTATTTCGGCACATGGATTAAATGTGTCTCCCAAGAGGGTTGAGCCCAGCGTGCAGGTCTTCAACTTGGGGGTGGGTTTTCTTTTTATGTTTTTCCTTGTCTTTCCCTCTTTTCTGTTTTGTTTTCTTCAGTCTCTTTCCTTGTTCTGTCAAGGGCAGAACCGGGTCGGGATCTGAACTTGGAAATTTTCCAAAACTCTCAGTTCCTGTTTTTGATCCAGTTCCGACCCTGGTTCCACCCTGTTCTTTTTGTTGGGCCCCCTTTTTTCTTTCTTTCATCGAAGGCGGGATCAGAATGGATTCCGAACTTGAAACTTGATGAAAGTTTCTATTTTGGGTTTATTTCCACCCTCGCCCTCGCTCTGTTTTACCTGGGATCGGATATAGTTCTGATCCCGCCTTTCTTTCTTTCTTTCTTTTTCCTTGTGTGTTTTCTTTCCTTCTCTGGCGAGCCCGGAACCGAGTTAGAACCTGAACTTGGAACTTTTCCAAGGTTCCGGATCCTGTTTTTGTTCCGGTTTCGGTTTCGGTTTCGCTCTTTCTTCTCTCCTCTTCTTCATGACCTGTGACCGTCTTATCTACTCCTTTTTTCCCCCCGTGTGTTTTTCCCTCTTTCCTTCCTTCCTCGTATGTTGCCGGGGGCGGGATCGGAACAAAATCCGAACTTGAAACTTGAAGAAAGTTTTAGGTCCAGATTTAGTTCTGGTTTCGGTTCTGCTTTTTGCTTTGTTTTTTCTTGTTTTGGTCTCGATCCCAGTTCTGCCGAGATTCATCTGTCTTTGCTTCCCCCTTTCTCCCTCGGTCTCGGTTCCAGTTTTGTCTTGATCCCGCCCCTGCCAGTTTTGAAGAGTCTCAGTAAAAAAGACTGCCTTCGCCAAGAGATGAGGATATCGCCTTGAGGTCTTGCCAACACTAGGAAGTTTGGGCAACATAGAAGGTATAGTTGGCGAAGGTCTCACCAACCAATGGAGCCTCCCAAATAAAAAGCAGGATCGCCGAAAGTTTCAACCTTCGGCATAATGTTTGGTCGATAGGCTAAAGTCTCGCCAACAATGAAGGGGCCTCACTGAGAAAATTTGACATCGGCAAGAGATCTTGCCAATATAAGGATGTCTCCCCGATTGAAGAGAAAGTGAACTCATCACCGAAAGTTAAGGAGCCCAGCAAGAGGTCTGGCTGAAAGACCAACGTCTCACCGACAACGCAAGAATTCTATAAAATGTCTCGGTGAATGAATAAGGTCTCAGCGAAGTAAAGCAGCATCGGCATGGCAGTTCGACTTCACTGTGAGGTCTCACCGACCCGGGAATGTCTTGGCAATAGAATCAAGTGAGCTCGGGGAGAAAAGGGAAAGATCAACAAGAGGTCTTGTTGATGATAAGGAGTCTAGCTGATAACAGAATGGGCTCGCCAAAGAGAAGAAGACTTCGCCAAAAGGTCTCATTGACTGTCATGTACTACGCCGATAGCTTTAGAAACACCTAATCACATCGACAAGACATTTTTAGTGTCTCACCAAGATGCGATTCTTTTCAAAAGACTTTTGACCAGTTGCAGAGCCCACGTGGAAAATGCTCGACCAACCATGAAGAAAGCTAAGGAAAGTCATGGCAGAATGAAGAATGTCAACCCTGGTTGAATGCCACGCGAATAGGTAGTGAGCTCAGGGCATTCAAGGCATTTAGCTGAAGTTGTTCAAAGGTCGACATGAGTATCATAAATGAATGTGATGGTTGCAGGAAGATCTGAAGGCTTCTCTGGGGAGTGACTCTTCACCGACATGGACACGCAGGGTGCAACATTAAATTCAATCAAAAGATCGAAGGAAAGATCTATTATGGGAGATATTTTTGTAAGCCCAGAGGGGCCGACATACTTTTGTATATAAGGCATTTTCGCTTTCTTGTAAAGGAGTTCGGATTATGCATTCTGGAGAGTTAGTGATTTTTCCTCAAATCCTTTCTCAACTGATGTAGATTTTGTAACTCATTTGGAGTTTAGATGTATGCTTTTCTGGATTCTATGACCCTTTTGTAGTCCTCTCTCAGACTAGCACATTTCTATAATTCAACTTGGAACATAATATACAAAATCTGCCTTGGTTACCATTGATGGCCCATCTTTTTGCCTTCTGATTCTTGTGAAGTATTGTGCATTCTTTTTGATTCAGTGAGCTACTTAGTGAAATTTTCTCTTTCCTTATAGCTTTTGTTTCATGTCGTGCCTTTCTTTGCAGAAGTAGTATCATGTAGGTTACAAAATGTGTTTACTTAATCCTGCACATGAGCTTCTAGTTTGTGAAAATTTGCTTTTCCTTCTTGAAAGTGTGTGCATGTCAAACCTGTTTGTATGCGTGATCTACAGGATCTTGTTGTGCAGTCCCACGACTGTCCCCAATATTCAAGTGCAAATTGAGTATCTTATTGTTCTTACCAATTCGGTGTATCACCATAGAGTTAGTTTAATTTCCATGTATTCCTTCTCCCTTTTCCTTACAAAATCTATAGTTTAGGTGATGACCCAACAAGGAAACTGGCCTTCTCCGGAGGTTGACCTCTGCTTACAAGAAACCCACATCTTTAGAGGTCTTCCCATGTTACACGAAGGTGTTGAACATCAGGTTCAGCAAGGGTGCAACTTCATGTGATAATAGGTACAATTGGACCTCTTTTGAATGTCTACTTTAGTGTGAGTTTGAAGCAAGTTCATCCTCTCACTAAAGTGGGGGCTAAATGTAGTGTCAAAAAATGTTGTTGTGTACATTTTCACACTTAATTTGGGAATAATTATTGTTGAAATGAACTTAAGGTCACCTTGATCTAGTGTTGTGATGTGTTTTACACATCCACATTAGGTCTTGGGCCCTTTTAAAGCTAAATAAACCTAACTTTTCCTTGATTTAATGTTGTAAAGTGTATTTATTTACACCTTCAAGTTAAATTTAGGGTGCTTGGACCTAATGTTTCCTTAATCTAGTGTTGTAATGTGTTATACACATTCACATTAGATTTAGGGCCCTTTAAAGCTAAATTGACCTAATCTTTCCTTAATTTAATATTGTAAAATTCATTTATTTACACTTTCACAATGAATTTTGGGCCTTCTTGCATTTATGACCTTTATATAATCATTAATAGGCCCCTAAGACCCTATATTATGCATTCCAAGGCATATTTTAATCAAAATCCCAACAATATCAACAAATAGACTTAATTTCTTAACTCCTCGACACTTTCTCTCTCCAAAAAGGCCTTGTGGGACCCATACGACACCTTAGGCATATGAGTCCCATCCAAGTGGGACCCATATGCCACAAATGATGTATGAGTCGCATTTGGCTCCTTTTTTGAGTTTTGAGAGGGAAATTTGGGTTTTAAGTTCAAATTTCATGGATGTCGGCCTGTGGGATCTAATAAATGGAATATTAGATGGATTGCCTATATAAAAAAGGTCTAAAATCATTATTTCATATAAGCCTTCATGATATCAAGTCAAGCACTCAAGAGTTAAGCATTCTAGGACTTTGCAAGAGCCTCAAGAAAGGATTCAAGATCATTTCTAAGGAATTCAAGGGCAGAATTCTTCATCAATTTTTGTAGCAATTCAATATCCATCATCATGTCAAGATTATCAAGCATCAATCATGTTGGTGAGCTATTGTTGTGATGTTTCATTCAAGATCCAAGATCAAGCATTGTTCTACACTTATTTCAAGATATAGATCCACATCCTTCATGGCCACTTCATGTTAGGTTGTTTATTTACAAGACATCATTCAAGGTATCATTTTTCATGTTTCATGTCCTTATTTCACTATCTCATCATTTGGTTTAATTATCTCAAAGGGGTTTGACCAAGGAAAACTTGCATTTATTAACAAATCAACAAATTTTTCTTCTCTTTACATCTGTGATTGTAGATCTAGGTGTCTTGGAGCTTGAATATCCCTTCAAGATTAGGTTGCAAGCTTGGAGAAAGTTGTTGGAGTTGTCCCCTCATTTGCAAGGTTGCTATCTTCATAAAAAGGTCATCTACATGTTCAAAATCAAGGTTTTAGGTCCAAAAATAAAGTGTGGTGGAAAGAGAAGAGATTGGAGAGCAGAAATAGACCTTAACCTTTAGAAAAATCACACTAGGACTGATACGCCACCTTGGGCATATGAGACCCAGTGCGACCAATTTTTTAGGGTTTTTGGAGATTTAGAATCAACACTATCAGATTCTAGTTTTGGTGTAGAAAACCCAGTCTAGGACTAAATCACCTAAACTAGCGTATGAGTCCCACTCAGCCTTAAAATCAACATTTCTAGCATTTCTAGTCCTCATTCAAGCCTCTACATGTTTCCAAGTGCACACTTTTGATTTTACAACTTTCTGTTATGATTCATATGCATTTCGAGGTCATTCATTCAAGTTTAATGTATCACAAGGTTTAAACATTAGATCTTACATTTCATTAGTCTCCCTATCTTGGTGGTGAACCCCTCATTAATAGGAAAACCATATTGCAAGATCTCTTTCTCCTTTGTATACTTAAGGTTGAGATCTCTAGGGTTTGTACTTGAATGAGAGTGTTTGGATTTTGTTATTCTATTTCACAAGCATAGAATCATACAAAATTATTCCTTTTAGCTTAAACATGTGAGATCTATATCTAGAGAACATATATGTTTGAATTAAGCAAAAACTATAGTGTGTAAAGTGTATCAATATTTCTATAGAAGGAGGATGATAGCCATAAAAGGTGTTTGGGGATTATTCAATATAGAAAAAATGTGATGTTGATCATATAGATTATTTCCAAATTAGAAAGTTAGTCATATTGATCACAAAGATAATTGTTAAATTTAAAAAGTTATGAGAATTCCTTTTCGTAAAATAAATATCATATCGAAGAAAATAATATCAATATACTAGGCTTCATTGTAAACACTTTACAACCTTATAATTAGGATAGAAAAATCAATGTAAATTAATTGAATCAAGATAGAAAAATCACCTTAAAATATTGTCATATGTAGATGATAAAAAGTCTATAAAATGTTCTAAATTCTCCTAATATTCAACAAATTCCTCTTTAAATGACCTAAATTTTCCAAAGAAAAAAAAGCATAGTTTCAAATTATTTATAAAACCGTTCCTAATGAAAGGAAAAGAATGTAAATATTTTTCTAGATAAAAATTAGAATATAATTTTGAAGGATCTTGGAAAAAATGTTCAATTGAATTACCCAATAGTAGTCCTTAAATTTTCTTAAATTTAACTCACAGAAAATAGTATCTTGGGTTCCATTTTAATTAAGTCATTGGTATTGATAATAATGGAAATCATCACCAAATGAAAATGATTTTTCTTTTGTGAGGCCTTAGCTCTATTATTGATGGAGCTATGACAAAAATTCCATAATTGCTTGTCTATAAGAAGAATTTGAAAACAAAATACACCTTGTAACGACCTTGATAGACATTTCTATTATGAGACTTTGATAGAAAATATGTAAAATAAAACCACATTAAAATAAGTTTGGGATAAAATCACAAAAATATTTGAACATAAGATTTATGTGAGAACACACGCACTATAAACTCAATTATACAATAGAAGGATGAATAAATTAGTAATTGAGCATCTCTTAGTGGTCAAGGATAATTTAAGTCACCATGTAAATATATGAGACTATTTATAATAAAGATATCATCTTCATTAATATTAATAGTTTTCTAAAGTTTATTGAGAATTTCAATAATACACTTATATTCACTAGAAAATTAGCAACCTTGAAATTCAAAGATTTTGATGATTGAATATTATGACATGAAGAAATTCTTCATAGAGATAATTTTTTTTAATTGATAAATTGTTCTTATTATAATATTGAGGGAAAGAAGCCTCATTAATAAATAAGTTCTACTATGGATAATGGTGAGAAAAAAAAGGAAAATTTTACTATTATATTACAATCATCTTTGTGATTTTGAGTGTGAATGCCTCAAGAAGAAGTATAGTATGAACAAAATTAAACAACTAGGCATGATGGTTGATATGGGTATTGAAGATGATGAATGTTACAAAAGAAATTTGGAAACTGACAATGGTGATATGGATCATAAATTCAAGGGTAAAAGTACAAAATTGTCACACATTATAAAGAAAACAACCAACATTGATCGAAATTTTAAACTTGAACCATAAAAAAGTGGCATACATGTTTTAAATTTTGAAATGATGTAAACTAATAAAAAGTGTCATTTTTTAGTATATTTTATTTTTGTATTTTTTGAAAATTTTTAAAACTTATTTGACTATAGTTTCTCATAAATTTACACTATAATTTTGTTGCTGATAAAATGTTGAAAAATGAAGCTACATGAGATGCCAATCTTTATATAATATACTTTTTTTCATTCATTATTTTTGTGTATATTTATATCCTGAAAATTTAGTGCATGGATACATTTTTTTCAAATTGAGATACATCTCTATGTTTTGTGGCATTGGTGTTTTCAATATTTCAAGTGATAATGGGATCCTTTTGGCATATTGTGTTGGTTGTCCATTTTTATTTTGGTTCAAGGTTGAAATTTTTTGTTGATGTGAGGTTACATTTTACAAAAGTTGGTTAATGATAGAATCATTAGTTGACATGTTTTTGGAATATGGCGAATATTGTGGAAGTGTGTATGTGCTTGGTGGACTACTATGTTGCAAATTTATGAGAGGGGATGAAACTTGAGATGTCACATGTGAGGACCCAAAACCATAAGGATTTCCAATGTAAAGATCTACTGTTGGAGTTATACTAATGCTTTGTTGTATTATTGAGGTGAAAATTGGGTTTGTTTAGGTGGGAATAGAGGCTATAGTTGTGGGGAGGGAGACTAGATTTCCTCTTTTACTTTGAGTGTATCCCAAAGCTTGAGCACAACTAGCCATTGCATGTACATTGGCATCAACTATATGAGCTAGCCTACACAAAACCTCTAGTCCATGAGCATCACTAATCAATTTCCTCATGTTATCTATCATAGGGACCACATGACCAACTAGAGATTCAATACTCACATAATTATGAAATCCTTCTAGTTCTTTGTCTAATTTTTTTAGTTTGTCTTTGGGAACATAGGCAAACATAGTCTCAACATCTGTGAAAAAAAAGAAGGTGTTGGGATAAATATGGGATGACTGAATATGTGATACACCTATCTTCCCTATTTCATTAGGAAATGAGATCCCTAAAGGTAGGATTGACTTTAAACCCTTTGTGGGTCAACCCTATTGGAGATCTTGCAATTTTCCTTGTAAAAATACAGGGTAAAATCTACCTGAACAACACTTTGGGGAGAAAAACTAAAAATACTAAATAGACTCAATTGTACAATGTGAAACTTGGATCATCAATTTAAAGTGTAAATAATTAGAAACAACACACTTCTAGTAGATCTAAGAAGGATAAGACAGCATGCACCTGTCACCAAAATCGATTGCTAAGTGTCCTCTTAAGACAAATTCGCCCTAAGGAAAATGGGTCCTACTACAGGGGTCCAAAATCTGATTTCACAATCCTCTTCTTTTGAGTTTTCACTCCCAATTCCTCCATATCTCATAGTTGAAAAGTAAGAAATAAATTATGCAAGTGAGTTTCTGTCACTTGACAACTTTGATGACAACTTTGACAACTTTTCCAAATTTCACTTTTGATCAATTTTCAATCCTTCTTCACCTAAAAACCTACAAACACAAAGAGTGATTTTTTTAATTTGGTGAATGAGGGTTTACCTTGGTCAAACCCCATTTTGGTAATTAAACCTTGAAATGAAATGAAACATGAATGAAAGGAATGATGAATGGACACTAGCTTGTTGCAACTCACCAAACCCTTGAATGAAATCCCTTAGATGATTGAAGTCTAACACATCTCTCCAAGGTCTTGATCTTCCATGAAATGGATTGATTGGATGTTGATCTTGATGCTTGAATTGATACTTGAATGCTTGAAACCTACATCACAATGTTAGCTCCAAAAAAATGCATAGATGCAAATAACTTTGACACGATACTTGGGATCTTGAATGCTAATGTAGAAGGTTGATAAATCTACTCTTGAACACTTTTGACAATAATTTTTTATCTTGCGAAGGTTGGATAATCTTGCTTCTTGATTCTAGATCTTGAATTGATAAAAGACCTTGTATTTATAGGTAATTTTCTAATTTCCTAAAAATTAAACATCAAAGGCTGACAATTGCAAATTGAATTTGAATCATAAAAAATGCTACCGAAAACATATTAAAATTTGAGATCCTCAACTTAAGGAGGGGTCCTAGGACCTAAATCTAGGACACTAAATTTCCAAGGCAATTTAACTAATATTTGCAATTGTTTAATACAAGTTTCCATTTTAGAAAACGAGATTAATTAGGATTTTAAATGGATAATTAGGCCAATTAGAGGCTTACTTAATTCCAATTAAATTAAATGACCCAAACATAGAGTGAAAATGTAAAGGTGCACATTTTATGACACTACATTTAGCCCCCACTTTATATGACAAAGGTCAAGAAGTTTGCATAAGCCCTTAGGATCAAGATCCCATGGAAAACCAACATAAGCACAAATGAACACTCATATACATATGATATACATCAAAAAGAAAAGATACATAAGCATACAATGCCAAAATTAATGAAAAGAGAAGGGGTGGATCAAGCCCCAACTATTTGTCTAATAGGTATAGATCAAGCCTTAGATGTTTGTCCAAAAAAAATTCACAAGTGAAAATTTGCTATCCACTATGTAAAATAATACACTCACATAGGCTAGTGAAATTTGTTGTCCACTAGGTAAGCCCCAAAAAGGTGGCTGTTGGGAAATTCATACCAAGTCTACAGGCTCCCATGTATCAACCATACCAAAGTTATACCTTCTAATAACTTTGATAAGGAACCACAAAAATGGTCACAAGGCTAGCAAGCTGTGTTATGCTAGGAACTCATGAAACATAAGGCCCCACTGGCAAGCAAGTTGTGTTATTCTTGGTGACCATGAAAAAACGTAAAGGCTCCATTGGCAAGAAAGTTGTGTTATGCTTGGTGGCCATTTTAAATACAATAGGATAGGATATTAAAAGGGGATTTTCTTAGTTCATTAAAGGTCTCACTTTAGGGAACATCATGTTTGATGTCACCAAAAGAGGAATAGTCGAGGATAAAAGATTCAAAACTTAGGGAATGCAAGTCGTATCATCACCACTAAGAGGAATATCATATGCCAAGAATGGTCATGCTCTTAAGAAACATCAAACCCAATTTCGCCACCAAGAAGACACATCACATGAAGTCAGAAGACCACACTTTGAAGCAAACAATGAGTGGGGATGTATATTCCCCTAGTTTAAAGAAATTTATAAACACCATGCTATGAGAAATTACTTTAAAGTAGAATATGATAAATTCCAATACATGAGAGCTTTATTTAGAAAGCCCTATGCCAAACATATGTTTCCAAAATAGAGCTATGCCATCGAAAGGAGGGTTTCGGGCCTCTATATGCAATCCTAGTATAACACATAAAGGATCCATGGATTTGGGCTTAGCATATGTTGTTGCTATAGTGATATCATCAAGCTCAGAATCATCATCATTCCCCAAATAACTCATGGAACAATGAGCATAAAGGAAGAATGACACATAGAGAGAGAAAACACATAGAAGCTTTTGGGTCAACATGGAAGAGACCTAAACATCTCGATGCCTTGCATCATCCCCAAAGGGAAAACACAAGATGAAAGACAAAAGGTGTATGATATAGAAGAATGAAGATACAAATAGAAGAATGTCACAAATTTTTTTCTTCCTTTGTATCCTTGCACCAATGGAGTGACAAGGGTCATCCAAAGTAGGCTCACAAACATATAAAGACACACCAAGCAACACTGTATGAGGGATAACATTAAACACATGAAATCAAAAATAAAATGAAAATAAAATAAAGAAAAGACTAGTATGACACATGCAAGTCAACCAATAGTAGGTCATCCACATCCCAATCTTGTTCATTATCTGGAAGGAAGACAACTAACCAAACAGAAAATGACAAGTGTTGTACTAGGAGCATCACCAAGTTCAACATGTGGTGAGTCACTCTTTTTAGCAAAATAATCATAGTTGTTATCATCTAAGCTCATGAAAGAGTCATCATTCTTAGCAATGTCATCATCATCATCATCATCATCATCATCATCCATATTAATCATAATAGGAGGTATAATAATGATTTCCATTGAAGTTTAATGTTGTTGTTGTGGAGAAGGTGGAGAACCATCATGATTTATTTCAATTGGTGTTTGATATTGATTTTCTATTTTATTCTCTTATTTTAACTTACAAGCAATAGCACGACATCTACTCCTATGCTCTTTAGCATTTCTATTTCTTCTTGTATGATTTTCAAGTTACGATTGTGTAAGAGTAGGTTTATCAACCATAGGTTTTTTTTTCTTCCCGTAAGGGAGGAAAAAAGGAACT
This sequence comes from Sequoia sempervirens, assembly GCA_007258455.2. Classification (NCBI taxonomy): domain Eukaryota; kingdom Viridiplantae; phylum Streptophyta; class Pinopsida; order Cupressales; family Cupressaceae; genus Sequoia; species Sequoia sempervirens. The sequence continues at coordinate 81,729,510 of VDFB02252616.1, read as the reverse complement.
GTGGAAGGCTATTCAACCACTTTCTCTTTATCTTTTTAAACTTGTTTAATATTAGGAGGCACAACAATACTTATATTGTTATCTCTTGGTATTTTATAGGAAATGGGTGAAGGATTTGTCATTGGTTGGTATTGGTTATGTTGGTGTAATTAAATGTGTTGTACCTTGTCCTAGGTCATGATTACACCTTAGTTAAGTTTACTTAGGGACAACATAGGAGGTTGTTGGAGATTTTTCACTTTTGGTGGACTTGACATGTCATTACTTTATCACTTCAACCTTTTGTGGACACATCATGTGATTATCTCTCCACCTTTTGTGGTGATTATCACATTATCACTTTTCCACTTTAGGTGGAGTGATAGCTTTTCACAGTTGTCTCATGTCATAAGATTACGACACTTGTCATAATTTTATGCCCTTCTATGTTCTCACCTTGGCTATATAACCAAGGGGTCCCCTATGTACATTTTCTCATTACATTATATTTGCATTATTGGCAAAATACAGTTTATTCTTGTCATATTGTCTCTATCTCTCTTATACTTGTGCTTTCTATTAGGCCTCTAGATCTTGGGTGGCTACCTTCATAGCCAATTCTTACATGGTATCAGAGCTATTGAAGTGCCTTTAGTTAGTCATTTGGAGAGATTCTTGGAGGGTTCCATTTTTGGCCTTGTGTTGCAGGTGCATTTTGGGAGCTTGTTGCATCAGATTTGAGCTTGCCATTGCATCTAGAGTATCTGAGATAGTTAGATTTTCCTTTTGTTTCATCTCAGTTGGACATTGGAGGCCAAATCTGCAAAGGGTTGAAGATTATGGGTGGTTTCCAGATCCAAGGGCTAGCTACCACTTTGGAGCATTTTCAGCCAAAAAGGACATCACCATCGTGCTTAGAAGGGCCAAAAACCCATAAATTGACTACCGAATCATCCAAATCGGAGCAAGTTGTCCGTTGAGGCAAATTTTTTTTTACTGGCTGAGCCATACAACCCAACAATTATGACAGTCAGTACGATTTTTATTTTTTGAAAAAAAATATATTTTATTTTCTGTGAAAATTATTATTCAAAAAATCATTCAAAAAATTCATTTGTAGTTTTTTTTAATTTATTTGTAAAAGTTTTTATAAAAAAATAAAATAAAAAAATTTAAGTTCGTTCTGTGGACTATAAGTACCTACAAAGGTACTTCGTACCCTTGCAAGGTACCTGGGCAGCCAGAGCCCGCCACGTGGCATGGCGTTCCACTGCCACGCTGCCCCCACATAGGCCCTGCGACCATAGTCACCGGCAGCCAACCGACCTTCAAATAACTGGCGTTAAATATCCGACGGTTCTTTCATAACATCAGCGGCAGTCAAAATCCGACAGTCACAAACAAAAATCCAGTGGAATTCTTTATAATCGGTGCTGAATATTTCGTCAAGGAATATTCCAGTATTAAAACGAATATTCCGGCAAGGACCATCGGCGGCCGTGACCAGGAAGATGGCTGTCAAATTTAATCTGGAACTATTTTGATGGGCAGAAGGCCTTCAAATTTAACATAGCAATGTGCTGATGTCAGCACTGCATCAGCGGATTTTATAAAAATTAGACCCCCTCACGGTTGAAGCTTTTGATTTTGTAGTTCATCTTCAGAGGCTTATATCTTGATCATTCTGAGGCCTTTTTTGGTGGAATTTTTTTTGATTTGGGATAATTTTTCATGTACATCGCAGTGGTGCAATTATTTTCTGATTTTGGTGCATGGATTTTCTAGAAAAGTTGATTTCTCTCAGGTGTAGATGAATTGTCACCATTTTTGCAACTTCTGGGGCTTTGTTTAGGCTCATACGAACTCCTTTTCAGTGCCATTTTTTTTGAAAGTGCATTATTATTTTTGAACTTCATAGTGGTGCTATCAGTTTGTAGTGATTGTGATCAGAAATTGTACTTTCAACAATTGGTCATTTTTGACCTTTTTTTGGCATTTGTAAAGATAAGATCTCAGTTTGGTCGTTTGTATCAGTTATTTGAGTCTGCTGTAGCCTACTTAAGGCTGTTGTAAAACATTGAAAATCAAAATCCCACTTTGCTTGGCTTGCAAGTGACCATTGTACACGCACTAAGTATAAAGTGCTTAATCATCTTTTTGGAGGGGGGATTATTTGATTGATTGAATTTGGGGGGGTGTCTTGTGTGATTGTGCCTCTCTCTCTATCTTGTTTTCTTTCATTTTTTTGCTATGGTTTCTCCTAAGTTTCCTTTGTTAACTCCAGATAACTATGCTTCTTGGAAAATTGATGCATGGAGTAAGTTAATGGAAAAATGATTAACTCATTATATTGATGGAACTGTTGCACCATCTGATCCTAAAGATGATCCTGTTGCTCATATGGATTGGCTCACTAAAAATACTATGGCTCTTGGAAATTTAAGGAAATATGTATCAAAAGATCTAATCTTTCAAATTGAAAAATGTAAAACAATTAAAGAAGCCTAGGAAAAGTTTGGTCAATTGTATGGCCAAGTTGATGAGATTAGAGGTTATCAGCTTGACAATGATCTCACAATGTTAGATCCCAAGAATTTTGATACAATCCAAGACTATGTCACTAAGGAAAATGAGCTAAGAGCACAACTTAAGGATTGTGGAATTGATAAAAAGGATGCACAGTTGGTCTACAATTTGTTGGTAAAGCTTCCATCAGAATATGCAACATTTGTTTCTAGCTTCCAAACCCATCGCTTGACAGTGGGTAGTTCTTTCACTATGCCATCATTTGATGCTTTTACAGAAATGTTGATGTCAGAGCAAGCAAAGTTGATAAGCATGGGGGTTCTCAAGTCTTCAAAGTCCAAAGCTTTGGTGGCTAATCAAGGGAATCAAGGGACTCAAGGAAAGGGTTCCAACAAGAAGCAAAATCAATCTAAGCCAAAGAAACAACAAGATAAAGTACAATCATCCTCTCCAAAACAAGGGAATTCTTCATCACAGGGGAATTATTCATCTTCTGCCAAGAAGGGAAATTCAAGCAAGAAGGAGAGACCAACTTGTTCATATTGCAAGAAGTTTGGTCATGATGAACATCATTGCCACACTAAGAAAATTGATGAGTTGACAAACATTATCAAGAAGAACAACATCAATTTTCCATCTGCCTACAATAAGAAGGATTCACCTCCTTCCACTTTCTCACAATCAAAAGGAAAAGGGAAAGCATTTGTGGCTACTTCAGGTTCTTCACAACAATGGATACTTGACTTGGGTGCCACTCATCACATGGGTTCTTCAAGGGGACAATTTTCTTCTTTGGAGCCATCTAAGGTACCTCACATCTTCATAGGAGATGATACTCAAGTGGAAGTTGAAGGCGAAGGTTTGGTTGACATGGATAATGGAACATTTGAGAATGTTCTCTATGTTCCTAACTTGAGTGCCAATCTTCTTTCAATCTACCAAATCACTCACTTTGGAGATGGCAAGAAATTTGAGTTTCTACCAGATTCAGTTGTGGTCAAAGAACTTAAGGATGACGCCTTGGTTGCAGTGGGACAAGCCAATTAGAACACATGGCTTTACTCATTCTCCCACTTTGTGCCTAAGTCTCCTTCTATAGCCTTTCTCACTCATTCAAATTCAAAAAGTAAGCTATGGAATGAGCGGTTTGGACATCTCAATTACCGCTATCTTCAACAACTTAGCTCCAAGGATATGGTTATAGGACTCCCTCAAATTAACTTTTCAGAAGGTGTATGTTCAGGTTGTTCCATGGGTAAGAACCCAGAAGAGAAGTTTGAAAAAGGGAAGTCTTGGAGAGCTTTGGAAGTTCTTCAATTGGTTCATAGTGATGTAGTAGGTCCATTTCCAGTGTCATCATTTAGCAAGGCCCGCTATGTCCTCACCTTCATTGATGACTACTCCCTCTTCACATGGGTCTATTTTCTTGTTCACAAGAGTGAAGTGTTTGACAAATTTCTAGCCTTCAAGGCTCATGTTGAGAAGCAATCAGGGAAGCAAGTCAAGATTCTTCACACAGAAAATGGAAGGGAATATGTGAACAATAGACTTGAGGAATTTTGTACTCTTGAGGGGATTTATCTTCATCATTCAATTGCATACACTCCACAACAGAATGGTGTAGCTGAAAGAAAGAATAGAACCCTTAAGGAGATGGCTAGGTGCATGATTCATGCTTGATATCTTGGTCCTCAATTTTGGGCAGAAGCTATCAGTTGTGCCACTCAAATACAAAATTAGGTTCCCCATAAAGCTTTGAAGGGTATGACACTTTAGAGTTTTTGGTTGTAAAACTTGGGCACACATACCTCCAGAGAAGCGCAAGGCATTGGAACCTCAGAGTAGGCCTTGCATCTTTGTTGGATATCCTGAAGGTGTTAAGGCATATAGACTTTTGGATCTAGAGACACATGAACTATTCATTGAGAGAAGTGTTCACTTTGAGGAAATCTCTCCTAGCTTGGCCTCTAATCCTCCTCTTCCTTCCTCCATAGGGGAAAGTGATGATATTGACTCAGATGATGATTCTCCCTCAACTTCGACTCATAGGATCACACCTTCGCAGGGTCCACTTGCAGTTGAGGCACCTCATTCTTCATCTCCTACTAGACCTCGTTGGGCTCGACAAACGCTTGAGTTAGCATGTTCTCTTGCTGGGGATCCTTTAGATACGCAAAGGACTCAGTCACAACATCAGGATTTTCCACATGCTTATATTGCTAGTGCTTCGGATCCATAATCCTTTAAGGAGGCTTTAGGAATTCCTAAATTGGATTCAACAATGGAGGAAGAGTATAGTTCCTCGATGAGGAACCACACATGGGATTTAGTTCCACTCCCTAAGGGGAGAAATATTGTTTGATGTAAGTGGATCTATTAGACTAAGTATGCAGCAGATCGAAGTGTGGATAAATACAAGGCTCGACTTGTGGCAAAAGGTTTCTCACAAGTTCCAGGTGTTGACTATATTGAGACCTTTTCACTCGTTGCTAAGATGAACTCCATTCGCTTGACACCTGCTATTGCTGCAGCTCATGGTTGGGTTATACATTAGATGGATGTGAAGAGTGCATTTCTTCATGAGGATCTTCATGAGGATATTTACATGGAGCAGACACAAGGATTCATACATGATTCTTCTTTGGTTTGTAGATTGAGGAAGTCTATCTATGGCCTCAAATAGGCCCCTACGGCTTGGTATGCCAAGATGGATTCCTTTCTTCTCTCAGTAGAATTCACAAGGTGTCATTCAGATCTGAATGTCTACATTTTGTGAAAGGATGATTCTCACTTGCTACTTGTGCTCTATGTTGATGACTTGATCAGTATAGGGAGTACTTCATCCATCATTGGTAGTGTCAAATATGCTTTACAAGATAGATTTGCTATGACTGACTTGGGCCTTTTGCACTATTTTCTTGGGATTGAGATCACATAGTCAACTTTTGGGATTTCTCTTTCTCAGCCCAAGTATGCTCTTGATCTTCTAGATTGATTTCACATGGCTGATTGTAAGCCTGCTCTGACTCCCTTTCTTTCAAAAGTCAAGCTTGAGGCTAAGTGTTCTTCTCCACTTGTTGATGCCACTTTGTATCGTCAGATTGTTGGGAGTCTCATCTACTTGACTCACACTTGCCATGATATCTCCTTTGCAGTTGGCATTATTTTACGTTTTATGTAGGAACCACATGAGCTTCATTGGAAAGTAGCCAAATGCATCTTGCACTACATACAAGGTACACATCATCATGGGATTCACTATGCAGTAGGTACAAGACTTACCTTGGTGGGATATATAGAGTCTGATTGGGCTGGTGATCTTGATGATTGTAAGTCCACTTCTGGCTACAAATTTCATCTTGGTTCAGGTCCCATTTGTTGGCAGAGTAAGAAGCAACATGCTATTGCTCTTTCTTCGACTGAGGCTAAGTATCAAGGGGCCGTTAATGCCACTACTAAGGCTATTTGGCTTTAGAACATTCTCACTGAGTTTGGCTTCACTATTCCACGTCCTACAATCATTCATTGTGACAATCAGAGTGCCATCCAGATCTTGAAGAATCCGGTTCACCATCAGAGGACCAAACACATTGAGATTCATATGCACTACATTTAGGAGTTGATATAGGAGCAGGTCATTGATTTGCAGTATTGTCCTACAACAGAGCAGGTTGCAGATATCTTCACCAAACCCTTCACTGAGAGTATATATCATCATTTGCAAGCTCTCTTGGGGGTGTGGGGTGTTTCTTCTGAGGAGGTCACTTGACTTGTTCTCTCTTTTTGGGGGGGATTTTTCCTCACTCGAGGTTTTACCCTTCTCATCTTTTTGAGTTTAGTTTTTGTTTCATCTCTCTTTTGGGGGGGAGTTTTTTCCCACGTGGTTTTCTCCTTTTCTCCGCTTTATGAGATATTTCATTGCATTTGTACATGGGTACCTAACATGGCCTAGTAGCCTAGACCCATCTTGCATTGTTTTCTTTTGTGTACATTCTCCCTAAGTTGCACTTAAAGGGGGGTGTTGGTGTAATTAAATGTGTTGTACCTTGTCCTAGGTCATGATTACACCTTAGTTAAGTTTACTTAGGGACCACATAGGAGGTTGTTGGAGATTTTCCACTTTTGGTGGACTTGACATGTCATTACTTTATCACTTCCACCTTTTGTGGACACATCATGTGATTATCTCTCCACCTTTTGTGGTGATTATCACATTATCACTTTTCCACTTTAGGTGGAGTGATAGCTTTTCACAGTTGTCTCATGTCATAAGATTATGACACTTGTCATAATCTTATGCCCTTCTATGTTCTCACCTTGGCTATATAACCAAGGGGTCCCCTATGTACATTTTCTCATTACATTCTATTTGCATTATTGGCAGAATACAATTTATTCTTGTCATATTGTCTCTATCTCTCTCATGCTTGTGCTTTCTATTAGGCCTCTAGATCTTGGGGGCTACCTTCATAGCCAATTCTTACAGGTTACTTAGAAGGGATTTTGGTTCAATCATGACTTTTTCAATGACAGTGGGTTCAATAATCAGTTGAGGGATAGTTCTAAGAGGGATATTGTTAAGATGTTAAATTTGATTACTCAAAGCCTTACATTCATTGGTTGAATAACCACACACTCGATGATATGCAAAAAATAGGTTTTTTGTTGTAGAATTTCTTTCATGTTCTTGGAGGAAGAGTAATCAAGTGAGCTTTGAGAAGCCTTGAAAAGATAGCCTCTTATCAATTATAGGGGAAATTTCTTTCCCAACACAAGATGTCATACACATAGTAGATGATAAGGCATTAGACATGGGGATAAATATAAAGGTTGGAAACATAGACCCTGCTTGGAAAATTATGATATATAATTCACTTGATTTTTATAATTTTGTTCCATATTTTCATTATATCCATGCTTATAAAGGGTTTTGTATCCAAGACCATGACATGCTTCCAACTTGGATGAAGATATTTTATATTATGAGAAGATTTGGATTCTTCACGAGCACACAAATGCTTTTTAAATTTTGTGAAGTTACACATCTTCCTCTCATGAGGGATGGGAGTTGGAGATCCCCCGTCACCACCATGGGGTGATGTTGTTGATGTAGAACCAAGTTGAGAAAATGAAACACAAGAATATTTAGGTGTAGTTGTGAGATTTGGTACTCTCCCATAAAGGAAGGTGTAAAATTTAATGAACCCCAATCATCCCTAAAACATGTGTTTGAAGATGAATTGTTTGTAAATGACTCTTTGGATTTTGAGGGTGAGATTTTGGACTCTTCTTTGAAACAAGGTGTAAAATATAACAGCCCCCAATCATCATCTAAAAGTTTTGTTGTAGGTGGAAGATAATTAGGATTAACATCAACTTGTCTAGGTTCTAATTTTGAACTTGGAATCAAAGTATTAAGAGGGTTAAAAGTGTCATGATCAATGTTGAAATTGTGAATTATAACTTTGTTCATCTACTTCAACTATGTATATCTTATTGTTATATTCAAAATTCATCTCATGGTGAAGAGTAGACATGACTCCTTTCATGGCATGAATCCATGGTCTCCCTAGGACAAGGTTGTATGAAAGAGGTCTTGACATGATTGTTGACAAGGGTGGGAAAAACTATAGGTCCAATCTCAATGGGTAATGTGATCATTCTTAATAGTTTCTGATTAACATTATCAAAGCAACAAATATTAACATCATGGGGTTGAATAAGCCTCTTGTCCACACAAATTTTATCTAGGAGATCAATGCTACAACATTAAGACACACTCCATTTTCTACGAGAGTACGACTGACTATAGTTTCTTAATGATCACCTTTATCATCAAAGCTTCATGTTTATTTTGGATCTAAATCGAGGATATTCATGTTGAGGGAATGTAATATTTGACATTGTCACTTGCATACAATCAAATGAGGTTGCTACATCATTCAATTTAACATCTAAGATTGGATATCATTCTTCTGCAAAACTTCTTGGAGCATCCTATTGTATGTAGGTGATGTTTGAATCAAATCCCAAATGGAGACATTTATCAAAGTACGATGAAGTTTCTCAACAAGATCATACTCTTTACCACTATGCTAAAGAATGTTATGTGCGAGCAATTGTGTGATAAATTGGTTGTTCCAAAAAATTATTACTACAATGTTTCCTTACAAATTTTAAGATAGTACATGGAGATAATGGATGTCTAATAATGGGAGGTGACTTAGGAGGCTCACTAATTAAAGGATATCCAATTTGTGTGTTCATAACCTCAACTGAGTTACCTAGATGACCTTCTAGTGAGGGGGGGTCTAATTGAACTTAACATCTTCATCTATGCCATCCATATTACTATTTGTTGAGAAAAATGTAACATTTTGGTTTCTTAATGCAAGTACAAATAGTGAAAAATAGTGAAAAAAAATGACACTTTTTGAATGCAATTTTGACTAAATTTTCTAATGTAAATGATTGAAAGTACACTAATATATAAGTACTATGCAAAATCAATGTAATATGTATGCAATTTTTTGGACTTTTCAAATTTCAAACAATGTAAAATGCAAATTTAAAACCCTAAGTGAGATGAAAACTAATGCAATTTTACCAACCCTAAATGAAATGAAAACTAATGCAGTGCAATGCAAACTATTACAAATCCTAGATCTAGGGTTTTAATGAACCCCTATTTCAAAAATTAAGATGTACAATGCCAAGTTCACTAAAATGAAATAAAGAAAAATGGGTGTTGGGATAAATATGGGATAATGCATCTATCTTTCTTATTTCATTAGGAAAAAGAGATCCCCAAAGGTAAGATTGACTTTCAACCCTAGGTGAGTCAACCCTATTGGAGATCTTGATGTTTTCCTTATGCAAAGATAGGGTAAAATCTGTCTGAACAACACTTTGGGGAGAAAAACTAAAAATACTAAATGGAATCAATTATGTAATGTGAAAATTGCATCATCAATTTAAAGCAAAAAAAAATAGAAACAACACACTTTTGATAGATTTAAGAAGGATAAGACACCATGCACCTGTCACCAAAAGCTATTGATGAGCGTCCTCCTAGGATAGATTCACCCTAGGGTGAATGGGTCCTACTAGAATGGTTTAAAATTTGATTTCATAGTCCTTTGATCCTGAGTCTACACTCCTGACTCCTCTCAATCTCACAGTCAAAAAATTGGAAATAAAATAAACAAGTGAGTTTCCATGACTTGACAACTTTGATGACAAATTTGACAACTTTGCAAAATTGCACTTTTGATCAATCTTCAATCCTTCTTCACCTGCAAATTTTCAAACACAAAGAGAGGGAAAAGTTGTTTGTTTTTGGTAAATGGGGGTTTTCCTTGGTCAAACCCCATTTTAGTAATTAAACCTTGAAATGAAATGAAACATGAATGGAAGGAATGATGAATGAACACTAGCTTGTTGCAACTCACCAAACCCTTGAATGAGAAACCTTCGAGGATGAAGTCTAACACATCTCTCCAAGGTCTTGATCTTGCATGAAATGGATTGATTGGATGGTGATCTTGATGCTTGAATTCTTGAAACCTACATCACAATGTTAGCTCCAAAAACATGCATAGATGCAAATAACTTTGAAATGATGCTTGGGATCTTGAATGCTAATTTAGAAGGCTGATAAATATGCTCTTGAACACTTTTTACAATAATTTTTTCTCTTATGAAATTTGGATAATCTTGTTTCTTGATTCTAGATCTTGAATTGATAAAAAGGCCTTGTATTTATAGGCAATTTTCTAATTTCTCAAAAATTAAACATTAAAGGCTAACAATTGAAAATTGAATTTAAATCATAAAAATTCTGCCAAAAACATATTAATTTTTTTGAGATCCTTAACTTAAGGATGTCCCATTCGCCCTTGGGAAAATGGGTCCTAGGACCTAAATCTAGGACACTCAATTTCCAAGGTAATTTAATTAATATTTGCAATTTTTTAATACAAGTTTCCCTTATAGGATTAATTAGGATTTTAAATACATAAGTAGGAAAATTAGAGGATTGATTAAGTCCAATTAAATTAAGGGACCCGAACATAGAGTGGAAATGTAAAGGTGTATATTTTTCAACACTACAATATGTAAAAATGGGTGTTTGTAAGGTTGTCATTGGTATAATAATGTTAGGGATAGAGTCCAAAATGGCTTGAGTATTGAAAACACTTTCCATGAAAGAGTTGGAGGACTTAGGATCCACATCATATGTAACAACAACATGAGATGCCATAAGTCTAGAACTATGTCTCACTGAAGTATTAGCAATAGGACACTAGGTCATGAAGCTCATGCGAGTTTCAAAGAACTAGGTGTACCAAAGATGAACACTAAACTATCAAACAAACACAATTAAATAGCCAGAAATAGGAATTAGACAACAAAAACAGATAGAGGATATCACAATATAGGTCTATGCAAAAATTGGCTTAGTCAACAGCAAGAGGATAGAGGTGCCCAAGGGCACTTGTGTCCTAGGATATAGTTTTTCAAAAATTCTAAAGCTAATTGTGTGTGACTATGCCTAAGGATTCTGAGTCTGGCTACAAACAGTTTGAATAGTGAATTTGTGTTTAGAATTTTCCTAATTTATGCCAATGCAAGTAAGTGTTTTGAAATGAAACAATATATATTTTTCACTTTTTTTTATCACTTTTTGAGCTAAAAAAAAGATGCCTAAATGAATGCAAGTAAGAATTTCAAAATAGATTTTTGCAAGAAAACATAGGTTGAAGAAAAAGAGACAGAGAAGTGTGAAAAATCTTGTTAATGCAAGTGTACAAGGACAAAGGCGCCCAGGGGCATTTGAGTCCTAAATTGGGCTTCTGAAAACTGAAAACTGAAAACTAGATTTTTAGAACATTGTCTAAGTGTTCTATTTATGTGTGGAAATAGGTCTAAAAGTCAATATTGCTAAAGAATTAACTCAAATTAAGACAATGTGATGCAAATTCAAATATTTGAAACATAGAAAAATAGGTTGGGGTTCAAAACACATAGGGTTTTATACTAAATTTGGAATGTTTGACCAAACTTACTATAAATGGAAAGGGTAAAATGGGGTGTAATAAACCTACCCATTTTCTATTTCATTTAGGAAATGAGATCCTCCAAGATAGAATAAAATTCTAGCCCTTAGGTGAGTCAATTCTATGGAAAATTTGAAAATTTCCTTTGTGTGTGTGGATGGGGGTAAAGATCAAACAACACTTTTGGGAGATGAAAATAAAATAGAAAATGACCTCAAATTTGTAACCTAAGACCCGATTCATGTAGATGAAGCATAGCTCTAATAGAAATAGTCAACTTTGTGCAAATTGGATGAGTGGAGGACACTTAAAAATTATCTCATATACATATGCAAAATTTCCTATTTGGTTGCAAAGTGTCCTAAGACAACTTTTTAACAAAAATGAATGAACATGGGTTTTGGGAGAAAGATAAAAAATACCAAATGAACTCATTCATGACATGTAAAGGTTGGATATCTAATAGATAAAACATAGGACTAATAGAAACAACAAACCTCTAGCAGATCTAAGAAGGAGAAAATATTGTGCACATGTTACAAAATATTTTTTCTAGAAGCTATCTTGGGACTCATTCACCTATAGGTGAATGGGTCTTTGTAGGGCTTTCCAAAATTTATTTCTAGGTTCTATACTCTTGTGTCTACACTTCTAGATTATTTGGGTTTCAAAGTCAGATAGTCGAAAATAAATTTGAGATCCAAGTTTGCATGAGATGACAACAAAGGTGACAACAAATGCAACTTTGCAAAATTTCCCTTTTGAGATCTTCAAGTTTTCTCAACCTATGAATCTGCAAATATGTAACACAAACACAATAGGGGAAAAATGTTTATTTTTGGGTGAATGGGGGTTTTCCTTTATCAAACCCCATTTTGGTAATTAAACCTTGAAATGAATGAAATAGCATGAAAGGAATGATTAATGAACAACTCAATCTTACAACTCACCAAACCTGTGAATGAACCTTTGCAAATCTGAAATCTTGATGAGGATCTTTGCATGAAATAGCTTCAATGGATGTGGATCTTGATTCTTGAATCTTGCTTTAAATCTTTGACTTGAATGCTTGGATTAGATCTTGAAACCTACATCACAATGTTAGGTCCAAAAACATGCATGTATGAACATAACTTTGACATGATGCTTGAGATCTTGAATGCTACAACAAATGATGAAGAAATATTCTCTTGAATTCTTTTCAAGACAATAATATTTTCTCTTGTAAACTTGAACTTCAAAACTTCTAGTTGATTTGATAAAATAACCTTGTATTTATAGACATTTATCCTTAATTTCCCAAACAATAAATATTTCAATCCGACATTTGAAATTTGAATTTAGAATGATAAAAATACCTCCAAAAAATGGGTTCCAAGTCCTAGGGAGGACCCATTCTCCCATGGGTGAATGGGTCTTAGGTCCCTCTTCCTAGAACACACATCTCTCAAGGTGTTTAATAATGTGTTGGAATTAATTGTTGTCAGGTTTCCCCTTTGAAAAATGTAATTTATTAGGCTTGTAAATGTAAAATAGGGCTTATTAAGAAATAATTAAGCTCAGTTTAATTAAGAGGACCCAAACAAGTGTGAAAATGTAAAGGGATACATTTTTCAACACTAAATTAATGCATTATTAAGTCCAATTTAATTAAGAGGGCCCAAATAAGTGTGAAATGTAAAGGGATACATTTTACAACACTAAATTAAGGCATTATTAAGTCTATTTTAATTGGGAGGGTCCAAACAAGTGTGAGAATGTAAAGGGATACATTTTTCTACACTATATTTAGCCTCCACTTTAGTGAAAGGATGACCTTGCATCAAACTCAAACTAAAGTAGACAATTGAGAGAGGTCTAATTGTATAATCAATAGAAATATAAGATGAAAAAGATCAAGGAGGATGATCAAGGCCCCAAGATTTAAGATCTCATGAAAAAACCAAAAAAGGCACAAGGAGGTACATGCCTATGTTAAACATATATATGCAACCATGACAAGATACTGAATTATACAATGTCAAAGACCCAAAGAAGAAAAGAAAAAGGGGTGGAAAAAGCCTCAATTATTTTTCCAACTCAATGTGGATCAAGCCTTATCCAAAAAAAATGTTTACAAGTGGAACTCTCTCTCCACTATGCAAACAACAATGCATGCTTACACAGGCTAGTGAAATCCATTGTCCACTAGGTGAGCTCCCAAGAGTGGCAAATGCGAGAATATTATTAGGCTCCCATAACCATGCCAAAGTTATACCTCTGATAACTTTAATAAGGTACCACACAATATGAACTTCAAGCTTCATAAGGCTTAGAAAGCTACGTTATGCTAAACACATATGAACAAAAAAGGCTCCATAGGAAAGCAAGGTGTGTTATGCTTGGTGGCCATGAAAAAGGGTTGTAGCTTTGAGCTTCACAAATTTAGCAAGTTGTGCTATGCTAAACACCTATGAAAAAAATGAAAATAGGATAAGACATGTTCAAACGGGTTTTTCTTAGTTCACGTAAGAACTCCTCTTAGGGAACATCATGCCCAATGTCTCCAAGAGAGGACAAGTCTAGGATAAAAGATTCAAAACCTAGGGAATGCAATGCATAGCATCACCACTAAGAGGAATTTCATATGCCAATAAAGATCACACTCTTGGAAGACATTAAACATAATGACACCACCAAGAAGAAGACACATAATGTGAAGGAAGAAGACCATACTATGAAACATAAGTTATAGTCAAAAATTTCAAAATGATAATGCCAATGTATTTCCACACTTTAAAGATATTTCTAACACCATGCTATGAGAAATTACTTTAAAGTAGCAAATGATAAATTGTAAACAATAAAGAAGACATGTGAGAGCTTATTTGGAAATCCCTATGTCAAGTATATGTTTCCTAGATAGAGCTATGCCATATAAAGGAGGGGTTTCCCCCAAAATGTAATGCTAAAGATAACATAGAAAGAAAGTATGTCACATGTGAGCCAACTTAAGGCATGTTGTCTGCATCCCAAGCTTGCTCTTATATATACATGGAAGGCCATACTAGGAAAAGTTCCATACTAGGAAAAATCTACCTAGCCCCTTGCCCCCCAAAGAAAAAGGTGAGCCAAAAATGGATGATGGTACGCTGCTCCTTGTGAAAAGGAATATGATTGGATAAAGCCAAATTTATACCCTCATGCATGGTAGTGAATATGCTACATGATACTACAACTACCACATGACAAGGAGTAGTAGCTAATGTTATTGATTATAATGAGTAAACAAAGTATCAATTTTATGCATATCTAATGAGATATTCCTGTTAACATTTCATGCCCACTTTGATGTCCCATTATTACTATCCAATCTGAGAAATTCCCCATGGGCCATCTTGCATGTTTTCCCATTGAATTTTTCCCAAATTTTGCCAAGTCCCAGAATTTTGGGTTTTTGGGCTATCTCTTACTTGCTTACCTTGCATGCCTTCTTCTTTTCTCCATCGCTCCTTCCTTTCCCTATTTTCTTCTAAATAATTTTGGGTTTCATCCTTCGGCCTTACCCTTTACACCTTACCCAATTCCTCCCCTCTTCCATTTTCTCCTTTCTCCTTTCGGCCTTCGGCCTTCCCTCTTTCCCCTTCCCTCCTTTTTCTTTTCATCTATCAGCTTTTGGCCTTTGGCCTTCGACCTTCCCTCTTCCCTCTTATGAATCACATCACATTTGGTAAGGCTATGGTCAAACCTCCCACCTCTAATGGTCTAAGGTTTGACCTCTGAAATCTTCTTTGACCCTTTCATTTTCTTCCTTCTCCTTCCATTTTCCTTCTCATCGATTCCTTAACTCCAAAATTTGACTACATGTCGAGGTTTTATTTTTGTCCTTCAGCCTTCCCCTTTACCTCTTACCCTTCATCGATAAGAGGTATCTAATCCTCTCGACCTTTGAACTTCGATGATTCGAGGCCTGAGGCCCGACGTCTCTTCTCTTCATCACAGTTTCCTCCTCGCTTCTTCCTTTGGCATGTGGTATGCGATGAGGCCAATGCCTGAACCTTGAAAAAACATTTTTGAGGCTTTGGACCATTTTTTTAGGCTTGTAAAGGCTTCTTTTTAAACCCGACACCCTAACCTTCCTGTGTTTGGTGTGTTTTTTGGGCAACATTTTTGAGGTTCAATTTGACACTTGGGCGCCTAGATATGATTCCTGAGCTTCAAGTATGACATTTATGGCATCCCTTACCTTCTATAGTTGGATTTCATAGGCACCCATTCCCATTTATTGCTCTTTTTTGACTTCTTGGTGGATCTATTCCTTAGGTTGTGATCTTCATAGAGATATCCTACTATCCATTCTTTGTGCGAAAAAACTTCATTGTTAACCCTGGTTAGGGTTAGGGTTCAGATTGTTCTTCTAAGATATGTCTAATCTATAAAGGAAGAAAAATGTATTCATTTTTAGGTTTCTT
Source organism: Sequoia sempervirens (assembly GCA_007258455.2). Lineage (NCBI taxonomy): Eukaryota > Viridiplantae > Streptophyta > Pinopsida > Cupressales > Cupressaceae > Sequoia > Sequoia sempervirens. Next base: position 81,713,495 of record VDFB02252616.1, on the reverse strand, counting down.
CTTCCTCTAGCTCCTCTGGGTTTTTTCTTTTGCAAACTTGCATTTTGCATCTCTGCCATTGTAAAGATTGGGTTTTTGCCTCCACATTAATGGAATTGTTCAAGTTTTACTCTTCTCATCTCTTTAGTGTTTCTGTAAGTCATTACCTTCATATTTGAGTGTTTATTGTATTTTCATGCATGTATGTTTGTGATTAAATAGTTTACAATTGCTGGTTGTGAAACCCTCTTTCCTTCTAGCGCCTTGTCAAACCCTAGCCTTCATATATGCCTCTAAAAATTGACCAAATGAAGATTTGTGAAAGTCCCCTTGCCCCTCTTCAATGATGTGCTATAAAATATTGGTCAGGAAGAAGCAAACTTTCTATCTTGGTGTATCACCTCCCTCTCATTTTCATGTTCTCCTTCTCTCCTTTTCCTCGTGAGTTGTTAGTGGTAGGATTTCATGTGTTGGGTTCGATCAACACATTGCACTAGGATTGAAAAGGAAGCTAGCCTTCTCTGAAGATTCAACCTTATACGCACAAAGGTCCCACACCTTGAGGTCATTTGCATTGAGTCATTAGAATGTTGAGCTTCATGCTCAGTAGGGTGCAATTTCATGTGACAATAGTTTCTAGCACGTCCAGTAGGACTACTTCTTTCTGTTGAAGAATCTGGTGTTTTCTTCCATATATTTTTCCTTTTGAGGCATATCATCAAATACCATGGAAACTCTGTTCAAAATCGATTGGTTCAAGTAGCCTAGTTTCATTTCATGTCATTGAGGAAGTTCTGATCTCAGTGTTTTAGCCTTTAGAGGTGTTCTTCCAACACTTGGTGACTTTGCAACTCTTTTGGGTGACTTTTTGGTATGTACCCAAAATCTATGGTTGGGCAATCCTTTGCTCTTATTTTATAAATTTAAAAGTGTTTCCTATGCATACGAATGCCACATTATAATGGAAACCATCTGTACACTCCACCATATCATGATAATGATCGCTTTGAATCTCCCAATCAGCCATATCATGCTAGTTATACCTCCCATTCCATTCCACAGAACCCTATTGTTGTGGGCTCTCGATCTTCACAAAATTATTACCACCCACCACATGCTCCTTAGTCTTCTTGGACACCTACATATTCTTATCAAAAACCCAAAGAGACTTGTCACTTTGAAAATCAAACTTGTTTCTCTGCTACTGAACCCCAAAATTTTGATAATTTAAGTGCAAGTGAAATTGCAAGCATTTTATTTGATTTCAAAAGACAACAAGGTGAGATTTGGGGACAACAAGGGGCTCCTTGTTCTTCCTTTCAACCCCAAAATGAGAGTGAATTAATGTACATGGTGAAGGATCTCTTTAAACAAATTTTTGAGCTTTAGGAGAAACAAGAGCTTGACCTATAGTAGGAAGAGTGGGAAAATCAAGCCTATCAGGGGCAATAGTGTTGTTTCCCACGTCATGATGAGTTTGTCTATCAAAATCATTATTCACAACAACAAAATTTAGATGCTCAATGGAGGTATGAGAAGTAGTTGGATGCAAAAAAGAAGGAAACAAGAGGAGTGTACAACAAGAGATGTTGTTGCTATGGAAGAAAAAATTAAACTTCCCCTTTCTTTAACACAAGTTCCGAAGACTCTGGAAGCCCCTTGTGTGCCTAGTTTCAAATAGGCACCTCCACCATTTCTAGAATAGCTTGCTAAGGAGGAGGTAAGAAAATATAAATTTGTAAGTTTCAAGAAACCTAGAAAGCCTCTTGAAACCCCCATTAGCCCTCCTTTTTTTCCAAAGCATCCTATTGTGCAATAGGTTTGCAAGATTTTTTTTTAGTTTCAAGAATCCCAATCAACCCCTTGAAACTCCCATTCAACCTCTTGTGCCATCAAGTGGATCCTCTATGTTGGAGTTCCTAAGTTTTGAGAGCCTCTGTTCATTTCAAGAACCCATTCTTGAGGAGGTTTCTGTTGTGGAGCCTTCATGTGCTCTTGAAAATGAGTGTCTTGGTTTGTTGCAAGAAGAAATTGAAGATGAAATAGTGTTGTAGAAACAAGAAATTAAAAAGGTAGAAAAAATTGTTGCAATAGAGGAATAATTCCTCTCATTTGATGCCCTTCCTTGCTTTGTTGAAGATGAGGAAGATAGATCAACTATACCTACATAAGTTGAAGCCTCCGAACAACTTGGTTTAGGCTTGATGGTTGAAGACAGGGTATGTGCAGGATCATCATGGAAAAAATAGGCCCTTAAGTGGCGAAAAATATAGAAAAATTAGAGTTCGGCAACTTGATGTAAAAATTTGAATAAGTTATCTATATTATTTCAAAAATATGTAAGAATAGAATCTATAGAAAATTAAATGTAGTTTCCAAACTACTAGGTTTATTTAAAAAAAAGAATGCATTTGGTGAAAATTTGAAATGTCAATGTAGTAGTACTTAAATTTCATGGAAAAAATAAGAAGTAGGTGTCTGTCTGACCACCCTAACCACAATAAAATGACAATACTTTTTTATAAGATTTTAGATATAATTAGAGGACTCATGTCCCAATGTGGTGCATTATTTTCCAAGTAAATAATTAATTATGAATTTTTTATTACAACTTTTAAAAAATATAAAAAATTGTATGTCTTACCACCTTAACTTGGTCAAAACTTCATGAATTTTTTCTTTTTTTTTAATCTTATAGTATGTGAAGCATAGAATGTGACACATGTTTTAGATTCAAAAAATGTGATACCGTTTGAAAGCTATAGATATTTTTCAATCAGCCTATCAATCATGACTTTAGTCATAATTCAAATAGAAAATGAATAATAATTATTTATTAAATTCAAAGTAAAGAATAATTTATATTGGTGGAAAGTTGAGAATATCCTTTGAAAACCCTTTTCATTTCATCAATTTTGGGTAAAAAGAAAGTCGGCAGCCACATACCCTACACATACCCATCATATCGCCACTTTTTGGCGCGTCATGATCTTGCACATACCCGAAAACTCCATGGTTTTGGAGAAGCAACATAAGATGTGTTTAGCCCCTGTTATAGTAGATGAAGATCCATGATCTATTGAGGTCTATAGTTCTGAGGTGGAGGACTTCTTTTGGGATGATTTAGAAGCTTTTTGTTCAAGCTTGGATGCCAATATTTGAACCCCAAAAGAGCAACTTTGTGGTAAGTAGTATAAAAATAAGGAATCAACAGAGGACGTGGAAAAAATTACATGCCATGAGTCTTATTTTGTTGCAGCTCGTCGCCAAGAAAGAATTAAAACCAAAAGGAAATTTGGAGAATTTAGTTCTTCAATTGAAGTGTCAAAAATTTGAGCTTTTTGTTGATGAAGTGTGCATCAATGCAAATGATTTTGTAGTTATTGAGAAACCACACATTTTTATGGAGAGTGATGCTCCCATTGCTCAATTTGTTTGTATGCTCAAACTTCAAAGTTTCTCTTTTGAGGTGCATGTGGAAGGTCTTTCCTGTGAAAATAAAAAAATCAGGTTTGGCATATTTTGCATCACCATGTGAGCTGGAACACATTCACTTTTTGTTTCAGTTCATGCTTTGAGGAGGTCAACAATGTTGACATTGGCCTTTCCTTTTGTGATGTGAGTCTTTTTCCCTCTACAAAAGGTTTTCTCTTAGATGTTAACTTGTCTTCAAAAAATCTCACGCCCTACAACTATATGTTCAGCTAAGACACCAGTGTTAGATGGATATAACACTTGCATCATATGGTTCCCTTGCAATGGAAAAATTTACAATGAAGCAATCCTTCACCTTGCAAGAGTTTTGTGTTGTTACATGCATGTTGGCAGCAATTTTTAGTGGTTTCAAGTGGGCAAGGTCGACAACTATGGTTTGAGGGAGATCAACTCCTTCAAAAGGTTCATCTTTGATAGAGGCAAGCTTCCAGTTTTTGCTTTTTCTTAGGTTAGTGTATATATTGTAAATATCTTACTTTCCATGAAGTGCATTTTGACACCCTGCATTCTCCTTTAGGGAATGTATGCTCTTAGCTTTCATTCTTTTCTCCAAGTGTAGCTGCACATGTTTTATTTTTCTTTGAGGAGACCCAACTGCTAAGTTTTACCCTTATGACTCTGTGCCCAATGGACTGATAAGGCCTCTAGATCCTGTGATTAGCAGACAATCATCCCATAGAATGTCACCATAAATGTTGAAATTTCATGCCCCCTTTGATTTCCCATCATTTATATCTGATTTGAGAAATTCCCCATGGGCCATCTTGCATGTTTTCCCCTTGAATTTTTCCCAAATTTTGCTAAGTCCCAGAATTTCAGGTTTTTGGGTTATCACTTACTTGCTTACCTTGCATGCCTTCTTCTTTTCTCCATCACTTCTTCCTTTCCCTTTTTTCTTCTAAGTATTTTTGAGTTTTTTCCTTCGGCCTTACCCTTTACACCTTACCCAATTCCTCTCCTCTTCCATTTTCGCCTTTTTCATTTGGGACTTCAGCCTTCCCTCTTTCTCCTTTCCTCCTTTCTCTTTTCGTTTGTTGGCTTTCGACCTTCCCTCTTCCCTCTTATCGATCACTTCACATTTGGTAAGGCTTTGGTCTGACCCCTGACCTTTGAGGGTCTGAGGTCCGACCTCCCAAATCTTCATTGAGCCTTTCATTTTCTTCCTCATCCTTCCATTTTTCTTCTCACTGATGCCTTAACCCTAAAATCCAACGTTTCAGGTTTCGGCCTTCAGCCTTCCCCTTTACCTCTTACCCTTCATTGATAAGATGTATCTCATCCTCCTGACCTCTAACCTTCAATGGTCCGATGCCCAATGCCTAACATATCTTCTCTTCATCACTGTTTCCTCCTCACTTCTTCCTTTGGCATGCGGTATGCGGTAAGGCTAAAACCCGACATCTAACATGCCGATGCCCAACCCCAGAAAAAAATCAATTTTCTGGGATTCAGACTATTTTTTTTAGGCTTGTATAGGCTTCTTTTTTAGCTCGACGCTTGGACCTTCCCGTGTTTGGCATGTTTTTTGGGCAACATTTTTAAGGCTCAATTTGACACTTGAGTGACCAGACCTGATTCTTGAGCTTCAAGGATGATATTTATGGCATCCCTTACCTTCTATAGCTAGATTTCATGGGCACCCATGCCCTGATCTTTGTTGACTTCTTGGTGGTTCCCTAGGCATGTTCTTTTGGACAGACTTCAACCCAGCTTTTCTTCGGATCTATCAATTTGACACTTGGATGGTGACCGTGTAAGCATTTGAGTGTGTTATGAAATAACTTGCACTGCTGCAAATACTTGATAATAACTAAGAATAACAAGCCACTTCGAGGGGGAAAACCTCCAAATATCTCTAATGAGAACAAACTTTACACTTGATGATGAAATAAGACTCACAACCTCCTATATATACCTATTTATGCCAAGGATATCACCTAGGCCGACTTAGACACACCTATATAAGACTTAGGCTGACCTAAACAACTAAATAATAATTTACTAATGATAATATGACTTAATAGAGAGTTAAGATAGCCACAAGATGACTATTCATAACCCAATGTACAATAATATTAAGGGCATAGAATGCCTCCCTTCTTCAAAGAAGCATTATCCTCAATGCTAATCAAGTTTGGAAACTTTTGAATGTACTCCTCGTCTTCCCATGTGGCATCTTCAACTGGTAACTTCTTCCATTGGATGAGATACTCAGTGATAGTTCTATTCCTTAGCTTCTTTGTGCGTGTTTGACGAATGCACTCTAGTTCCAAAATGATTCTTCCTTCTTCATCCAACTTGGGAAGTGTTGTTTGAGTGGGAATATTATGCCCAATTACCTTCTTCAAACAGGAAACATGAAAAACTGGATGTATCTTTGTTGTTGGTGGCAACTCAAGCTTGTAGGCAACACTATCGATCTTCTACATGATTTGGTATGGACCATAATACTTTGGAGACAACTTATTATTCTTTCTTTGCTACTTTAGTGAGATTTGCTTATAAGGCTGCAATCGCAAGAAGACCCAATTCCCAACTTTAAAACTTCTTTCACTATGATGTTGGTCTGCCTGTTGTTTCATTCAATTTTGTGCCATGGATAAATTCTCCTTGAGTCCAAAAAGTACTTGTTTTTGATGAAGCAAGTGGTCTTCTACTTCTTGAACTCTTGGGGACACCTTAATTGATGATGTGATGGAAGGAGGATGATATCCATAAAGTGCCAAAAATGGAGACATTTTTGATGAGCTATGAAAAGAAGTGTTATACCACCATTCTGCAAGTGGTAGCCAATCTTGAGACTATTTCTTGAAGTGAAACAACATAGATATCCTTCCAAACACTTATTAACAACCTCCGTTTTCCCATTTGATTGAGGGTGGTATGAAGAGCTAAGATCCAATTGAGTACCCAAACATGAGAATAAATATTTCCAAAAGTGACTAGTGAAGATAGGATCATGATCACTAACAATAACTTTAGGTGTACCATGTATGCGATATCCATGGGTGCAGCAGATATTGTTTTGGGAGAACAATGGCTTACTACATTAGGAACAATTGAGATGAACTTCCAAGAACTATTCATGAGATTTCAATCGGAAGGAAGGCTAGTAGAGCTAAGGGGTTTGAAGGAAAATCTCCACAAATGGTAAGCTCGATACCACTTGTTATGAAATAACTTGCACAATAGAAGAATATGATAGGAATATGCTGCAAATACTTGATAATAACTAAGAATAACAAGCCACTTTGAGGGGGAAAACCTCCAAATATCTCTAATGAGAACACACTTCACACTTGATGATGAAATAAGACTCACAACCTCCTATATATACCTATTTATGCCAAGGATATCACCTAGGCCGACTTAGACACACCTATATAAGACTTAGGTTGACCTAAACAACTAAATAACAATATACTAATGATAATATGACTTAATAGAGAGTTAAGATAGCCACAATCTAACTATTCATAACCCGATGTACAATAATATTAAGGGCGTAGAAAAGTGTTTATTATATTTTCATGCATGTATGTTTGTGATTAAATGGTTTACAATTGCTAGTTGTGAAACCCTCTTTCCTTTCAGTGCCTTGTCGAAACCTAGCCTTCATATATGCCTCTAAAAATTGATCAAACAAAGTTTTGTGAAAGTCCCCTTGCCCCTCTATGATGTGTTATGCAATCTTGGTCAGGAAGAAGTGACATTTCTATCTTGGTGTATCACCTAGCTCTCATTTTCATGTTCTTTGTCTCCCCTTTTCCTCATGAGCTATTAGTGGTAGGATTTCATGTGTTGGGTTGGACCAATACATTGCACTGGGATTGAAAAGGAAGCTATCATTCTCTAGAGATTCGACCTCATATGTGCAAAGGTCCCACACCTTGAGGTCATTTTCATTGTGTCATTGGAATGCTGAGCTTTGTGCTCAGAAGGGTGCAATTTCATATGACAACAATTCCCACATGTAGTATTTATTAGTTCAAGATGCACCAAAGCTAAAGTTGTCTTAGACTTGAATCTTTTTTAATAGTGTTGATACTGAGTGAAGGATTTTTTGATGCTTTTGTTTATTTTTAGGGACACTAACCAAGACCACTAGTGATTTATTGTGTGTTAGGCTCTATAGGGACACATATACCTTGTTCTCTAGCACCACATCCTTTTCTACTATAACCAAGTTGTTTCAAAATTTTGTAACCTCTTCCATAAAGCTTTTCCATTTCTTTCAGATTCGATGGTTGTTCATAATCACACTCTTCATATGTGGATGTGTAAATGTTGTTTTCTTCTTTTCTAAAGGTTGTAATTTCATGTGCTTTAGATGGCTCGAATTATTTGATACTATGACATCTTCTTTCTCCTTTTTTGACTTTAATTGTATAATCTTGGGTTTCCCATAAAATTTAGGTGTGAAATCTAATGATCCGTCATCTTCTAATAACTTTGTGACTTGTTCAGTATTGTTCTTTTTTCCTTCCTCTTGCATGGGTTCTATTTGTGTAGTTGGTGTCAATGTTGCAAGGGTATTTTTCATTCCTTTTTTAATTTGTAAACAACTGTAAGGCTCAAGATAAGATTTTATCATATAAACCTTGTTGTCATAGACATATTTCATTATACAATGAAGAGTTGAAGGCACCCCATTCATTTCATGAATCCAAGGTCTACCCAAAAGAATATTATATGGAAGATTATCAGGCATGGAATGAATAGGAGTTTGCAATGTGGCCTTTCCAACTATAATAAGTAATGTGATTACACCAAGTAGTTGTTTTCCTACATTTTCAAATCCTCGAATAGATAAAGAGTCTAGTTGTATTTGGATTTTGTCTACTCCAATCTTGTCCAAAAGGTTTATGATACACATGCTAAGGGATGAGCCATTTTCAAAAAGGGTTCTCTTTATCCCAGTCCTATTAATAATGGCTATTATCATAAAGGCATCATTTTGTTTTTGTACTTCCAAAGGAGGTAACTCACTTTGGTGGAAAACAATGTCTACACTAATTCCTTGAATTAGAGCTGCTATATCATTTGGGTTTGCACTAGGAGGAATCACAAATTGTTGCAAATCCATTTGAAGCATGTCGTTATAACTAGGAGAGGCTTGAATAAGGATCCATAAAGAAATCTTTGTAGGAGTGTTTTTAAGTTGTTCAACAAGATCACACTCCTTTCCACTATGTAAAGGTAAATGAGGAGCACTAGGAATATAGGTTGAGGTAATGGTAATGAAGTAGGTATGGTTTGTGGTTTCCTATTGTTCCTTGTATTATATGTGTGAGCGACGGTATTGAACCGAAGACTTTTGGGAATGTGGGGCTCTCTTACACTTCTAGGGTTTTGACCTAAAAGGAGAGAGGTATCAAAAATCTTAATGGCTCATTCAAGAATCAACCCTTGAGATTCCAACACAAATGGGATTGAAATATTTCAAAGGGGAATGTCCTAGTTGTTGAAAATTGATAAAAGAGATTAACTACTAATGCAAAACTTATGAAATGAAAAATGTTTGAAAACATAATATGATATGCAAACATATGTTAAATGACCTAGAAATGCAAACTAAACTAAACAAAAGGCTATGAAATAGAAAGTGTGCACTTGGAAATATGTAGAGGCTGGAATGAAGACTGGAAAAGCTATTGATCCTAAAAATTTGACCTACTAGGGCTCATTTTCCATTCTAGGTGAATCAATCCTAGATTTGGAAAACTACATCGGAGCCTATTTTGGGCAACTAGGTATCCGAATCTATAGAAATATTTGAAAAAAAAATATAGTGGGACTCATTTGTCACTAATGGTGAATGAGTCCACTTTGAATTTTTTAAAAACTTGAAAGTGGAATCGAAAGCTCTCGGTTTGCTCAATCTGTACCTCTAGGTGTCTGGATCTGAAACCTTGATTTTCGGCACTATAAGTGACTTTTTGTGAATATTTTGACCTTGCTAATAGGGAGATGATTTCAACAAGTTTACAACCTATTCTTGAATTATCTCCAAGCCTTCAAAGTACCTAGATCTGCAACCACACAAAGAAAGAAAGAGAAATGTTGAATATTAGGGAATGGGGGTTTGCCTTGGTCAAACCCCGTTTAGGTAATTAAATCAAATAAAGAAATAAGATGAAACATGAACATGAAATAATGGAATTAGAAACTTTCCATGATGATAGATCTTGAATTTTTGCAACAATGGATGAATAATATACCCTTGAATGCCTTAGAAATGATCTTGTGAGGTCTTGAAATGCTTAAGCCGAGCTTGCTTGACTTGATAATATGAATACCTTATGATACTTGAATAAAATCAAGGTTTGGGGGCTTATTTATGTAGGAAACCCACTCAAATTCCCATTAATTTTATCCCCCAGGCTGACATTGAAGAAAATTAAAGTTAAAACCCATTTTTTCTCACTCAAACTCCAAAAATAGCTCAAATGGGATTCATTCACCATCCTTGGCTAATGGGTCCCACCTAGATGGGAATCATTCGCCCAAAGTAGTGAATGTGTCCCACAAGGGCTCTTTTTCTAGCTGGGATGTAGGGGAGTGAAGAAATTAGGTTTATATGTTGATTTAGTGAGGTTTTTGATCAAAATAAGACTTGAGATACATAATATGGGGTCATAGGGGCCTATTAATGATGATGTAAAGGGTAATTAGGGCTATGGACACAAATTTCAATGTGAAAGTGTGATTAAATACACTCTACAACATTAAAATGAGGTCCACATAGCCTAGAAAGGCACAACATCCAATGTGAATGTGTAAAACACATTACAACACTAGATTACAAGTAGGCTTTATTTACAAGCATTCTAGATTAATATTGGAATACAATTAAATAGATTTTACAATATTGAATTAAGGGAAAGATAGGTCCATTAGATTTAAATACTTAATAAAAGTCTAGAAAAGTGTGAAAGTCATTTACAACACTTTACAACACCTTTACAAGAGATTGATAAATGCATTTTATTCAGTTTGCAAGGGCCCAAGACCTAATGTGGATGTGTAAAACACCTCACAACAATAGATCAAGGCGAAATTAGGTCCAATTTATCATTAATTATTCCCATATTGAAAGCAAGAGATAATTTTTTCTACGCTACATTTAGCCCCCACTTTAGTGAGAGGATGAACTTGCTTCAAACTCACACTAAAGTAGATATTCAAGAAGGGTCCATTCGTACCAATGCTAATGGTCTAGGATAACAAAGATCAAGGAAGCAATCAAGCCTCTAGGATCCGAGATCCCAAGTCAAACTGATATAAGCACAAAGGGACACACACAAGGTGAATGATTTGCAACAAAACAAGATACGTGATCATGCAATGACAAAAACTAAAAGAAAAATGAATAATTACATCGATAAAAAATGTGCTCACTCTGGGGCCATAGAACATTAGGTCATCCATAGGGTGAGTTATCGCAAAGAAGTGGTTTAGTGAGAAAGTCATGCCAGTGTGTTGGCTTCCCACCATATAATGAGAAAGTCATGCTAGTGTGTCAGCTTCCCATTATACTAACCATACCAAAGTTACCCTCTTGATAACTTTGATAAGGCACCGCAATGAAAATACTTTTGTAAATGCTTTTGAATGTCATGTAAAGATTTTGTTAAAGGGGATTTTTCTTTGTTCATGTAAGGTCTCTTCTTAGGGAACATTGTGCCTAATGTCTCCAAGATAGGACAAGTCAAAGTGTTAGATCATTTCCCATGGGATGCCTTGTTCACATTATGCCATGTTAGTAGATCATACACTATTGGATGGAATCAAACCAAATGACACCACCAAGAAGAGGACACAACACAAGAAAAAATAAAAATCATGTGATGAGATTTTTTCCAAAAGATGTCATCTATGTATGCCCCCATTTTAAAGCGGTTGCTACACCATCACTATGAGAAATTGCTTTAAACTAGCCAATGATAAATGGAAGAAGACATGAGAGACAACTTGGAAAGCCTTATGCCAAGTCATATGTTTCCGAATTGAGCTACATCATGAATAAGTATGTCAAATGCAAGTCAACTTAAGGCATGTCATCCACATCCCAAGCTTGCTCTTATATGTTCATGAAAGGTTAATGACTAGCCAAAAGAGACAATGACAAGTGACATACAGGGATAAGGCTTCCTAACCCCTTTCCCCCACTTAGTGCAGGACAAGGGTGAGCTGGGAATGGATGCTTATATGCTACTCCTTGCGATGAATTCAAAACATGCAACTAGGGCAAGGAGCAACAACTAATGTTATTTATTTTGATGAGTAAACAAAGTTTCTGCTTGATACATATGTAATGAAATATCTATCAGTTTAGGATGTACCAAGGTTAAACTATTCTTGGAAGAATTGTTTGTGATGGTGTTGAGATGGATTGAAGGTTTTTGTTTGGAGGGGAAATAACCAAGATCATGAGTTATTCCTTGCATTTTAGGCATTATAGGGGCATGGATACATTGTTTGATAGCATCACATCCTTTCCCAAGCTGCTTCATAAGTTCAAAATGTCTTCCAAAAAGTTTGTTTGTTTTCTTGGATTTGGTGGTTGTTCAATGTCCTCAAAGTTTGTCTTGGATGTTGTCTTTACTTGTAATGTGGTTGAAGTGGATGTTTTTGACATGACCTCTTGTTCTCTTCCCTTTTCATATTCTTTTGTTATGATCATGTATTCCCCCATGGATGTAGAAATGAAATCAAAGGTTTTCGAAGCCAAATAACTTTGTGGCTTGTTCCATTTTCTTTTCTCTTTATATATCATTTTTCTTGGTGTGTCATAGAAAAATGGCCCCTTGTCATTTTCATGGCCTTTTAGGTCTTGTTTCATGGTATTTGATATATTTTGCTCTGATTTTATGTTGTAACATGGCTTGAACATGAATATTTAGGTACTAAAATTCAAATAATGATGTCTTGTGAAGGTGTTGTGAAGTGTTGTAAGACATTTCTACATTCTTATAGACTTTATTTATTACAATTCACCTAAAAATTACCCTTTCAACACTAAAAAAGTCCTATTTTGAAGTGTTGTAAAGTCTTGTAACAAACTTTCATGCTCTCCTAGGCATATCTTCACTATTTATCCCTTTCTTATGACTTATTTGACCCCTTTATGCCCTCATATGTCTTAATTAAGTGTATTTTTGAATATTATCCTGACAAACAACATTAAATACAACATAATTCCCAACACATATTTTCAGGTCCTAGGTGGGACCCATTCACCTTGGGTGGCAAATGATTCCCCCTTGGCTCTAAATTCAAAATATTTTAAATTTTCCTTTCGGGTTTTTATTCAAAAACACTTGATGTTGGCCTGTGATGAGGTATGAATGGTTACTAAGGCAGAAAATGGTATAAATAAGTGATTTTCATGTCATTTCAACCCCCATTCATTCAAGCATTCAATCTCACATCACATTCAAGCATTCAAGCATCTTACAATATATTATCAAGCAATATTCAAGCACTTTGAAGCAGACATTGACATTACTTTAGACTTGCATCATCAAGGGTTTGGTAAGTTAATAGAATTTTCATGTTATTTATTTATCATTCCTTTGCATTTCATTATTTAATTAAGGGTTTCATTACCAAAAGTGGGGTTTGACCAAGGCAAACCCCTATTTGCTAAACCTCAACCATTTTTCCCCTTTGCATGTGTGTTTGCAGACCTAGGTATGTAGATTTAACAAGCTTTTTGGTGTTTAAAAGTGGAGAACAAGTCAACTAGGTGCTTCAAGTCAACTCAAGTATATTTCAAGCTTGGAGAAGGTTTGCTATTCGTTTCCTGCAAAATTGACTTCAACAACTCAACAATCAGAGATTTCTAGATCTGGTGTTGCAGAATTGTCTCCTAATTTATTAGAAATTTGGGAGAGGACTGATTTTCCACTAGTGGCAAATGAGTCCCACCTTAGGACTGAAAATCTGAATTTTGTCAGATTCTGGATCCCGACAGACAAAAACTTGTTTTCGATAGTTTTTCACCAGTAGGAGGACTAATTCACCACCCTAGGTGAATGAGTCCCACTGTGAAAATTCAGTGATTTTAGTCAGCATCAACAACATTCCAGATTCATCAAACATTTCCCAGGTGCACTCAAATTCATCTTATTTCTTTTTGTTCTGCATATTTTCTTCATTTAGTTCATTGTTGCATTACACAATGTGTTTTCAAACATAGCTTAAATCTTAGTTTTGCATTCATATTCATTCATTTAAATTAGTTAGTTTCATTTAGTTTACTTCATTTATCTTAGAAAACATCATATATAACATAATTTTAATAAACCATTAGCATTTTTGCTTCCTATCTCTCTCCCTTTAGGTGAAAAACCCTAAAGAGCTAGAGTAGCCTTAGGAACCCAAAAATCAATAGTTCATTTTGGTGAACCTGCATTTTGAACACTTTTCATTTCTAATTCCATTTGCATATTGCATCCTAGTTTACATTTTCATTAACATTCAATTAGGACATTGTTTTGTTTTTGCATTCTAGGCCTTTTCATATTGTATTAGTGAAAGCTTCATTTAGATTTCATTTTTGAATTGCGTCTTCTTGAAAAAATAGAAAATTTGTATTCTGCATCCCTGGAAAAACACAAAAAAAATTACATATTGGGACTCATTCGCCACCATGGGCGAATCAATCCCTCTGCACCTTTTAAACAACATTTTTGGAATTTTTCTATCATTTATCTACATTTTTGTTTTCTACAGTTAGATATCTATTACAATTAGCAACAATTCTACTATTTTCATTTTAGACATCTTAGATTCTATTCCATTTGCATTCACCCATCCTTTTTGGTACTTGTATGAGTGTTGTGTGCCCTGTTGATAATACTTTAGTGAGACGAAGTTCTAGACTGATGGCTTCCTGTGATGGCACTTTCATTGTTGACCTTGGGATCTCAAGAGCTCCTACTCCTAGTATGGACAAGGTGCATTAGGCATTGAAAATACCACTTCTATGCCTTCACCTTTCCATCCAATGAATGTTGACACCCAAAACAATTCTCTCTCACAAGAAAAGGTCATTAATATTCATGAGGAATTTGCACATTTACATCAAGACTTGTCACTTGAAAACATCTCCACCATCGCCATACCTACCATTGAAAACCTTCATCATTAGATTGAAAATGATGATGGCTTACAAGTGATGAAGAAAATTGCTGAGATTTACAATAAACATGCTTCTTCTAATACTCAATTTACAAACATTCCTATAAGCCAAGCTAGACCTCAAGTTCCTCCCCCTTCAACCATAGCATCTATACCAACTTATACCAATCCACAAGTCAACACAACTATGCATCAGGTTAATTATGTGGCTACTTTTTTCTCGATTCCACCTAGCATTCCTACTTCTCTTGTTGCATCACAAGTCCCCTCCACCACCTTCACACCCCATAGTATCCCTTTCACTTCACCTAACATCACCTACAATCCATCACCATTTTCCCTTCCACCTCAACCCCCTTACCCTGATCCTATTCTTACACAACTCCTTACTACCATTTCATCCATGCAACACCAACTTTCTACTATTAGCCAAGGTCAAACCGCTCCACCCACCTATCATATTCATAGCAGCCCCTTATCCTTAGCAATCTTACGTACCCCGATGCCACAAGGGATAGAAATTCCTCAGTTTGAGAAATACGGAGGTAAAGGATATCCTATCAACCATGTTCATGCTTATACAACTTTATGTAGTGATTTTTTCCTTGATGATAAACTTTTAGCCAAGCTGTTTCCAAGGACCTTGAAATATATTACATTAGAATGGTTTTCCAACTTTCCCAATCATTCCATCAATTCATTCAATGAATTGGTGGATTCTTTCATAAGTCACTTTCAAGTGCACATAACACCTAAAAAGATAATGGTTGACCTCATGCGATGTAGACAAAACATAGATGAAAAAGTAATTTATTTTATCTCACAATACCAATCCTTGTATGCTCAAATTGATGTCAAGATTCCTAATGCACATCTACAAAAGATGTTTATCAAAAAATTGACCACAAACCTTTAGGATAAACTAACTATGATGAAATTCCCCTCATTTACACATTTATGCACAACCTTGTGTGAATACCATAACTCGGTTTCAAGTTGTGATTCAAAATCCACTTCTAATCGAGCTGGAAAACTTGAACATAGCCATCAAAAAAAAAATAACACACAAATCTTTCACAAACCAAATAAAAGCTTTTTATAGTTCAATCCACCTCCACCTTCACAACAACAACCAACCCAACCAGTTCCAAATCAAGTGGCAGCTGTTAAAGCAGTGGTGCCTTATGCCTATGGGGACCTAAAGAGACAATTTACTCCCTTACCCAATTCCCTCCATAACACAATGAACAAATTAATTCAACAACACATGCTCACGTTTCCACCTGTTCGACCACTTGATCCAAATTAGACCTTACCACCCACCTTCAAACCTAACACTTATTGTCATTTTCATCACCAAAATAGACATGACATTGAACATTTCAAAAGTCTCAAACATTTAGTTCAAGACCTCATTGATTCAGACCATTTGTCCATTATGGGTGTTAATGATGAAGGAAATAAGTCCTTTGCAACCCCTAACCAGTTACAAATTCTCACCAATCCCATGCCTAAACACACTACTTCATTTGTCAAGGCTAGTGAACCTTCAAACAATGATGTGATGATTGTTGATACAAGCAATGAACAACATGATATCCCTATGGACATGTTAATGAAGAAAGTCCTATGGATCAACTTGTGGCTATGATAGACATTATCCCTCGTAAGGTCCAAACCACTAAATCTCTTGATATCACTTTTTCTGCTCAAGACATACTACACAAGATTCCTGATGGTCCTCTCTACATAGTTGGCAGAATCTATGATAATCCCACTAATGGGATATTAATAGATCCCACTTGTGGTGAGAATGTGATCATAGAGGAGTTTTTAGTATTACATGATCTATATCAAGATGATTATAATAAACCAACTGCTTAGATTAAAACACATACTGGTTTTACATGCCCTACGATCGGATCGACCGTACTCCCCTTACAAATAGGAAAAAAATATTTGGAGGTAACATTTTCAATTATTCCACAATCTGACCAATTTCATTTTTTGGCTAGGCCACCCTTGGCTTCGCTCAATGAAAGCGGTCCCATCAGTCATTCAAAAGTGTTTCAAGTTTCCACATGGCAATGAGATATTCACCATACACCATAGGGGCTTTAATCCCTTATCTTCCAAAGGTAATTTTTCACTATAAGCCTTTTGTCCCGAACCAATGGAGCCCATCACCCCTCGAAAGGACTTCCTTTTCATAGCCTATCAAAAGTTTAAAGCCAAAAAGATGGCCGAATTGTCTCTTTGTGAAGCATCCCCATCCACTTCCACACCTCCTATCATAGATGAAACCATGATTCAACCTGAGTCTGGAATTGAGCAAACCATATAACCTCCTGAACAACCACCTCTAGATACTTCCCAACCATCATTTAAACAACCAAGGGAAAATGAAACAACTCCTGTAGTGCCTCCGCATATTAAACAAGTGTATAAAGCAAAATAGAAAGTGGTTGAACCGTCCTCTTCAGTTTCTTCTATTCTTCCCCCTTTGGATGCAGAAGAACCTATGATGATTCAATTTTCTATTACACCTCAACAACTCCAAAATAGAATTAAACGAAACCACAGTGCTAGGGAACGTCGACGTCGTCATCGCCTCATTACTCGACAATCTTACATGAACGAAAAATACAGAAAATCAAACTCCCCTTTTGAAAAAAGTAATAGATGATCACCCTCCTTCTCCTGACCTGCCACAAGATAGTCCAGTGCAACAATCACAACAACCACTTTTGATACATCCATCCTTGGAAATCACCCTTTTTCCTCCCATTGTCATTAATCTTGATGATGATGATGAGGAGATCAAAAAAATAGATGAAGTAGTGCATAATGACCTAAAATATTTATTTTCATCTACAATGAGCTTAAAAGATAAATCCTCTCCACCAAGTGAAGAACCTGGTACAACTCCCAGTTCGACACTTGCAATTCTTTCTTTGGACAGTCAATTGCCCTCACATTACATTGAACATGATTGGGAGGCAGATGACTTGTTAGATGGTTGATTTTCCTTCGCCGTGCTACTCTTTTGCATGTTTATTTTCTTTTGATTTTGCATTTCCCTATGTGTCGTGTTCCCCCATATTGTGTTTTTGATGTTCCCTCTCTTTGTACACTTCTTCTATTCTTACCTCTCTTCTTCTATATGTTGTGCTTTATCTTTTTTGCTTTTGTGTTGTGTTCTCCTTTTGGGGATGATGCAAAGCTTAGAGACACCCTATGTCTCTTTCATGTTGACCCAAAAGGTCCTTTTCTTTTGTTTTCTTTTGTTTTGTGTTTTCCTTTTGGGGATGATGCAAGGCATTGCGACCGAAATGTCTCCTTCATGTTGACCCAAAATATTTTTCACTTTTCTTTCTCCTTTTTGTTTTCTTTTCACTTGTGTTTTCCTTTTGGGGATGATGCAAAGCATTGAGACCACAATGTCTCTTCCATGTTGACCCAACCCGAACCTTGTTTTCCTTTTTTTTTTTCTCTCATTGTGTCATTCTTCCAGTTCTATGTGCTTTGGGGAATGATGACAGTTCCGAGCTCTTTCATAAAAACATTGCAGCAACGAACATACTGACCCCAAATCCATAGAACCCTTATGTGTTTTGTGTGCTTTCTTTTCTGGGGGCAACTCCCTTTCTTTTGTTTTCATTTTCCTTGACATGATGCAACCTAACTTTGAAACATATGACTTGGAAGAGGGCTTTCCAAGTTGGGTCTCATGACCTATTTTCTTTTTTCTTTTTCTTTCTCTTTCTACTTTAAAGTAATTGCTCATAGAACGATGTGTAGCAATTCCTTTAAAGTGGGGGGAATACATTACTATAATTCATTTGCATTCTTGATTCCTAGTGCAGCCTTCTCATTTATGTGATGCATTTGTCACTTTGTGGATGAAATTGGGTGTGATTTCCTTCATAAGTGTGATCTATCTTAGCATATTACATTCCCCTTGGTGGCTTGATGCGACACACTGCATCCCCTAAGTTATGAATATACTATTCTTTGATTGGTACTCTCTTGGAGACATTAGACACAATGTTCCCTAAGTGATTGACCTTGCATGAACTGAACAAGACTCCTTTGAACATCCTTTACATTTTTACACTTTACATTTTACATTTTTTCCACCTTGCATAACGCAACTTGCATGACTGTGGTGCCTTTATTTTTGTGGCACCTTATTAAAGTTATCAGCAGGTATAAATTTAATATGGTTGAGTGGGAAGCCCACCTATCGGCATGAATTTTCTCCATATCCACCTTTGTGTCCATGAGTGCATACCAACTAGCATATGTATCTTACCTTTTTGGACTTTCTTAGCCCACGAAAAACTAGTTCTATGGCCCCAGAGTGAGTACATTTGGGCCTTCTCGCCTGGTGGACCACTATGTGTTCTATCACCCTAGAGTGAGTACACATTCTCTTCTTCAAACAATTAGCCTAGATCTAATTCAGAACTAGTTGGATTTTCGATCGAAGCTTCATCCAATTTATTTCAATGCTTGTGTGTTCCTTTGTTCTTATGTCTAGTTTTCCATGGGATCTTCATCCTGGGGGCTTGATCATCCCTCTTTATTGTTGTCATTCCTTCTTGCTAATGTAAGTGCATTTGAACCCTCCTCTAGATGTTCATGGCTACTTTAGTGTGAGTTTGAATCAAGTTCATCCTCTCACTAAAGTGGGGGCTAAATGTACCATAAAAAAAAGGACCCTTATCATTTTCATGGCCTTTTAGGTATTGTTTCACGGTATTTGATATATTTTTCTTTGATTTTATGTTGTAACATTTCTTGAACATGCATATTTAGGTACTAAAATTCAAATAATGATGTCTTGTGAAGGTGTTGTGAAGTTTTGTAAGACATTTCTACATTCTTCTAGACTTTATTTATTACAATTCACCTAAAAATCACCCATTCAACACTTAACAAGTCCTGTTTTTAAGTGTTGTAAAGTCTTGTAACAAACTTTCATGCTCTCCTAGGCACATCTTCACTATTTATCCCTTTCTTATGACTTATTTGACCCCTTTATGCCCTCATATGTCTTAATTAAGTGTATTTTTGAATATTATCCTGACAAACAACATTAAATATAACACAATTCCTAACACATATTTTTAGGTCATAGGTGGGACCCATTCGCCATGGGTGGCAAATGATTCCCCCTTGGCTCTAAATTCAAAATATTTTAAATTTTCCTTTCGGGTTTTTATTCAAAAACACTTGATGTCGCCCCGTGATGAGGTATGAATGGTTACTAAGGCACAAGATGGTATAAATAAGTGATTTTCACCTCATTTCAACCCCCATTCATTCAAGCATTCAATCTCACATCACATTCAAGCATTCAAGCATCTTACAATATATTATCAAGCAATATTCAAGCACTTTGAAGCAGACATTGACATTACTTTAGACTTGCATCATCAAGGGTTTGGTAAGTTAATAGAATTTGCATGTTATTTATTTATCATTCCTTTGCATTTCATTATTTAATTAAGGGTTTGATTACGAGAAGTGGGGGTTGACTAAGGAAAACCCCTATTTTCTAACCCTCAACCATTTCCCCCTTTGCATGTGTGTTTGTAGACCTAGGTATGCAAATTTAACAAGATTTTTGCTATTGAAAAGTGGAGAACAAGTCAATTAGGTGCTTCAAGTCAACTCAAGTCTATTTCAAGCTCGAAGAAGGTTTTCTATCTGTTTCCTGCAGAATTGACTTCGACAACTCGACAATTAGAGATTTCTAGATTTGGTTTTGCAGATTTGTCTCCTGATTTTTTAGAAATTTGGGAGAGGAATGATTCACCACCAGTGGTGAATGATTCCCACCTTAGGACTAAAAATCTGAATTTTGTTAGATTTTGGATCCCGAGAGACAAAAACTTATTTTTGACAGTTTTTCACTAGTAGGAGGACTAATTCACCACCTTGGGTGAATGAGTCCCACTATGAAAATTTAGTGATTTCAGTCAGCATCAACAACATTCCAGATTCATCAAACATTTCCCAGGTGCACTCAGATTCATCTTATTTCTTTCTGTTCTACATATTTTCTTCATTTAGTTCATTGTTGCATTACACAATGTGTTTTCAAACATAGCTTAAATTTCACTTTGTCATTCATATTCATTCATTTAAATGAGTCAATTACATTTAGGTTACTTAATTTAGCTTAGAAAACACCATATATAACATAATTTGAATGAACCATTAGCATTTTTGGTTCGTATCTCTCTCCTTTTAGGTGAAAAACCCTAGAAGAGCTAGAGTAGCTTTAGGAACCCAAAAATAAATAGTTCACTTGGTACTGATCATAGCACATGTAACATTTTTCTTTTGAGGAGTAGAAAGTTACTTGTCATAAACTTCTAACATTTTCTTCAAGGCTTGATCCATATCAAGCAATTCAGGATGTTTCAAAGTGAAGTTTATTTTTGGTTTGCACATGATACTGTTGATGTTTGCTTGCACCATGATACTTTCCCTATTAGGAGATTTTTTAGGAGAAATACAAACTAGATGTTTATGACATTCAGTGTGTTTTTCTTCACTATTGACTTCATCGCAAGTAAGGGAATGATTCATGGTTGGATTTTCTTGCTTGGTAATGTTGGTGTTTCTTTGTTCCATAATTTTTTCCTCATGATTCTTATTGATGGGATCTTGTATCACCATAATATCTTCTTTGCCAAAAAGAGAGATATTAGGAGAGGGGGAAATTTATTTTTGTCTATAATGTCATCTTTTTTCTCTAAGGTCTCATTCTCTCGTGCCATAATATTTTCCCTAGTAGGAGAGCTTTTAGGAAAGTGACAAACAATAGGTTCATCACATTTCATGGTTTGATTTAATAAAGTAGCTTCATCACTCATAGGAGAGGCATTAAGAGAAGGATAACTAGGAGTTTTATGGTTACCAATGATTGGAATTTTTTGTTCAAATAGGTCTTGTTATGCCTTGCATAACCACCCCATTTTATTCTGGAACAAAATGGGTCCCCTCCTTTTTCTTTTTTTTTTCTTCACCTTTGGTTGTTTGTTTGGGTCCTAGGAGTTCTTTTGGTTTCCTCCTAGGTCCGTTTTTTGTTCTGTCAGATTTTGGTTCTACCTCAGCCAAAGTTGGGTTTCTTTTTGTTAAAATTGAGTGAAATGATAAAAAATGATATATTTTATATGCTTTTGAGGACTAATGGACGCATTATTTTATAGGATTAAATCATACATATGATGCTATTTCTCAAGGAAGTCAGTTGAAAGCATGCCTCAATCAGATTTGGTATAAAACTCCTCAAAGAAGAAAGTCGGTGAGACCCTCTAGTTGTCTTGCAAACTGGCAATGTGTTATATTCATTTGAAATCCTCAGGTTGCCAAGACATTTTGGTCACCATGAAGTTTTCTATCTCTCTCTGACTGATGACCTCTTGCCGGTGGTTGTTCACAAGGTTAGCGTCAGGGAGAATGGTTTTCCTTTGGTGTGACCTCTGGTCGATGAATGGAACTCTCCCCGAAAGAAGTTGCACTCGTCGAAGGAAGTCTCATTCGGTGTAATCTCTCGCTGACTTGTGGTGGTCTCCCTAAAGGTGCGGCTTCGGTATAATGTCCTATCGACCGCTAGATCTCTCACCGAAGTGGAATGGTCTCAGTGTAATGTCTCGCCGATAGGGTGAAGTCTCGCCGATGGTTTCACAATTTGGTGTGACTAATGGGAACCCGCTATGACCTCTTGCCGATGGTTTTGAATATTGGTATGAATCTTAAGGACTCGCTATGATGTCTAGCCGATAGCGATAGTCTGGGTGACAATTTTGGGATATCAATATAACTTTTACAGCTCGATATGAAGTCTTGCCGACAGTTGTGGGTTATGCCGATTGTTGCTGTGGAGTATAATCACATCGTGGAGACACGGCTAGTGTCTCACTGACAGGAAATTCTGTTTGAATAACTTTTGAGCACCTGAAGAGCTTACATGGTATGTGTTCCACCAATCAGAGGCTAAAGGTGAACCCTTGGCAGTTTGATCGTTGTGACCACCTTGTGAAGGGATCAACAGACTTTGAGCGGTATGGGTCTGCTTTGTGATCAAAGATAATGGATCGGTTTGTTATCCAGTGGTATCATCTGTGAAGGGATCTAACAAGAGGCCTAAGACTATTTCCAAAGGGGATTAACATGTAGAAGGATCTAGAGCAAGAGGAAGGCAGAAAGGAACGAACTACAAGTCTAAGTGGCAACTATGATGTCTACTGGAAAAGGTAGATCGACTTTAATGATAATGCTTCAGAACATTCAAAGCAGCTCTGCAAGGAAGTTCGAGGGTGGACACGGAGGCCAGAAGTTAATGCGATGGTTGCAAAAGGTCTAAGGGCTACTCTTGAGGGCAATCCTTCACTGACATGGACACGGGGGATGCATATTGAATGCGATTAACTTTATTCCAAAAAGATCTAGGGGCCGACCCTTCTGAAACAAACACATTTTTGTAAACCCTAATATAGGGGCCAACACATTCTTTTTGGCACGTTATGTATATATGGCACTTTTTGCCTCTTTTTGAATATATAGAGATTTCAAGGACAGACGTAGGAGAGTTTTTTTTTATTTTGTTAAAAATTAGCAAGTTAGGAGGAAAAGGTAGAGAAACTCGAGAGTAGAGGGCAGTGATGTACCTTTCAAATTTCCTTAGTATAGGTGGAGACAATTTGAAGACATGGGTTTTCTGTACATTGGTGATTTTTCCAGATTTGTAAATGTTGCTTATTTGTTTCACCAACAGTAGAAGCAACCAGATTTAAATCTACTTCATATTGTGTTCTAGAATGGTGTTTTATCTTGGGTTAATAATTTGATTTGAAAAGATTTCAAGGAATGATATTTTATTTTATGTTTTGTTTAAATGGTGATTTGCAATCTGCTATTGAAATTAGCACTTTGAATGAATGAAACTATGTGTTAATCACAAGTTAATTTGGTTATGCAGTTTTGGTTAGAAATTCCTTGAAAGGTAACAAGTCTAGTTAAGTTGGATGAATTAGCATTCTCTTCAGTTCCAAAGCTTTGATCTATCTTTTTTCTATTCCTTTAAAAAAAAACCCCTGGTTAAAGTAGGTCTAAATTTATGTTTGATCTTAGAACAATCCAGAAGCTCAACACCAGCAGGCCCCTTGAACATTATAGTTCACATCAACCATTGAGTGAAATCGACACAGTCGAGAACCGATTACCAAAACATTGGGAGTTAGATATCCATGTGTTATTCTTTCTCTTTCAGGAGAACATAGCAATAATATTCTGTTTACTGTTGCTATGCTTGTCAGACCGAACAACAATTTTCTGGTGCTAGAAGGAGGGCTATAAGAGCAAACTGGACAATACTGGGTTTTTATCACTAGAAAGGTCCCATAGAGTTCTTCGATCAGCTGAAAATCCACCACCTTTGAGAGAACTCAAGACCCCAATAAGACACAAGATTCACAAGATTGGGGCAACCATCATACCACCCTTGTCAGCTCCGCTCACTCCACCTGGATTTTCACCAATACCCCAATGGATAGCTATCAATCCACCACCGAATCCATCTCAAGTGCCATTATAGCTGGTTCAACCCATCCAACAGCTGGCTCAACCACCACCACCAATGGCATTTTTTTAGAATAATCCCTCTCCATTAGGGACTATTCCCGGAGGCTTTCATGATATGCCTAAGAATCCTAAGAAATTATGTCCCAAATATATTCATGGCGAATCAAGGAGTGCTGAAGAGCACATAGAAGATTTTAAGGACGCTTGTACCAGAGCTTAGATAACTCACCATGATGTAGTGTGTAGGTTGTTCCCTTATTCCTTAGGGGATATGGCGTACAACTGGTAACTAAATCTTCCACAAGGTTCTATTCTAAGCTAGAAAGACCTAGAGAATGCTTTCATCAATCAGTTCAGAGTTTATGTTGATCTAGCCATTTTGTTCCACCAATTCACTACCATTAGGAAAGAGCCATGTGAATCCTTTCCCTTGTTTAATACCAAGTTTCAACGAATGTATAGGAGACTACAAGACCCCTATCTATTGCTGAGAATAGTGCCATTCAAGCATACTTTAGAGTTATAGACCCTTTGCTTGTCTTGTTCCTACAAAGGACTTATCAACCGGTAGATATTGATTCCCTATCTAAAGTCTATCATCTAGCCATCAAGCTGCAACAAAAAATTAGCTCTCAACAAGGAATTTTGGGAGGAGGTTTTCCTTCAATGGGCTATCAGATGTTTGGCCCAACCCCCTTATTCAATACTGTCCTAGGGATGTCTCCTTCCCATTATGGACCTATTTCCGAGTTGCAGACTCAATCTCCTATTCCATTCTTTGCGAATGGAGCTCCTAACTTCTTTCAACAATCACAGGATCATCATAGTTTGCATGGTCATCATAACGAAGCTGGAACACCAAATCATGTTGGTCGGCCACTTGTTGCTAAGAGTGTTGAGAGTGAAAAGATAGTTCAACTCACAAACGAGGTGGAGACCTTAAAGAAAAATCTGTCTCAAGTCACAAATGACATGGCTTCGCTTAGATTGAACCCTTCTCAAAATCAGGGTAATTACCCAAACAACTACAATCACGGCTAGAGAAATTATCAAGGCAAATCCTCTCCTAACGAAGGTTATCAAAATAAAAATAGAGGATATAACTAGAGGCCAAATAACAACTGACAATGGAATACAGGGCCAAATAACGGTGGAGTTTCTCACAATTATCAAGCTAATGAGGACATGACACATATTTCAAATGTGTTTGACCTTAATTTTATGACTAATTGGTACAAGCTGTATGATACTCCAACCCATTCTAAGGTAAACTACCCTAAAATGGAGAAAGTTGTGAAGATGGCACAGGCAAATGCCCAAACACTCCAAGGGAATTCAAATAGAGAAGGTGGCTTAGTAGATACAACAATGACTTATGACCTCTTTGAAGAAGAACCTTCATTCCCAATGCAAAATGAGAATGAACCAGAGGAAGATTCGTATGATGCCCAAGCTTTCCAGAAAAAATGGGGACACTTTTTAAGAAATCAGAATAAGGGTCCATTCACTACATCTGCACCACCTAATCACATGGTGCCTCTGAATCAAAATGCTGACAATAACCCTCCTCCACCAAAAGGTACACCTGAATTCCATAACAAAGGTAATTCACCTGATGTTGTCAAATGTAATGCAAGCTATAACACAAAATTTAATATTGTTTTTGAGATGCAGAGACAAAAAACCTCTTTATCATACTTTGACATCCTAAAGTGGTGCCCTGCCCAATGAGAGATAGTGCTGAAAGCTTTGGAACAAACTGATAGATCAAAAGGGAAAAACAAGGTGGCACCTACTGTAGACATGAATGCAACTTTGTACAGAAGCAAGGTAGGTACCCCACCATTTATTTTGAGTTTAATAATCTATGGGAAGAATCTACATAATTGTTTGCTAGATTCAGGGGCTTCTGGCAATGTTATGCCATTTTCTATATGCAAGAAATTGGGATTGAATCCTGTCCAAACAAACAAGGTCATCCAACTTGATAAAATAGAGGTTAATGTAGTTGGAGAATTAAGAAACATACATGTGCAAGTAGGGTATGACCCTAGGATTTTAGCCAATATGGATATACAAGTAGTGGACATTCTTGAGACTTATGGTATGTTGTTGAGAAGAGATTTAATGAAAAGTATAGGGGGATACCTCTCCCTCGAATTTTCACACATGTGGCTGCCATGGAGGGGAATGCCTATGCATATTAGGATTGAAAGCGAACCTTGCCTTAAACATATCATCATTGAATATGACTGTCCGAATGAGGTAGCTTATTTTGAAACCGAGATAAGGGTCTATAAAAGAGAAGAAATTCTGACCTTTACAGTTCTTGATTCTAAAGATCCTTCAATACAAAAATTTTCTGATCCCATGATTAATGAAAATCAACAAGCATTGATCAGGAAGTTGCAACAAGATCAGCTGGTCTTGGGGGAAGATATCAATTTGCAGAGTCTTCTACTCCCTAATTGGTGCAGGGTACACTACCGAAATCATTCAGAATTGGCCTGCCAACCTTGCATCAGTATTTTAAATCATGTTTCCCAAACTAAGGGAACTAGCCTAAATCACCTTGAGAACATTTTAGATCACTTCTCATTCAAAGGAAAAAGTGCAATAATGTTAACCAGGGATAATATACCTTCAAAGGAAGTTCCTCCTCAAATTGAACTTATCTTGGTCACAATACCAGACCAACATAGTTATGAAGAACAACCCCAAGGTCTGTTTGATATTCCTGCACTCAGAAGTATACCGAAACCCAATGGATCAATCAAAGATACAAGTGACTATCAAAATGATAGCCACAAATTACATGATATATCTGAGCAGGAATTGGAAATTCCACCTGAGGAACCTATTGAATACCCCTTCCCAATATTTGATGCAAAGGATCAAGTGCCCCCACCCATGGCTCATCTTATCCAAACACCCATAATAACCTCAAAGGGATCAACCCTAGCTCATGATCAGCTATGGACCCTCACGTTTGATGGATCCAAGTCCAAAATAGGCTGTGGTGTTGGGATTGAATTAACCAGCCTGAAAGGGAAAACTTTCTTTGCATCTTATAGGTTGCAGTTTAGATGCACTAACAACATAGTGGAATATGAAGCTTTAGCTTGGGGGTTGATGTTCGCACATAAGAAGAAAGTTACTGCCTTGATGGTTAAAGGAGATTCAAAAGTAGTTATCAAGCAAGTGTGCAACCAATACACATGTCACAATAAAAGGCTGGTAGCTTATAGAAATCGGATATGGAACCTGATTGAAGACTTTGATGCTTTTGGGATTAGTTTAATCCCTAGAGAGGAAAATCAAATAGCTGATTCATTAGATGTTGCCGTAAGTACCCTAGAACCCATGCAAGGCTCCAAGCTTAAGAGATTCTTAGTAGAGTTGATTTCCACCCCGACAGTTCCTGATAAAATCAAGAACTTTCAGGTTTTTGATGATGATCGACATATCCTTGCTTTTCTAGGAAGCTCAGATGTTTTTGAAGGATAGATCATCAATGAGTCCAATAGGGATCAAGGAGACTAGAGCCCTGAAGATTGCGATACAAAAGGGGTCCTCAATTTAAAAGGTAATAGCATTCCCAAGGGAATGGTGGCCTTGGAAATAATTTTTTATTTATACCCAAGGGCTTGGGAAAAGGTATCAACCAAGGATAAAGGAGGTGAATATTAAACTATTAACCTAGCTGATTCTGGCCCTGAAAGAAATGTCTACGTAGGAAAGGCCTACCTTGAAGCAATTAAAACGGATATACTGAGGGTGCTGAAGAAGGATATTGCTGCAATAGCTTGGGGGTATGAAGATATAAAAACATTTGATGCTTCTATAATGACTCATACTATTCCTTTGAAGCCTGAAGCTAAGCCATTTCAACAGAAGCAGCGTCCCTTCAACGCCCTGATTGAACCACTAATCTTTAAGGAAGTTCAGAAATTGCTTTCTACAAGAATAATCTTCCCTGTACGACACTCAACATGGGTGGAAAATTTGGTTCCAGCTCGTAAGAAAAATGGAGAGATCAGGCTATGTGTAGATTTCAGGAATCTGAACAGAGCTTCAGAAAAAGACAACTACCCACTCCCTTCACTAGACAAAGTCTTGCAGATTGTCAATGAGTCTTAGATGATATCATTCCTGGATGGTTATTCTAGATACAATCAGGTGATTGTTAATTATGAAGACAAAATGAAGACAACCTTCACTACTAAGTGGAGAACATTTTCTTACAAAAGGATGCCATTTAGTCTGATAAACATTGGAGCAACCTTTCAGCATGCCATGGGTGTAGTGTTCAAAGATTTGATTGGTAAATGCATCATTCTCTACATGGATGACCTAACAGTATTCTCTAAAGATAGACTAAACCATGCTACAGACTTGGCTAAAGTTCTTGAATGATGTATCTAGTATGGTGTCTCCCTAAATCCTAAAAAGTGTGTGTTCAGGGTTTCTGAAGGGAAAATTTTGGGACACATAATCTTGGAAAGAGGAATATCGATTGATCCAGATTGAGTTGAGTCCATCTGAAGATAACCAGGCCAGGAAGCAAAAAGGAGATGAGATATTTCTTTGGAAAGATCAACTTTGTGAGAAAGTTTATCACGGGTTTGACAGAAATTGTAAAACCATTGAATGAAATGATGAAGAAAGATGCTATGATAGAATGGAGTAACGAGGAAAAGGTCACATTTTTTCAAGTCAAACAATCCATTTCAGAAGCGCCAGTCCTCACCAGCCCTGACTACTTGAAGCCATTCAATATTTATTATTTTGCTTCTGAACATTCCTATGCCGCTGTCCTAACTCAATGAAGAGAAGAGGGAGAGGAGAGGCCAATTGATTTCATGAGTTCTCCATTTAAGAATGCCGAAGTTAAGTACCCACCTCTTGAAAAACAATCTTTTGCATTGGTTAGGGCTATTAAGAAGTTTAGGAATTACATCCTCCAAAGTCAAATTATTGTTG
Organism: Sequoia sempervirens; assembly: GCA_007258455.2. NCBI lineage: Eukaryota > Viridiplantae > Streptophyta > Pinopsida > Cupressales > Cupressaceae > Sequoia > Sequoia sempervirens. The sequence goes on along the minus strand of VDFB02252616.1, from coordinate 81,684,290 downwards.
TAGTTCCTAATGCTGCTATAAAGTATCTACTCATGCAGAGTGAGTTGGGAGAACGAAGGGGGAAATGGATGGAAATTTTGCAAGAGTTCGACCTAGAGATTCGCCCTATGAAAATTTTCCAAGGTCTAGGCCTGTCTAAATCCATAGCCGATGCTAGTGAGAACATTATTTATCAGTAATACACAACATAGTCCTTTTCCAACGACCCTTGGTATGCCGATATCATCTATTTTATGCTTAATAATCGGTGCCCAGAGGGAATGAATATGACTCAGAGGAGAGCACTGGGAATGAAGAGCTCCCATTATATGCTCAAAGGAGGATTGCTATACAGGAAGAATTTTGAGGGAGTGTACCTACGATGCCTTGATCAACAAGAGGCTAAACATGTGATTGCTAAATTTCATGGGAAACATGACACATGCCATGGTTCTGCAGATTCGTTAGCACATTAGATCCTCAGATCTGGTTATTACTGGCCATGTGTGTTCAAGGATTCCCACCAACATGTAAGAACATGTCACATATGCCAAATGTTTGCATCAAAAGAATGCCATTCAACCATGCCATTACAACCCCTTTATGAGGTAAGACATTTGCCCAATGTGCACTAGATTTTATTGGGGTAATTAACCCAAATTCTTCTGCAGGACATAAATTTATTTTGACTGCCATGGATTACTATACGAGATGGATAGAGGCTATACCTTGAAAGAATAGCACAATGGAGGTAGTAATCAAGTTCCTCATCGAATGCATCACAACTAGGTTTGGAGTACCCTTCACATTGGTATGTGACAATGGCTCTTCCTTTTCTTTTGCTGAGTTCATTTCATGGGCTTATGATCAAAAAATTGATTTAAAGTATTCTTCAAACTATTACCCACAAGGAAATGGAGTTGTAGAATCAACTAATAAGAATCTCTTAGGGGTAATCAAAAAACTGTTAGAGAACAATCCTAAGGATTGGCATACCCAGCTAAGATTTGCGTTATAGGCAGATAGGACTAGAATCAAGGCTGCTTTAAAGACTTCACTATTTAAGTTAGTGTATGGCCAAGAGCCTGTGTTCCCTATTCACTTGCAAATACCTATCCTTTAGTTTATATAGAATTTTTACTCTAATGATGATAGGATAGAAGTAAGGTTAGCTGGCTTGTTGAAATTAGAAGAGCAGAGAGATGCCGCCTTGCAACAATTCTTTAGACACCAGGCTGTTGTCAAACATTGGTTTGAAAAAAGAGCCAAAGTCAAGGCTTTCAGAATATCATATCTTGTGCTGCTATGGGATAAAGTTAATGAAAAGAAGGGCAACAACCATAAATTTGATAAGCTCTGGTTGGGTCCCTATCAAATTACTAAAATCTTGGGAGAAAATGCTTTTCAACTGAGTAGTTTAACGAGAGAACCTGTTCTGTTGCCTGTCAATGGACAATTTCTTAAACATTATTTTGAGTCGTGAAGTTTGGTATTTTTGCTGGGCTGTGCATTTATGTGAATAATTGTTTTTTTTTTTTGTAAATAGTTTGTTTATAGTTTGTTGTTCTGCTTGTAGTTAGTTTTTTTTGTTGTTGTTTGTTTCTTTGTTCTTTCTTGCTTTATTTTCATTTCCTTTGTTGTTTTATGTCTATCTTGTTCTATTCTGTGGGGTTTCTCTATTCTTTCCATCTTGAAATGTTGGGTTGTTATCTGAAGTATACTTTGGTTAATAGGAGAGAAATTGGTTTAGATATTTTTAGGTTTTTTGATTGGATGATTTTTTCCTAAATTCGTTGTTTTATGCCCACTATCAATAAGAGTTGTGGAAAGTCTTGAAAACAAGGTGCAAAGTAGACAATCTTCATTAACTACCTCTGAATCTGTCACAAATTATCAAGATCATCTCCCCTTGTAATGGTATATTTGTCCTATGACAATAGTGTTGTAAGATTTGAGTGAAAAATATGATTCCCTAGATGCTGTTATGAGGTCCATGGTAGTTTTCAACCTAGCACAAATGTTAGACATCTGACATATTGAGAAAAAAATTTGAATGAAATATCTAAAACTCCAAGAGAAAAGAAAAGAAAAGAGAATTATCTAAAAGAAAGGAAGACTCAATATGAATGGGTGATTCCAGTATCTCTACCGGGGCTATGGATGCCTGTCTGGTAGTAGAGAAATGCTGTGAGAAAACTAGAGGTATGTCCATAAGGGCTATGGACACCTGATTGGCAGTAGAACAATGCCCAGGATATCATTGCACAATAGCTAAAGGGAATCAACTCATATAGTTCAAATCTTGCACAGTGTTGTTCAAAAGAAGAGGAAAACTTTATAAAAGGATGATGCACCATCAAGAACACACATAGATTCAAGGGTAGCCAGTGTTGACTTACATTTGAGATTCTAGCTCAACCTTGGTTGTTAAAACTGACCCAACTGGAGTTGTGATGTTCATAAACCAGGAGTTCTGGGTAGCTGAATCCTTCAGTTTCTTGAAAATGGTTAAATCATTTTCCCAGCCGAGTCGCCATTTGTTATGCCTTGCATAACCACCCCATTTTATTCTAGAACAAAATGGGTCCCCCCTTGTTCTTTTGTTTTCTTCACCTTTGGTTGTTTGTTTGGGTCCTAGGAGTTCTTTTGTTTTCCTCCTAGGTCTATTTTTTGTTCCGTCAGATTTTGGTTCTACCTCAGCCAAAGTTGGGTTTCTTTTTGTTAAAATTGAGTGAAATGATAAAAAATGATATGTTTTATATGCTTTTGAGGACTAATGGACGCATTGTTTTACATGATTAAATCATACATCTGATGCTATTTCTCAAGGAAGTCAGTTGAAAGTATGCCTCAATCAGACTTGGCATAAAAATCCTTAAAGAAGAAAGTCGGTGAGACCCTCTAGTTGTCTTGCTGACTGGATGTGTGTTATATTCATTTGAAATCCTCAGGTCGCTGAGACATTTTGGTCACCATGGAGTTTTCTATCTCTCTCCAATTGAAGACCTCGCGTTGGCAGTTGTTCACAAGGTTAGCATCAGGGAGAATGGTTTGCCTTCGGTGTGATCTCTGGCTGACGAATGAAACTCTCGCCGAAAAAAGTTGCACTCGCCGACTTGTGGTGGTCTCATCGAAGGTGCGGCTTCGGTATAATGTCCTGCCAACCGTTGGATCTCTCGCCGAAGTGGAATGGCCTCGGTGTAATATCTCATGATGGTTTCACTCTTCGGTGTGACTAATGGGAACCTGCTATGACCTCTTGCCAAATGCAATAGTCTTGCTGATGGTTTTGAATATCGGTATGACTCTTAAGGACTCACTATGATGTCTGGCCGATAGTGATAGTTTGGGCAAAATTTTTGGGATATCGATATAACTTTTACAACTTGATATGAAGTCTTGCTGACAGTTGTGGGTTATGCCAATCGCTGATGTGGAGTATAATCGCATCGGGGAGACACAACTAGTGTCTCATCGACTTGCGATTCTGTTTGAATAAATTTTGACCACCTGAAGAGCTTACGTGGTATGTGTTCCACCAATCAGAGGAGGCTAAAGGAAAACCCTTGGCAGTTTGACCATTGTGACCATCTTGTGAAGGGATCAATAGACTGTGAGCGGTATGGGTCTGCTCTGTGATCAAACATAATGGATTGGTTCGTTATCCAGTGGTATCATCCATAAAGGGATCTAACAAGAGGCCCGAGATTGTTTCCAAAGGGGATTAACATGTAGAAGGATCTAGAGCAAGAGGAAGGAAGAAAGGAACTAGCTACGAGTCTCAGTGGTAGCTGTGATGTCTACTGGAAAAGGTAGATTGACATTAATGATAATGCTTTAGAACATTCAAAGCAGCTCTGCAAGGAAGTTCGAGGGTGGACATAGAGGCCAGAAGTTAATGCGATGGTTGCAAAAGATCTAAGGGATACTCCTGAGGGTGATCCTTCACCGACATGGACATGAGGGATGCATATTGAATGCGATTAACTTTATTCCAAAAAGATCTAGGGGCCAACCCTTCTGAAACAAACCCATTTTTGTAAACCCTAATATAGGGGCCAACACATTCTTTTTGGCATGTTCTGTATATATGGCACTTTTTGCCTCTTTTTGGATATATAGAGATTTCAGGGATAGACATAGGAGAGTCTTTTTTGCTTTTGTTAAAAAATTAGCAAGTTAGGAGGAAAAGGTAGAGAAAATCGAGAGTAGAGGGCAGTGATGTACCTTTCAAATTTCCTTAGTATAGGTGGAGACAATTTGAAGACATGGATTTTCTATACACTGGTGATTTTTCCAGATTTGTAAATGTTGCTTATTTGTTTCACCAACAGTAGAAGCAACCAGATTTAAATCTACTTCATATTGTGTTCTAGAATGGTGTTTATCCTGGGTTAATCATTTGATTTGAAAAGCTTTCAAGGAATGAAATTTTATTTTATGTTTTTTTTAAATGGTGATTTGCAATCTGCTGTTGAAATTAGCACTGTGAATGAATGAAACTGTGTGTTAATCACAAGTTAATTTGGTTATGCAGTTTTGGTTAGGAATTCCTTGAATGGTAACACGTCTGGTTAAGTTGGGATGAATTAGCATTCTCTTCAATTCCAAAGCTTTGATCTATCTTTTTTCCGTTTCTTTAAAAAAAAACCCTGGTTAAAGTAGGTCTAAATTTATGTTTGATCTTAGAACAATCCAGTAGCTCAACACCAGCAGGCCCCTTGAACATTATAGTTCACATCAACCATTGAGTGAAATCGGCACAATCAAGAACCAATTACCAAGACCTTGGTAGTTAGATATCCATGTGTTATTCTTTCTCTTTCAGGAGAACAAAGTAGTAATATTATGTTTACTATTGCTATGCTCATTAGACCGAAAAATAGGTCTTCCCAAATGGTAGGGGCATTAGGAAGGGGAGTAATAAGATTCTCATGAGTCTCAATAAGGATATCTTCTAACACTAAACTATCTTCTTCATGTCAAGAGAAGATATTAGGAGAAGAAAAGGTTTGATTGTCATGATTATCTAAATTTGCATGCCCATGTCCTATAATGTCTTCTTGAGTAGGCGAGGTAGGATTATCATAGCTCTCAAATATCAACATATCCTCCACACAAATGTGTTTATCATGATCATTCATGATTGTATCCTTATTCACTAAAGCATTTTCACAAGTAGGGGAGGTGTTGGGAGTAGTGGCCATGATTTCAGGTTTGTGTGTCATAATGTCTTTTTGAGGGGGACGAGGAGGAAGACAAGAAAGAATTTCATGATCTTCAATGATTGTATCTTCTTTCACCAAGATACTGTCATCACCAATGGGAGAGAAATTGAGAGAAGAACGATTATGATTATCATGATTAGTGATGCTTGCATCCTTTTGTGTCAAACCTTTAGTGGATGATCTTAGTGAGAGGAAGTCCTTAAGGGATTCATCTAACACATCCAAGTCATCACTACTAAAGGGAATAGATGATATTATTTTTATAAATGTAAACATTTTTTAATTGTTTCTTGTGATGTTTTTAGTTTTTAGTTTTCATTTTCTAATGACTCTAATCTAAATGAACTAGGAACTAACGCTGCAAATGAAAATTACAAAAATCTAATGCTATTTCTAATGATAGAAGCTATGCAAACTTAAAATGCAATGTAAAGACATAGGATGAAATGCAACTTTTCAAATTTCACACAAGGTAATGTACTGATTATATTATGCAATGATCTGAAAATGAAATATTGTGAATGAAAAATTGAAATTAAGCAATGCATGAAATGAGCCAAATTAAGCTAGATGTAGTGAAATGCATGTAACATGAACTTAACCAATTGATATAGATAGTTAATGGCAGCAAAAAAAAGTAGAGAAACATGGTTTTCAGTGCCGTGAAAGGTAGTTTCAGGGGTGAAAAGGGTATGATTCACCGAAGGTGGCGAATGAGTCCTAGTGGGGATTTTTTTCAGAATCTTCAAATTTTTTTGGTTAATTTTTATGTTTTCTATGCTATATGATGTAGACCTAAGATGAAAATGCAGAATTTCAGAAAATTTTAATGATTTGAGATGAAAAAGTGCAACCTAAATGCACTTTCACTAATGCAAAATTTGAAACCCGAAAATGCAACTTAACTAATGTAAAATATAATGCACTGTTGATGCAAGCTAATTATAGGATAATGATGGAATCCAAATAAGAAAAGAAGGTATTCTAAATGTAGGTTCACCAAAATGAACCAAATATTTTTGGGAATGTGGGGCTCTCTTACATTTCTAGGGTTTTGCACCTAAAAGGAGAGAGGTACCAAAAATCTTAATGGCTCATTCAAGAATCAACCCTTGAGATTCCAATGTAAATGGGATTGAAATATGTCAAAAGGGAATTTCCTAGCTGTTGAAAATTGATAAAAGAGATTAAATACTAATGCAAAACTTATGAAATGCAAAATGTTTGAAAACACAATATGATATACAAACATATGATAAATGACCTAGAAATGCAAACAAAACTAAACAAAAAGCTATGAAATAGAAAGTTTGCACCTAGAAATGTGTAGAGGCTGGAATGAAGATTGGAAAAGTTGTTGATCCTAAAAATTTGGCCTACTAGGACTCATTCAACATTTTGGGCGAATCAGTCACAAATCTGGAAAACTGCACCGAAGCCTATTTCAGGCAACTGGGTATCTAAATCTACATAAATCTCTAAAAAATAGGTATAGTGGGACTCATTCACCACTAATGGTGAATGAGTCCAATTTGAATTTTTTAAAAACTTGAAAGTGGAATTGGAAGCTCTTGGTCTACTCAATCTGTACCTCTAGGTGTCCAGATCTGAAACCCTAATTTTTGGCACTGTAAGTGACTTTTTGTGAATATTTTGACCTTTCCAATAGGGAGATGATTTCAACAAGTTTTCAACCTATTTTTCAATAATCTCCAAGCCTTCAAAGTACCTAGATCTGCAACCACACAAAGAAAGAAAGAGAAATGTTGAATGTTAGGAAATGGGGGTTTGCCTTCATAAAACCCCGTTTAGGTAATTAAACCAAATGAAGAAATAAGATTAATAATGAACATGAAATAATGGAATTAGAAACTTTCCATGATGATAGATCTTGAATTTTTACAACAATGGATGAAGAATCTACCCTTGAATGCCTTAGAAATGATCTTGTGAGGTCTTGAAATGCTTAACCCTAGCTTGCTTGACTTGATAATATGAATGCCTTATGATACTTGAATGAAATGAGGGTTTGGAGTCTTATTTATATAGGCAACCCACTCAAATTATTATTAATTTTATCCCCCCAGGTTGACATTGAAGAAAATTAAACTTAAAACCCAAATTTTCCCACTCAAACTGTGAAAATAGCTCAAATGGGACCCATTCACTATTCTGGGTGAATGGGTCCCAACTGGATGGGAATTATTCACAAAAAGTGGTGAATGGGTCCCACAAGGGCTCTTTTTCTAGCTGGGATGTCAGGGAGTGAATAAATTAGGTTTATATGTTGATTTAGTTGGGTTTTTTTATCAAAATAAGCCTCGGGATGCACAATATGGGGTCATAGGGGCCTATTAATGATGATGTAAAGGGTAATTACAGATAGGGACACAAATCTTAATTTGAAAGTGTGATTAAATACACTCTACAACATTAAAGTGAGGTCCACATAGCCTAGAAAGGCACAACATCCAATGTGAATGTGTAAAACACATTACAACACTAGATTAAAACTAGGTTTAATTTACAAGCCTTCTCTAGATTAATGTGGGAATGCAATTAAATACATTTTACAATATTGAATTAAGAAAGATAGGTCCATTAGACTTAAATACTTAATAAAAGTCTAGAAAAGTGTGAAAGTCATTTACAACACTTTACAACACCTTTACAAGAGATTGATAAATGCATTTTATTCAGTTTGCAAGGGCCCAAGACCTAATGGGGATGTGTAAAACACCTCACAACACTAGATCAAGGTGAAATTAGGTCCAATTTATCATTAATTATTCCCATATCAAGCAAGAGATACTTTTTTCTATGCTACAGGTATTATAACTTGGTTGTAGTGAAACATCAATACGAGAAATTTTCCTTGTAAAATTCAAGATAGCTCTTGGAGTTAATAGTTGCTTTTTAGGTGGTTCAAGGATGAGTATGGGTTTTTTTGAACTTGGAACTATTGACGTGAGGGTGGGTAGAGGGTAAGAAGTGTCTTAGGAGATGACTTAGAAGGTCCAATATTTACAGGAAGTTTGTAGGAGGACTCAAGGGATATCTAATATTCATAACCTCAAAAGACTTATGCTTATTGCACGATGATCATTTAGCAAAGGGGAGTCTAATGTCCCCTCATCATATTCATCTAACGAAACAACATTATTATTGTCAATGTTGTCATTTTCTTGCACCATGATATCTTCCCTAGTAGGAGAGTTTTTAGGAGAGAAACAAAATAGATGTTCATGACATTCAACAGTTGGATATTCTAAAATAACTTCATCACAAGTAGGGGAGTCATCAATGGTTGGATTTTCTTGCTTATCAATGATGGAATGCTCTTGTATGAAATCATTCTCACAAATTGGAGAAATAGGAAAAGTGGTATTAGGGGATGTGTCAATGGTTTCATCCTTGTATCCAACAATGTCTTCCCTAGTGGGAGAGGTAGGGGAAGAGAAAAAAATAGGGTTATCATAAATCTCATTGATTGGATCTTCTAACATGAAAATATGTTCTTCACAAATAGGAGAGATATTTGGAGAAGAACAAATTTGATTGTCATGATTATCCACTATTATATTCTCTTTCACTAAAAAATTCTCATAAGTGGGAGAGATATTGGGAGACTGACTAACATGCTTCTTGATGAACTTTTTCTTAGCATACATGGAAAGGAAAGATACTAAAATTGTGTGTCCAAAAATGAAAAGTAATTTTATCCAACTTAGGCAATGCTTCAGGAATCTAAACATTGTGTACCCAAAAATGAAAAGTACTTTTATCCAACTTATGAAAAGCTTTAGGATTGTAAACATTATGTACCCAAAAATGAAAAGTACCTTTATCCAACTTATACAAAGCTTCAGGAATGTAAACATTGTGTACCCAAAAGTGAAAAGTACTTTTATCCATTTTATGAAAAGCTTAAGGAATGTAAACATTTTCCCTACATATTTGATGATTTTCACTACTAAAATAGTTTTGGAATGATTTAAAATGGCTACATTAAATGGATGATTAAACCTAGATGCATAAAACAAAAAATCATGAAAATTGCTAGACTGAAACAATGGGTTACCAGTAGATTTGGGAAGTGCAGAAAACAACAAAATATCTTAGAAAAGTTGGTTTTATGGTCCCTAAAGGACTCATTCACCCATGGGTGAATGGGTCTTTGTGTAGGGTTTTTAAAAATGAAAAATACAATTTCTGAGTTGTTCTATGTGTTCTCTATTCTAGGTTGTAAACTAGTACTCACAGTTTTAGAAATCTAGAATATTAGAGTTGAATGCAAGTGTAAAATGGTGCTAAATGACAACCAGAATGGCCTATTTTTAAATGCAATTTTCATCCAATTTTCTAATTTAAGTGACTGAAAGTATGCTATTATGTAAATACTATGAAAAATCAATCTAACATTATGCAATTTTTGTTGAATTTTTAGGTTTAAAATGAGTGCGAAATGCAAGTGTACACCTAAAATGAAAGGAAAATTGAAGTCAAATTTAAAAAACCTAAATGAAATGAATTAATTCAGATCATAGATCTAGGGTTTGAATGATCTCCAAATCAGAAAATTAGAATGCTCAAAATGTTTGGTTCACCAAAATGAAACATAGAAAAATAGGGTAGGGTTCAAAACACATAGGTTTTTATACTAAATTTGGAATGTTTCACCAAACATACTATAAAAAGAAAGGGAAAATGGGGTGTAATGAACCTACCTATTTTCTATTTCATTTAGGAAATGAGATCCTCCAAGATAGAATCAACTTTCAACCCTTAGGTGAGTCAATTCTATGGAAGATTTACAATTTCCTTTATGTGTGTGTGGATGGGGCTAAAGATCAAACAACACTTTTGTGAGATGAAAATAAAATAGCAAATGACCTAAAATTTGTAGCCTAAGACCTGATTCATGTAGATGAAGAATATATCTAACAAAAACAGTCGAGTTTGTGCAAATTTGATGAGTGAAGGACACTTAAAACTTATCTCAAAAATGGTTGCAAGGTGTGAGGTTTGGTTGCAAAGTGTCTTGAGACAACTTTTTGGTAGAAATGATTGAATAGGGGTTTTGGGAGAAATATTGAAAACACCAAATGCACTCACTCATGACATGTAAAGGTTGGATTTGATAGATAAAACATAGGAATAATAGAAAGAACAAACCTCTAGTTTATTTGAGAAGGGGAAAATGTTGTGTACATGTTACAAAATGTTGTTTATGGAAGCTTCCTTGGGACTCATTCACCAATAGGTGAATGGGTCCTTGTAGGGATTTCTAAAATTGATTTATGGGTCCATTGCTCCCATGTTTGAACTTCCAAATTTTACGGGTTTCACAGTCGAACAGAAAAATAAATTTGAGATCCTAGTTTCCATGAGATAACAACAAATGTGGCAACAAATGCAACTTAGTAAAATTTCCCTTTTGAGATCTTCATCTTTTCTTCAACCTATGAGCCTGCAAATCTACAACACAAGCACAAGAGGGGAAAAATATTTTTTCTTTGGGTGGATGGGGGTTTTCCTTGGTCAAACCCCATTTTGGTAATTAAACCTTGAAATGAAATGAAATAGCATCAAAGGAATGATGAATGAACAACTCCATGCTGTAACTCACCAAATCCTTGAATGAACCTTTGAAAATCTGAAATCTTGATGAGGATCTTTTCATGAAATGGTTTCAATGGATGTGGATCTTGAGGCTTGAATCTTTCTTTGAACCTTTGAATTGATTGCTTGGATTAGATATTGAAACCTACATCACAATGTTAGGTCCAAAAACATGCATGAATGAACATATAACTTTGACATGGTGCTTGAGATCTTGAATGCTGCAATAAACGATGAAGAAATCTTCTCTTGAATTCTCTTGACAATAATATTTTCTCTTGTAAACTTGCACTTCAAAATTTCTAGTTGATTTGATAAAATAACCTTGTATTTATAGACATTTATCCTTAATTTCTCGAAAATTAAACATTGCAAGCCAGTTGACATAAAATTTAAATTTAGGATAGATAAAAATATCACCAAAACATATTTTAAAAATGGGTTCCAAGTCATAGGGACCAGGTCCCTATTCTTGGAACACACATTGCTCAAGGTGTTTAATTATGTGTTGGCATTAATTATTTTTAGATTTCCCCTTTAGAAAATGTAATTTATTAGGCTTGTAAATGTAAATAGGGCTTATTAAGGCATAATTAAGCTCAATTTAATTAAGAGGGCCTAAGCAAGTATGAAAATGTAAAGGGATGCATTTTTCAACACTAAATTAAGGCATTATTAAGTCCAATTTAATTAAGAGGGCCCAAATAAGTGTGAAAATGTAAAGGGATATATTTTTCAACATTAAATTAAGGAATTATTAAGTCTATTTTAATTAGGAGGGCCCAAACAAGTGTGAAAATGTAAAGGGATACATTTTTATACACTACAATATGTAAAATGCAAATGAAAATTATGAATGTAATTTTCAATGTAGATTTGATCTATGTGATTGAAATGAATCCTAATGCAACCTCTGATGTAAATTGATATACAATTTTTTTTTGACTATTTATGATTTAAAAGTGAAACCCTAAATGAAAGATGAAAATGAATGGAATACAAAAATTAGATCTAGGATGATTTTTTAGAAGGTATGTAATGTTAATAGGTATGTGCAGGATCATCATGGAAAAAATAGGCCCTTAAGTGGCAATGAAAATTCAAAAAAATTAGAGTTAGACAACTTGACGTAAAAATTTGAATAAGTTATCTACATTATTTCAAAAATATGTAAGAATAGAATATGTAGCAAATTGAATGTAGTTTCTAAACTACTATTTTTATTTAAAAAAATCTATTTGGTGAAAATTTGAAATTTCAATGTGTAGTAGTACTTAAATTTTAGGAAAAATAAGAAGTAGGTGTCCCGACCACCCTAACCACAATAAAATGATAATATTTTTTTATAAGATTTTAGATATAAGTAGAGGACTCATGTCCCGATGTGATGCATATTTTTTTGTAATTTTTTCCAAGTAAATAATTAATTATGAATTTTTATTACAACTTTTAAAAAATATAAAAACTGTATGTTTGACCACCTTAACTTGGTCAAAGCTTCATGAAATTCAATTTTTTTTTTTAATCCTATAGTATGCAAAGCATAGAATGTGACACATGTTTTGGATTTAAAAAATGTGATACCATTTGAAAGCTATAGATGTTTTTCAATCAACCTATCAATCGGGACTTTAGTCATAATTCAAATAGAAAATGAATAATAATTATTTATTAATTTCAAAGTAAAGCATAATTTATATTGGTGGAAAGCTGAGAATCTCCTTTAAAATCCTTTTTCGTTTCATCAATTTTGGGTATATTAAAACAAAGTTCGTCAGCCACATACCCTACACATATCCATCATATCGCCACTTTTTGGCCCATCATAATATTGCACATACCCTCATAGGTCAGGTTCACCAATATGAAAGAAATACAATATGGGGAACCCTAGGTCTACTATGTAAACCTAGGATTCAAATGGTTAGGTAGATGTGGTGTATTTTCCTATGTTTCATTAAGATGGAGATTAACAAGGTGAGTAGATTGACTTTCAAACATGAAGGTGAGCCAATCATACCTAAATCTCCATCCTATTAAGGATTAGAATGATTTGGAATTGATTTGCAATGATTAATCTAATTAAGCTATAGGACCTAGTATGAAAAATGCAAGATCCTGTAAATGCACAAACTGGAACAACAACTTGTAGGTGGATTTGGGAAGTGCAAATGACCATGTACCTACCACCAAAAGTTTTCTTTGAGTGTTGTAGAAGGATAGAGTGGGCTAGGGCATATGGGTCCTTATAGACCCTTTTTGTTTTGCTTTTGGGATCCTTTGATGACAAATCTGAGCTTCTTATTTTTAGTTATAGAGTTGTCAAATAATACTGTAGATGAGTTTTCGTGAGTATACAAGTTGTAGGGCATCAAGTACAACAATGGAAATTTTATTTTTAAGCTCCTTTCAATCCTCTTCAAACCTAAAACCTGCACATTCAAAGAGAGGGAAAATGTTGGGATATTTACGGGTTTTCCTTAGTCAAACCCCGTGTAAGTGTTTCTACTTCCACCACGGAAATGCCAATGATACAATGGATAAATGATGGGAAGGAATGATGGAATCAAAAAGTATTACAAATCACAACCCTTCAATGGCTTCCTTGAAGGATTGAAGTGATGCACATCACTTCAAGGTCTTGGATCTTACTTGCTTGATTTGCTTGAATGCTTTGGAGACCTACAAAAGTGTTAGCCTTCACAAAACAATGATAACATAAACAAACATAAAATCACAAAATATTTGACATGAAGTTAGGATCTTGAATTGCTGCAATAAAGCTCTAAAATGTTGCTCTTGACTTGCTCTTGAATGATCTTGACAATAATTTTTCTCTATGAATGCTTGTTAGATTTTAAATGATGCAATAACTAGGTATTTATAGGCATTTATCTAATTTCTTGAGAATTAAATCCTAATAGTCAACATTTGCAATTTGAATTTTGAATTTTAAGATGGCCACTTTGACATGTTTGAAATTGGTCCTCGATAGAATAGGGGGACCCATATGCCTTAGGACGAATGGGTCCTGACCCTATTCTCTAGGACATTAAGTGTTAGGGGAAGAATATTAATTGAATGCATTTGTTCAATGCTTACAATTTCTCAGAAAATGGTACAAATGGGCTAATATAATGGGGTATGTGCATGAACATCATGGAAAAAATAGGCCCTTAAGTGGCAAAAAATTTAGAAAAATTAGAGTTAGGCAACTTGATGTAAAAATTTGAATAAGTTACCTATATTATTTCAAAAATATGTAAGAATAGAATCTATAGAAAATTGAATGTAGTTTCTAAACTAATAGGTTTATTTAAATATATATATATATATATATATATATATATTTGGTGAAAATTTGAAATTTCAATGTAGTACTTAAATTTGGAAAAAATAAGTAGGTGTTTGTCTAACCACCTAACCACAATAAAATGATAATATTTTTATAAGATTTTAGATATAAGGAGAGGACTCATGTCAAGATGTGATGCATATTTTTTTGTAATTTTTTTCCAAGTAAATAATTAATTATGATTTTTTTATTACAACTTTTAAAAAATATAAAAACTCGTATTTCTGACCACCTTAACTTGGTCAAAAATTCATGAAATTCAATTTTTATTTTTTTTAATCCTATAGTTTATGAGCATAGAATGCGACACATGTTTTAGATTCAAAAAATGTGATACCATTTGAAAACTATAGATGTTTTTCAATTAGCCTATCAATCAGGACTTTAGTCGTAATTCAAATAGAAAATGAACAATAATTATTTATTAATTTCAAAGTAAGGCATAATTTATATTCGTGGAAAGCTGAGAGTCTCCTTTAAAAACCCTTTTCGTTTAATCAATTATGGGTTAGAAAAAAGTCATAAGCCACATACCCTACTAATACCCATCATATCGCCACTTTTTGACCCATCATGATCCTACACATACCCAATGCATATTTTAGGAAATTAGGCACCCAATTAAGCTCAATGATTTAGGGGGAGAAAAACCTAGTGTAAAATTTTCAAGGGTGACAATTTACAATGTTAGAAGCCTATAATCAAAATTATCAATTGGGATGCATATATAAACAAGTTTTTTTCTCATTCTTGAACATTAGAGAAAGAGAAGACAATTATGAAAAAGAAGCTGTTATGATGTACTTATTATGAAGATATATTGAGTTATCCTATACATGCTTGCTATAACAATCTATTGTGTTTTATGGACTGACCTATACTCAAAATGAGGTTTGACTTACACAAACCCCTATATAGCACAACCTTTCTCCCTCTTTTAATGTTTGTAGGAAAAATCTAGAAGTTTTACCAACAGTAGGTCACATGAAACACAAAAAATACTGTAACCTACCATATGGAGTTTGTGGATCCTCAAAATAGTATTTTTTGTCGTTTAGGGTGGTACCGCCCTTGATGAGAAAATTTAGTCTCAATTTTCAGTCATAGGAACCTCTTTGTATCCTATTTCCAAATTTTTTTCGGTTCCTACAATTTTTGATTTCATTTGTGCAATAAATTAAATTTTCAAATCTATGTTTTAAATCAAATAGGCTTGTTAAAACACACATTAAAATTTTCATTTTTTCAACTCAAAAAGACCAAACCTTAGGAGATTGACTCTCCTTTGTCGTTGCAAGCCAATCATCAAACCCTAGTCAGTTTGTGTTGAAATGTGGTGTCAAAGTGAAAATAAGTTGATCCTAGTTAATCTACTTGTTGGATGTAGGATCACTTTTCCTACTCTACAGTACCAACATATTTTAATATGTATAGATAAGCATTAGAAAATATGCTAGTTTTTTTATCATTTTAGTAACACTAAGAGTAAATGTGAATTGGAAAAATTGGAGTATGCTCCTAAATATTAACTTCTCAAACTAGATAGGTGATGTGTTAGTACATACTACTTTTGATTTCTTTGTATGTCATTTTTTCTCTATTATTATCAACTAAAAATTAAAAATACATTCATCAACATTTAAATAGATCAAGAAAAAATTAAAATACAACTATTTGAGAATAAAAATAAGAAAATATTAAAATAATATTAAAGAATTAAAATAAATTTTCTCGTCACACAATTTTTTCAAAAAAATTAATCAAAACAAGATATAGATGATGTCATCAAGGTAAAAAATATAATATGTCTATCTATGAACGGACCAGTCCCAGTCCGTATTGCTTATCCAATTATCAGACTACACATTTAATCATATTTATTAATTAATTGAAAATCAGAATACAACAGACTTTTAATTTACGTTGAAGGCATATCCAATTTGAAATAGTCCAACCTAAATTTTGCATTGAACGATATAGATCTTATAAGAGGCCTTGGGAGACTATTAAAATCATTCTCTTTGTTCATCTGTTTTGCCTATTTTTTCCATGTTGCATTAATGGCTCAATCCCATATTCACTTATTTAATTGCTCAATCGTAGTTTCCAGATTCACACATTAATAGCTAAATCTCATATCGAAGATATTTTAAAATACGTTTGTTAGCAGTTTCCAGATTGATAGGTCGCCTGTTTCACATAAAATAAGATTCTTCTGTATTATGGCTGGGAAAATTAAGGCACCTTGACTTTGAAAAAAAGCCTACACTTTGTTTTTAGACAATACATTTTGCCGAGATTTAATAATCTAACGTGAATACTTTTTTTATAGTAAGAAGGTCTCTCCAGTGGCTTGAAATTAATATTTTTAAAGATTAAATTATTAATTATTGCATAGTAAAGTACGATCTCAGATATTCTTCCACAATAAAAATAAGTTCATATATGGCTGATAGATATTTTTGGCCACTAGTTCTTTTGTCTTTAAGAGATTTGGTCCTACCCATTTAAGATGGCTTTGACTGCATTAGATGGAGATAAATGCTCATTTCCATCTTCGTACGTGCTCATGTAAATATCACCTTCATGTTTATCCAAATTACCTTTCATTGACCTCTGAATGCTTTAAATATCTTACCAGCCCTTTGTTAATCTCATTCCCATTTACCTGCGATTTCTTGGAGCTTGTCATCTTTCTTTACAACTGCTTGTCTAAAGTGTTGCTACGGTTTTTGATCAGGTACTTACTTGACACTGCACACAACTTTCATGTTTTTGTTGTATTTGTATTGAAATTGTATTCTATCTCCATTTAATTTCATCAATATGGATGCTATGAATGGATTGAAACAACAATTGTACAAGTGCAATTCTACTTCGTTTTCTTTTAAAATAAAATCTACTTTTGTAGGGTTTCTAGTATTTTCTACCCATTTTTCATAAGCAGTTTGATTTTTATCTTTATCCTTATTTCAGTAATAGTATGATTTTTACTGTTTAATCTTCGCTTTCATAGTAGGCATTTTACCACCTGCCCTAATTTCAAAATCAGTGGAAATTTATTTCCCACTTGTACCAATTTGAAAGTATTGCAAGTATTTACCTAACTTCACAAGCAGTGTGAATATTTCCCATTGCCCTAATGTCAAGCAATGAAAATCTAATTATTTACTATTTTCCCTATAATTCACTTACATTGAGATTTTTTACCCTTTACCCCAATTTCTTTACTTTGAACAAGGAAACAAATCCATTAGTTGTCAAAAGAATTTTCCTCCTGGAATTGTTTTCAAAACACAAAAATGGCCTTTCTTTATTGTGAAAAGAAATGGCCTTTCAGAAACACGCCAGTTGTGGAAATAATTGGCCTTTCAAAATCTATTAGCATTGAAAAGAACCAGCCTTTTGAGATTAGTCTCACCTCAGTGTTGTAGTTATTCTTTTCATTCAAAATTATTTCAAGAATCTAGTAGTTGTAGCCTTTTTCATAAACTCGAATAATTTTTGAGTTTCTCTTCTTCTAAGTTGTAGTTGCCTCTCTCTCTATACATACATCCACCAAAGCACATAGGATAGAGGGTGTTTGTCAGATGTAGTTACAAATGCCCTAGTAGACATGTATACAATATGTGGAAGTATACACAAGGCATGCGAAGTGTTTGACAAGATGCCTCAAAGAGATGTGGTCTCATGGAAGGCTGCACCCTTGGTGCTAATATGGTCTACTGCTTGTGCTAGTTGGTAAGACACATTTCTGAGGGCTTCACCTAGTTCTTTTTTCCAAGTATACAAGCAAGATAGCTTCTCATTTTCTTCGGCTCTTACTGAAAAATCTCTCAATTCTTTTCAGCTTTTACTTTAAAATTTATGATTTTTTTCTCATTTTAATATTGACCTTTCACTTAAAATATCTTAAATCCTGTCTCAATATCCTCTACTATTAACCTCGTCATTTTGTTTTGTTTTAAAATATCCCGCATTTCCTCTACCATTAATCTCAATGTTTCATTCTGCTATAAAATCTCTCAAATGTTTTTTATTGTTATATTATAAATTTAGACGCCACTATATAGGAGTTCAATTTGTTGAGGTTTCGTTTTCAATGAAATCTTCTCTTTTACAAGGTGGAATCTAAATTATTCTAAACTATAGTTAATACCTACAGTTTCATTGAAAATTTTAATTAAAATAAAAATATTAATTCATAATCACCACTAATAAATAATAGATGTTGTAGTGTATTTGAAAGTTTAGTTTTTGTTTTTCAAATTTCAGTTAGAGGATTTTGAAGATATTAGCATATTGCAAAATGGGAAATTAAATTCATTTCTCCTATACACTATAGCCTAATTTTTCTCCATCCATTCAGTTGCATCCATCATTGCAAAAGTACATGAAATAAATGGAAGAAAAATCATACTCTATTAAAGACATGTTTTTTTTTTTCTATTAACTCTGGTTTTATTATCATAATGTTTCTAATCTAAAAGGAAACAAAAAAATTAGCGATAAGAAGAGCACATGGAAAAAATTAGATGAAGAATGCTATCTAATATTAAATATCCACCACTCCTGAATTGTTGTAGTGTGATTCTGTAACACCTCTCTAATCTTAGGCTGGTAAGGTAGCATTCAAATTTTGATTTGATATTCTAATTGTTAAATGTTGTTATAATGAGATTAGACATTGATGAGTATGGAAAGGTTATCGTGATTAGTTAATATTCTAGATTACAAGCTTATATATTGGTATCATGGCTTACATATGATTATGGATAGGAAAGGGATGATGTCGTAACACTCATATTCGAGAGGCTTACGATATCATGACTCCCTTCCTGATGATTGATGTTGCTTTGGATATATGTTATATGCACATGTACTTTAACATGTAATTGAAAGTGATGCAGGTACCGAGTATTGACTCCACCTGGATTCATAGGCCTAAGCATACTCATATCCCCAATGGTGGTTACTGGATGTAGTCACAGGTCAATTTCCCCTACCCTAGCCCACTGTACACTGTCAGGGCAGTGTTTCCCTTGTTGATGTTTTACCGTCCGGTTACCTAATGGTAACATCTAGAGCACCTTTTAGCCATATGTTTCAGAGCACCTATCAGCCATATGTTTCAGAGCACCTTTCTGTCATATGTTCCAACGTACCCTTCAGTGCTTGTGCCTTACCATTATGTTTTGTTGAGGAATTTTGGTTATGGTTTCATGAATCTTTTATATGGCTATATATTTTGGTTGTCAGTGTCTTGATGTGGTTGCATTGGCATCTTTCATGATTTTAAATATGTCGTTTTATAATATTTTATTGATGGGAGATTTAAATGGTTTTAGCCTTGAGATTTAAATATGTTATTTTAAATAATTTTTATTGATCATTCAAGAGAATGATATATTTCATTCAAAATTTTAAAATGATTTACTAATCCTTTTGGGGGAGCTTTAATTCATAATTTTATAAAAATACTTTTATTCCTTTTGTTAGTTTTGGAGGGGAAAAATATAAAAAAAGAGAAAGAGAGTTTTGTTGGAGGGAAGAATTTGATTGTTGGGGAAAAGGAGAGAAATTGCTGTTGGGAGCATGCGGGAAAGAAACCCTAGGAATTTGGGTGATGGAGTGGGGAGATTGTGAGAGTTTTGGGTGAAGAAGATTGTGGCCAGTAAATTGTTAAAAAATAGCGCGCTAGCTCTTGTTTGCTGTTTGTCTTTGGAGCTCGACCGTGCCTTCTTCATGGAGCACATCCTCTATTTTGGTTTTGGGGCAGTTAGAGGTAATTTTCTGAATTTTCTCTTTATTGTTTGGCTGGTAAACTTGCTTTCAAATTTGGGTTTTTCGCTGTCCCATGAGAATATGAGAAACTCTGTTATGATTTGTTTTGCATTGTTTGGAGTTGAGTGTTGGTTCATCTTGATTGATTATTGCTGCTGTGTGGGGATTCTGTGTGGCTGATTTTGTAGATCCCCAACAAACTTGAATTGGGTTTAAGGAAATAAAATCTATTTTGGGTATTTTCTTATTATTTTTCGTTTGCCCAATTTGTATGAGAAAACTATGTTTTCTATTGTTTCTCTTTACCCTGTGGATAAAAAATGAGAATTGAGGATGGAATTCATGTTGGGCTTCCATTCCCTCAACTGGGTTTTCGTGGATTTAAAATATGGGCACTTTCAATTTTTTGTGTTTTTGCTTGGCTTGTGTGGAAAAATGACGTTTTTCTGTACAACACTTCTTTCTGGCCCTAAAATAAAAAATCAAAGTAGATTTTGACTTGAAACGCCCAAATTCGAACTGGCTTAGTCTTAGATTTGTGATCCGGGCACTTTCATTTTCGCCCAATTTTGTGCCTACTTGTAAAATGACAATTTTCATTGCTGCTCTTTTACCGCTTGTTAAAAATGTAAATTAAAATTGGATTCCATGTAGAAATGACAAAATACGAACTAGGTCTTTGTCCGATTTTCAATTTGGACAATTTCATTTTTCAAGTATTTGCCCAGCCTTGCTTTAAATGGCATTTTCCTGTACAACACCTCATTATGGGTTTGAAAATTGAAGATTGGTGGTGGATTCCAACTTGGAATGCCAAAATCTGAACTGGGTCTCTGTCTAATGTCTAATTTGGACACTTTGAAATTTTATGCAATTTCATGCCTCTCCTTCATGATTGAAATCAACTATTTGAATGATTAGTAGCAATGCTTGTTTAACCGTTTTTAAAAGCTTTTGTGATGGATCTTAGTGGATTTTCCTTGTTTCATAATTGTTTTTGGATTTCTCGTTTGGTTAAACAAGAAGGCCTATCTGTCTGCAGGCGTTGAGTTATCCGTCTACAGGGCGTTGATTCAGGCATGTTTGATTTTTACCCATCCGTAGGAGAGACGTATCTGATTCCATGTGGTGCCATTCCTTCAAGCACACATGGTGACATTTCACCCTATCTGCACTTTCGTACCTATACCTCTACAGTCATGACTTGTACCTGACATGTCATTGTATGAGCATTTGCTTGTTGTGATATTGGCATAATGCATTGTATTCCATGTTTGCTCTTTGTCTGGTGTGAGTGTTGGCCATTTGTTATCCTTTCCTTGTTTACTGCTTGGGCCTTGTGATTACCTCTGAGCATGGTGGGGTGGCCTCTTTTGAGTCCACATGGTAGGGAGGCATTGCCATTGCCATTGGGGATCGGTGTACAGGTTATTGGAGCACTAGGCGAAGCTGATCCCTCTTGTTCTCATCTTATATGCTGATGTACTTTATTTCATGGCTATGCCTTTTATCTCATGTATAATCTTTAATGTATATTGTACTCGCTTGAGAGTGAAAAAGAAATCATTAATTTAATGAGAAGATATGTGATGTTTTATATTTGGTTTACGAGTTCCAATGTTGGTATCGGGCTTGCTTGTATGATGATAATCCTTTTATAGCTTTTCCTTCAAAATTTTTATGCAAAAATTAGAGTATTGGTTGTATTTTACCTTCATGTTATAGGCTGTAAAGGTTCTAGAGCATCGGTGCCTTTTGTTAATGTCATGTGTTGTGGCTTTGCAAGTTCCGGAGCATTGCCACTCTCTAGTTTTGGTCTTTGTTGCGGCTGCTAAAGTTTCGGAGTAGCGTTGCAAGTTCCAGAGTAGTGCCGCCAAAGGTTCCAATGCCGAGCTGGAAAGTTCTCACACCGAGTTGGAAAGTTCTGGTGCCGAGTTGGAAGTTTTGGCGCCAAGTTGGATGTTCTGGCGCCAGAGCTTGAAGTTCCAGAGCCAGGCTGGAGGTTCCGGCGCCAAGCCAAGCTGGAAGTTTCGGCACTGAGTAGAGCTGGAAGTTCTGGAGTTGAGCTGAGCTGGAAGTTTCGACGCCGAGCTGGAAGTTCTGGTGCTGAGCTAAGCTGGAAGTTTCGGCGCCGAGCTGGAAGTTCCGGAGCAACTCTACAAGTTCTAAAACAGCGGTGTTAAGGTTCTGTAGCAATGCTGCTAAGGTTCTGGAGCATCTTCCCTAGAGTTCATATATTTGTTCTTTGTGGATTTTTCTCTGGAGGGTGGTTTAGTCCTCTCCTTGGGGTTATGTTCGGCCATGCTTGGCCATGTAAGATGTTGATTTTTTGTATTGTTAACTGCGTTGTGTGCAAGTTATTCGTTATGTTATGATTTTTTTTTATTTGGTCCTCTTTTGCCTCTTACCCTTCGGGGTTTGCGTAGCGGGATGTTACATCTGGTATTAGAGCCCATGTTCACACACTGGGAGCTCTGGCATACTTTGAGCCTTCTATGTTTATGCTGTGTTTTGTGTGTGTGGTGTGAGCTTGTTATATTTTTTTCATTGTTATGATTGATTAGCATTCATGCCTTAGTATGATGTATAGATCATGCTTATGATGATCTATTTTGATGTGTCTTTTGTTTCTTTGGGATGCCCCTAAGGGTAGAGCTAGAGGAAAAGTTAGAGGTGGAACCCATGTTGCAACATTGGGATCCCTGCTTATGGTTGATTCTTGCTTGGTGTGTTGTGTGTGGTGGATGGCAATAGGTGTTGTTGTTTTCCCGCCCCTTGCATGTCCTATTGAGGAATGCTTTTTTGTGAGGGTTAGTTAGATCCTCGAGCCTACCAAGAAGTGTATTCTGATTGGTCTCCTTCTTGATGTGTGGCTCTTTTGTTGTGTAAGGTGTTGTGACCCTTGAGTGGTCCCCGAGTCTGGTTGAAGTGTGCTTGATGTGTGTGTTTCAAGTGCTTGTTGTAGTGAGGTAGTCATTGGACCTCTTGCTTTGAGTTTCCCAACCTAGACTTGTGTTGTGGAGAAATGATGCCTCTTAGGTCCTACCTTACCCTATGGGATTGGAGTGATTCCCTTGGTTGAGAGTCTCCCGAGGTTGAGGTTGATTACTTTCCTTTAGCCTGTGTTGCAGGTGGGCATGTTGGACCTTAGCTTGTTGGTGGGTTGTAGGTGACAGGTGTTGCCTAAGATTACCCTCGCTTGGTTTCTTAGCTCTTGTTGTGAGAAGGTCTGTTTGACCTTGTGGGTTCCAAGAAGATCCATTTGTGTGCATTCTCTTCTTGAGTCTTATTTTTTTTCATTATCATGCAAAGCTTTGGTGCATGTCTTCATGTGCTTTACCTCATTGTGCAAGTGATGGCTTGATTGACCCTATGAGGTTTTGAAGTTGTTTTCTCATTATATTGTATTGAGATTATAAATATGGTGAAAGAAAATGAATGATCATGTTGTTAGTTCATAGAGATTGCTGCATGCCCTCACATGATTGATGCATTTGCGAGAAAGTGATTGTGTGATGACGAAACCATGTTTGTATTCATGCCTATGTTAGAATTGTAAATCTTTCTATCTCTCTCTCCTCATTGGTTTAATGAAGATACCTATCTTTGAATGTGTGGTGTATTGAAATCCATGGTATGCTTGTCCCTTATGAGCAAATGTTTATGCATTCATGAAGGTTTCTTTTATTAGATCTAACCTTGGGTAAAGGACCTAAGTCCCCAAGTTGCAATCTTAATCATGGAACATGTATAATATGAATAGAGAATTGTTCTGCATTAAGTAAAAGTTGAACAAAAAGGGAATAGTGAAACATTTGCATGTTAATGTTAATTGCATAATAGGTACATCTTGTTGGTGAGGCCTATAGTCCCCAACTGTACTGTTAATTCTTATGAAATCTTGTAGATGTTAAATTATTGTACCTAGATTCAAGAGCAAAAGGTTAAATGAATGTTGAAATGATAATGTTGCATACCTTGTGCTGAGTAAACATTGTAATGATATTGCACTATGCAATGTGGGAAATAGATGTGGATAGAATATGTGTGTAGTAAGGTGACTTTCCACCTGATAAAAGTGAAAGTTATTATGGCATTGTTGATTTACTCCATGTAGCACTATGATGTATTGTATGGATGTTGGGAATACATGTTCTTGGAAAATTGTAGAGTTCTTGCATAATTAGAGGTGGATAATGGTTTATTTTGGTATGAGGAAATTGGAAAAAGGTACTCCCTGTTATGTGAACATCTTATGTTAGTGCACATGTTGAGTGGTGTGAATACCCCGTACTTGTTTTGTGTGCCCATGGGATGGTGAGAATGTGTACCCACCCATGGAGGATATGTTGTATCTGGGGTGTGGGATTAACCATACCATTATGTGTGCTTGTATGTTTGTTACCTGATTGAGGACCAACCCACGTGTGGTTGAAATTTACATATATATTAAGAGCAACCAAAAGTTAGTTTCATAGAATCTCTTCTTTTGGTTCTCTAGTCCCTTAATCCATGAAGGGGTAGTAGCAGCCGCAAAGTTCCTTGGGCGGAGTGTGTAGCGTATGCATGTTGCGGCATAGAGCGTTCTTAGCTCAACCGATCCCGAGGAAAGTACTCACTACTTCCCCTTATGATGGATTAGGGTACTTGATCCATATGTTCTAGCCTAATCCCCACAGCTTTGTATACAACAGCATTGGTTTGTCCGTATTTCCTAGCCGTTCGTAGGGACGTTGAGCTGGAATTAGTGAGTCGACCTCGTCCACATGAGAGGTGAGACTCATGTAGCCCCATATTTATATACTCATATATGCACTATTTATTCCATATCTACACGTGTTCTATGATGATGCCATAGATATGATGCCACTCCGCACTGATGTTCTGACATAGTGTTGGTGATGATGCCATGTATACCTCTGGCTATGATGAGTACTTGCGTGTGCCCTTTCCACGAGGTATTGCTATGCGGGGTGTGTTCTGCGCGTGCCTACTTCCATGGAGCCACAAACACACTGCCATATGGTGTATGACCAGTATGTGCCTTCTTTGGTTGGTGTATGACCATGCCACGTTGAGACGCAATGCGAGATGGGCGAGGTGCACATTCCATGCAGATAGCCAAGTAGTGTGTGGGCCACTTGGCGAGTCCATGTTGCATGACGACGTGATGTGAGGTGTAGCCAAGGAGTACACTTCATGCCATGTGGTTGGTGTGTTCGCTCCACCACACATGAGGGGCTATTGTGATAGTCAAACGTTTTTCCCTCCTTCCTCGTTTGGTGGCTAGTTAGTCACATAGTAATGTATTGTGCCATTTTGAGGATTGTGAATCTTCTTTTGGTTATTGATGATTTTCAATTTGATTGTGAGGACCGAAAAAAATTGATTTATCTTGTTTGCGATGGTTTAGCCACAGATTGTGAAATTTCTTTGCTCGTAGCCCTCGAGGTTACACATGATTTAGTGTTGAAATTGTGCACATTTCTTGCTTTATTGCTGCAATTGGATCTTTATTTGATAATTATTTATGATCTTTGGTGGCTAAACTAGTTTTCTATTTGTTGTTTTCAAATGCTGGTCTTGTGTTGTAATGTGATTCCTCATCAAGAACGGGAGAGCCAGACTCGGTTGAGTGTATACGAGGAAGTAGACATAGGGAACCTTGAGGATGGGGGTAAGTGAGGCTGTTACTCAGCTAGGACCCACTATCCACCTATGTGTGATGACTATCTCTTGGAGGCTAACCACCTTATTCAACAAGAGATAGGTCATTGTGGTCTTGATTGGATGGTCTCACCGTGTGTGTGTGGCCTAACACCATCAAACCACTAAGTGTGAGATATGGATTATGTGAGATGGATATTGGCTCTTGGCTCATGGATTATGTATCATGGATTATTATGCTGCTTACCAGTGTCCAGATGGACCCTTGTGTAGCCTTGTGATGTGATTCCCAGTAATGTAAGTATGTATGTATGTATAAATGCATGTTTCATCTTAGATATGGATTCATATGAAAAGTTCAAAAGTTGGTTTATTGCGCTATAGAAAGTGTAAATTGTTATATTTGGTTGAAAATGACGTCAAATATGTTTTCATGTGTGAGATTAGTAATGTTTCGAAAACAAATATTGTTGCAAATTAGGGTGTTTTGGAAAGAATTGAGTGCTTATGCATCTTCTTTGCTCTATTCTTGTGGAATTAATGCAAATTTTGAGAATTGTGTCACATGTAATGTTAGCAAGTTTAACCATGTTACTCTATTTCATGTTGATCTTTTTTGAGTAAGGCATATGTAAGCATATTGATAGTGATTCTTAGATAAGTGAATGATATATGGACGTCCTCTTTATTTCATTTACCGATGAATGATGTATATTATATTTATTATCCTTGGGATGAAGTACAATCGTTTAATATTGACTGTTATATTTTGAGTACTAATGTGTGCCATGGCTGCATATTAACTTACATGACTTCCTGGAGTAAGTCAAATCTTAGAGAGGGAGGATGTAACACCTCTCTAATCTCAAGCTGGTAAGGTAGCATTCAAATTTTGATTTGATATTCTAATTGTTAAATGTTGTTATAACGAGATTAGACATTGATGAGTATGGAAAGGTTATCATGATTAGTTAATATTCTAGATTACAAGCTTGTATATTGTTATCATGGCTTACGTATGATTATGGATAGGAAAGGGATGATGTCGTAACACTCATATTCGAGAGGCTTACGATATCATGACTCCCTTCCTGATGATTGATGTTGCTTTGGATATATGTTATATGCACATGTACTTTAACGTGTAATTGAAAGTGATGCAGACATCGAGTATCGACCACCGATTCACCGGCCCGAGCATAATCATATCCCCGGCTGGTGGTTACTGGAGGTAGTCACGGGCCAATTTACCCCTATCCTAGCCCACTGTACCCTATTAGGGCAGTGTTTCCTTATTGATGTCTTACCATCCAGCCACCTAATAACATCCTCGAGCACCTTTCTACCATATGTTTTGGAGCACCGTCAGCCATGTTCCCAACACCTTCTCGTCGGGCATGTTCTGCACACCTTCTGCTTGTGCCTACCAGCATGTTTTGTTGAGGCATTTTGGGTTATGGTTTCATGAATCTTTATATGGCTATATGCCTTTGGTTGTCGTCTTGATGTGGTTTCTTGGCATCTTTCGTGATTTAAATGTCATTTTATAGTATTTTATTGATGGGAGATTTAAATGGTTTTACGAGATTTAAATATATTTTAAATAATTTTTATTGATCATTCAAGAGAATGATATATTTCATTCAAAAAATTTCAATGATTTACTAATCCTTTTGGGGAGCTTTAATTCATAATTTTATAAAAATGCTTTTATTCCTTTTGTTAGTTTTGGAGGGGAAAAATATAAAAAAGGAGAAAGAGAGTTTTGTTGGAGGGAAGAATTTGATTGTTGGGGGAAAGGAGAAAAATTTCTGTTGGGATCATGGGGAAAGAAACCCTAGGAATTTGGGTGATGGAGTGGGGAGATTGTGAGAGTTTGGGTGAAGAAGATTATGGGCAGTAAATTGTTAAAAACTAGTGCGCCAACTCTTGTTTTTTGTTTGTCTTTGGAGCTTGACCGTGCCTTCTTCATGGAGCACATCCTCTATTTTGGTTTTGGGGTAGTTAGAGGTAATTTTCTATTGTTTCTCTTTGTTGTTTGGCTGGTAAACAAATCTGGGTTTTTCGCTGTCCCATGAGAATATGAGAAACTCTGTTATGATTTGTTTTGCATTGTTTGGAGTTGAGTGTTGGTTCATCTTGATTAATTATTGCTGCTATGTGGGGATTTTGTGTGGCTGATTTTGTAGATCCCCAACAAACTTGAATTGGGTTTAAGGAAATAAAATCTATTTTGGGTATTTTCTTATTGTTTTTTGTTTTCCCAATTTGTATGAGAAAACTACATTTTCTATTGTTTCTCTTTACCTTGTGGATAAAAAATGAGACATGTTGGGCTACCATTCCCTCAACTGGGTTTTCGTGGATTTAAAATATGGGCACTTTCAATTTTCTGTGTTTTTGCTTGGCTTGTGTGGAAAAATGACATTTTTCTGTACAACACTTCTTTCTGGTCCTAAAATTGAAAGTCAAAGGTTTATTTTGACTTGAAACGCCCAAATTCGAACTGGGTTAGTCTTACATTTGTGATCCAGGCACTTTCATTTTTACCCAATTTTGTGCCTAGTTATAAAATGACAATTTTCATTGTTGCTCTTTTACCACTTGTTAAAAATGTAAATTAAAATTGGATTCCACGTAGAAATGACAATACAAACTAGGTGTTTTTCTGATTTTCAATCTGGACAATTTGATTTTTCAAGTATTTGCCCAGCTTTGCTTTAAATGGCGTTTTCTTGTACAACACCTCATTATGGGTCTGAAAATCAAAGATTAATGGTGGATTCCAACTTGGAAGGCCAAAATTTGAACTGGGTCTCTGTCCGATGTCTAATCTGGACAATTTGAAATTTTATGTAATTTCATGCCTCTCCTTCATGATTGAAATCAACTATTTGAATGATTAGTAGCAATGTTTGTTTAACCATTTTTAAAAGCTTTTGTGATGGATCTTAGTTGTTTTTCCTTGTTTCTTAATTGTTTTTGGATTCCTCGTTTGGTTAAACGAGAAGGCCTATCCGTCTGCAGGCGTTGAGTTATCCATCTACAAGGCGTTGATTCAGGCATGTTTGATTTTTACCCATCCATAGGAGAGACGTATCTGATTCTATGTGGTGCCATTCCTTTGAGCACACATGATGACATTTCACCCTGTCCGCACTTTCGTACCTATTCCTCTACAGTCATGATTTGTACCCAACATGTCATTGTATGAGCATCTACTTGTGATATTGGAATAATGCGTTGTATCCCATGTTTTCTCTTTGTCTGGGGTGAGTGTTGGCCATTTGTTATCCTTGCCTTGTTTGCTGCTTGGGCCTTGTGATTACCTCCGAGCATGGTGGGGTGGCCTCTTTTGAGTCCACATGGTAGGGAGGCATTGCCACTGCCATTAGGGATCGACGTACATGTTACTGGAGCACCAGGTGAAGCTGATCCCTCTTGTTCTCAACTTATATGCTGATGTACTTTATTTCATGGCTATGCCTTTTATCTCATGTATAATCTTTAATGTATATTGTACTTTCTTGAGAGTGAAAAAGAAATCATTAATTTAATGAGAAGATATGTGATGTTTTATATTTGGTTTATGAGTTCTGATGTTGGTATCAGGCTTGCTTGTATGATGATAATCCTTTTATTGCTTTTCCTTCAAAAGTTTTAAGCAAAAATTAGAGTATTGGTTGTATTTTACCTTCATGTTATAGGCTGCAAAGGTTTCAGAGCATCGATGCCTTTTTTTAATGTCCTGTGTTGTGGCTGTGCAAGTTTCAGAGCATCGCTGCTCTCTAGTTTTGGTCTTTGTTGCAGTTGCTAAAGTTCCAGAGTAGCGCTGTTCAAGTTCCAGAGCAGTGCTGTTCAAGTTCCAGAGCAGCGTTGCAAGTTTCAGAGTAGTGCTGCCAAAGGTTCCGGTGCCGAGCTGGAAAGTTCCGGCACCGAGTTCGAAAGTTCCAGCGCCGAGCTTGAAGTTCCGGCGCTAGAGCTTGAAGTTTTGGATCTGAGTTGGAATTTTCGGCACCGAGCCGAGCTGGAAGTTCTGGTGCCAAGCTGGAAGTTTCAGAGCAACTATGCAAGTTCCGGAGCAGCGCTGTTAAGGTTCTGGAGTAGCGCTGCTAAGGTTCCGGAGCATCTTCCCTAGAGCTCATATATTTGTTCTGTTTAGATTTTTCTCTAGAGGGTGGTTTAGTCCTCTCCTTGGGGTTATGTTCGGCCATGCTTGGCCATGTAAGATGTTGATTTATTGTATTGTTAAATGCATTGTGTGCAAGTTATTCATTATGTTATAAAAAAAAAAAAATCTGGTCCTCTTTTGGCTCTTACCCTTCAGGGTTTTCGTAGCATGATGTTATAGATTCTCTTGCAACTACTACCTATTCCTTATAAATATGAACTAGAATGGTTTTCCTTGAAATGAATTTGCAGTAGGTTGGTAGATTGTTTTAAGGTAACCATAAATGCAAACATAAGAGTTAAGGATATGGAGTTGACAGAAACACTTCTTGAGATGGAGTTTTTCAATTTAATGTGCAACCTTCTTTCAATCATTGATTTCTGGTCAAAAAGTTAAACCGTGGGATTACTCTCTATACACAAATATGCATAAACAATTAAATTTTGAATTGTGAAAATACATATAATTCATAGTTTTAGACAAATTTGGTACTCTACTCATTTCTTTTCACCTCTATGAAATTTTGATATGTATCAAATTAGTATATCAATTGCATTTAAACATCTAGGAAAATTGATATGATATACTCTTGCCCAACCTTTGTCTTCCTATTTGCATGCACGTCTACCTAGGAAAGTCGTTGGATTTGGCTTTACTCCTAGTTATTGTTAGTTTGTAAAGCTCTGTTGGTAAAATCCATTTTGTGCTTTCTTGCAAATAAATCCCTTTATGTCGGTTCCCATATTTTTGGAGAAAACCTCCACCATTCCAAATTTACTATCTGTTTTTAATCAATATTTTGAGTTTTTCATTTTCAAATTCTTATACAAATAGTACAAAAAGTAATTTTTCAATTATTCGCTTCATCTGATCTTACAAGCTCATAGGTAGAGAGAATTTTGATATTAAAGAATAGCACCTATATTTGATAATTTATTTGCTTAATTGAAGGTATTCATAATTGATCCACTTATATTTTTAACTGTTTTGCTATATTGAAGATATTCATTACTTATCCCATTATATTTGATATTTTTTGACATACTAAACCCCATTAACATAAACATTCATATATCAAACTATAACACATTTATTACTTTAAGAGAATTATGTACATGGAAATTTAAATCTTTATCCAAAATAATAGAGATAAATGTAATAGACATAGTTGATGCTCCCATCATATAGTATGTAGTAAATGTAATTTACATAATCAATTAATAGAAGGAAATAAAAATGTTTGAATTAGCTTTTTAAAATATTAAAGTTAAGTTTGATTTTATTTTGGTTGTAATCATATGTCTACAAAATAGCTACTTCACCTTGTATTTTGTATTTTATAGCTCTAAATTTTAACTATAAAAGTACATATTCAAAATTAGCAATAAGAAGAAGAAAACACATGGCTAGAATTTACAATGTTAAATATGGCAAAAACTTAAAATCTACTTTGCTATAATGTGAATTTTAATGCATATCCATTATGGTGTTTAACATTATGAAATTAATTAACATTAGGTGCTATTCTTTAATTTACTACATCTAAGAATGGCACTTACTCGTCGTCAGACCGATATCATTGAAGTATCAGATAGTGATAGCTCCCTCGATATTCCATTTGGTTCTCCTCGTTCAGCCAATTGGGATGGATTTTCTGCAAACATTGTAGATCTATCAAATGAAATCACCTTTAATTGCTTTGATAATTTGTGAAAAATACAGACAGTTGTTCGAAATGTATGTAGTGTCTAGGGCTTTGAGGTGCAAGAAATGGAAGGCACACTATAGGAATTCCACTCAACTTGTGACATGCTGGCCACATTTTGTAGTTTTCTACGAGAGATACACACTGATGAGGTGTACAGGATGGGTGGTGCTCAATACATTAAATGTGCTTTTGAGAACTATATAAACAATGCTTGAAGCCTTTGTTCTTCAAATGTGTATATAGTGAACTTTTGTAATGTGATTACGAGCACTCCCAACTATGAATAGTGTCCTACTTTTTTGTATGAAACTCATACAATAAATAGTATTTCCTAGCACAACAAATAAGGCTGTGTTCCTTGCTGTAAAAAAACATTCCTCAAGTTCCTTTGAAGTTTGATGTAAATCACATTCTATATTGAAATGAAATTATGTCAATTATTAATGATAGAAATGCCTTATTTGTACATGGTGTTATACATATGCAATAGTATTCATACTTATCTCTCATGATTTTTCTTGTACAGTTTATTGCATCATACTACACTTTATAGCATCAGATACCACCTATGTAGCATTCTAAAATTGTGCACACATGATTGAAATTAATAATACAAACAAGAAATAAATAAACTATGTTTTTTCTGTTTTAGTAAGATTATATATTTACAACCTTTTCACATATAAGTTGTCAATGTTGTATTGAGTATGTGAACACTTTGTAATTAGTAATATTAGTAAAAAAAATAAATGTAATGCGTTCCTTTTTTGTAGTTCTAAAAAAAAAAAAAAAAGATAAACCCATTCTTAACTTAAACTTTGTCATGCCATTGAGTTGTGCTCACCACTTTTTGTACTCCTTATATCCATAGGATCAAATTTATTTCAATACACACAATCCTTGTGAGAAGTACATATACAAGTGCTATCTATAGGTATGTTTCCCAATTCATTATTTCTTCTTCATCGCTATTTTTTACCTTAACTTAACTATATTCCATCATCTTCAACTATGCATCAACTTAGACGGATCCAAACAAAACTAAAATAAAACCTCTTAAGTGAGAAGATAATTTATTTAAAAATTATGAGATTAAATGGTTATTATAATTATCTCTCTACATCAAATGACATGCTACCTCGAGCATAACTCCTCAAGGACACATGCCATTCTTAGATTGTTGGCATGAAACAACTAGTGAAAAGTTAGTTTTCTTTTTATCTATCTCACTTTCCCTTTCTATATTTTTGTATACTCCACTCATTTTAATAGATAGAATACATTGCATGCTCTTTTGTTTCCTTTTCTTCCATACATTCTATAATGAAGTATGATTGTTGGTTAATTTCATAAAAGATATATAATACATTTTTTTTTAAGTTCTCAACAAATTAGACATTATATCTTCTTCTTTTTTTATATACAATTCTTTAAAAAAAGGGTTTCTTTGAATTTTTCCCTTTGCATATATTTGGAAAATGCTTACAAAACCTTCTTTCCCTTACCATTTGTTCCAATTTCATCTAGCTTTACAAAACCTTCTTTCCCTTACCATTTGTTTCACTTATGGGGAAAATTTAAATTAGAAGCATTACCAAATTAGCATATTCAATTTTCTCCCAAACTTATTGCTAACAACATTCAATCTTTCAAAAACCTAATTATCATAATTCCACATGCTCATAGGAACATTTAGTACACTAAATCTAAACAAAACAATGGCAAGATTGAGTACTACAAATGCCATTGTAGATATTCTTGCAAGCATATTTGGTTTGAGCCCTATTTTACAAATTGCGTCCATTGACTCTATTAAGCAGGATCGCTCTACCCTTGTCAAATATCGTGTTCAACTTTTTGATGGTTTACACACACATCATGCTTTACTTCCTGGTGAATTCAATGATCTTGTGTTGGAGGAGGCTTTAGTGAAAGGTTCTATTGTCCTACTTAAACAGTATACTTCAAAGATATTCCATAAATTTACGTATGTCCACACTTTTCCTAAAAAAAATTCTTCTTTTTTATTTTCCCCTTGCATTCTCTTACTAAATGTATCACTTTTGAAAATTGTAGGGCTATCATTATTGAAAAATTTGAATTAATTTGAAACAATGCACCAATTGTTGGAACTCCAACTCCTCTCCTCCAATCTACAAGCTCTCTCCCATCAAGTAGCTCTCCAAGCCCATTGGGATCCTCTCAATCTACAAATGATTCATTGGAAGAAGATGGAGAGCCTCAGACTCAATAGAGTATAATCCCTTTTAAACCAATTCCCATCAAAATGTTAATACCCAACCATAAGCATTGGACCATTGATGGTCGAGCCTTGATGAAATCAACAATCCACAAATATAAAAATAATGAATGTGATGGAAAAGTTTTTGGATTTTATTTTGTAGACATAGTAGGCTCTAAAATTCATATTTCTTGCTTCAATGAAAAAGTAGAAGAATTTTACCATGCTATTCACTCTGATATTCTTTATGTCATCTCCAACGGTCACATAAAAGTTGCAAACACAAAATATAGTTCCTCCACACATCCTTATGAAATAATTCTCCATAGCTCATTGACTGTAACTCCTTCCACATCCTTGAACTTCACAATACCCACACATACTTTCCACATTGAAAGCATCCATTCATTGTCCTCGTTTCCTATCAATTCCCTTTTTGATGTCATTGGAATACTTTTAGCTATATCCCCTACATCAACCATTCATAAAAGAGATGCTACAGAGACAATCAAATGCATTGCTACAATTGTTGACATGTTAGCTTGTACCATAGATGTCACACTTTGGGGTCATCATTTCTATATTGATGGGATACATATTTCTGATATGCCTGTACAACCAAACCCTACTGTTATTTTGATTAAGTCAGGACGTATTACCTCTTGGTGCGGGAGAGGTCTTGATACTATTTTCCCAACTAAACTTCTAATGAACCCAAATTCGTCAGAGGCCTCGAGCTTACAAATATGGTATGAAACTACAAAAATTTCCAAGACCTTTAGTTCCTTGTCAAAGAAACACCTTTATCCCATAAAGTTTTCAAATTCAGTCAATATCTCAGCTCTTGTAGATAAAATCATGCTTGAAAATAATTTTTTTTCATAAAGGCCTCCATTTCAAAACCACACCTTGAAAAATTATATTACCTTTCATGCCCTCTGTTGGTGGACGATAAAAAGTTTAAGAAAAAGGTTTTGCAAACTTCCCCTACTACTCTCCATTGCCCAAAGTTCTCTATAGATCTCCTTGTATGCGACTTTAGTTACATGCTAAAAATGGACTTGAAAGATGCAAGGGGTGAACTCCTCAAAGTTACAACATTTGAATGCCCAACAAATTCCTTAATGGGTGTTGCCACTGAAGATTTTCAACTACTGCTTGTTGAACTTGATGCTACTAAAGATATTTTGGACCATATTCTTGGTAGCCAGTTCTACATTGATTTGAGCATCAAAATGATTCCCTTTCCCAGACAGGAAACACAAAGCATTTTTATTACTGCCATAAAGCCAATTTAACTATTGCACTTCTCTCTTGTTAGCAATACTATAAACTTGGCCTACCCATATATGTAAACATTATCAACAAATGCGAATATTTTTTATCTTGTTATCAATAACATTACATGTCCACATATACAAAGTTTCTAGTACATTTTGCTCCAAATTCAAATTTTCGTAGCATATGTTCTCCTTCATCGTCACAATGATCGTGGTGTTTCACATATGTAATTGAAAAGGAAATATATAAATGAACACTTTCCATATATTTTTTAATAGCTTACTATACATTAACATTCCATATATTTACATGTTTTTGTTTCCTCTTCTATTCCAAATTATTATATCTCACCATGTTATCTCCTCTCAATCTATAATATATATACATACATAGATGTATGTATATACATGTATATTCTACTAGTTATCTCTCACAAATCTATTTCATTTCTTTTTTCCTCAGGATTCCTTATTATGGAGACAAAAAGTGAAAGTATGCAAGAAAAATGTTCTCGTCAAAATAAGATGAAATGTAAACAATACCATGAAAGGAAGGATGAAATTAACAAACAAAGATGTGAAGCCAATCAAATCTATATTTCTAGAGCCTTGACATCTAAAATTTTCCCTCCTATTTCCATACCCAACCTTGAATGAATTGCACCTCCCTCGCAAAACATAGTTCATCCCAACCTAGTTATCCAAATGCCCCCTTCACCACTTTTCCCACCTGAGTTTTTCTCTGCTAAAAAAAAAATCACTCAAAGTTAGATAGCCTATCAAAATGTCAACTTGTATGGTTTGCATGGAGAGATATCCAAGAATCAAAACTAGACAGTTAAATGGAATACCTACTTGTTATAGATGCACATCTGAAAAGAATGACCATCGCTTCTTGAACTAGAACAACATGGACCTTGGTGAACAACCTGAATGCTTACAAATTCTATCCCAAGTTGAGGAGATGTTAATAGCCAGAGTCATCTCAATTCTTCAAGTTACCTATGCAAGGGGGGGCAACAAAAATACAGTGGCCACACTATTTGCTTTCCTCAAGATATATCTGTAGTTGCATCCTACTTGCCTAGGCATATTCATGATCTTGATATACTAATAGTTAATAGGGAACAAATCGGCCAACACCATATAGCTTCCACATTAGTAGATCACGTGTCCACAAGGCACTTAAATATAAGATGTGCAATGACCCATCCTAGAAGGATGTCCAAATAGATGAGCTTGCATTATCCAATTTGCTAGAGTCTTCTACTGACATCTCAAACCCTATTTATGCAACATCTTCAAATACTAGTACCACAAATATAGGCTTTGAGGAAACACACGATATAGAATATGACCCCAATGAACAAAGCTTCTTGCCAACAACATCCTTTGTGTCAAATCTCCCATATGCACGTACTGAGGTCGAAGAAGTGCACTCTTTGATTCAACTAGGTGTCAGATGACCAACACCAATCATTGTATGGCCACCAATTTCTCCATCTCCTATAAATGAATACACCACTGAAGGATTATTTGCTATGGCATTCCCCACATTTTTCACAAAAGGAAAAGCTGCATTCAAGCAACAACGTATCAAAGAAATTAAACTACATGAATATGCTCTCCATCTCCTAAGGTACTATGATAATTAGTTTGGCCAACACCCTCGGTTTATGTACTTCATACTAAATATTATTATGCACCATCATAGCCAAGCAACCTCCTCTATATTTGTCAGCAAACATCTCGATGGTTACTTGGACTCGATAGTCTCTGACCTGCGCCAAAGACTGAAGGACATGCTAGATGAGAAACTTGTAGATCAACTCATGCAATTTAGTTTGTCAGTTCATGGAACTCGTCCATTTTGGACCCAATGGCGAGGGGAAATTTATGACATGGTCATTCAAATTGGTTTCCCCTCACTCTTCTTCACCCTTAGTGCAATAGATACAAAATGGCCAGACTTGCATACCATCATGCCTACCAAGCCTCCTACAAATCCTTCCATGGATTCTACATGGAGGATCCAAAACATAGTACAAAATCCACACCTTACCGCAATCTACATGCACCATAGGTTTACTACATTTCGGGAGGAGGTCTTGGAAAAAATTCTTGGTGCATCTAAATATTTGTATAGGTAAAACCTTTCTTTCCCCTTTCTACACAATACATGCGTACTTTGATTGTTTACTAGAAATCATCACTTCATTTTTTGCAATAGACTCTTACCTTAAAAGTTTACTAAATATCATCTTTTCAGAGGTATGAATGGCAACAAAGAGGATCTACACACATCTATGGTTTTTTGTGGCTTGAAGAAGCACCTGATATTAGTAGATTAGAGTGGAATAATATTCAATCTGTACAGAATGCACTTGATTACATAGATAGATATGTCTCAGCTTGGAACCCACGTATCCTCCATTTGAGAAGCCAAACAATTCAACACTTTGTTCTTGATGATCCTTGTTTGTTGGATACAACAAGGATCTTGTCATGCAACCCTTCACTTGACTATTGTGAATTGGTCAACTGTGTTGAATGATACACAAAGTGTAGTTTGCTAACATGCCTTAGGAGGAAAGGGCCATCTATTGTATGTCGCTATAAAGCACTATGGTCCATGCAAGATAAGTCAAGTCTTTCAAATCATGAGACCAATCACCCTAAGCACACACCAGCTCGCAATGATGATCACTTAAACCTCTAAAACCCATCTATCCTATCTATCTGGAGGGCTAATGTAGATTGCCAACCTGTACTGTTAATTGATGTTGTCCTTAAATATATCACAAAATATGCAACAAAAGTTGAGCACAAATCTGAAACCTATCATGCCATGTTATCTCACATCTCAACCAATTTAGAATAAAAAATGCCTACCCCAATAGCTTTTTGAAAATTGCTTACTGATAGCCTTGTCGATCATGATATTAATGCCCAAGAAACTTTCCACCTTCTACTAAAATTACCCCTCTCCATATCTAGTAGGAAATTTGTGTCCTTAAATGTTAATCACCACAAATTTCAATGTGTATCAATCTCACCCACATCGGTTACCACATCACCTACATACATTGATGCCTATGTGGCTCACCCCATTTATCTAGAGGCATTGCCCCTCATTGAACTGACCCAAAAATGGACCTTTAAAGCATCCCAAAAATATGAGCAATGGAAGCAGCGCCCCCAAAAAGCAATTGTTCATGTCTCGCCTAGGTTCACAAGCATCCCTGCAAGAGAAGACAAAAGCTTTCATGAATTTTGTTGGAGTGAACTAATTCTATACCGCCCTTTCCAGAATATTGACATTGATTTTGGGTCCTCTAAACATCAAATTATATCATAATGGGAAAGTTTCTCTTCTACATACATGCCATAGCATGTACACCACACACATACGAGTCCAACCGAAGCATCAAATGCAAGCAACAACTCAGGTGGAGATGATATGTTGCAAGGACACAACCTTGAATAATGGTAGGTTCTCTCAAGTTTGTACCCATACATTCCTATACAACTTGATGCACTAGACATGCTTGGTTGACATGAAATTGACATGCACCATGAATGGCAACATAGCAACCTCACCCCACTACAAATGCATTTTTCTACTACTTTCGTAGACTCCAATCAACCAACCTTTCAAGTGCACTAGATTCTCAATGAACACACTCATACTACTTTCTCTACTCAACAATAAAAAATATTTTATATAATTTGGTCCCATCTAAGCACTCTTCCATCGCAACCACCACTAAAGCTAATTGTTCAAGGAACTGCGGGAACTGGAAAGTCACACCTCATAAAAAATAAGGTTTTCCCTCATGAGCTCAACTTTGATTCACCAATCTCCATTACTACTTCTTGCACCTATGGGTGTTGTTGCATTCAACATTCAATCATCAACAATTCATTTTTCTCTTCACATTTCAATAAAAGAAATGCCCCCACCTACAAGGGAAAACACTTGTGACCTTCCAAGAAAGCATGTACTTTATTAGGTACATTTTAATAGACAATATGAGCTTCATTGGTCCATAGTTGCTAGAACTCATTGACATGAGACTACATGAAGCATTCCTCGTCCAAAATCACCTGCCCTTTGGAGGGAATTCAATTATTGTTTTTGGTGACTTGGGCCAACTGCCACCGGTTAAATATATCCTGATGTATGCTTCTACCTCCTATAGTGGGACTCTCTGGCACAACTTCACAACAGTGGTAACTTCAATGAAAAAAATATTTTGACAAATTGGTGATGATCTTCCCAAATTGCTTTTCGTGCACTTCTCTCCAATCTACGGAATGTAGAGCCTACACAAGAAGACTGGAAAGTTCTAATGTCACACTTAAGTTCCTCGTTCAATTCTATAGAAAAATCTATTTTCTTATCTGCCATATATCTATTTGCAACAAACGAATTGGTTTTACTACACAACAAACGTATGTTGTTTTCTTTGGCAACACTAGTTGCACTTTCCACTGCAGAGCAACTTAAGGGATCAACATACACAAATCCAGATGAAGAACAACTTCAAGCTCATATTTTTTGATCTATTGGCCAAGAGGTCATGTTATGCTCAAATATATGGGCCGAAACAAGGCTCATGAATGGCGCACTTGGTCAAGTAAAAACAATTGTAGACAATGAGGGCGATAAACCACATCTATTACCCTTGTTTGTTGTTGTTCATTTCAAGCATTACATTGGACCACCTTGGGACCATAACAATCCAAATAATGTTCCAATAACCCCGCTTAGCCATGGGATTCGCTGTCAAATTCCACTTAAAATGGTATGGGCATTGACAATACACAAGTCACAAGGACTAACACTTCCAAGGGCCACAATTGACATTGGCAACATAGATCGACAAGGCCTAACATTCACAACTATTTCAAGAATTTCCAATCTACAAAGTCTTTGCATACACCTAGCCTTCACATTCCAACGATATGCATGCATGCAACAAAGCCCATATGTTGCTTGTTGAAAAAGCGAAGAGAACCGATTGAAAGCAATGTCAGAATCAAACTCCTCAGACACTTAAAGTGCATTTGAACCACTACAGGTATGACACTTTCTTATTTGCTTCACTACGAATATTTATATAGTTTATTTTTTGTAAATTATAGCTCTCTTCTTACTTACTATAGGGTCCTATCATTGCTCATTTACAGTATGCTCTCATTGTCTAACACCTACAAACTACTCAACCAAAGGTAACTAATAATTTTTAATGAAATTCAACTTCACATTCTCCTTTCTATTAGTTGTTTTTAAAATACTATTTGTTGTAAATTATATCTCTCTTCTTACTTACTACAGACTCCTATCATTGCTCATTTACACTATGTTCTCATTGTCTAACACCTACAAACTACTCAACCAAAGGTAACTAATAATTTTTCATGAATTTCAACTTCAACATTCTCCTTTCTATTAGTTTTTTTTTAAATACTAAATATATCTATTGTTTATTACAAATACATTGGAGTTCAATGTGACTGTGTTACAATATCGCTATACCATTGTACTCAATTGAAGACATACTTGTAATGCTAATTAAACATTTTATAAAATACACTTTATTTTCATCATTGTATATACATCCTTATTCTACATTTTTTAATCTCATAAATTTAAGTTCCTCTTTATTTCTATACTATTTCCAATTAAGTTTTATAATGTGTAGTTTTAATATTTTACATAGATATTGTTCTATTTCAACCAAAATGTCTACAAATAATCAAATAAAACAAATAATCATATGCATTTAATTTATTTCATTTTTTGCATTTTTAGATTATCTCAACTATTTTGTATTTCAACCAATATGTCTACAATAAATAAAATACATCCATACAATTATTCTGCGTAACCCATTGCACACCAAAGATGCAATCCCTAGTTTTATTTTAATCAATAAATATGAACATATGTGTAGATGTCGCCTACTCTGTCTTATTCTGCGAAACGGTTAAGTTGGGTTTCACTTTTTGCAATGCGAAAAATTAGGGAGCAAATAATTACAATTAAGGGGAGCTAATTTTTTTAGTCAAATACCTAGACCGAAGGAATCGTGCACAGGGAATTTACCTAATAATTTTTGTTTTAATTCATAGTATTCCAAGGCGAAATTGATTGAGATGCCCTTGGAGAAAATCTCGGCCGCCCAGGGTCACATCGTGGTTGCCTTCACAGAAAAAGGGTCCTTGAGTTGCCGACTAAATTGGAAAATCATAATATCCTGAGATGAGATCAGCGTGATTACGTCACCTTACATATTAATGTCTATAAATACAGTTATATGGAGTCTCAAATATGCAAATATCTAGGATGTTTTTGTGGTAAGATTTGTTTCAAAGAGGATGTGGTCAGGATAAAATTGGGAAGTTCATCATCAAATTTTTTAAAGTGTGTAAATCTGAAGACTAGTTCATCTGCTGTTCCGTAGACTATCTTTAATCATCTTGTAGACGTTCTATTCTACTGATAAAATCAATCAGGCGGCACTAAATTAGGAAGTAAAGTTAGCAGTAGTAATGGAGGTGCTCAAATCTCAATCTAAATCGGTGGTGGAGAATGTGCTGGCAATGAAGGGCGGCCATGAAGATTCTAGTTATACTGTTAATTCTCTTTCAGTTCAGGTACCTTCATTCTCTTTCACACCAACTGCTTTCTTTTGAGATGGTGATTTTTATTGTTGATTTTAGGAGAAGAAGCTTGTTTGCCACTTGTTATGATTTTTTCATTTCGAAGTGCTAAGTGGAGTTTGCTCTGGTAAATTGATATTTATAATTTTTTCATGGGTGTAGATAAAGATGGTTCGGGCCGTGAAACCAATACTGGAGCGTGGTATTTATGAAAACATGAGATTGAAGTTGAATGGAGGAGGCATATTTAGGATACCATCGTCAGAGCTGTGCAGTGCTCACTTGGAGAAGGGGACGACCCAGAATTTGAAGTTTATTTTGCTGATCTTCCGTCAAATGATTTCAATTCACTGCTCCGAATGTTGCCTCCCCACCAACAAGCCTGTGCCGATGCAGATAACGATGTTGATAAATAAATCCAGGGTGCAAGATCTTACTTTGCAAAGGGCTGTGTGTAAGCATTTCAGACGTTCCTTCCTGCCTGCATTGTCATTCTTCCCTCAGTCTCCACTGGCTTTCAGGGGTGAGTAATAAAGCATAATTTGTCCATATATGAATTTGATATAGGCGTCTCATGATAAGACGTAAATGCAGGTGCCCGAGAGTGTTCAACAAAGAAGTTCTACTCGTGTGTACGTTTCAAGTGACTGTGAGGAGGCCGTGGGAGCTGCGTATCTACACCAGTTTAACACAGACTTCACAAGCTTTTTAAATGCCCGGGCAGAAGAGATAGTTGATGGGGGATGCGTCTTTATATCTCTGGTAGGTCGTAATGCAGGGACCCACATAATGGAGGAGCAAGGAACATTAGGAGATATTGCTCGTCACTTTGAATATGCATTTCAGGACCTGCTCAGTGAGGTGGATATAAAGCATACTCTTATATCATATTTCTTGTTTTCTTCTTCAATAAAATTCTTGAAAAGTTGAAATTTAAATTACACTGGATTTATGTGTGTATCGAAAGTTAAATGATGATGTGTTATTTGTATGGACAGGGTTTTATCGAGAAAGAAAAATGGGAGTCCTTCAATATGCCCTGGTTTGGGCCAAATCCGGAGGAGGTGGAGAGCATAGTAAAGAGCCAAGGGGCGTTTAGGATGGAGAGTGTAAGGGTGTTGGGAGAATTTCCATTGCATCCCATGACAGAGGTGAGGAGGGGTGAGGAGGAGTTGTTCGGGAGAAGTGTAGGCAACCATTACAAAGCACTCTTTCAAAATATTGTGGAAGCTCATTTTGGATGTGAGCGTTTGACAGATGAATTCTTCTCTAGAATTAGTAAAAGAGCAGCTGCAAAGTTTGAGGAGTATCTCTGCAATCAAATAGAATTAGTTGTTGTGCTTCTCTCTATTAAAAAATACAGCACTAAGTTGAGAATCTCTTCTCTCCAGTCAAATAGAATTAGTAGTTGTGCTAAAAAAATAGCAGGGACTAAGCTTGAGGATCTCCTCAACCTAAATTAGTTGTGCTTCTCCTTAAAAAAAAATAGCTTTAAAAGCAGCTGCTAAATTTTACTTAGTATCTTTCCACCAGCTGCTAAGTTTTAGAGTATCTCTCCAACCAAATACAATTAGTTCTTGTCATTCTCATTAAAAATAACTTTTAATAATTGTAAATGAGCAGCTGGTAAGTTTGAAGAGTATCTCCTCAATCAAATAGAGTTAGTTGTTATCCTTCTTTTAAAAAGATAATATTTAATAATTGTAGTATATGTGTTTATCTGACAAAAATGTCAACTATGTTATATTCCATCAAAATGGAACAATTGTTTGTTTCTATTTGATTGGTAATGTGTAATATATGAGACATAAATTTGATGGTTGTATAATCATATTTTCGTTATTTATTCTATAAATTTTTTAAAAAATTGTACAAGTTTTGTCAACTTCTTTCAAATATTATTCCAACATGTATTTTTTTATTTTTATTTATTTTTAATTTTTTTATATGGTCCTCATACATCCATGGCACACCATACGCAACAGGTTGGCCATAATGAGAGAATAAACAATAAATCATGTTACCAA
This sequence comes from Sequoia sempervirens, assembly GCA_007258455.2. Lineage (NCBI taxonomy): Eukaryota > Viridiplantae > Streptophyta > Pinopsida > Cupressales > Cupressaceae > Sequoia > Sequoia sempervirens. The sequence continues at coordinate 81,640,558 of VDFB02252616.1, read as the reverse complement.
AGGGAATAACTCCCACTCAAAAACATAATTTTGCATGCCTAATGGAATTAGCTCCATTCACCCATATTTTGACTTTAGCATTAGGTCCTTCATTATCATACAACCCCAACATAAGCAAACAATTTATCCCTTGATGCTTAATTCGTCGTGTGGGGTCCCTTAACACTTGAATGAACATGAGGGCATATTGATCTTGAGCTTAACATCATATTAAGTTTTCTGAATATTATAATTGTCTTATTTTGTCATTTTCTTAAGATTTTGTTCCGTTCCAATCAATAGATGTTATTCCAACATGTATTTAATTTATATATGATTTTTAAAAATGAAATATATTGAATATGTTTTAAAAAATTTGAATGAAAAATATAAAAAAATTGCTTGACAAGTAGGGTTATCTTGTCAAATTTAGGGTTTAGAGAGGATACACATTAGCTTATGTGGCATTCCAATGAAATTGTTTGGACAAGGCTGAAATTTCAAATCAACTTTGTCATTCAATATTAAATGCCTATGATTTTAAGTTTTATTTGTATGCATTTGAATCTTTTTTTTAATAATTAAATATTGTTAGCATTAAATTAAACATTATTTAATTACTCTAAGTTTTAATAAAAATAAGGAATATATACATAGTTTTCTAGCTTGAAATAGATGAAAATGGTGAGATCACAAAGACTCATTGAATTTGTTAGTGTGAAAAGAGACATTGTCAAACTAGTTAGCTATTAGCCTACTTCATAGATTCCTATTCACACTACACTTAAGCTTATTTAGAGGAAATCTAGAGTTTTCTCTCACCTCATGTGGTTGAGACAAGTGTTCTCACTTTGTGAGACACCTCTACACCTCTTGCATGATCATTTGCCACTCACTACAACACTTGTCATGTGAGTTAGTAAGTTTTCAATTTATGAAGGATTAGTCAGTCATTGTGTTTCACATGACCACCTTCATCTCCTTGCCTATATAGGCAAGCTTTGTACTCATTATCTCTTGGGTCAGCTAAATACAATCTATGCATTGTTCGTGTGCTTGTCTTCTATTTCCTAGATCTTCCTAAATCTAATAGAGTTGTTAAACCTAAAAGAATAAGGGTGATCCCACAATAGTGGTTTATAATTTTTGGCCAAACTGGACACTGAAATTATTATTTTTAACTAAATCTTCACATTCGGGCAGCTATAGTGGCTAAACCATGAAAAATTTGAAGATAATGCAAACTAGAGTCTCATCACATTTTTTCTGTAGATTCTAAAAATATTTTTTTCAAAATTTTTGGAATCATTTTACACTTCTTTTTCCATCTCCCACGAAAACTATTTTTTTTTTCAAAAACAACATTTTTAAAAAAAGCGACGAACCTGTATAACACATAAATTTTTTTTCCATGGCGATAAAATTAATTCTTCTCAATTTAGATTCAGAATCTCATATCTAGTGTTTCCAATTGTTGCATACAATCTTTTATTGAATATTTTTCTTTAATCAAGTTTCAAAGACAAACCAATTACAATTCGCATAGTGCAAACCAAATAACGCATAACTTTTTTTGTATATAATGAAATTCAATTTTTTTTTGGTTGGATCAAGACTTCCAATATCTGGTACCATATTTTTCAATTTTTTTTTGATAATTTTCTATTTTCCACATGTGCAGAACATAGACCTTCATTGTATGAAAACCTAAGTTTAATAAAACTAAAAAAAAAATACATAATAAAACCAAAACATATTAAGATTATATTCGTTGGATAGCTTGTTTCGAGGACTACCTTATTCCAATTGGGTTTGTGAAGATTGATCCATTTTCATCATCAACCGGAGCTCCAAAGTGTAAAAATTCAGGGTTTTTTGGTGTCTCAGAGGAGGGATGAGGAATAAGGGGGGTTCGAGCGAACCCCCAGGGGTTCGCTCGAACTAGGGTTCATTCGAACCCCCCTTTATAAGGGTCGGTTTTCATAATTCCATGAAAGTATTAAAAAGGATTCGTCAACCTGTGTCTAGCAAACCCTATGGGTTTGGTCGAACCAGTATGTTCGTACGAACCCCTAAAATCAAAATTTTTGCCATGCATTCATTTTCTGTGAGTTTTCCTTCCTCACTTCAATTGTAAACCACTATTGTGGCTTCACCCATAAATGTAGTTGGCCTAAGATCAAAGTACGGTGTAAGGAAACTAATGTAAGACAAAGTTTAGAAATCTAATAGACCCACAATGTTTAGAAGGGAATAGTTTTGGTGGAAAAAGATAGAGGTTAGGGATTAAACATGCAAGGTTACGAGAATGAATAGAGAGACAATTTTGATGCATTGGTGACAATGAATTTTCTAAGGTAGAAGAGAACACTTTGGATTTGGGATTGATGGAGTGACATTGTTGATGACCTAAAAGACCAACAAAACCAACACATAGAAAGAACTTCTAGAAGGTATGAGAAAATATCAAGATCATTTTGGAAGATCATGGCATAGACACAACTAATATCCTAATTCCATAAAAAAAATAGAACATTAGGAAAATACAATTTTATTTTATACTATTAGAATTTTTTGGAGCTTTGAAACACATGGAAGCACAAAAAATATAAAAGTTATATCAAAAAATGGACTTAAAAAAAATGAGAAAGGAAAAAACCACTTATATGTTTTTATATTCATTATTACCCATGGGTCAAATAGGGTTATGTCACATTAAAAAGTGAGAGGGCTCAAGAAAAATATGACATGGAAAAATTAAGTCTAATAGATGGCAATACAAAACTATATCAAAAAATTTGACTAAGATAACTAGGGGAGCCTTGATCATAGGGTCAACCAAAGTGATAAAGAGGAACAAGAGGCAAATCCTATGAAATTAGTTTGAAGTGAAGAGGGAAAGGGGGGGAAAATGGTGAAAGAAATTTATGGAATTGGTTAGAGGACAAGCGTGGACATTCTAAATTAGTGGGGAAATATGGATTTTGAGGAATTGGTATTGTAAATCATAGATCAGGAAGAAATTTTTTAATACGAGGATATTGCATTCCAAAATAGGGTAAAATTTATTAAGAAAAAAGTAAAAAGACATCCAATAATATAATAGAAGGATGTGTAATTAGAAATAAATATAATGGGGAACCCTAGAATTACTAAATGGGATTTGATGGTGGAAATGAGAAAATCAAAATTGATTCCAATGAATTACCAATTGGATTTTTTGAGGGGTATGCATAAATTTTGATAGCAAGAGATGATTGTAAAAGTGTACACTAAAGATTATTTCCAATTGAAAATTATGTTAGGACATTATGAGGATGGAGCTATATGAAAATAGAAAAATATTTCAATTGATTGAGGGAGTCTACCCAAGAGGAATTGATTATGTGGAAGACCCAAATAGTAGAGGATACCAACCAATTATCTCTCACTATAGAGAAAAAAAATTGGAAATAAGAGGATATGATGAAATGAAAGAGAGGAAGAGAAAGGAGGAAATAGGTAAGACAAATAAGATTCTACAATAGGAAAATAATCCCAAGAGATCAAGGAAGGGGTAACTTGATCTAGAGTGAAAGAGAAGACTCATAATCCTAGAATAAAGATAAAGAAGATGATCTGAGGTATCATGAAAATAAGGGAGATGATTGTAACAAGTACCATAAGGGTAGAGAAGATGGTAGAAGTTATTGCAAAGATGAAAGAGTACTTAATAAATAATTTAGAGAGGCTTGGGAGGAGAATAAATAATATTATTGACAAGATAGAAGAAGATGCGTGTTGAAAATGTAGAAATTATTTAGAGGAACCTATTTTAGGTATTGTAAGGAGGGACACAAACTATTGAGTATCTAAGGAAGTAGTTGCATGATAACACATGATTTACATTTGGTGATGAGAGGTCACCTAATTCAAAGAGGGACCTTGAGGATGCATATACATTACTTTCACATAGGGTCCTAAGGTGTGATAGTAGTTGTGAGTCAACACAGAGGAAGAATATATTTAGTACCCTATACAAGGAAAGTGATAAATTATGTGATGTGGTAGATAGTGATAACACAGGTAACTTTGTGGGTGATCCAACAAAACTGGTTTAAAATTCTGTTGAGGAAGGAAAATTGCATCTGGGGTGTGGGATTAACCATACCATTATGTGTGCTTGTATGTTTGTTACCTGATTGAGGACCAACCCATGTGTGGTTGAAGTTTACATATATATTAAGAGCAACCAAAAGTTAGTTTCATAGAATCTCTTCCTTTGGTTCTCTAGTCCCCCAATCCGTGAAGGGGTAGTAGCAGCCACAAAGTTCCTTGGGCGGAGTGTGTAGCGTACGCATGTTGCGGCGCAGAGCGTTCTTAGCTCAACCGATCCCGAGGAAAGTACTCACTACTTCCCCTTATGATGGATCAGGGTACTTGATCCATATGTGCTAGCCTAATCCCCACAGCTTTGTATACAACAACATTGGTTTGTCCGTATTTCCTGGCCGTTCGTAGGGACGTTGAGCTGGAATTAGTGAGTAGACCTCGTCCACATGAGAGGTGAGACTCGTGTAGCCCCATATTTATATACTCATATATGCACTAATAATTCCATATCTACACGTGTTCTATGATGATGCCATAGATATGATGCCACTCTGCACTGATGTTCTAACTTAGTGTTGGTGATGATGCCATGTATACCTCTAGCTACGACGAGTACTTGTGTGTGCCCTTTCCATGAGGTATCGCTATGTGGGGTGTGTTCTGCGCATGCCTACTTCCGCAGAGCCACAAACACACTGCCATGAGGTGTACAACCAATACGTTCCTTCTTTGGCTGGCGTATGACCATGCTGCGCTGAGACGCGATGCAGGATGGGTCGAGGTGCACATTCCATGTAGATAGCCAAGTAGTGTGTGGGCCACTTGGCGAGTCCATGTCACGTGACGACGTGATGCGAGGTGTAGCCAAGGAGTACACTTCATGCCATGTGGTTGGTGTGTTCGCTCCACCACACATGAGGGGCTATTGCGATAGTCAGACGTTGTTCCCTCCTTCCTCGTCTGGTGGCTAGTTAGTCACATAGTAATGTATTGTGCCATTTCGAGGATTGTGAATTTTCTTTTGGTTATTGATGATTTTCAATTTGATTGCGAGGACTGGAAAAAAATGATTTATCTTGTTTGCGATAGTTTAGCCACAGATTGTGAAATTTCTTTCCTCGTAGCCCTCGAGGTTACACATGATTTAGTGTTGAAATTGCGTGCATTTCTTGCTTTATTGCTGCAATTGGATCTTTATTTGATCATTATTTATGATCTTTGGTGGCTAAACTAGTTTTCTATTTGTTGTTTTCAAATTCTGGTCTTGTGTTGTAATGTGATTCCTCATCGAGAACGGGAGAGTCGGGCTCGGTTGAGTGTATACGAGAAGTAGACATAGGGAACCTTGAGGATGGGGGTAAGTGAGGCTGTTACGCAGCTAGGACCCACTACCCACCTATGTGTGATGACTATCTCTTGGAGGCTAACCACCTTATTGAACAAGAGATAGGTCATTGTGGTCTTGATTGGATGGTCTCACCATGTGTGTGTGGCCTAACACCATCAAACCACTAAGTGTGAGATATGGATTATGTGAGATGGATATTGGCTCTTGGCTCATGGATTATGTATCATGGATTATTATGCTGCTTACCAGTGTCCAGATGGACCCTTGTGTAGCCTTGTGATGTGATTCCCAGTAATGTAAGTATGTATGTATGTATAAATGCATGTTTCATCTTAGATATGGATTCATATGAAAAGTTCAAAAGTTGGTTTATTGCGCTATAGAAAGTGTAAATTGTTATATTTGGTTGAAAATGACGTCAAATATGTTTTCATGTGTGAGATTAGTAATGTTTCGAAAACAAATATTGTTGCAAATTAGGGTGTTTTGGAAAGAATTGAGTGCTTATGCATCTTCTTTGCTCTATTCTTGTGGAATTAATGCAAATTTTGAGAATTGTGTCACATGTAATGTTAGCAAGTTTAACCATGTTACTCTATTTCATGTTGATCTTTTTTGAGTAAGGCATATGTAAGCATATTGATAGTGATTCTTAGATAAGTGAATGATATATGGACGTCCTCTTTATTTCATTTACCGATGAATGATGTATATTATATTTATTATCCTTGGGATGAAGTACAATCGTTTAATATTGACTGTTATATTTTGAGTACTAATGTGTGCCATGGCTGCATATTAACTTACATGACTTCCTGGAGTAAGTCAAATCTTAGAGAGGGAGGATGTAACACCTCTCTAATCTCAAGCTGGTAAGGTAGCATTCAAATTTTGATTTGATATTCTAATTGTTAAATGTTGTTATAACGAGATTAGACATTGATGAGTATGGAAAGGTTATCATGATTAGTTAATATTCTAGATTACAAGCTTGTATATTGTTATCATGGCTTACGTATGATTATGGATAGGAAAGGGATGATGTCGTAACACTCATATTCGAGAGGCTTACGATATCATGACTCCCTTCCTGATGATTGATGTTGCTTTGGATATATGTTATATGCACATGTACTTTAACGTGTAATTGAAAGTGATGCAGACATCGAGTATCGACTCCGCCTGGATTCACTGGCCTGAGCATATTCATATCCCCGATGGTGGTTACTGGAGGTAGTCACAGGCCAATTTCCCCTACCCTATCCCACTGTACCCTATCAGGGCAGTGTTTCCCTTGTTGATGTCTTACCATCCAGTTACCTAACGGTAACATCTGGAGCACCTTTCAGCCATATGTTTTGGAGCACCTGTCAGCCATATGTTCCAGAACACCTTTCTGTCGTATGTTCTGGCACACCCTTCAGTGCTTGTGCCTTACCAGTATGTTTTGTTGAGGCATTTTGGTTATGGTTTCATGAATCTTTTATATGGCTATATGTTTTGGTTGTCAGTGTCTTGATGTGGTTGCGTTGGCATCTTTCGTGATTTTAAATGTCATTTTATAGTATTTTATTGATGGGAGATTTAAATGGTTTTAGCCTTGAGATTTAAATATGTTATTTTAAATAATTTTTATTGATCATTCAAGAGAATGATATATTTCATTCAAAAAATTTCAATGATTTACTAATCCTTTTGGGGGAGCTTTAATTCATAATTTTATAAAAATGCTTTTATTCCTTTTGTTAGTTTTGGAGGGGAAAAATATAAAAAAGGAGAAAGAGAGTTTTGTTGGAGGGAAGAATTTGATTGTTGGGGGAAAGGAGAAAAATTTCTGTTGGGATCATGGGGAAAGAAACCCTAGGAATTTGGGTGATGGAGTGGGGAGATTGTGAGAGTTTGGGTGAAGAAGATTATGGGCAGTAAATTGTTAAAAACTAGTGCGCCAACTCTTGTTTTTTGTTTGTCTTTGGAGCTTGACCGTGCCTTCTTCATGGAGCACATCCTCTATTTTGGTTTTGGGGTAGTTAGAGGTAATTTTCTATTGTTTCTCTTTGTTGTTTGGCTGGTAAACTTGCTTTCAAATCTGGGTTTTTCGCTGTCCCATGAGAATATGAGAAACTCTGTTATGATTTGTTTTGCATTGTTTGGAGTTGAGTGTTGGTTCATCTTGATTAATTATTGCTGCTATGTGGGGATTTTGTGTGGCTGATTTTGTAGATCCCCAACAAACTTGAATTGGGTTTAAGGAAATAAAATCTATTTTGGGTATTTTCTTATTGTTTTTTGTTTTCCCAATTTGTATGAGAAAACTACATTTTCTATTGTTTCTCTTTACCTTGTGGATAAAAAATGAGACATGTTGGGCTACCATTCCCTCAACTGGGTTTTCGTGGATTTAAAATATGGGCACTTTCAATTTTCTGTGTTTTTGCTTGGCTTGTGTGGAAAAATGACATTTTTCTGTACAACACTTCTTTCTGGTCCTAAAATTGAAAGTCAAAGGTTTATTTTGACTTGAAACGCCCAAATTCGAACTGGGTTAGTCTTACATTTGTGATCCAGGCACTTTCATTTTTACCCAATTTTGTGCCTAGTTATAAAATGACAATTTTCATTGTTGCTCTTTTACCACTTGTTAAAAATGTAAATTAAAATTGGATTCCACGTAGAAATGACAATACAAACTAGGTGTTTTTCTGATTTTCAATCTGGACAATTTGATTTTTCAAGTATTTGCCCAGCTTTGCTTTAAATGGCGTTTTCTTGTACAACACCTCATTATGGGTCTGAAAATCAAAGATTAATGGTGGATTCCAACTTGGAAGGCCAAAATTTGAACTGGGTCTCTGTCCGATGTCTAATCTGGACAATTTGAAATTTTATGTAATTTCATGCCTCTCCTTCATGATTGAAATCAACTATTTGAATGATTAGTAGCAATGTTTGTTTAACCATTTTTAAAAGCTTTTGTGATGGATCTTAGTTGTTTTTCCTTGTTTCTTAATTGTTTTTGGATTCCTCGTTTGGTTAAACGAGAAGGCCTATCCGTCTGCAGGCGTTGAGTTATCCATCTACAAGGCGTTGATTCAGGCATGTTTGATTTTTACCCATCCATAGGAGAGACGTATCTGATTCTATGTGGTGCCATTCCTTTGAGCACACATGATGACATTTCACCCTGTCCGCACTTTCGTACCTATTCCTCTACAGTCATGATTTGTACCCAACATGTCATTGTATGAGCATCTACTTGTGATATTGGAATAATGCGTTGTATCCCATGTTTTCTCTTTGTCTGGGGTGAGTGTTGGCCATTTGTTATCCTTGCCTTGTTTGCTGCTTGGGCCTTGTGATTACCTCCGAGCATGGTGGGGTGGCCTCTTTTGAGTCCACATGGTAGGGAGGCATTGCCACTGCCATTAGGGATCGACGTACATGTTACTGGAGCACCAGGTGAAGCTGATCCCTCTTGTTCTCAACTTATATGCTGATGTACTTTATTTCATGGCTATGCCTTTTATCTCATGTATAATCTTTAATGTATATTGTACTTTCTTGAGAGTGAAAAAGAAATCATTAATTTAATGAGAAGATATGTGATGTTTTATATTTGGTTTATGAGTTCTGATGTTGGTATCAGGCTTGCTTGTATGATGATAATCCTTTTATTGCTTTTCCTTCAAAAGTTTTAAGCAAAAATTAGAGTATTGGTTGTATTTTACCTTCATGTTATAGGCTGCAAAGGTTTCAGAGCATCGATGCCTTTTTTTAATGTCCTGTGTTGTGGCTGTGCAAGTTTCAGAGCATCGCTGCTCTCTAGTTTTGGTCTTTGTTGCAGTTGCTAAAGTTCCAGAGTAGCGCTGTTCAAGTTCCAGAGCAGTGCTGTTCAAGTTCCAGAGCAGCGTTGCAAGTTTCAGAGTAGTGCTGCCAAAGGTTCCGGTGCCGAGCTGGAAAGTTCCGGCACCGAGTTCGAAAGTTCCAGCGCCGAGCTTGAAGTTCCGGCGCTAGAGCTTGAAGTTTTGGATCTGAGTTGGAATTTTCGGCACCGAGCCGAGCTGGAAGTTCTGGTGCCAAGCTGGAAGTTTCAGAGCAACTATGCAAGTTCCGGAGCAGCGCTGTTAAGGTTCTGGAGTAGCGCTGCTAAGGTTCCGGAGCATCTTCCCTAGAGCTCATATATTTGTTCTGTTTAGATTTTTCTCTAGAGGGTGGTTTAGTCCTCTCCTTGGGGTTATGTTCGGCCATGCTTGGCCATGTAAGATGTTGATTTATTGTATTGTTAAATGCATTGTGTGCAAGTTATTCATTATGTTATAAAAAAAAAAAAATCTGGTCCTCTTTTGGCTCTTACCCTTCAGGGTTTTCGTAGCATGATGTTATAGATTCTCTTGCAACTACTACCTATTCCTTATAAATATGAACTAGAATGGTTTTCCTTGAAATGAATTTGCAGTAGGTTGGTAGATTGTTTTAAGGTAACCATAAATGCAAACATAAGAGTTAAGGATATGGAGTTGACAGAAACACTTCTTGAGATGGAGTTTTTCAATTTAATGTGCAACCTTCTTTCAATCATTGATTTCTGGTCAAAAAGTTAAACCGTGGGATTACTCTCTATACACAAATATGCATAAACAATTAAATTTTGAATTGTGAAAATACATATAATTCATAGTTTTAGACAAATTTGGTACTCTACTCATTTCTTTTCACCTCTATGAAATTTTGATATGTATCAAATTAGTATATCAATTGCATTTAAACATCTAGGAAAATTGATATGATATACTCTTGCCCAACCTTTGTCTTCCTATTTGCATGCACGTCTACCTAGGAAAGTCGTTGGATTTGGCTTTACTCCTAGTTATTGTTAGTTTGTAAAGCTCTGTTGGTAAAATCCATTTTGTGCTTTCTTGCAAATAAATCCCTTTATGTCGGTTCCCATATTTTTGGAGAAAACCTCCACCATTCCAAATTTACTATCTGTTTTTAATCAATATTTTGAGTTTTTCATTTTCAAATTCTTATACAAATAGTACAAAAAGTAATTTTTCAATTATTCGCTTCATCTGATCTTACAAGCTCATAGGTAGAGAGAATTTTGATATTAAAGAATAGCACCTATATTTGATAATTTATTTGCTTAATTGAAGGTATTCATAATTGATCCACTTATATTTTTAACTGTTTTGCTATATTGAAGATATTCATTACTTATCCCATTATATTTGATATTTTTTGACATACTAAACCCCATTAACATAAACATTCATATATCAAACTATAACACATTTATTACTTTAAGAGAATTATGTACATGGAAATTTAAATCTTTATCCAAAATAATAGAGATAAATGTAATAGACATAGTTGATGCTCCCATCATATAGTATGTAGTAAATGTAATTTACATAATCAATTAATAGAAGGAAATAAAAATGTTTGAATTAGCTTTTTAAAATATTAAAGTTAAGTTTGATTTTATTTTGGTTGTAATCATATGTCTACAAAATAGCTACTTCACCTTGTATTTTGTATTTTATAGCTCTAAATTTTAACTATAAAAGTACATATTCAAAATTAGCAATAAGAAGAAGAAAACACATGGCTAGAATTTACAATGTTAAATATGGCAAAAACTTAAAATCTACTTTGCTATAATGTGAATTTTAATGCATATCCATTATGGTGTTTAACATTATGAAATTAATTAACATTAGGTGCTATTCTTTAATTTACTACATCTAAGAATGGCACTTACTCGTCGTCAGACCGATATCATTGAAGTATCAGATAGTGATAGCTCCCTCGATATTCCATTTGGTTCTCCTCGTTCAGCCAATTGGGATGGATTTTCTGCAAACATTGTAGATCTATCAAATGAAATCACCTTTAATTGCTTTGATAATTTGTGAAAAATACAGACAGTTGTTCGAAATGTATGTAGTGTCTAGGGCTTTGAGGTGCAAGAAATGGAAGGCACACTATAGGAATTCCACTCAACTTGTGACATGCTGGCCACATTTTGTAGTTTTCTACGAGAGATACACACTGATGAGGTGTACAGGATGGGTGGTGCTCAATACATTAAATGTGCTTTTGAGAACTATATAAACAATGCTTGAAGCCTTTGTTCTTCAAATGTGTATATAGTGAACTTTTGTAATGTGATTACGAGCACTCCCAACTATGAATAGTGTCCTACTTTTTTGTATGAAACTCATACAATAAATAGTATTTCCTAGCACAACAAATAAGGCTGTGTTCCTTGCTGTAAAAAAACATTCCTCAAGTTCCTTTGAAGTTTGATGTAAATCACATTCTATATTGAAATGAAATTATGTCAATTATTAATGATAGAAATGCCTTATTTGTACATGGTGTTATACATATGCAATAGTATTCATACTTATCTCTCATGATTTTTCTTGTACAGTTTATTGCATCATACTACACTTTATAGCATCAGATACCACCTATGTAGCATTCTAAAATTGTGCACACATGATTGAAATTAATAATACAAACAAGAAATAAATAAACTATGTTTTTTCTGTTTTAGTAAGATTATATATTTACAACCTTTTCACATATAAGTTGTCAATGTTGTATTGAGTATGTGAACACTTTGTAATTAGTAATATTAGTAAAAAAAATAAATGTAATGCGTTCCTTTTTTGTAGTTCTAAAAAAAAAAAAAAAAGATAAACCCATTCTTAACTTAAACTTTGTCATGCCATTGAGTTGTGCTCACCACTTTTTGTACTCCTTATATCCATAGGATCAAATTTATTTCAATACACACAATCCTTGTGAGAAGTACATATACAAGTGCTATCTATAGGTATGTTTCCCAATTCATTATTTCTTCTTCATCGCTATTTTTTACCTTAACTTAACTATATTCCATCATCTTCAACTATGCATCAACTTAGACGGATCCAAACAAAACTAAAATAAAACCTCTTAAGTGAGAAGATAATTTATTTAAAAATTATGAGATTAAATGGTTATTATAATTATCTCTCTACATCAAATGACATGCTACCTCGAGCATAACTCCTCAAGGACACATGCCATTCTTAGATTGTTGGCATGAAACAACTAGTGAAAAGTTAGTTTTCTTTTTATCTATCTCACTTTCCCTTTCTATATTTTTGTATACTCCACTCATTTTAATAGATAGAATACATTGCATGCTCTTTTGTTTCCTTTTCTTCCATACATTCTATAATGAAGTATGATTGTTGGTTAATTTCATAAAAGATATATAATACATTTTTTTTTAAGTTCTCAACAAATTAGACATTATATCTTCTTCTTTTTTTATATACAATTCTTTAAAAAAAGGGTTTCTTTGAATTTTTCCCTTTGCATATATTTGGAAAATGCTTACAAAACCTTCTTTCCCTTACCATTTGTTCCAATTTCATCTAGTTTTACAAAACCTTCTTTCCCTTACCATTTGTTTCACTTATGGGGAAAATTTAAATTAGAAGCATTACCAAATTAGCATATTCAATTTTCTCCCAAACTTATTGCTAACAACATTCAATCTTTCAAAAACCTAATTATCATAATTCCACATGCTCATAGGAACATTTAGTACACTAAATCTAAACAAAACAATGGCAAGATTGAGTACTACAAATGCCATTGTAGATATTCTTGCAAGCATATTTGGTTTGAGCCCTATTTTACAAATTGCGTCCATTGACTCTATTAAGCAGGATCGCTCTACCCTTGTCAAATATCGTGTTCAACTTTTTGATGGTTTACACACACATCATGCTTTACTTCCTGGTGAATTCAATGATCTTGTGTTGGAGGAGGCTTTAGTGAAAGGTTCTATTGTCCTACTTAAACAGTATACTTCAAAGATATTCCATAAATTTACGTATGTCCACACTTTTCCTAAAAAAAATTCTTCTTTTTTATTTTCCCCTTGCATTCTCTTACTAAATGTATCACTTTTGAAAATTGTAGGGCTATCATTATTGAAAAATTTGAATTAATTTGAAACAATGCACCAATTGTTGGAACTCCAACTCCTCTCCTCCAATCTACAAGCTCTCTCCCATCAAGTAGCTCTCCAAGCCCATTGGGATCCTCTCAATCTACAAATGATTCATTGGAAGAAGATGGAGAGCCTCAGACTCAATAGAGTATAATCCCTTTTAAACCAATTCCCATCAAAATGTTAATACCCAACCATAAGCATTGGACCATTGATGGTCGAGCCTTGATGAAATCAACAATCCACAAATATAAAAATAATGAATGTGATGGAAAAGTTTTTGGATTTTATTTTGTAGACATAGTAGGCTCTAAAATTCATATTTCTTGCTTCAATGAAAAAGTAGAAGAATTTTACCATGCTATTCACTCTGATATTCTTTATGTCATCTCCAACGGTCACATAAAAGTTGCAAACACAAAATATAGTTCCTCCACACATCCTTATGAAATAATTCTCCATAGCTCATTGACTGTAACTCCTTCCACATCCTTGAACTTCACAATACCCACACATACTTTCCACATTGAAAGCATCCATTCATTGTCCTCGTTTCCTATCAATTCCCTTTTTGATGTCATTGGAATACTTTTAGCTATATCCCCTACATCAACCATTCATAAAAGAGATGCTACAGAGACAATCAAATGCATTGCTACAATTGTTGACATGTTAGCTTGTACCATAGATGTCACACTTTGGGGTCATCATTTCTATATTGATGGGATACATATTTCTGATATGCCTGTACAACCAAACCCTACTGTTATTTTGATTAAGTCAGGACGTATTACCTCTTGGTGCGGGAGAGGTCTTGATACTATTTTCCCAACTAAACTTCTAATGAACCCAAATTCGTCAGAGGCCTCGAGCTTACAAATATGGTATGAAACTACAAAAATTTCCAAGACCTTTAGTTCCTTGTCAAAGAAACACCTTTATCCCATAAAGTTTTCAAATTCAGTCAATATCTCAGCTCTTGTAGATAAAATCATGCTTGAAAATAATTTTTTTTCATAAAGGCCTCCATTTCAAAACCACACCTTGAAAAATTATATTACCTTTCATGCCCTCTGTTGGTGGACGATAAAAAGTTTAAGAAAAAGGTTTTGCAAACTTCCCCTACTACTCTCCATTGCCCAAAGTTCTCTATAGATCTCCTTGTATGCGACTTTAGTTACATGCTAAAAATGGACTTGAAAGATGCAAGGGGTGAACTCCTCAAAGTTACAACATTTGAATGCCCAACAAATTCCTTAATGGGTGTTGCCACTGAAGATTTTCAACTACTGCTTGTTGAACTTGATGCTACTAAAGATATTTTGGACCATATTCTTGGTAGCCAGTTCTACATTGATTTGAGCATCAAAATGATTCCCTTTCCCAGACAGGAAACACAAAGCATTTTTATTACTGCCATAAAGCCAATTTAACTATTGCACTTCTCTCTTGTTAGCAATACTATAAACTTGGCCTACCCATATATGTAAACATTATCAACAAATGCGAATATTTTTTATCTTGTTATCAATAACATTACATGTCCACATATACAAAGTTTCTAGTACATTTTGCTCCAAATTCAAATTTTCGTAGCATATGTTCTCCTTCATCGTCACAATGATCGTGGTGTTTCACATATGTAATTGAAAAGGAAATATATAAATGAACACTTTCCATATATTTTTTAATAGCTTACTATACATTAACATTCCATATATTTACATGTTTTTGTTTCCTCTTCTATTCCAAATTATTATATCTCACCATGTTATCTCCTCTCAATCTATAATATATATACATACATAGATGTATGTATATACATGTATATTCTACTAGTTATCTCTCACAAATCTATTTCATTTCTTTTTTCCTCAGGATTCCTTATTATGGAGACAAAAAGTGAAAGTATGCAAGAAAAATGTTCTCGTCAAAATAAGATGAAATGTAAACAATACCATGAAAGGAAGGATGAAATTAACAAACAAAGATGTGAAGCCAATCAAATCTATATTTCTAGAGCCTTGACATCTAAAATTTTCCCTCCTATTTCCATACCCAACCTTGAATGAATTGCACCTCCCTCGCAAAACATAGTTCATCCCAACCTAGTTATCCAAATGCCCCCTTCACCACTTTTCCCACCTGAGTTTTTCTCTGCTAAAAAAAAAATCACTCAAAGTTAGATAGCCTATCAAAATGTCAACTTGTATGGTTTGCATGGAGAGATATCCAAGAATCAAAACTAGACAGTTAAATGGAATACCTACTTGTTATAGATGCACATCTGAAAAGAATGACCATCGCTTCTTGAACTAGAACAACATGGACCTTGGTGAACAACCTGAATGCTTACAAATTCTATCCCAAGTTGAGGAGATGTTAATAGCCAGAGTCATCTCAATTCTTCAAGTTACCTATGCAAGGGGGGGCAACAAAAATACAGTGGCCACACTATTTGCTTTCCTCAAGATATATCTGTAGTTGCATCCTACTTGCCTAGGCATATTCATGATCTTGATATACTAATAGTTAATAGGGAACAAATCGGCCAACACCATATAGCTTCCACATTAGTAGATCACGTGTCCACAAGGCACTTAAATATAAGATGTGCAATGACCCATCCTAGAAGGATGTCCAAATAGATGAGCTTGCATTATCCAATTTGCTAGAGTCTTCTACTGACATCTCAAACCCTATTTATGCAACATCTTCAAATACTAGTACCACAAATATAGGCTTTGAGGAAACACACGATATAGAATATGACCCCAATGAACAAAGCTTCTTGCCAACAACATCCTTTGTGTCAAATCTCCCATATGCACGTACTGAGGTCGAAGAAGTGCACTCTTTGATTCAACTAGGTGTCAGATGACCAACACCAATCATTGTATGGCCACCAATTTCTCCATCTCCTATAAATGAATACACCACTGAAGGATTATTTGCTATGGCATTCCCCACATTTTTCACAAAAGGAAAAGCTGCATTCAAGCAACAACGTATCAAAGAAATTAAACTACATGAATATGCTCTCCATCTCCTAAGGTACTATGATAATTAGTTTGGCCAACACCCTCGGTTTATGTACTTCATACTAAATATTATTATGCACCATCATAGCCAAGCAACCTCCTCTATATTTGTCAGCAAACATCTCGATGGTTACTTGGACTCGATAGTCTCTGACCTGCGCCAAAGACTGAAGGACATGCTAGATGAGAAACTTGTAGATCAACTCATGCAATTTAGTTTGTCAGTTCATGGAACTCGTCCATTTTGGACCCAATGGCGAGGGGAAATTTATGACATGGTCATTCAAATTGGTTTCCCCTCACTCTTCTTCACCCTTAGTGCAATAGATACAAAATGGCCAGACTTGCATACCATCATGCCTACCAAGCCTCCTACAAATCCTTCCATGGATTCTACATGGAGGATCCAAAACATAGTACAAAATCCACACCTTACCGCAATCTACATGCACCATAGGTTTACTACATTTCGGGAGGAGGTCTTGGAAAAAATTCTTGGTGCATCTAAATATTTGTATAGGTAAAACCTTTCTTTCCCCTTTCTACACAATACATGCGTACTTTGATTGTTTACTAGAAATCATCACTTCATTTTTTGCAATAGACTCTTACCTTAAAAGTTTACTAAATATCATCTTTTCAGAGGTATGAATGGCAACAAAGAGGATCTACACACATCTATGGTTTTTTGTGGCTTGAAGAAGCACCTGATATTAGTAGATTAGAGTGGAATAATATTCAATCTGTACAGAATGCACTTGATTACATAGATAGATATGTCTCAGCTTGGAACCCACGTATCCTCCATTTGAGAAGCCAAACAATTCAACACTTTGTTCTTGATGATCCTTGTTTGTTGGATACAACAAGGATCTTGTCATGCAACCCTTCACTTGACTATTGTGAATTGGTCAACTGTGTTGAATGATACACAAAGTGTAGTTTGCTAACATGCCTTAGGAGGAAAGGGCCATCTATTGTATGTCGCTATAAAGCACTATGGTCCATGCAAGATAAGTCAAGTCTTTCAAATCATGAGACCAATCACCCTAAGCACACACCAGCTCGCAATGATGATCACTTAAACCTCTAAAACCCATCTATCCTATCTATCTGGAGGGCTAATGTAGATTGCCAACCTGTACTGTTAATTGATGTTGTCCTTAAATATATCACAAAATATGCAACAAAAGTTGAGCACAAATCTGAAACCTATCATGCCATGTTATCTCACATCTCAACCAATTTAGAATAAAAAATGCCTACCCCAATAGCTTTTTGAAAATTGCTTACTGATAGCCTTGTCGATCATGATATTAATGCCCAAGAAACTTTCCACCTTCTACTAAAATTACCCCTCTCCATATCTAGTAGGAAATTTGTGTCCTTAAATGTTAATCACCACAAATTTCAATGTGTATCAATCTCACCCACATCGGTTACCACATCACCTACATACATTGATGCCTATGTGGCTCACCCCATTTATCTAGAGGCATTGCCCCTCATTGAACTGACCCAAAAATGGACCTTTAAAGCATCCCAAAAATATGAGCAATGGAAGCAGCGCCCCCAAAAAGCAATTGTTCATGTCTCGCCTAGGTTCACAAGCATCCCTGCAAGAGAAGACAAAAGCTTTCATGAATTTTGTTGGAGTGAACTAATTCTATACCGCCCTTTCCAGAATATTGACATTGATTTTGGGTCCTCTAAACATCAAATTATATCATAATGGGAAAGTTTCTCTTCTACATACATGCCATAG
This sequence comes from Sequoia sempervirens, assembly GCA_007258455.2. Lineage (NCBI taxonomy): Eukaryota > Viridiplantae > Streptophyta > Pinopsida > Cupressales > Cupressaceae > Sequoia > Sequoia sempervirens. The sequence goes on along the minus strand of VDFB02252616.1, from coordinate 81,622,316 downwards.
CATGTACACCACACACATACGAGTCCAACCGAAGCATCAAATGCAAGCAACAACTCAGGTGGAGATGATATGTTGCAAGGACACAACCTTGAATAATGGTAGGTTCTCTCAAGTTTGTACCCATACATTCCTATACAACTTGATGCACTAGACATGCTTGGTTGACATGAAATTGACATGCACCATGAATGGCAACATAGCAACCTCACCCCACTACAAATGCATTTTTCTACTACTTTCGTAGACTCCAATCAACCAACCTTTCAAGTGCACTAGATTCTCAATGAACACACTCATACTACTTTCTCTACTCAACAATAAAAAATATTTTATATAATTTGGTCCCATCTAAGCACTCTTCCATCGCAACCACCACTAAAGCTAATTGTTCAAGGAACTGCGGGAACTGGAAAGTCACACCTCATAAAAAATAAGGTTTTCCCTCATGAGCTCAACTTTGATTCACCAATCTCCATTACTACTTCTTGCACCTATGGGTGTTGTTGCATTCAACATTCAATCATCAACAATTCATTTTTCTCTTCACATTTCAATAAAAGAAATGCCCCCACCTACAAGGGAAAACACTTGTGACCTTCCAAGAAAGCATGTACTTTATTAGGTACATTTTAATAGACAATATGAGCTTCATTGGTCCATAGTTGCTAGAACTCATTGACATGAGACTACATGAAGCATTCCTCGTCCAAAATCACCTGCCCTTTGGAGGGAATTCAATTATTGTTTTTGGTGACTTGGGCCAACTGCCACCGGTTAAATATATCCTGATGTATGCTTCTACCTCCTATAGTGGGACTCTCTGGCACAACTTCACAACAGTGGTAACTTCAATGAAAAAAATATTTTGACAAATTGGTGATGATCTTCCCAAATTGCTTTTCGTGCACTTCTCTCCAATCTACGGAATGTAGAGCCTACACAAGAAGACTGGAAAGTTCTAATGTCACACTTAAGTTCCTCGTTCAATTCTATAGAAAAATCTATTTTCTTATCTGCCATATATCTATTTGCAACAAACGAATTGGTTTTACTACACAACAAACGTATGTTGTTTTCTTTGGCAACACTAGTTGCACTTTCCACTGCAGAGCAACTTAAGGGATCAACATACACAAATCCAGATGAAGAACAACTTCAAGCTCATATTTTTTGATCTATTGGCCAAGAGGTCATGTTATGCTCAAATATATGGGCCGAAACAAGGCTCATGAATGGCGCACTTGGTCAAGTAAAAACAATTGTAGACAATGAGGGCGATAAACCACATCTATTACCCTTGTTTGTTGTTGTTCATTTCAAGCATTACATTGGACCACCTTGGGACCATAACAATCCAAATAATGTTCCAATAACCCCGCTTAGCCATGGGATTCGCTGTCAAATTCCACTTAAAATGGTATGGGCATTGACAATACACAAGTCACAAGGACTAACACTTCCAAGGGCCACAATTGACATTGGCAACATAGATCGACAAGGCCTAACATTCACAACTATTTCAAGAATTTCCAATCTACAAAGTCTTTGCATACACCTAGCCTTCACATTCCAACGATATGCATGCATGCAACAAAGCCCATATGTTGCTTGTTGAAAAAGCGAAGAGAACCGATTGAAAGCAATGTCAGAATCAAACTCCTCAGACACTTAAAGTGCATTTGAACCACTACAGGTATGACACTTTCTTATTTGCTTCACTACGAATATTTATATAGTTTATTTTTTGTAAATTATAGCTCTCTTCTTACTTACTATAGGGTCCTATCATTGCTCATTTACAGTATGCTCTCATTGTCTAACACCTACAAACTACTCAACCAAAGGTAACTAATAATTTTTAATGAAATTCAACTTCACATTCTCCTTTCTATTAGTTGTTTTTAAAATACTATTTGTTGTAAATTATATCTCTCTTCTTACTTACTACAGACTCCTATCATTGCTCATTTACACTATGTTCTCATTGTCTAACACCTACAAACTACTCAACCAAAGGTAACTAATAATTTTTCATGAATTTCAACTTCAACATTCTCCTTTCTATTAGTTTTTTTTTAAATACTAAATATATCTATTGTTTATTACAAATACATTGGAGTTCAATGTGACTGTGTTACAATATCGCTATACCATTGTACTCAATTGAAGACATACTTGTAATGCTAATTAAACATTTTATAAAATACACTTTATTTTCATCATTGTATATACATCCTTATTCTACATTTTTTAATCTCATAAATTTAAGTTCCTCTTTATTTCTATACTATTTCCAATTAAGTTTTATAATGTGTAGTTTTAATATTTTACATAGATATTGTTCTATTTCAACCAAAATGTCTACAAATAATCAAATAAAACAAATAATCATATGCATTTAATTTATTTCATTTTTTGCATTTTTAGATTATCTCAACTATTTTGTATTTCAACCAATATGTCTACAATAAATAAAATACATCCATACAATTATTCTGCGTAACCCATTGCACACCAAAGATGCAATCCCTAGTTTTATTTTAATCAATAAATATGAACATATGTGTAGATGTCGCCTACTCTGTCTTATTCTGCGAAACGGTTAAGTTGGGTTTCACTTTTTGCAATGCGAAAAATTAGGGAGCAAATAATTACAATTAAGGGGAGCTAATTTTTTTAGTCAAATACCTAGACCGAAGGAATCGTGCACAGGGAATTTACCTAATAATTTTTGTTTTAATTCATAGTATTCCAAGGCGAAATTGATTGAGATGCCCTTGGAGAAAATCTCGGCCGCCCAGGGTCACATCGTGGTTGCCTTCACAGAAAAAGGGTCCTTGAGTTGCCGACTAAATTGGAAAATCATAATATCCTGAGATGAGATCAGCGTGATTACGTCACCTTACATATTAATGTCTATAAATACAGTTATATGGAGTCTCAAATATGCAAATATCTAGGATGTTTTTGTGGTAAGATTTGTTTCAAAGAGGATGTGGTCAGGATAAAATTGGGAAGTTCATCATCAAATTTTTTAAAGTGTGTAAATCTGAAGACTAGTTCATCTGCTGTTCCGTAGACTATCTTTAATCATCTTGTAGACGTTCTATTCTACTGATAAAATCAATCAGGCGGCACTAAATTAGGAAGTAAAGTTAGCAGTAGTAATGGAGGTGCTCAAATCTCAATCTAAATCGGTGGTGGAGAATGTGCTGGCGATGAAGGGCGGCCATGAAGATTCTAGTTATACTGTTAATTCTCTTTCAGTTCAGGTACCTTCATTCTCTTTCACACCAACTGCTTTCTTTTGAGATGGTGATTTTTATTGTTGATTTTAGGAGAAGAAGCTTGCTTGCCACTTGTTATGATTTTTTCATTTCGAAGTGTTAAGTAGAGTTTGCTCTGGTAAATTGATATTTATAATTTTTTCATGGGTGTAGATAAAGATGGTTCGGGCCGTGAAACCAATACTGGAGCGTGGTATTTATGAAAACATGAGATTGAAGTTGAATGGAGGAGGCATATTTAGGATAGCAGATTTCGGGTGTGCCACCGGGTGGAATACTCTTCTGGTGGCAGACACCATCGTCAGAGCTGTGCAGTGCTCACTTGGAGAAGGGGACGACCCAGAATTTGAAGTTTATTTTGCTGATCTTCCGTCAAATGATTTCAATTCACTGCTCCGAATGTTGCCTCCCCACCAACAAGCCTGTGCCGATGCAGATAACGATGTTGATAACAATCCAGTGGGTGCAAGATCTTACTTTGCAGCGGCTGTGTGTGGATCACATTTCAGACGTCTCTTCCCACAAAAAGGCCTGCATTTCTGTCATTCTTCGCTCAGTCTCCAGTGGCTTTCAGGGGTGAGTAATAAAGCATGACTTGTCCATATATGAATTTGATATAGGTGTCTAATGATAAGACGTAAATGCAGGTGCCCGAGAGTGTTCAACAAAGAAGTTCTACTCGGGTGTACGTTTCAAGTGACTGTGAGGAGGCAGTGGGAGCTGCGTATCTAGATCAGTTTAACACAGACTTCACAAGCTTTTTAAATGCCCGGGCAGAAGAGCTAGTTGATGGAGGATGCGTCTTTATATCTCTGGTAGGTCGTAATGCAGGAACCCATATAATGGAGGAGCAAGGAACATTAGGAGATATCGCCCGTCACTTTGAATATGCATTTCAGGACCTGCTCAGTGAGGTGGATATAAACCATACTCTTATATCATATTTCTTGTTTTCTTCTTCTTCAATAAAATTCTTGAAAAGTTGAAATTTAAATTACACTGGCTTTATGTGTGTATCGGAAGTTAAATGATGATGTGTTATTTGTATGGACAGGGTTTTATCGAGAAAGAAAAATGGGAGTCCTTCAATATGCCCTGGTTTGGGCCAAATCCGGAGGAGGTGGAGAGCATAGTAAAGAGCCAAGGGGCGTTTAGGATGGAGAGTGTAAGGGTGTTGGGAGAATTTCCATTGCATCCCATGATAGAGGTGAGGAGGGGTGAGGAGGAGTTGTTCGGGAGAAGTGTAGGCAACCATTACAAAGCACTCTTTCAGAATATTGTGGAAGCTCATTTTGGATGTGAGCGTTTGACAGATGAATTCTTCTCTAGAATTAGTAAAAGAGCAGCTGCAAAGTTTGAGGAGTATCTCTTCAATCAAATAGAATTAGTTGTTGTGCTTCTCATTAAAAAATAGCAGTTACTAAGTTTGAGAATCTCTTCTCTCCAGTCAAATAGAATTAGTAGTTGTGCTTTTCGTTAAAAAATAGCAGGGACTAAGCTTGAGGATCTCCTCAACCGAACAGAATTAGTTGTTGTGCTTCTCCTTAAAAAATAGCTTTTAAAAGCAGCTGCTAAATTTTAGGAGTATCTTTCCAACCAGCTGCTAAGTTTTAGAGTATCTCTCCAACCAAATACAATTAGTTCTTGTCATTCTCATTAAAAATAACTTTTAATAAGTGTAAACCAGCAGCTGGTAAGTTTGAAGAGTATCTCCTCAATCAAATAGAGTTAGTTGTTATCCTTCTATTTAAAAGATAATATTTAATAATTGTAGTATATGTGTTTATCGACAAAAATGTCAACTATGTTATATTCCATCAAAATGGAACAATTGTTTGTTTCTATTTGACTGTTAATGTACTATATGAGACTTAAATTTGATGGTTGTATAATCATATTTTCATATTTATTCTATAATTTTTTTAAAAAAATTGTACTATATAAAAAGGGAGGGTATTTTTTACAAGTTTTGTCAACTTCTTTCAAATATTATTCCAACATGTATTTTTTTATTTTTATTTATTTTTAATTTTTTTATATGGTCCTCATACATCCATGGCACACCATACGCAACAGGTTGGCCATAATGAGAGAATAAACAATAAATCATGTTACCAAAGGGAATAACTCCCACTCAAAAACATAATTTTGCATGCCTAATGGAATTAGCTCCATTCACCCATATTTTGACTTTAGCATTAGGTCCTTCATTATCATACAACCCCAACATAAGCAAACAATTTATCCCTTGATGCTTAATTCGTCGTGTGGGGTCCCTTAACACTTGAATGAACATGAGGGCATATTGATCTTGAGCTTAACATCATATTAAGTTTTCTGAATATTATAATTGTCTTATTTTGTCATTTTCTTAAGATTTTGTTCCGTTCCAATCAATAGATGTTATTCCAACATGTATTTAATTTATATATGATTTTTAAAAATAAAATATATTGAATATGTTTTAAAAAAATTGAATGAAAAAAATAAAAAAATTGCTTGACAAGTAGGGTTATCTTGTCAAATTTAGGGTTTAGAGAGGATACACATTACCTTATGTGGCATTCCAATGAAATTGTTTGGACAAGGCTGAAATTTCAAATCAACTTTGTCATTCAATATTAAATACCTATGATTTTAATTTTTATTTGTATGCATTTGAATCTTTTTTTTAATAATTAAATATTGTTAGCATTAAATTAAACATTATTTAATTACTCTAAGTTTTAATAAAAATAAGGAATACATACATAGTTTTCTAGCTTGAAAAGGATTTGTCAGTCATTGTGTTTCACATGACCACCTTCATCTCCTTGCCTATATAGGCAAGCTTTGTACTCATTATCTCTTGGGTCAACTAAATACAATCTATGTATTATTCGTGTGCTTGTCTTCTATTTCCTAGATCTTCCTAATTCTAATAGAGTTGTTAAACCTAAAAGAATAAATGTAGTTGGCCTAAGATCAAAGTACGGTGTAAGGAAACTAATGTAAGACAAAGTTTAGAAATCTAATAGACCCACAATGTTTAGAAGGGAATAGTTTTGGTGGAAAAAGATAGAGGTTAGGGATTAAACATGCAAGGGTACGAGAATGAATAGAGAGACAATTTTGATGCATTGGTGACAATGAATTTTCTAAGGTAGAAGAGAACACTTTGGATTTGGGATTGATGGAGTGACATTGTTGATGACCTAAAAGACCAACAAAACCAACACATAGAAAGAACTTCTATAAGGTATGAGAAAATATCAAGATCATCTTGGAAGATCATGGCATAGACACAACTAATATCCTAATTCCATAAAAAAAAAATAGAACATTAGGAAAATACAATTTTATTTTATACTATTAGAATTTTTTGGACCTTTGAAACACATGGAAGCACAAAAAATATATAAGTTATATCAAAAAATGGACTTAAAAAAAATGAGAAAGGAAAAACCCACTTATATGTTCTTATATTCATTATTACCCATGGGTCAAATAGGGTTATGTCACATTAAAAAGTGAGAGGGCTCAAGAAAAATATGACATGGCAAAATTAAGTCTAATAGATGGCAATACAAAACTATATCAAAGAATTTGACTAAGATAACTAGGGGAACCTTGATCATAGGGTCAACCAAAGTGATAAAGATGAACAAGAGGAAAATCCTATGAAATTAGTTTGAAGTGAAGAGGGAAAGGGGGACAAAATGGTGAAAGAAATTTATGGAATTGGTTAGAGGACAAGCGTGGACATTCTAAATTAGTGCCCAGGGAAATATGGATTTTGAGGAATTGGTATTGTAGATCATAGACCTGGAAGAACATTTTTAATATGAGGCTATTGCATTCCAAAATAGGGTAAAATTTATTAAGAAAAAAGTAAAAATACATACAATAATATAATATAAGGATGTGTAATTAGAAATAAATATAATGGGGAACCCTAGAATTACTAAATGGGATTTGATGGTGGAAATGATAAAATCAAAATTGATTCCAATGAATTACCAATTGGATTTGTTGAGGGGTATACGTGCATAAATTTTGATAGCGAGAGATGATTGTAAAAGTGTACACTATAGATTATTTCCATTTGAAAATTATGTTAGGACATTATGAAGATGGAGCTATATGAAAATAGAAAAATATTTCAATTGATTGAGGGAGTCTACCCAAGAGGAATTGATTATGTGGAAGACCCAAATAGTAGAGGATACCAACCAATTATCTCTCACTATAGAGAAAAAAATTGGAAATAAGAGGATATGATGAAATGAAAGAGAGGAAGAGAAAGGAGGAAATAGGTAAGAAAAATAAGATTTTACAATATGAAAATAATCCCAAGAGATCAAGGAAGGGGTAACTTGATCTAGAGTGAAAGAGAAGACTCATAATCCTAGAATAAAGATAAAGAAGATGATATGAGGTATCATGAAAATAAGGGGGATGATTGTAACAAGTACCATAAGGGTAGATAAGATGGTAGAAGTTATTGCAAAGATGAAATAGTACTTAATAATTAATTTAGAGAGGCTTGGGAGGAGAATAAATAATATTATTGACAATATAGAAGAAGATGCATGTTGAAAATGTAGAAATTATTTAGAGGAACCTATTAGTTAGGTACATGTTGGGAGGATGACTATTGATATCTAAGCGTAGTTGCATGATAAAACACATGATTATACATATTGGTGATGAGAGGACACCTAATTCAGGAGGGACCTTGAGGATGCACATGAGAGGGTCCTAAGGTGTGATAGTAGTTGTGAGTCAACACAGAGGAAGAATATATTTAGTACCCTATACAAGGAAAGTGATAAATTATGTGATATGGTAGATAATGATAACATACGTAACTTTGTGGGTGATCCAACAAAACTGGTTTACAATTCCGTTGAGGAAGGAAAATTGCAAAAACACCCCCATGAAAATTTTAGGTTTGGGGGTTTGCACGAAGGGGGGGTTTAATCTAACCCAAGAGGGGTTCGCTTGAACCCCCCTTCGAGCAAACCCTACTAAATGATGGGACCCTCATTTTTCACATTTTCCGAAATGAAAACAAAGAGAAATTTTGAAAAAAGGGGGGTTTGCTTGAATCCCCATTCGAGCGAACTCTCCTTTGCTCAAAAGGTCAAGGGGGGTTTGCTCGAAGGGGGGTTTGAGCAAACCCACCTTTTTTTCCCTTCTCCCCTTCTTGCACCAATTTTTTACAAAAAATTTCCTTTTGAAGCTTGAGTTGAGGATGAAAATGGAGGAAACATCACAAACCCACTTGGATGCTTGTAGTCCTCAGAATGACTTATCCATTGAATATAATTTTAATATATTTTGGTTTTATTATGTAATTTTTTTTAGTTTAATTAAAAATAGGCTTTTCACTGAAAATCAAGTTCTCTCTTCTACACATGTGGAAAAATAGTAGATTATCAAAAATAAAATTTGAAAAATATGTTTGGGCTAGGTATTGATGTCCTTGATCCAGTAAAAAAAATAAAATTGAATTTTGATACATACAAAAAAAGTTATGTTGATTATGGTCTACCTATGTCTAAATTGTAATTGGTTTGACTTCAAAACTTCATTAAGAAAAAAATATTTAATAAAACACTATGAAACCAAATGGACTTGTTAGATATCATAGTTACAAAGCTAAATTTGAAAAAAATAGAATTTTATCCTTCATAGAATTTTTTTGTTGTTGTTTATGGTGAGCATTGCTCCTGTAAAATGGTGTTTACTGATAAAAACTAGTTTTCAAAGGAGATGAAAAAAGAAATGCAATCTGAATCAATTTTTTTTTTAAAATATATTTAGAATCTACAAAAAAAATGTCACAAATCACTAGTTTACATCATCTTCAAATTCCTCATGGTTTAGTAGCTATAGGTGCCCGAAAGTGAAGTTTTAGTTAAAAAATCAGTTTAATGTACAATTTGGCCAAAAATTGTTAACCAGTATTGTGGGATCACCCTTGTGTTTCTGGATTTTGGAGGTATAAATATCAACATGGGGTTTGACTTAGGTGAGCTCCTATATGAAAAAACCTTTCCCCTCATTTAATATGTGCAGGTTATAGATCTAAAGTGATTTGGAGGAATATTTAAGGCTATTTGTTCATTCATGCATTCAAACCATACAAGTTTGTCAAGCCATAGAAACTAGATTTTCTCATCAATAGACAAAGTTTAGACAAAGATCTTGGAAGGAAGAAAGCTACAAGCTAGTGAACTTAGACCTATACTTTTAGATCTTACATATAAGTAGGAATGTCCAAGGCACATTGTGCCCTAGAATAGCTAATTCAAGCTCAAATTTGTACCCTAGTTTCCTTTGTGTCTACCTTTTACATTTTTGGATTCTATTTTTGTCTTCTTGTATTTGATTTCTTAGAATTTATAACAGACTACTATATTTTCATAGTTTGCATAGTTAGTTTATTGTATCATTCAAAATTATTCAATCAATAGTCATCCAAATCACTCATCGCACTCATATTCATAGGGATTAGATCCCTGATCCACCATTATGACTCTTCCTATTAGGTTTAGTAATCAAGTGGATTTAAGATAATTTCAAATCCTTCAAACCAAATTGGGATAAGTGTGATTTATGACCTAGATCCCTTTTCCCAATCAAACATTTTGGTGAACTTGATTATTTATTACACTTTTAACCCTCTAAATATCTAAATCATATAATTTTCAAATTTGAATTAGATCTTAGGGTATTTGCATTCATCACTAGTGCATACTTAATTGTCATAAAAATTATTGAAAAAGTGCAAAATTATTGCATTTTGTATCCAAATGACATATATGGTTAATTTGAGTCATTGTGAAGTAGACTTAGATCATGTTTGCATTGGTAAATCTACATTTGGTTATATAAAATCTGAAATAAAATTTGAATGTGTTCAAAAAATTCATTTAAGCATATGCATATAGTGAAAATGTGAAAAAAGTGCAATGTTATTGCAAAAACATAAAAAGATTTCAATTTCTAGATTTTTTAGCTTAGGATCAATTTGTTGCAAGTATGAATGAATATGGTGGTGCTGTCATTAATGTTGTCATTGATGTCAACACATTATAGGTTGTTGTAGAGAAAGGGAACAAGTGATTGTAGGTTGTGCATGTATAGTTGAGATACTATAGAGATGTTGTGAGTACATGGATCTATCTTTATAGTGTTGCAGGTGTGCTAATATGATGAGTTACCAAGTGCTTTTGAGAAATAGTGAAGATAGAATTGTGTGTGTGTTTAGAATATGCTCTAGTTTGTGCTCCACATTTCTTTTGTGTTGATCCTATGCTTATGCGGATCTGAATTGTTGTATATGGGAATCATTGGGTGATATATATTGGATTAGAGCTTCTGGTTTGATGGAGAGTGAAAGTTGTGTTCACTGATGTATGATCTAGTTTGGCAGAGTTGTTATATATGAACTAGGAGAAATTTTTTTCCTTCACAGTCCTCTGCTGGTTTGTTTATGGTCTTGCAGATCTAGAAGAAGGCTTGTAATGGTGTTATCTATGTTCTGATAAAGGTGTTCGTAGTTTGGTGTTCTGGAAGACTGGTTTCAGAATTACTCTGTATGTCTATACAGTTCAGATGGACTGATGGAAAGTATTATGTGTATGAAGGTCGTTGCATTTGTTGCAAATGGATCTAAAGGTATCTGAGATGTGTTCTAGTGTATGGTGAAGCATGTTATGTGGTCCACATGTTATCTCCTCATTGCAGAAGTGTGTACTTCAAAGTTCATTGGTGTTTTAATTAGGTTTGGCCGACCTGGTGTCTACACATCATGCGAAGGATAAGTGTCAATTGAGGAAGCACATAATTGATTTGAGATGTTGTTTTGGGTCTTGGTTAAGTGTTGGTTTGGTCCACTCTCATTCTCTTCCACTACGAGAATGTTGAGTTGTCGACCTAATTTGAATTTGTAATATGAAGTGTGTGTAGCTTAGCTTGGAGTATGTTTCTAAGGTTGAAGATGGTATAAATACAAGTCAAGATGTTAAGAATTAAATGTAACAAACATGCCACAAGTGTGAGAAATAAGAGTGTGAGAAAGTGAATTGAGGTAGTAGTACTTTAATGTGTTAGACCCTTGAAAGTAGTGAGCTGATGGTGTCTATAATATTTTGATCAATGTTGTGGATGTGTGTAATTTTATGTAGTGTATTTTTCTATTATCTTTTGTATCTGTAGGTAGTGAGCCTCCTTGTTGGACAATGAGTCCTATCTATAGGTAGTGAGCCTTGTATCTGGATAGTGAGTCCTTCTTTGGTAGTGAGCCTCTTTTTAATCAGTTTTGCTATTACTTTATATTGAGTTAATCCTCACCATGGTTTTTCCCTTATTGGGTTTTCCACGTAAATCTGGTGTTTCTTGTGTTGATATTGCTTTCTATTATTTGAATTTCATGTTCATACTTAATAGCAAAATAAAGTGGATGTGAAGTTGATAATTGTTTGAAGAATTGTGGATGTGATTGGTGAAAAATGATTCACCCCCCTTTTAGTTGTCTTGCACCTTTCAACAATTGGTATTAGAGCTTTGGTTCCTCAGAGAACAACTTAACCGCTTGAGGTAGATCCGATGACACACAAATTGTTAATCCCTATGTTTGATGGATCTGACTATAGTGACTAGAAAGTACAGATGAGAGGTTACTTGATCTCTCTTGATTACAAGACTTGGAAAGCTATTGAGACAAAGTATGTTGCATCGACAAGTGGTCCTTCTATAGATGATATTTTTGTTGATGAGGAAAATGAAAAAGCAAGGCATGCAATCTATAGTGCTTTATCTAAGACTGAGTGGACAAAAGTTATTTCTTTGGGCACTGCTTATGAAGTTTTGAAAAAATTGGAAGATATCTATGAAAGAAATGATAGTCAAATTGTCAAAGAAGCTAAAAACTAAGTGCAGATATGAGAACTTGAAAATGGAAGAAGATGAAGATATTGTAAGCTATTTTCAGAGCCCGGTTGATATTGCAGAAAATGAAGGAAAAGATCAAGGTGGTACCCTAACAGATGAAGATGTAATGGAGAATATTTTGATGACCCTACTAGAGAGTTACAGTGATAAGGACTTAGCTATTGGGGAAGTGTATGATCCTAAGAAGTTCGCTAAAGGACAACTATTTGGCACCTTAACCGAATTTGAAATGAGGAAATTTGTAAAAGAAAGAGAAACTACCTTCAAAGCCACTAAGACAAAAGATGATCCAGATAGTGAAGGTTGAGAAGAGTTGGAAGCAAATTTTACAAGGAAGTTGAAGAAAGGTATTGGTAAGTACAAAGGTATGTTCCCTTTTAAATGTTTCAGTTGTGGAAATATTGGTCACTATGCTTCAAGATGTCCAAATAGAGTTGTACACAAGAAGAGTAGATAAAATAAAGACAAAAAGGATAAGAAGTTCAAGAGATTGTACTGTGTTAGAGAAGATGGTAGAATTTCTAAAGATGAATCTAATTTTGAGGGTGATAATGATGAATGCTTGTTTCTAGCCTTAGAGAATAAGTCAATATCTACTAACTAGAAGATGTGCAAGGGAAAGTGGTCTGGAGAACGAGAAGTCCAAGAGATGGAAGGTACTTTGGTTATTGCCTTTCATGCTAGATAAGATGAATACTATTGGGTAATTGATAGTGGCTTCTCAAATCACATGACTAGAGAAAAAAGTAAGTTTAATAAACTTGAAAAGTATGATGGTGGATTAGTCATGTTTGGAGATGATTCTGGTGCAAAGATTGTTAGGAAAGGAACAATTAGTTTTGATGGAAAACATAATATTGATGATGTCTATTATGTTAGGGGCTTAAGGTATAATATTTTGAGTGTTGAAAAAACATGTGTAGAAAAGGATTCAAGCTTATGTTTCAAGATAACACCTGTGAGATCATAAAAGGGTCTGGGACTATGTTTGTGGTAGGAAGAAGAACATATGGCACCCAGACTATTGTTTATATTCTTAACATAGTTTAGATTAGAGGTAACAACACAAAGACTCCTTATGAGTTGTGGACTAGAAAGATTCCTACTGTTAAGTATTTTAAGGTGTTTGGAAGTAGATGTTATATTAAAAGAGATGATGAGAACCTTGGAAAGTTTGATGCAAGATGTGATGAAGGTATTTTCCTTGCATATTCGACTAGTAGAAAAGCCTATATATGCTTCAAAAAAGGTTAAGGAAGATTGTTGAGAGTGCAAATGTAAAATTTGATGAAGATATGCACATACCAGTTGAAATAAGTGAAGTTGAAAAAGAAGAACCTATCTGCGGACAAGTACAACAAGAGAATAAAGAATAAGAACATATTGAAGAAGAAGAAGAAGCTCCAGAACATGCTCCTGAGACCCCAAAGTATGTACAAAAGAATCATCCTGAAGAACAAATAATTGGAGATAAAAGTGAAGGTGTAAAGACAAGAAGCAAAGTGATGGTAGCTAAGGTAAATTTGTGTTTACTTTCCCAAATAGAACCTAAACCAGTGTGTGAAGCATGCAAAGATGAGAATTGGATTAGAGCAATGAAAGAGGAGTTGTAGTAGATAGAGAAGAATCAAACATGGGAACTAGTTCCTAGAACTGGAAACAAGAATGTAATTGGTATAAAATGGGTGTTCAGGAATAAGTTGAATGAGAATGGTGAAGTTGTAAGAAACAAAGCAAGATGTGTGTGCAAAGGTTATTCACAGGTTGAAGGAATAGACTTTGAGGATACATTTTCTCCAGCAGAAAGAATGGAGGCCATTTAGATGTTTTTTGGCTTTTTCTGCTCATAAAGATTTCAAGGTATATCAGATGGAAGTTAAGTCTACATTCCTAAATGGATAATTGGAAGACGAGGTGTACATGGAACAACTAGAGGGATTTCAGTTATTAGATAAACCAAACATGGTCTGTAAGTTTAAAAAGGCATTGTATGGACCTAAATAGGCTCCTAGAGCATGGTATGCAAGATTGGATAGGTATTTGACACAACAAAGCTTCAAGAAAGGCTCCACAGATTGTAATATCTATTTCAAGGTTGAAGGAAATAGAATGTTGATAGTGGTTGTGTATGTTAATGATATTATCTCTAGAGGAAATGAGGGTATGTGTAAGAGATTTGTAGAGGAGATGCAAAAGGAGTTTGAGATGTATATGATTGGTGAGTTGAATTTCTTTCTAGGACTTCAAGTGAATCAAAATGATAAGGGAATATTCATTTCACAATCAAAGTATGTCAAATAGTTGCTAAAGAAATTTGGAATGGATGACTCCAAACTGGTTTGTACCCCTATGGTAACTGGATGTAAACTGAGTAAAGATGATGAATCTCCTAAAGTTGATCAGAGCATGTACAAATTTATGATTGGTGGACTGTTATATCTTACTGTTACTAGACCAAATATCATGCATGTAGTATGTTTGGTTGCCAGATTTCAAGAAAAACCTAAAGAAGCACATGTTACAACTATGATTGAATATTTAGATATCTAAAAGGCACTCCAGATTATGGCATGTGGTATCCTATGGATACTGATTTCACTTTGAGTGCTTACATC
>VDFB02252616.1:81465850-81607371 GCA_007258455.2 Sequoia sempervirens | reverse complement strand
TGATATGAGACTCAACAAGGCCATTGGAACCTCCAAATGATGGCTAGAGACATTGTTGTTTTACAAGAAAGCAATTAAAAATATTCAACAATTTCTTTCATTAAGGTTCATCATAAAAAAACTCTATAGTAGTGATCCCTTGAAGAAACTATATAGAATCCTTTTGTTGGGCTTCCCTTTTTTTATTCACGAAAATGTTATCCAATATTTGTCAATTTGACTATGACACCATTATCTTCCAAAATGTGATTAGTTTTGAGATCTCTATAAATGAATTCTAGCTTGTGAAGATAAGTTAAGGCCTTCACCACATCTTTTAATATTGTTTCAACTGTAGACTCTTCAAATGGACAAATAAAAAGTTTAATACATTTGGTCAATCTAACTCACATATTAAAGAGTAATCGGTATTAAAATTATAAGTGGTTTCTCCCATTGTAGAAATTTGACATGTCCCCATGTCTAAGGCTAAGAGAAACATTTTAGTTCCTTATCTTCTAATATATTGTATTATTTTAACCAATTTGATGATGTAAAATGATCCTATAACCTATGGGTAATGGGCTCACAATGCTTTGAAATAGACATATATAATAAACCAAATTAGTTTTAAATAGACATAGCAAACATAATGAAATCCAAAATTTTCATGGAAAGACCAATTTCATCATTACAAAGACTAATTCCCTAACTTTATTTTGAAAACGACTTAATTGTGTAAGAGAACACTATCCAAATAAAAGTATGCATAAAAATGGAACTCAATTATACTAGTAAGATTTGCATCTTCTAGAGACTAATATGTCCGTCATATTTACATCAATGTTGAAATGTCACCAATTGTAATGACAATAGTACCACATAAAATGTGGTCACAAAAATACATAAAATATAGTAGCGTGGAATTTGTAGAAAATGTGTTTGAGGTAAGAAATTCCCTATATTGTGACATGGAAATATTCATCAACGGTCTCTTCGAATCATTGACCACAAGCATGATGTGGCTATAAAATGCACAAACTTCGTGTCTACGTGATGCAAGTTCAATAGTTGCATCAACAATTAAAAGCTATGTTGCTCCTATTTTCCAAGTGTATGTGGCAGATGAGCTTGTGATTGGCTTGTACTCAAAGATCACCATGGTAAATTCACTTAGTGTAGATTGATATGGAGTTTCCTTTTAGTTTATATTGGTTCAGGATAAGCATTATCGAAAGCGGTGTCAATCTAGGGAAGTAAAAAAATTCCTTCTTAGACATTTACAGGAAGCGCCTTCCTCTGTGTATACCATCAAATTTCTAGTATTCCAAAATTATAATGACGTTAATGAGATAAAGATAACGCGATAGCACTCAATGTCTTCCATGCTTATATACAGGGGCGTGGTAGATCGTTCACAAAAAAATTTAGATTGGTTTGTAATACTAATAAAATTTTGTTTATGGTTGCCTATAACGCAGGGCTGTGTTCAGTAATCTCATATTTTAAACTAGTTAGAGTAATGAAACGATGCGAATGCACTCCAAAGTACATCATTTTACCTCATCCCAAATCTGGCGACAAACATTTATATCTTACTGCCCCTCCATTTGGCTATCAAAAAAAACTATGAGTGACAATGGAGAAAGTTCTAATTCCTTATCTACTTTAATGGATTGGGGTCGAGAAGACTCTTATGAATCATACAGATAATGGATTTTCTATTATTGACTATTATATAGAGTATCCTATGTAAATTAGAGAAAGAATTTGCGCAAGTGAGACATAGTAGTGTCCTTTATAAAAATTAAGATAAACAATTAGTATATATTTTACCTTTTAATTGTTTAAGATTGTATTGAAACATTTGAATTAACAAATTCTCTCATTTATAATTATCTTATAATTTTTATGGTACTACAATTTTTCTTATATTAGAAATATCAAAAAGAGACATTTAAGAGATGTATTCTTTGCATTTTATACATTTATTATCTATCAATTTAGTATATGTATTTTTGGTAGCAACTAATTATAAAAAGTTCATCAAAGATATGTTCTAAAAGGGTTAGAAATACTAGCTTTCCAACCCTTCTAGTACACATCTTTGATGAACTTTTTATTAACAAAGATATTTTAGTGAAGTTTTTCTAGCATAATACCTTTTTTTAAAACTATGAATTTGTTAATTTCTCGGATTATTCATGAGATAGTTGACATGGTTTTATTTTGAATATGCAATTTTATATCTCAACCAAATTTTTGGATGGTTAAGACATCATCAATGACCACATGAAATGCAAAATTATATACAATTGATCAAAAATATTATTTAAAATTATATTGTATAGTTGTGATGCAATCATATATAGAGGGTCTAATAAGAAGATAGTCTATTCATGCAACCAAATATAGAATTGGAAAAACTTAAATCCATTGTACACATTAGAAGCCAAACTCTTCGAAAAACAACATATAAGGAAAAGATGGTCTAAAGCCAATTTATGAAAGGATGGTCAGAAACCAATTTATTTGAAATAATTCTTTGATATGGTAGAAGCCTTGAAAAGCCTAGAAACAAGAATAAATACTACAAACCTTAGGTTTTCTTAGTAATGGTATATCTCCAGCCCTCTTACTCTGCCCCTCTTATGTGAACTTAGGATCCCTTTTATAGAGTTTTTGGTGTATGAAGATAACATTGACCAAAACATGGCACAAGCCCCTACATTGCAACATCTAATCCTTGAAACTCAATGAAATCTATCCTATGAATCTTCTTAGGACCAACATCCAAAAATAAAATGTTACAATTTGATGCATAATTCAAATATTAACATGAAATTCAAAATAGGCCCCCAATTTACAGTAAGGGAACCAAATACAATATTTGTCACTTAGATAAATTCAAAATCCCCATATAATATTATGATTAAAAATGAAAGGTTCTAGTTAGAATCAATATACCTTTGTTCTATCATTAATTAGAATTCTTATTTCTTCTTTTTCTTATTGAAAGAAGCAATAAAAATACAACAGAAGATACAAATTGAATTGTTGTAACCAATAAAGCTATAACAAGGAGAAACAAATAGGCAGGTTAAACACTTTTAACCCTCAAAACCAATACATAAATCTGCAATATAAATCCTCAGCGAGTCCATTTTCATCAACTTTAATTTTAGCTTTGATATGATCAACTAAAACCTTGTACTTGTAAAATATACCCTAGTAAAATCCTTGAAATGTTGCTACAACCCTTGCAAAGATGGAAAATCCAATTGATTTGGCAACAAATCCCCCTCAACAATAAGGATCCCCTACCAATAAAACATCTGAATAGCTGCATTCAACACAAAATGTTTACAAAAGGATGGATCCTGAGAGCCAGAATATCAACAATTCCTATTCTTAGATTCATGATAAGCTCTCCAAAAGCAACACATACAACCTACTGAAAGACATAAAAAGAGGTAATCAAGGATCAAACATCTCCCTTTCCTTCAATTAGGACGTGCAATTGAAGAGAAAGGTAGTGTAATTTCTCTTGTGGAGAAGTGATTGGATGACCAGATTGTAGGTTTACTAAATGAGAGATAAATTAACACAGATCAATTGGGTTTCTAATTGGAGTAGGAGAATGGTGTTGGAGAGTGTAGCAAGACAATAGAGTTTCCAAAAAAGTTTGAGAATCACTTGTCTACAGGTTTGGGTTAGAATATCGAAGGATGACGAAGAGCCCAAAAGAGCAAATTTCTAGGACCATGCATGAGGAAACAAAGCCAACATAGAGGTGAAAAGTGAGTGCCATAAACTACGAGCATGAGAGTAGAGGCAGAAAGCATGTTTTATGGATTCACTTTTTCCACAAAAGGGGCAAGTAGGCAAAGAGATAACAAATTTAAGGAAGGTGCCAAGAGAGAGCTTGACATGAAGAACTTTCCACGCTAAGAGCTGAGATTAGGTGTCTACTTTAGATTTCCAAATCTGTGAGCTAAGCTTTTTCCATTTGGATCGTAGAAAGGTGCAATGCCACTTCCTATTAAGACGGGGTGAGATGGAAACAGGGGGAGCAATTATTTGTAAATGGCTCGAAGTTCTTAATATCTTTCCAATAGAAAATTCTTATTTTCTTTTATTCTTTTTCAAAATATTTTCTCCAAAAATAATTATAACTTTTTCCTTTCTTAAATCTAATAATCCTTAAAAATATATAAATACTTTATAAATAACCTAGACATAATCCTAACCAGTCTTGTTTAATTATTAATTTCAACACTAATTTATAAACCATTCGATTTCATATCCCTTATATATATTTCTAAAGGCTTCCTGACTTAAGAAAAGTTTTCCCAAATTTATCAATTTTTGTAAATATACAAATATTCTGTAATTTTTGAATGCTTTTAAATTTGATTACATGAACTTTTTAAAAATGTGAAAAAAAAAAATCAAATCCAGAAACAGTCAAAAAGATATCCTGTAAATCCAATGAACTTTGCGGAGAAATCAACTCTTAGTTCCTGTATATAATTAGTACAAACAAATATAATATTACTTTCGGAAAGATAATTTGGACATGGACCTGAAATTGTAAAATAGTCCATGAGAGATAATTGTAGTATTTAGTACTAAAAGCCGTAAGCCTATTTTATAATATAGTGTGATATGTACAAACAAATTTGATTCCTTTTTCGTCCTGCAACATACTGTGTAAAATTGCTAATTTTCTATTTCCATCACTATAGCTGACATCCATATCTCATTTCAGTCCAATCAATGACCTATTCATGAAAGCACTAAGGCCTATGGATAGTTACTGTAATGGATGCAGACATTATCGGCTAAATATAACTCTTGCACTACTGTACATGTAATAGTACACTGCTTCATCCTCCAAATGTCAAGCACAAAGATCAGAAAGACAAAGAAACACAAAAATGCCAAAGAAAACTCAGATTTCTTAAAAGATAAGAAATTTTCTGGGAAGTCTTCCAAATGTTCTTATTTTTTCAACAGCCTCTGTTATCTTGGCATTTTCAGCACCTTTTTTAGCTTCAGCAACTGCCCTCCTCTCCTCTGCTTTTCTATGTGCTCTTGCAATCTCATTCTGCATTTTCTCAAATGCCTTGGCCCTTTTATCCTCTAGTTTTCTCTGTGCAAAACAATGAAAAATGTTTAGGAAAACAACATATTTTTTCGTTGTAGATGGAAAATTTGGGTAATAGTTAGAAGTATAGAAGACATCCATACCTCCACCTTTTTCATTTTTATGTTGGCTTTCACTTTCTGTTCATTTTCCCATGCCATGATTATTGATTCCTCCCTCTTGAATCTGCAAAGAATAAGTTACAGATGAATGACTTTATCTGGATAAAGCTAGAATATACTCTATCTGTTATTATGTTGTTTAACCACACATATTCATTTACTGCACAGTGAAATGAATTGCACATTTCAAAATTTCCTTAGAGGTTTCTGATCAGAAGATATGTAGGGTACCTTACAAATTCTTTATTCTTTCTTAAGATAAAAATTTTAGTCCAGTATATTTGTTGATCTAAACCAAAGAAAAAAGGGCAATGACTAGAAGTGGTTTTAGTGTATCCAATATATTACCTATACATTTGATATTAGGAGATGTGAAAGTTGCAAGAAATACACCGACTACTTTCTGTGGTCTTATGGACTGTCTTCCTCTACTTGGGGATCTGCCCAATTCATTTGCACTTCACTAGACTACACGAAACCATAAGTTCTGAATAACCGGTAAGAAATTGTATTTTCCTTGTAAAACTTCAGTGAGAAAAAAATTGACTCTTGTGGTCTGAACCATTCACATGTATGCAGCTAGGTGAGTTGGTAAGGAGTAGATTTTGAACAGTGAAGATGGATAGCTAGTAACAGATATTTTTTTGGAGAGCTGGCACCGCAACGTACATTAGGTAGTCAGTCCATATCTATAAGAATTTTACTTTCTAAAGAGGTGGTACATTGTACATGGGCTTCATTTAAATGGGCATACAGTGTACCCACTATAGGAAGATTTAATCTTTGATTTATACTATGAGATGTTTTTGGATTTGATCAAATGAGTTTTTCATTTATATTTCAAATTAAATTTTATGATCCACCATCAGAAAATAGAAAACAAAAGAAAAGAAAATATAATCTTACATATTTATAAATGACTTTTTGATCAATATTATATGTTAGTGGCAACATTCCAATAAAATTTGTGGTGTATATGACTCATGTAACAATTTATATATTTTTATCTTTTATCTTTGGTATGAATGGAAAGGTGACCAAAAACTTTGTTATTTTTCCTAGTTGACAAGTTATTTCTTTGATAAGTGGAAGGTATTTTACACAACATATATAATTATGATATTGCTGCTAGTGTAGTTTTTCAAGTCAAACTCATTGACTCATGTTTCATGAAACTTATTGAAAAATAGGTCAATGAGTTTGACTCGAAAAACTACATGGTTGACTCTTGATGAAACATGGATTAATGAGTTTGACTTGAGAAACTACACGATTGAATCCTATAACAATATCATAAGTTGTTTCTTTTCCATAAGTTAGATTTGTTTAACAATATCTTTTGATTGACCGTAAGATATATAAATATCCATACTAATTATCTCTTTAATTTATAATTTAAGTTTATCTTAATACTATATTCTATTTTTTATTTAACTTATGAATAGTTATTTGTTAAAGCTTTTTATCTTAGCTTTGTTGATTAGAATTGTCTTTTCTCCTATTTTTATAAAAGACAATCTAAATCTAATATACTATATCTTATTTCTTGATTTAACTTATGATTAGTTATATGTGGAAGCTTTTTATCTTATCATTGTTGATTAGAATTGTCTTTTATCTGATTTTTATAAAAGACAACTAATTATTTAAAGATAGATTTTCTTGAATCCAATTTTTTATTGTCAAATTGTTTTTCTTTCCAAATCCAAATTCAAATTTACCTCAATATTTTGTTAAAAAGAATTGATAAACAATTATTTGATATTAAGGTTAAAATACTTTTTCCAAATTTTCTATTCCCTACCTCGAAAAGAGAATTTGAATAAATGGGCACATTTCCTATTCACTACCTCGAAAAGAGAATTTAAATAGATGGGCACTTCGGATGCCCTTTAATCTCCACTACTGACTCAAACTTTATATGTGGTGCCCAGATACTCCTCTCCTCTATCTATTCCGTCCTTTATTGGAAACCTTGTTTTTTAAATGGCTATTAAAGGGATACAACTTCCCCGGGCCTCATTCCCCCACCACAAGAAAAAAGACAATGGCTTTACACTCTGTAAAGTTAATGCATGATTCATTTTTAATAGAAGCCCATTTGAAATGTACAACATCAGATTTTGTATTATCTAAACGAATGTTTAATATTAAAATTAAACAATGCCAAGCCTTGGAAATAAACAAAAGTATATTTTCAGTGGGTACCTGTTGTCGACTTGTGCAGTCTTGGCCTCTTCCCAAGCAACTGCTTTTGCTTCAATCTTGTCTCTCTTTACTTTTGCCAAAGCCAACTGCTTAGGAGTTGCCACTTGACCTCCCTTCTCTTTCCAGCTTCTTGCGGAGTTAGATGACGTGGATCCATTTCTGTCTCCATTTGATTCGCCATGATTGAACACAGCTGTCTCGTTCTCATTATTCTGAGAGTCCCACGAGTTCATTGGAGCATCTCTGTCTGAATTCGACCCTTAACAATAGTAGTAACAATGATCAACCAAAAAAATTTAAAAAAATTATATAAGCCCAGAGCATTAAATTAGACTATTGTTCTGTAGTTTGGCTCTTAATTGATTCATGGGTTCTATAATCATTCTTAACATTAGATTTTTATTCTATAATCATTCTAAACATTAGATTTTTAAAGTTCATAATAATTAGTATATGTCATTTTTGATTGTTTAAGATTTGTTTTTATCAATTTTTTGGATTACAGAATATATTTCGGATCACTCCGTGATCCCAAACATTGATGAAAAACAAATCTTATACAGTTGAATCTAAAAAAGACATGTGCTAACATTATCAATATTTTGAATTACACTCTCTGATCTATTATCAGAATAATAGAGAGCTCGAGGAAAATAAGATTTGTTTTTAATCCACGTTTGGGATCACACTCATAAACCATCATAGGATAATAGAGAGCTGGAGAAAAATGAATGTTTTTCCTCCGATTCTCTATTATTCTGATGATGGATCACGATCCAAAACATTGATGAAAAACAAAACATTAATGAAAAACAAATCTTACACAATTGAATTCAAAAATGACACTTGCCAACAATATAAAAGCTCAGAGTACTGAATTAGAGTACTGAATTAGATTATGGTTGTGTAGTTTTACCTGAGGATTCATGGGTTCCATTCATGGGAACCAGAGCCAAATAGTCTCTACCGCCTCTCTGATCTCGATTTCTTTCGAAAGGGGCAGCATTATTATTACTAGTAGTATGATTATTATCAGTAGACAGAACAAGAGCCATGTTATCTCTATCTCTTCTGTTGAAGTTACTTTCGGTTTGATCTCCCTCATCGCTTCTGGTGGGCTCCTCCTCTCCAATGCCAGGCAAATGACCCCTTCTTGCAGGAGAAACTTCCTCCAATATACTCCTCAGACGCTCTGACTCTGCAGCAGCCTGTGCAGAGTTAACATTAGTGCCCGCCGCTGCAGCAGCTGCGAGCACGTTGTTAAATTCTGTGCTAAGACTTATGCTTTCGCCATCGCTGGAGATGAAGGAGCCCATGGAAGTGTCCGACCAGTTGTGCTGCCGAGGCCTCCTGATCATTTGATTATTAGTATTTGCCTGTCTCAACCGCTCCTCAGTCATATGAATCTCCCGGACATCATCGTTGTCCTCATCTGCATCATAACAGAGGCTATATCAAAACACAAACTTGGAGATAGATTTTAACGATTCAGATTAGGTTTGAATTGCATTGAAATTCAAAGTCTGATAGGTTTAAACCCTGTTTTAAAATTAACCTTCTGGGTTTTCTGGGGCGGGTTTGCTTTCCCGGTTAGAATACATATTCCCAGTAGCCAAGAGAGGAAGCTGGGAATTATCAGACCTTCCTGATGATGGGCCACCTACTGCTTCTCCATGTGATTCTCCCACCGGTCTTTTCCCTCTATTAGATGGTCCAGTCGATCCCTAAAGACCATCCAGACAATTGAATTGTAGTTTTACCATGGAACATTAAAATTATAACCAGCACAGATAAATTATCTGTCCAAGTATCGCTTTCCAGTTCTATCTCTATTTTTTCAATTACAATAGAACTTTCAGTTTCACAATGATGGCTTAATAAGCTAGCAAACAGGGAAAAGTCAAGGAGATATACACGCCACGAGGTGTTAATACCTAAACATCCAATCCAAGCGTAAAATTTTCAATAACAAGTGAATATGTCCAATAAGAAACAGGTATGAGTTTTCCACAGAGTAGTTTTTGGTTTTAATTGTACATATTTTCAGTTTACATTTTAGATCGCTCTCTTCTTTCTGATGATTTATTACTGAAAGTTATTAAAAATCTTGAATTGAAAAACATACACAATTAAAATAAAAATCACCATAAAGCAGATGAGCTAGTAACACTGTACAAAACTACCCACTTGTGCTGCCTATGCTCCTTTCAATCTAAAATTATGGGAAATCCTAACATTGTATGCTTCGAGCCATTGAAATTTTTCCAACACATTGACTAGCCCATTTGATTAGTTATATTGAAAAATTACTCATATGTCTAATTACATCATTGTTCATATTAATTGGTAAAAACTAACATGACTCTAGTTCATCTTGATGATGGATCATAGAATATGATCCAAAACATCGATGTAAAAACTTTTCATAGAATCATTAAAATTCAAAATTCTCATTACATTGTTATCTTAACAATAGATCGATCTGAAACATTGAAGACATAAATTAACATATAACTAAAATCTAAAAACACTTATATCTAGAGAGTTAGGATGAGATGGCCTAACCATCAGGCACATTTGCTCTCAAATAGTAACAACATATTCAAGCTAAGCGGTTGAGCTATACCTCAATTTTTGAATAAGCTTCTCCATTGCGGCGGCTCTGAGCATATGGGGTACCTCTGGGTGAGCAGGCAGGGCTAAAACTGCTGGTGGGACTGCAAACTGGAGAAGGAGAAGGCGGGGGTCCTACTGCAGACCTCCCAGCATGCCCTGTAACTGAATTGGGACTGAACTCTGTACCACAATTTCCTTCATCCTGCTTTATCTTCAGATGATCACTAAATCGGGCACCCCTACGACTGTCACTACATTCCTGAGATTCAGCCCACCTTACAGGTCCCTGCCGAGGCCGATCTCCCTCAAATCCCAAATACCTGCTGCTAGAAGACGAAGAAGAATATTGGAACGACATGCTTTCCTAACCACTCCAATTTATCTCCAACTTCCACAGAACTAATCAAACGAAATCCTTAATTAACACCGCCAATTTCGTTTCTTGTGAAAAATCTTCTACAAAACAACTTCACGGATTAAAAATCGCCTGTGAACGTGAATTACTTTCCTGTGAAAAGTTCCCAAGATAAAAACACTCTGTGGAGTCGAAGACAAATCCAGTTCTCTTACTTTAAAAGCTTTTCAAAACAGAATCTCGTCTGTAGGCTGTTCAACGATGGGCAATTGGAATGTGCTTTTTTCTCGTGAGTGATAGCGTACCAGGTGTCCAGATCTGGTTGCTGCATAATCGGATGACACAGAGGCTGCCGCGTAAGAAGGAAGTGATTAGTTAGGCTGAATCTGAAAAGGAGGCTCAGCCACGTCGCCCATTTTTTATGGGCACGTCAACGTCCGAATCTGACTTTGAAGTTGACGTGATGTATCTATGCGTCGGTCGATGTGATGTAACTCACATATTAGAAAATAATTGTCGTGTTTTATGAAATTAAAGTAAAGGAGAACACAACAAGAAATACGGTTAGATCACGCCTCCCGGAGATTCAGAAAAATTTCCATTGATGTGAAAACATATGGCGATAATTGTAATACGGAACTTACAACATAGGATAGCTAATTTTTTTAATAGCTGGAATTAGATTTCTATGGTTCATGTAGTATTTAAAAGATTGTTCGATTCATTTTTAGTAAGTATATATCAAATCATTTATAATCGGTTCAAGTACAGTGATTTTATCATATGGAGACGTCGAAGGATTTGGTCCTAAATTAAATGGAATGGTTATGAAGCATCTCTTGATCTCGTTGATAGAGCAGATAATTACATGTATGGGGTAGAAACTAGAGCACCTTAGACATAGATAGCGGTATAGCTAGGCACAGTTACAATACGAGTGGGAAAGACTAGGGATGTGGGAACAAAACTAGTACAAGACATTTTGAATCACACTTAGTGATCCATTATCATGTAGAGTATTCATTGAGTGTGATCTGAAACATCGATTAAATAGCATAGTTCTTCATTATCTCCTTTTTGATGATGGATCATCAAGTGCGATTTGAAATGTTGATTAAAAATATGCATAGTTCTTCACTATTTCCCCCCTAATGATGGATTATCAAGTGCGATCTGAATTGTCCAATAAAAAAATACACAATTGATTCTAGAATCAATCTTTTGAAAAAAATTTACTACATAGAAGAGAATATTTAATTTTCGTATAGGTCTACTTTCTTATTTTCAAAATTTTAAATGGTGAATTGAATAGTTGTGACATCTTTGTTGTTGAATTAAGTGTTTAAGACTATCATTTCAACTCTTTATCATCAACCATATAATAATATCAACTACATCTTTGTTGAATTATCTAGTAACATCCAAAAAAGATTGGCCCCAAACAATACATCAAATCATATATTACAATACCTTACATGTTTGCCATATAATTAGTTATTTTCTTGATACATTTTATTAAAAACAACACTTTTGATTATTCATATATTCTCACAATAAATCAAAAAGTGTGATCGAAAATCTCAATACAAAAACTCTCAACCAATTACATCTAAAAAAATTCTTAATCAAGAAAAAACAAATAAATAATTATTATTGATCTGCCTAACTAATGACTTTATAATACATTGGAAAATTAAACAAATCGAAACAAAATTTCAATACAATCCTCTCACAGGTAGGTAAACGGTAGACAGGGATAATTTATGGAGGTGTAATTTTCTCAACTATAATATTTGTTTTTGGTTGCTTATTGTAGTTTCCATAATGTATTATACCTTGATTGGATTAGTATCCAGTTGTAAATTAATGGATCTTCCCTTTCAGAAGAAATATCCGGAAGCCTTGCGTCAGCTTACGTCATGGTCTCTGTGGTGTTGGTACAATCAATGAATTTAGATTAAACACAAGAAGTATATTTAGTTGGGCAGCTCTCGTCTACATCGACCTTTCCCTCGAGCAAAGGATTTGTTTAACAACGCACATTCGAAAGCCAATTATTACGGTCCACACAATTAATAGAACAAATGATTATCTGTAGCACTTGATAATGACGATGATGATGACAGATAACATCTATTAAGGCAGTTCTATTTTAAATTTGATGTCTGTATGGTTTAATTTTAGAATCTTTTGGGCAAAAGAAGGTTGTCTCAAAATATTATATATTAATCATATTGAGAGGCATTTTGGGCAGGGTCTTGGTTCAATTGACTAAAACATAATGTTGCAGGTAAGAGGTCAAGAGATCCAGTCTCTCCTGTCATCGTAGTATCAAAGGATGCATCATGCCAAGGTCATCATTCACGTTTAGTAGGCACACTGTGGTTTATAAGGGGGATCGATCATGTTTACTAGGCGCACTGCTATTTAGAAGGGGAGCTACCCAAACTACCCGATTTCTACAGTATATATATATTGAGAGATGTTTTAGAATAACAATATTGATAAAATTTCATTTGGTAATTACATGTGTAAAAATAAAAACATAAACAATACATTTAAAAAAAAAAAAATTATAAATAAAAATATAATGGATGTTAAGAATATCTTAAATATATCTATTTTAAAAAAGTCTATGATTTTATTTATTTAAGAGTTATTTTATTTTACTTTATATATCTATTTTAAAAAAGTCTATGATTTTATTTATTTAAGAGTTATTTTATTTTACTTTAAAACTATTTTAAACATATGAACATATAAATTTTAATCTACTTAAAAATTATTTTATTTTTTCTTTAAAACTATTTTATTTACTACATATATAGATGGAGACATAAATTGTTAATTTACTTAAAGTCATTTTTGTTTTACTGTGGAACTATTTTATTTTTATTAAATATATGTTGGTGTTTTGATTTTTATACGTGATTGTAGAACATCTTTTAATGTAAATATAAGAATAAAACATATAAATATTAATTAAAATAAATATATTTTTATTTTACTTTAAATAGATAACCATCATTAAAAAAAATCATGAAGATAAGATTGACCATCAAATTTAAATTTTAGTGTATAAGATCTAATCATTTTTGTAGACAGTCTGATTTATTTATGTTTAAATAAAAATATAAATTAATTGTATAAAATTTAATTTATTTTTATTTCAAAAAATGTGTGGACAATTTAATTTATTTAGATATTTTAAAAATATACATTTTTTTGTTATTGTTTTATTAATAAGCATTATTAATGTATATTCCAATCAACAAAAAATAATAATAAGTTATTTATGTTTTTTAATAATATTAAAGAGTCACATATGCTTATTTCTCTATAAAAATATAAATGGATAAATGATTTAGATTTTTATTTCTTACTAGAAAATAGTAATTAATATTTTGTTATACATGTAAATGATTTTTTTTCTTAAGTTAAATTAATTAAGTACAAACTTGTTGGGATATGGTGTTATATGTCATTGCATTAAATGTTATATTATAATGTTGTAATTAAATAATTATTTAGTTGTGATGCATCTAAGAGGCGTGGTTAATCACACTAGGTAATTATATGGGACCACTTTATATTGTATTGTAACATTGTATAATTATTTAATGTGTGAGAGACATGGGATAAATATTTAATAAAGTGAAAACTTAGTACCCAATATTAAATGAGAGGTTAGTGGTTTTGTATTCACATGGTTTTGTAGTACATGGTTTTATCTTACCACTTGGTTGTTTTTGTGTGAGTTTGAGTATATAAAAGCAAGCACATGTGTAGTGGTTAAGGTTGGCTTGGTGAGTGGTTTATTATTATTGATTCTTTCTTAGGAGTGCATATGTGAATCATGGCATGAAATGTGTGGATTCATTCTTGGACACATGGATGATGCATTGGAGAGGCTTGATGCTTCAAAGGTATTCATGCAACTCTTGTAGTGTTTTATTGTTGAATAATAGATGGAGTATGGATGCTTTTGGAGGCTAGGTTTTTCCCTCTTGAGGGTTTTCTCAGGGTATAACTTGTGTTATTTTGTGGCTTGTTTATTCGATCTGTGTATTATGGTTGCTTGCATGCATGCTTTTCTCTCATGGGGTTATATAGGAAATGGATTAAGAATGTGAGTATGATGCATTATTTCCTAACAAGTGGTATCAGAGCTTTAAAGGTTGATGGGAGGTGTGAGCTCCCAAGTTTTGTTATAACCCTTGTTTGAGTAGATTTGTGCAAAGTTGAATCCATGACTATGTAGGATATATATAAGGCATTATGATATTTGGAACACATGTTGCAGGTGTTATTTTGTAGATATGGGTTTTTAGGTTGTCAAGATTTGTTGGGTTTATTGCAAATTCAAAGTATGCAAAATTTGGGTTAAAAGGGTTTCTTGGATTGTAATTTCATATGAGGGTTTTGTAGAATAAATTTCATGGATGGCCTCTTGAGACAAAATAGATCTCACCATTGGATCAAAGATGGCTGAAAAATGAAAAATGACATAAAATTTTCCCTATTTTGGCCACTTGAAAAAAATGCAAATTTTTTTGCTTCCACAACCTAGCCATACAATCAACCATATGGGTCAACTACAAAAGCTAGGTTGTAGAAAAAAAAAAAAAAAACACCAACCTATTAAAATATTTAAAAAAATGTGAAATATTTTAATTGAAAATTATTATTGATTTTTTTAAAGAAACAATTAAGGGGTCTATGGGGGGTCCACAGACCACCCCCCATAGCCCTGGTTGTACCCACATGGATCGATAACCCTTGCAAGGTGTACAACTTGACAAGGGATGTCAAAATTTGTAGCCCCATTGCTAGCAGGTTTGTGCCACCAGTGGGGCTTAGCCCCCTATGGTCGACCCTCGATTGGCTGGGGAACCAGCCTGAGCCCCAAGCAGAGTATTAAATTGTTGCTCATTAAAATCCAATGTATAAATATTTCAAATTTGCCACAATTTTTTAAATTGAAAATTAAAACTACTTTTAATAATTTTTGGATTCCACCACCAATGCATCACTTGAGGCACTACCATTGTCAATAGGATGTTTGAGGGCCATTGGTCGGCTACTTGCCAGCCACCCCTAGAAGAGTAATTGGGCAATTTTTCCAAACATGAATAATTTTCACCCAGGATGTCAAATTTTTTACTCCTTATACTTGTTGGAAAGGTGGTTCCAAGACCTACATAGTGGTATAGGTTTAGTTCCATGATTTTATTATTTTCATTAGTTTTTGGGGCTTAGAATCTAGATATTCTCTTGTACATTATTTTGAGCATAACTTTTGAATACAAAGTTAAATTCTTGATTTTGAATAGGTATTGGAGAGAATGTACATTGTAAAACACATTTGATCAAGTAGATTATTAGTTTGTGATACAAGATGAGTTTGATAATTTTTTAATCACTTGTAGGAGCTTGAGATTTGAGGTGTGATTGCATGAGTATCCAGATGAGTCAAGAGGAAAAAATTTGAGGGAGTGCATGTTTTTATAAGATATTTATAATGATGGTATAGTTGATTATCAGTTTGGTGCTTCCTGGTACTAGTTTATAGGTGTTTTTCAAAGTTGGAAATTGATGGTGACAAGTACACATGTTGTCTTTGATTTTGAGGACATGGGTTGACATGAGTGGAGACTTGGAATCTTGTATGAGTGATAGTTGAGTGTAGGTATAGTGTTGGCTATGATAATGGTGTCATGGATATGAGGGTACATTTGAGCATTGGCACTACATGATCATGTATGTGGTTATTTTTTTGGTGTTATGGTTTGGTGTTAGGAGACTTATTTTATCTCATAGATGCTTATTTGGTTCCTTTACTATAGTTACTCATTTGTGGACATGTTTTGAAAATCATATCTATGGTTGATTTGGTGTTTGAGTCTTGATGTCTACAAGATTATCTTCTTTGATATCTTGATTTGTAGGTTACTAATGTGATGATGGGTTTACATGCTTCATTGTTTGGGTTCTATGAGTTACGTAGCTTGTAGGTGTGTATAGCCTATTGGGTTGCAGTGGGATGTCAATCTTGTGGACTTTCCATATCCACAAGATTGATTTAGTGTTAATGCAAACTTTGTTAGTTGGCCTTATCTGTGGCCATTTGTGCATTGCTATGTTGCTTTGGGATGAGAGGATGGATGGTTAGAGTACTTGATTAGTCATTTTTTGGGAATTGCAACATGTTCTTTTATCGCAGTTTCATGATAGCTTAGTTACTTCATTGGTTACACATTTTAGTGGGATCTTTTGATAGTGATGACTTGGTAATGTAGGATTGGTTCTTGATATTTTGATGGTGGTTGTATCTTCTTGGCTTGGATATCTTGGTTCCACTTGGTATGATTGGCATTTCAATTACATGTGTGTGGAATTGGATGATCTTTATAGAGGAGATGTTTGTCACGATACCATGTGTAGCTCAGTATCACAAATTAGTGGGATTTATTGGAAGTGGCATGGATTCATCATTGATGATAGTTATCTTCATGTCATTGGAGATGTAGATTCTTGGTTTAGAGTGTGTTTGGTATCATTTTATGGTTTACTCTTGATACCGTTTTAGAGTTTTGACATGATACATGTTCTCTTGGGACTAGGATGTATGCATTAGTGCATGTGATCTCCTTGGAGAAGATGATTGGATCATGGTTTTATGATAGGTTCTTGATTCTATAGTTGGAGTTTTGACATTGATCATTTTTGGTTCTCTTTGTATTGAGTACATGGTCATTTTCTTGATTACTTCATGATGGTACTGTTATGTTGCATTTTGAGTTTGGCATGTATTGATTAGTTATAGGTACTCATGGATACATGGAGACGTGGGTGAAGTTTGAGTTCTCTTGTGATTAGAGAAATTTTCTTGAGATGATTGCTCTTTAGAGGTTTCAACATGGAAGATCAAGGAGCCTTCACCTGGATATGGTTGGAGCGAGTCATGATGACTTGGTTTTTGGGAAAATGTGTCTCAACCTTGCAATTATATATAGTTTATTGTTGATAGGATGTATATATATTTATATATATATATATATATATCCTAGTTACATTGATAGGTGTATACAATGGTAGCAAGGAGCAAAGTGTGATCATGTTAAATTTTTTAGGAAACTTCTAGAATGGTCAACATACATTAAATAATGATATATCGTAAATATGGACCATTTTTTATTAGGTTTGAGATCTAATGAAAAATATTTTGATGGCCTATCTTTCCCTAGAATGTAACTCTATTTTATGAGGGCATTGTATTACAACTACAATATAGAGACAATGATGTATTCTAAGAGTTTGATGGCGGTCATGTTGTCGAGCTTGATCTCTAAGTGGTGATAGTCCTGTGAGAAGCTTTCTCTGTAAGTATATTGTAATCTTTGTGCTTGCTGAATAATATATTGGGTGGATTTTGGAGTGTGGGGTTTTTCTCTCGAAAGGGTTTTCCCCACGTAAATATATGTGTTATGGTATGCATGATATTTATGTTTATTTCTATTTAATTTTATGTAACTATTAAATATCTATAAAAGTTTTGCATTATTCTCCTCTCAAGATCAGTGCAGGAAGTTGTTCCGCTGCCTTAGCTTCCTTACAAGTGGTGTTAGAGCTTGATCACCTTTGGTTTCAGTTGTGGGTTGTTGGGTTTTTTGAAATAATCTAGATTTGAGTGGGAGCTTGTGTAGAAGATACTTTGTGATCTTGTTGTAGGAATTTTTAGATGGCAAGTTCATTAGGGAGAATAGAGGTGGAGAATTTTTCTAGAAATAATTTTGAGATGTGGAAGCTGAATATGGAGGATCTATTGATAGATCAAGATCTATGGGATGTTGTTGATGAGAACGTTTCAAGGCCTGTAGATCCTACTCATGCTACTTAATATGATGTTATGGATCGTAAAGCCAAGGGTCTAATCAGATTGTGCTTGGCAAACTCTATTTCAATTAATGTCCATGAGGAGATCCCTGTACAAAAACTATGGAAGAAGCTTGGTGAGATGTATTAGGGAAAATATTTAGTGAACAAGATTTTCTTGAAGAAGAAGTTGTATTCCTTGAGAATGGAAGAGGGTGGACAAATCATAGACCACATGGAAGTATTGAATATGTTGGTGGCTCAATTGGCATCAGTTGGTGTTTTAAAATGGATGAGGAAGAGAAATGCCAGATCTTGCTTTATTCTTTTCCTGATTCATGAGATTCTCTTGTTATGGCTATTGGGAGTACTTATGTTATATTGAAGACTAAAGATGTGGTGGGTTCTTTGCTTTCTAAAGAAATGAAGAGGAAGGTATCCTTCACTGCTAAGGAGGCCCTAAATGTTCCTATAAGACCTAAGGAAAAAAGAAAGAAGAATGAGAAGCATGACAAATCCAAGTCTAGGGGAAGATCTAAGTCTCCTAGAAAGTCCAAAGTTATTTGTTGGAACTGAAGTAAGCCTGGGCATGTTCATAAAGAATGCAAAGAAGAAAAGAAGAAGAAAAAGAAGAAATTTGATTATGATTCTAAGTCTAAGAAGGAACATGGTGACACATTCATTGCAACTTTGTTTGACTCAGGTGTATCTTTCCATATGACCTTTTATAGAGATTGGTTTTATGAATATGAAGAACTTGATGGAGGTAAGGTGTACTTGGGTGATGATTCTCATTTAAAAATTGTTGGTCATGGTAAAGTTAAAATCAGATTTCCTGATGACCTAGAATAAAAAGGAATAATGGTGTGTTGCATATCCTTGGATTAGCAAAAAATTTGTTATCTATGAGCAAACTAATAGATGCAGGTGTGCAAAGAGTAGTTTCTAGATGCATGATGCAATATGGTCAGAGGTGCTATGGTGATTGTTGAGGTGTCAAATATGACATTGGTGCAGGAGCACCCATAGATCACCATAATTTGTTTAGAAGGTTTGTCTAGGATAGTCTTGTCTAGGACAACTAAGCAAGAAATCAAATTTGGTTCATTTGGATGTAAGCCTTAATGGAATTTTTGGTTGGGTTGTGATTAGATGAAGGTCATGTTGACCATTGAATAAATAACATTAGGTTCTAGCTCAAAATAAGGTTTTGGACTTTTAGGAATTCTTGCAAAATATTTGCAATTATTGCTCAATTGAAGCTACAAGCGGCCAAGAAGAGCCCAAGGAAGAGGATAACTATTTTAAGGACCCTATTTATGGAATGCCTCAGCATTGGAGTAGGGTTGGAAGTATTTGTGATGTTTGAAGTTTTGTGAATTCAAGGAGAGCAATTGTGTTTAAGAGTGAGTTTTATTATTTTTGCATTGAAGTGAGGTTATAATGGATTGATCATGGCTTTGTAACTTGTGTAGGATTTAGTATAGTTGTTCTTCAAGCTTTGTGTGGAATTATTTAGGTTCTTTACTTAGTTTCAAGCATTATTTTGTAATTAGTTTATTTTTATACTGTTGCTGGTATGAACCAGACAATTTTAAGAAAATGGAGTGTTAGTTCACTTTCCCACCATACAAATTGTGCGGCCCCTTGGGAACAGTGACTAGACTCCATGTATGTACATATGGTAGGGTTTAGGTTCTTTGAAAATATAGGAGCTACTGTGGAAGTCTTGCCCTAGGTGAGTCGGGAAGAGTCCGGCTAGGGAAGACAAGAAGTGTAGAGCACCTGAGTTGCAGGGGTGTCTATTTCCTGACAAATCATAGTGTGGAGAGGGTAGGTAAGTGCCTTTCCAAGACATAGCATGGAGGAGGAAGCTCCATCAATCCATATGGTGTGTGGAATACTTAGCAGTTTGCAGTGAATTCAGGGAAGGGTTTAAAAGGCCAAATTTTGCCAAATTGTGGTTTAGCCTTTGTACGGATAGCTGAGACCCAAGACCCCAAAAATATTTGAGAGGTGTTGATTTGAACCAGGAATCCCAAGAAAATATTGGGTGTTCTTTGGAAAGATTTAGAGAACTAACCTGTTTTCTCAGAGAAGTAGGCCTAATTGGGGCTCCTAGGGCTAGTAGCCTTTTAGGTCTAAAAGAGGGTTTGGTGAAAGTGACCTACAGATGGAGCTAGGTGGACCCCTAATACACTTAATAGGATGGTTTTACAATGTTAGAAGCATCTCCACACCCTTGCAAAGCTAAATTCAAGATTTGGAGGATTTGTAGCCTTTAGGGTGGATTAAGGGCTAAAGCAAGGGTTTCAAGATTGCACCAAGTCTTGACTTGGTAGGAGGTTCTTTATTGGTAGTTGGGGTTAGCAAGGCAAAACCATGGGATCCTAAGTAAAGAAAGGTCCTATAGGTTGAAGTGGTGGAGAGAGACACCTTAGAAGTCTTCCAACAAGGCTTAGAGGATGAAACTATGATTGTTTCATCCAACCTCCCTATTAGACACATTGTATAAGCTTGATGCATATACTATTGAGTGCAATTGTACCTTTGTGAAAATAAAGTCTATGGGAGAAGTGTGGGTTTCACCTTCAACAAATGGTTATGGCTTTTGGATACCCAAGGGTGTTCTTTCTTTTGAAACAAAGTTACCTATAGAGAAAGCTATGTTAAGGCCTCAGAGACTTGGCCACATTGGAGAAAAGGGTCTAAGGACCTTGAAAAATAAAAACCTCATTGAAGTTTTGTTTGATTGTAATATTGAACTCAATTTTTGTGAGCATTGCATGGAAAAAAAAATTGCATCCAGTTTTACTTGAGTTCTCATAAATCTTGTGGTGTATTGGATCTTATTCATTTTGATGTGTTTGGTCCTATAGATATTTCTTCAATTTTTAAATCCACATATTATGTTTCATTTATTGATGATTATAGTAGAAGAACATGGGTATATTTTTTAAAGAGTAAATCTAAAGTTTTCCATCGATTTAAAGAATCTAAAGCAATGGTAAGTTGTAGACTAGAAAGAAAATAAAATGTTTAAGGATTGATAATGGTATCAAATTTTTTTCTAATGATTTTGATAGATTCTATAAAGATTGTGGTATTCATAGACAAAAGACAACTTTGTATTCTCCACAACAGAATGGAGTTGCAGAAAAAATGAAAAGGAAATTGATGGAGAAGGCTAGGAGTATGTTGAGTTGTGTTGGCCTAGAACAAAGGTTTTTGGCTGAAGCTATTGCCACTACCTGTTACCTGATTAATAGGTCTCCTACATCAACTCTTGTTGATAAGACGCCTATAGAGGCATGGTTGGGTCGCAAGCCTTCATTAAGAAATTTTATATTTCTTGGTTGCGAGGCATATGCACATGTGCCTAAGGAGAAGCGAACAAAGTTGGAGAACAAGGTTGTGAAATGTATCTTCATCAGATATAGTTATGGTATGAAAGGATACAAGCTTTGGGATCTTGTTGCACAAAAGGTAATACATAGTAGAAGTGTTATTTTTAGAGAAACTAAGCATTCTTCTATTACATTGCAACCTAAACAAAGTAAATGAGAAGATGTGATTCAATTTCCTTCTACACCTAAGAAAGTTGAATTGAGGCCCAATGACAGATAAGAATTTGAGGATAGCTCATCTAGCTCTAGATCTTTAGAAGAGGAGGAAGAACCTCCAACTCAACTTGTTCCTAGGTCCACAAGACATAGAAAACCACCTGAAAGGTATTCACCTGATGATTGCAGATATATTTTTACTTTGAATACTAACATGGATGAACCCAAATTTGTGAAAGAGGCACCAGTTATGATTGATGTGAAATATTGGAAGATTGCTATGGATGAAGAAATGGCATCTTTGAAAAAGAATGATACATGGGATCTTGTACCATTTCTTGAAGGATGAAAACCTATTGATTGCAAATGGGTGTTCAAGAAAAAGATTGGTTCAGATGGAGGTATTGAGAAACTTATAAAGCAAGGTTGGTTGCAAAGGGTTACTCTCGAGTTGAGGGTGTTGATTATGGTGAGATATTCTCTCCTGTTGCAAAAATGGCATCCATTAGATTTTTTCTTTCCATTACTACATCTTATGATTTAGAGGTTAAACAAATGGATGTGAAAATTGCTTTCCTTCATGGTGATTTGGAGGAGGATATTTATATGACATAGCTAGAGCACTACATGGTGAAAGGTAAAAGTGAATTGGTTTGAAAATTGAAGAAATCTTTGTATGGTTTAAAACAGAGTCCTAGGAAGTGGTATCATAAATTTGAAACATATGTGTTGAGTTTGGGATTTGAGCGTTCTAAATTAGATCATTGTGTTTACTATAAAACTGATGGTGGTCGTTTTCTATTTATTGTATTATATGTTGATGATATGTTATTTATTGGTAGAGGGAAAGGTATGATTTCAAAACTAAAATCTCAACTTGCTGCTAAATTTGAAATGAAAGATCTTGGTGCAGCTAAACACATTCTTGGGATGGAAATTAAAAGAGATAGAGTGAATAGAAAGCTATGGCTTGTCCAAATTAAGTATGCCAATTCAATTTTATAGAGGTTTGATATGCAGGATTGTACACCATTGTGTGTTCATGTTTTTATTGGAACAAAGTTATCTATTTTATATTGTACAACATCTCCATCAGAGATGGAAGACATGAGAAGACTGCCTTACTAGAGTGTAGTTGGAAGTTTAATGTATGTTATGGTTTGTACTAGACCAAACATTTCCCAAGCAGTGGGAGTTCTTTCCAGATATATGTTTAATCCTAGTAGAGTTCATTGGGATGCAGTTAAAAGAGTCTTCAAATATTTATGTGGTACCTTAGATTAATCCTTATGTTATCATAGTAATATGAATAAAGAAGAGATTTCCATTGATATTCATGATTATCTGGATTCAAACTAGGCAAGTGATGTTGATAGTAGGAAATCCACCAATGCTTATGTGTTTACTTTATATGGTGGTTTATTTAGGTGGATGAGTAAGCGATAGGGTGTGGTTGATTTGTCGACTAATGAAGCAGAGTATATGGTAGCTAGTCATTCTTGTAAAGAAGCCATTTGGATTAAGAGACTGTGTTCAGATATTAGAATAAAACAAGGTATGGTAAAAATTTATTGTGACAGTCAGAGTGTGATATATCTAGCCAATAACTTGACATTTCATGCCAAGACCAAGCCCATTGATGTACAGTATCATTTTGCTAGAGATATGGTCAAAGATGGTAGGGTGAAGCTGGTTAAGGTAGAGACTTTGATGAATGTTGTCAATTCTTTAACTAATCCTATGAGCACAAAGAAGTTCAAATGGTGTTCAAAGACTATGGGCCTTTTGGCCCCTAGCAAGTAAAGAGACAATGTTTACACCCTCACATTTCTCTTGCAAGGTGTTTGACAAGTGGGAGATTTGTTGGGAAAATGTGTCTCAACCTTGCAATTATATATGGTTTATTGTTGATAGGATGTATATATATTTTTATATATATTTCCTAGTTACACTGATAGGTGTATACAATGGTAGCAAGGAGAAAAGTGTGAGTGTGTTAACTCTTTTCAGGAAACTTCTAGAATGGATGACATACATTAAATAATGATATATTATGGATCTAGACCGGTCGTTATTAGGTTTTAGATCTAATGGCAGATATTTTTTTGGCCTGTCTTGCTCTAGAATGTAACTCTATTTTATGAGGGCGTTGTATTACAGTTGCAGTAGAGAGACAGTGATACATTCTAAGAGTCTGATAGAGGTCATGTTGTCTCTTGATCTTTGAGTGGTGATACTCTTGTGAGAAGCTTTCTCTGCAAGTATATTGTATTTTTTGTCATTGTTGAATAATAATATTGGGTGGCTTTTGGAGTGGGGTTTTTCTCCCAAAAGGGTTTTCCCCACGTAAATCAATGTGTCATGGTATGCATGATATTTATGTTTATTTTTGTTTAAGATTTTGTAACTATTAAAGATCTGTAAAAGTTTTGCATTATTCTCCTCTCAAGGTTAGTGTAGGAAGTTGTTTCACTACCTTAGCTTCTTTACATTGGTTATCTTGGAGGAGCATTCTCATTCCCCTCTCTTGGTCTACTTGATGATTTATCATCTAATAGGTGTAGAAACTCAAAAAATTTCCTCACAATTGTCCTATTTTTTGTCTATTAATTTAATGGATATTATTATCTATTTAATTAATTCATTTAATACTTTCATCTATTCTCATTAATTCATTTAAATAATTTTATAATAATTTATAAGCATTTACCCATATTATAAGCATTTAAATCCATCGACATAGTCAATCATTTATCCATTTGACATTACTCCATTTGCATTAATCATTAAAATATCCATGCATATTAAATCATTTAAATATATAAGTCCATTTAAATTAAATCATTCATTAATTCAAAAATCCACTTTAAATATAACTCCTAAACCTACATCATATCATAAAGTCACCCATTTATCTCTCTCATTCCCATCAATTTCATTTCATTAAGCAATATGGGATAATTATGATAATCTCCATTTCACTCTTTTATCCCACATCTCTCTTGCAACTTGAATCTACCTTGTGAGGACATCTATATAAAACCACTCTTCTCACCAAAAAGCACATTCAATTTCAAGATTCAATTTTGATCGTATAATCCTCTATTCCATTCATCATAGCCTCTTGTTGTATTTGTGCTTGCGAAAATCTAAGAGCACTAAATGCATAAGTCAAGGTCTTGGTGAATAGGAGAACAATGAAGTTGAGTTTCTTTTGAATGCATTTTTTTTGGGTTTTGCATAGTTTAGTTTACATTTTGCATGTGCTTTCATTCAAGAAAAGCTTCATTGATGTTATGTTGAAATCTTGATTTTGGGTTTATAGATTAAATCACTCAATTTTTTAATTTTCAACATACACATAATGGTGAACCTAACGTGAAACGGTTGTATGTTTACAATTTTCTCATTCTTTGACTGCATGCTTATAGTTTCCTCATTTCCTCATTTTCAATTAGTTTATTTTGACATGAATTTTCCATTTTCTAAATGTAGATTTTTTGTGCACTCTCTACCTATAATTTCTACACTAATCTAATGTAGATTTTTCGTGCAATCTTAGAATTAATTTTAATTTAGATAAATAAATTTTTAGATTTAAATTTTAATTTAGATTTAACTTTTTAGATTTAAATTTAAATTTAGATTTAATTTTAATTTAGATTTAACTTTTATTTTAATTTAGAATTTATATTTAATTTAATTTAGATTAGAATTTAGATTTAATTGAGAATTTGGATTTAATTTAATTTAGGATTAATTTAGTTTAGAATTAATTCTAATTTAGATTTAAATTTAGCTTAGATTTAAACTTTTAATTTAGATTAATTAGATTCTAGAGTAAATGTTAATTTTTTTTTTGGTTTAGTTTTTTAATTTTGGGGTTAATTTTGTTGACGTGTTTTGTGCCACATGTAAAGAGACTTGAAAAATTAAAAAAAATTCTCATTTGTCGAAGAACATTGACTCAAACTACTAACCAGTGTGTTGTAGGTTCGATTGTCAGAGAATTTAATCTTGAAACATCATGTCTTATTTTTTTATATTAGATCACACTTCGATTGGTGCTTAAAAAAAAATTGTTTTTCATGTTTGGTGCACTTGCATATTATGTGTTACTCGAGCTAGTGTGTACATATACTCTCCCCTTGCACACTTGTGTGATCCTAGGTGACGAGAAATACACATTAGTCTCCCATTTTATTTTTAGTAGGAGTCTTTCCTGGGGATTTCATCAGCCCAAGGTTTTACCTCAAGCATGTTTTCTGATAGGCTATATCAAAGGGGGGAAAATGAAAGTTGTACCCCAAGGAGTGGCTAGCATCATTTCAAACCAAGCCGCGAAACCCTCAGTCTTCCAAGACTTGCTTGTGATGAGAGTGGGAATGGGCCTCCCAATTCTTAGGCTATTATAGACAAGCTCTGTGTTCACTATAATCCCCTACTAGAAACCTCTTTTTTTTAGTAGCCAAAATCCTTCTATTTTCTATCACAGGAGGTCGAACCTCTAAAGTCATCCCACATTCTTATAATTCAAAGTTGAGATAGAAAATTCCTTGAGATCTTTGGGATTTTTGGAATTAAAAGTTTGGTGTGCTTGAGAAGTGTGTTCCATGTAAGGGGGAGCTAGTGACACCAAAATTCTAAGCTATTCGCTCTAAATAAGTGTGGCTAGAGAAATCCAAGTGGGAATCTAAAAAATATTGTCTTTTCCATCCTAGGATTTGTACTTGAATATTCTTTATTGCAATAATCAAACAACATTCACAATAAAAAAAAAACTCAATACATTGTGTTTTATGTGTGTGTATTACAAACAAACAAGCAAACAAACCTTACACCTGAAAATTGCAACACTTCACAACTTCAGACCAAGCAACATTTTCAAACAAAACAATCAAAATTAGGTCGAACTCTTGTCAAAATCATATTCAAACCTTTCAGATCCATTTTCATACCAAATTCTTGCTATTATTCCTGTTTAAAACCAAAAACTTTCTCCATTCACCTTGCATACCATCATTCCATTATTAGGTCACCATTTTAGGTACCTTAGAAATCCTCATTACTTGCATATCCCAACATCATAATAGGCAACCCTTTTCAAACTTTTAGGCTTGGCACCTTGTGTATTTTAGGATAGAAGAAATCTCTATACCTTGGTACAAATCATTGCTTCAACAAAATATTGTCATTTGATCGAGTCACTTTTTAACTTAGTCCTTGTCATAATTCCCTATTCACAAGTCTAGTTGGGAAACTCACCTTGTCATTCTTTTCACTTGTCCTAGAAAAAGGCCATTTCACAATCCTAGTTGAAACATTGGTTTACCCTTGGATGGTTAGTGATCCTATTCTTACATCTTTCAAAAGTGTTCAAGCCCTCAAGTTCACTATAGCTATCCATCACCTCTTAGTCATTTGCATCCTTCATACCACAACATAACATCCAACATTATCATTATCACTTTTAGTCTTGTTGAATACATTAGACATATTTTATTCTCAAAATACCAAAAATACCAAAAAAATAGTTGCATTATCTTTTGGCATACCTTATTGCAAAAATACCAAAAACATAGTCTTAGTCTCAAACTTTCCACCTTCATTTTGAGCAAGTATTATATGGTTGTGTGAGACAAGGAAATGCTGGTGAGGGTTGATTACACTTGATTCATGATGATTTGAAGCATACATTTTCCAAACATACCTACATCTACAGACAAGATCATTCAAATAGGAAATCTAAACTAAGCATTTTACTAAAATTGAAAGCTACAAACTAAGAAAATGGTTAAATTCCTAATCTAATCCATTTGAAACTTATCTTGTTTTGGGATTTGTGTCATGTTGATGTGAAACAATGACCCTTTCCCAATCCTATGATCAGTGAGCATGTTTCAGTCAATTCTATGGAAGAGAATCGATGAAACCATTGTGATTGATGTATGAAAACCTAGTTTATGCTAAAAATGAACATGATGCAAGCTAAGTTACCATGATTTTATGCTAAAAAATGTACTAATAATGCTATTGCTAAGCTAATCTAAGCTAAAGCTATGCTAAACTATGAAAAGCCTAATTTATAAACAAGCTAAGATGGAAGCATAAAATCCATTAATGGATGCTCTAAGCTATGATGCAATTAAATTTAGCTAAGATAAGATAAAAAGTGAGTAAATATGAGTGTATGGATGTAAGTGAATTCAACAACATGAATTTTCAATTGAAAGATGGATCCATTTGTCTCCAAATAGTGATCTATTTATAGGAGAGAAAATGAGGAATGAAGGGTGCAACTTAAAAAGATTAATCAATGGTCCAAGATGAAAGAGATGAGAGGCATGTATCATGGATTCTCATCAACAGATGATAATGCATGATGGAATTTTAATCAAAGGTTCACACTTGCCTCAAACAAACATAGGTCAAAGGTGACTTGTTCAAAAGGTTGAAGGTTAAAACTTTCTTGATAAGCCAAGTGAAAATACCCCTTTTTCAAATCATGAAGGAATAAGAATATTCTTTTGGAATATTCCTATGGGTGAGGAAAAAAGGCAGTTTACAAATTCAAACAAAGTTTTAATTGTGCAAAAAAGGGGATTG
Organism: Sequoia sempervirens; assembly: GCA_007258455.2. Lineage (NCBI taxonomy): Eukaryota > Viridiplantae > Streptophyta > Pinopsida > Cupressales > Cupressaceae > Sequoia > Sequoia sempervirens. The sequence goes on along the minus strand of VDFB02252616.1, from coordinate 81,578,898 downwards.
GGAATATTCCTATGGAATATTCCCTTTGCTTAGAGGAAGGTTAGTTTAATTGTTAATTAAACAAGATTTAATCATGCAATTTAGGGGAATGGAAGAATTAAAGTGCCATTCATTAAACTAAATGATTTAATGAATGGGGGAGAGATGGAATAATATTTAATTAAATAAGATGACTTAGGGAATTAAATTAAATATTTTAATGTATTTAATTTAATGAGATGAAATGTTAGCATGAAAAGGGATGAATTAATCCGATGAAATAAATTAGATTAATGGATGAAAATGATCCAATTAATTAAATAGCTTGGCTATTTAATTTAATTAAGCAAAAATAGGATGGGTTGAAGAGGAAATGATATTAGTAAATATGTTTCGAGTATATGATATCAATTAGGACATTCTTTAATGCCTACATTTTTCCCCTCTTTGAAGCGAGGTACATACTGCTTTGGTTCAAAGAATAACACTTTTCACATCAAAATTGCTGCTTAAATAAAAAAATTAAAAAAATTAAAATATTTTAGATTCCCCAACGAAAGGATAAAGCTGACTCTTTGGACACTCCCTTGAGAAATTAGTCAATTTTTTTTGAATTTTGGGTCGATTTCTTGACAAAGATGAAAAGCTGTCCCAAGCATCCAGAAAGGCTCCAAGATGCAACAATAATTACAAAAATAAAAAAAATGATGCAAAATTAGGTCCAAATTGGAAAAATCTATGAAAATGATTATAAACCCTAGCTTCAAGGTTAAATTAGGGTAAAAAACCCTAATTTTTTAGCTTAAATAAACTAAGAAGGGTCATTTTCAATTCATTTGTGTATTCACACTTAAGAGATTTTTGTGATTTGAGCTCTAAACCTTCAATGAAATGACACACCGAGAGCTTCCTAGGCACATCTACAATTGAGTTTGAGAGTTCTAGCGACTTCCAGGCACAGGACCATCGGTATGTAAGTTGAAACTTGATTTTAAATTTGAATTTTTGATGCATTTATTATTCTTTGAAGTTCAAAATTTGGCGGCATCACTATATAGTGATGTCCAAATTGAAATCAGTGATGCCCAAATGAAATATAGCAACGCATATTTATATGGTGATGCTATTCACGATTTAATATTAGGGTTTCTAATTTTAAATGGTGATGCATGCTTATTTGGCAGCACACTTGCCGATTTAGAAATTAGGGTTAGGGTATTCCAAAAGCTAAATTGTGACACCAGCTTATTTGGTGACACATGTTTCGATTTGCAATTTTAAATGCTTTAGGCATTGCAATTTGAAATTTGAATATAGCGACGCTATTGAAAACAATGATGCTTTTGTGATTTTTGAATTGTAAAATTCAAATTGAGTCAAATTTTGATGATTTCCTGATGTTGTCTGCTTCGTGGATGCAAGAGGTCTTTCCACCATTGATGTCACAGGAGCACAGGCCCACTATTTTGGAGAGACTAGGTGATTTATCAAAGTTATGTTAGGAGCACCTAGGAGAGATCGATCTTTGGTATGTTGCATATGCTCTCATGATTCAGACACACCTTGCAATGATGACTGCTCTTTGCGAGAGATGACACAATGAGTCCTTGTCCTTTCACCTTCCAAAAGGTGAGGTGATGGTGACCTTGGAGGACATTTGGCATATACTGCATTTTCTGATTCATGGAGATCATGTAATTTATGACCCTGATGTTAGGTTTGATGCCTACTTTGAGGTCATGGAGATGCAATAGATCACATTGGTTGCATCACAGATCAGCCTTGAGTCATACAATAGTCATGTGCTAACCTTTAGATTGATCATCGCAACCATCTTTTCAGGTTTGGTGGCTCCTGATAGATCTAATAGAGGATTTAACCGAGGATGGGGCTTGGTGTGGCATAAAATGTTGCACAAAATGACACTTTTTTCATAGGGGCCTATGATGCTAGTCTCCTTTTATCATGATTTGCATTATTTTGTCTACAATGATGGGATAGCCATTGGTACAGGGGTGACTCTGCTACATTTATGGGCACGGGAGCACATTGTCATGCTTCGACTGATTGTTCAAATGATAGACATGGAGCTAGATGATCCCATCATTTGGAGATATAGAGGTGACATTACTCTCAGGCATACTGGATAGATTGATCTCCTGTATTGGAGATGGGTGATAGATGATATGATAGTTTTTTACTGGCACCCATGGCTATAGATGCCACCATGGTTCGATGATATTCAACAACTCTATTTCACTAGTAGACCTGATACATGTAGGGTCTAGAGCATCAAATTATTGAGAGATATCTACCGGATAGGGTAGCTAGGTAGTTTAGAGAGGTCTAAGACAAACCTGATGATGCATATAGGGCCATTTTTATGAGATCGGCTAGAGATGTTCCCACTTGGGGACCAACTATTCTAGCCCTAGAGGTAGTTGAGAGCTTCACATAGTTGGTGGCCTAGCCTTGGGCATATGATTAGGGAGAGGCATTAGCTTAGACTACACCTGCATATGATGCTTGGTTTGTCCCTCCTTGATGATTGACGGATCCAACAAGTGTTCCCCCCAGAGGGAGAGGAAGGAGAGGCAGAGGAAAAGATGGCCAAGATGACTAGGATGGTCAGGTTCCAGGGGCTCCTCTGGTTGTACAACAATAACCTCCAATAGTTTAGCAGCAACTAGGACCACCACCACCAGATGCTCAATATGCACAGATACAACTATAGTAGTAGGTGCAAATATTGACTGGTGAGAGGGACTAGGCCCCCCCAATAGGCTTTGGTTATTACTATTGAGCGAGATTGGGATTGACAACAAGTGGTTGTGGTCACAACTAAGAGAGATCATGCCTTATATAGAGTACAAGCTATGGCAAGAGAGAGGGACAAGGAGGTGGCCAGGTGATAATACATTGAGGTGATGATGGTTGCTACACATGGTTAGAGAGTGTCAGCGTGGTTATGTAGAGAGGCCATTATAGAGGTTGCACATTACAAGCAACATTACTATCATGATGTACCAACAAAACTCAGACAATTGGATTTTTCACAGTGCAATGATGCATGGCCATGAGAAAAGGATCAAACTGAGAGGTAGGCTAGAGAGGGTAGCAACCATCAAGGCTAGCTATGATGTATAGGCACTTTTTTAATTTTTCCCCATTCTTTATAATAGATATACATTTGTGGGATCCTTTTTGATAGCCTTGTGGATATTATACTTTTGATTTATGTTCATGCACTGATCCAAATTTTGTACCATGACATTTATTTTTTTGATATATATATGATACGGATACCCAGATGATTCATGCTATGATGTGTTCACTTTATTTCATGTATGGATGGATATAATATGGATGCACTTTATTTATGCCTATGTGATATGCAATGATCATGATATGGATGGATGTAATGCTATGTTATTTTTCATTATCTTTTCACGATATGATATGGATGGATGATTATGAGATGCAAATGATGTGGATGTATTTTATTTTGTATATTGTCCATGTATTTTATGATGATGATGTATGTATGTGGATTTATGGATGCAAATGCTTATGATATGCAACACTTTGAGATGTTTAAAATAACAAATCTCTATTATTTATCACAACACAAATGATTATTCCAATAGATGCTATGATTTATGTTGTGATTATGAGATGCATGTATGTTGATGGTTTGTGGATGCAGGATGGATGCATTGATGATGTTTTTGTTGACTATCATGATACCAGGTTAGCACAAAGAGATGATAGAAGAATAAAGAATGAATGACCATTGATTTCGATGATTGCTTCAAAAGATTCAATAAGTCCTTGATCCATTAGAATTTATTAGAGATGGTGACAAGACAATGCAAAATGAAGGATGAAGAGATGCTCACACTTTGGGATTGGGATTTTTCATCATTCCTTTTTTTTTTGATATAACACATAGACACGATGCATCAAGGTATTGATAACTAGGATGATGTTGTATCTAGTGTAATGGACTTTGACTCGACAAACAGATAGGATAGTTCCTATTCACATCTTGACATACAAAAAACTTGTTGCAATATAAGTTTGAAGCTTAAAATATATTGGACCAAAGCATATGCAATAGTCAACAACATACTCCAAATGACCTTCTTACACACAACTAAGCAAGTATGGGCCAAGATTATTTTACAAGAGTACCCACAAGCACAAAAAATGAAAGATAATGATCGATGACCCATTCCTTTCTCTCTAAATCATTTTGACAGACATCATCAAGAGGTCCTCAAAATGGGTTATTAATATAAATCATAAGAAAAGATCAAAGAAAAACAATCAATGTTATCTATAGCTCCTGCCTAGTTTAAGTTTAGATAAAGTGATGTCTGATACTAATGTACATCGTAGGAAGGATACATCCTAGGACATGTTGATCAGAGGGTTATTTGATGCTAGGATGATGATGCTAAGATGATTCATTGCTATAAACTTCATTGACGCATTTACCTATGATTTTAACTTAGATTTTTTTTTTAGGTTTGCACTTTACAACTTGCTATACTTGCTTTCTACTTGTTTTGCCAAAGGTTGAAGGTGATGATCAATTTATTATGGGTGAAATTTTATTGTGGGTGAAAGCGAGATGGGATGGATGAGTTTTGGATTTTCTAGAATATTTCAATGTTTTTGGTATTTTAAAATTTTTTTGAGGTTGTTTTTGGTCTTTTTTGAAAGTTTATACGAATGTTTAGGATTTTCAAGTTTTTTGAGGTTGTTTAGGGTTTTATGAGATATTGAGGCTTTTTAGGTCTTTTTTGAATGTTTTCTATTTTTTTTGGATTTTTCATTTTCAATTTTTTTGTGTTTTCTGAATATTCAGTTGAAATTTGTTATTTTCAAGGGTTTTACAAATGTTTAGGATTTTTCCGAGAATTTTTGAGTTTCAACCAAGAAATTAACCTAAGGACCTATCCTAGGGGCCTCAGGGGCTGATCAAAGATAATCCTTGCCTACGTTATTCACACAAGGACAACGTAGTTTGACTAACTTGACCCATTTACAAGATGAAAATAGGCATAGATGAAAGATGATAGTTTATTATGATGGACTCCTAAAGGACTGACCTAGGGTGTCTCAGGGGGAACATCAATGATGGCCTTTCCTACGTTCAAGCTCAGAGACGATGTAGTTAGACTAGAGGACTCTATTTTTTTGGTTTTTCGATGTTCAATGTTTTTAGGGATTTTGATGTTTTCTGAATGTTTTGGATTTTTCCTTTACAGTTTTTTGAATGTTTTTGGATTTTAGCTGTATAATATTTTGCAAATGTTTTTGGATTTTCTAGATAAGATTTTATGAATTTTTTTGGTGTTTTTGATAAGATGTCCAATGACCTGAAGATATACAAGAACTTGATTATGACTCATAACGAAATGCCCCTAGTGTGACATGTTATCCTACTTTGATAAAGGTAGGACAAATTGACCTTTGGAATATGCTAAGTAGTGCTAAAGGGTTCATGATACCTCATAGTGTCAAGATATGATAAGGATGCAAATGATGGATAAATAAGGGTGCAAAGAATAGATGGAGATGCTTTATTTACGCAAGGTGTTTGTTTTCCATGTTTTCACCAAGGTACTTGCTCAAAGTGCCACTAAAGTGGTTTTCACTAGAGGACAATTTTTTTTCTTTAATTTTTTAATCCTTTTTCTCATTTTTTTGGATTTTGATTATTTTATGAATTTTTTTTATTTTCTAATTTATACCCTTCAAGATTAGGCATAAATTTTTTTGAGATTCAAGTTGTTGGTTGGATTTTGTAAGGGTTCACCTTCAGGGGTTAACATTTGGTATGCTCCTGATCCGTAGCTTCTTGTGATGACAAAGTAACCTAACCAATTAGGCTTAAACTTTCCTTTGTTGTCTTGATTCAAAAGATTCTTCTTATTTTTCTTTAAGACAAGATTGCCTACCTAGAACGATCAACATTTGATTCTCTTGTTATAGCTCCATTTCAGTTGGTTCTAGTATACTTGCAAGTGATTAAGGACATCAAGGTGGCATTCATCTAGGAATTCTATCTTATTCAATCAAGACACTTTGTATCCTTCTTCAGTTATCAGGTTCTACACTAATACCCACAATGATGGGAGATCAACCTCAATAAGAAAGATGGCTTCTGATCCATAGACCAAAGAGAAAGGGGTTGCACTTGTAGGCGTGTGGATACCGGTTCGATAAACCCAAAGAGTGAGATTTAGCTGTAGATTCTAGTCACGACTAGCTTCATTCACTATTTTATTCAAGATTTTTAGGATAGTTTTGTTCATAGCTTCTACTTGACCATTTCCTTGGGGGTAGTACGAGGTAGAGAATCAATGTTGGATATTGAATTTTTGGCACAACTCTTTCACATCTTGATTTTTAAAAGGGGCTCCATTATCTGAGATGAGGGTTTGTGGAACAACATAATGGAAAATTAGGTAATTTAGGATAAACTTGGCTATCTAATTCCCCATTATGTAGGTCATAGGAATGACTTCAACCCACTTAGTAAAGTACTTAGTGGTGGTTATGATAAAATTATGGCTGTTGGATGAGGTTGGAGTGATTTTTCCTATGAGGTCCATTCCCCACTATGAAAAAGGCCATGGTGTGATCATCAACTACAATTCTTGAGCTAGAGCATGAATCAAATCTCCATGTTATTGACATTGCATGCATTTCCACACATACTAATAAGCTTCTTTTTCCATGGTTGGTCAATAGTACCCCATCCTCAATAGTTTCCTAGCTAATGTCATACCGCTAGAATGAGACCCACATATGCCATTATGTACCTCTATTAAAGCAGTTAAGGCTTCCTCTTGCTTATGACATCATAGTACTATCCCTTCGATGCTTCGATGGTAAGGGTATTGTGTGATAGAAAGATTTGTATCAATATAAATAAACAAATCACACAAAATGAAACATTAAACTAAAGAAAACTAAATAAATTGAATCCAAATGAAACAAACAGAGCTTCTTTAGAGCTGTTCCATTTTCCTCTATCTCTAGGGATTTGTTTGAAGTTGTTGCTCTTAGATTGTGTAAGCAAAGCTTCTTCGAATGGCAACCTACAGAACGTGTGTGTAAAGGAAAGTGCTCCTCTATCCTATATGCTGGTGGAGTGAAAATGCTGATACAGATATGCACAGGGGTTGTAGATTATGCATAGGGGTTGTGAATTATGGAGGCTATTGAAACTAAACTATGAGGATGATTGGCCATGATATGAAATACTACTATGCTATGCTATGATGCTAGAATGCTATGAATGCTGGAAGGCTATACTATTGCAAATTTGCTATAGTTTTCCTGTATGAAAGCTTCTCTATGATTTCAAAGACCCGGCAGTCCTTTTTATAGCTTTTTGCAGGCAAGAGCCTGGTTGGCAAAGATCAATGGATGTGAGATTGTCTGGTAGATTTGAATGGTGAGAGATGGAGAGGTTGAGAGGAAGATGGAGAATGTTGGGAGGTTGGAGAGAAGAATGGAGCCTTGTCTTCAACCCACGGGAACAAGCTTGCACAGGAACAGAGAAATTATTTTTTTATGTTTTGGAAGTTTGTTTCACGGTTGTTGAAGATAATCCCCAAATTTAATTAAATAAATAAATTTATTTAATTTTGTGTGAATTTTGAGGAAATTAAATATTTTTGAAATATTTAATTTTAGAACTATAGAAGACTCAATTAAATATTTGGAATATTTCATTGTAAATAAACTTTAGAAGAATTTAATTAAATATTTAGAATATTTAATTATGAATAGATATTAGAGGATTTAATTAAATATTTAGAATATTTAATTGTGAATAGACTTTAGAAGAAAATAATACTTAATCTTTATTTGAATAAAATATTCAAAGCCAAGATTAAATGATAATTAATATAAATAAATTGTAATGTTTATTTAATTAATTAAGAAATGAATAAAAAAGTGATTAAATAAACTTATTTATTTAATCGAAATGAAAGAACGAACAAATAAATAAATTATTTAAAATTTATTTATACACAGATTGAATTCAGAGATTTAATTAAATATTAAAAATATTTAATTAATTACCAGACTATGTAATGTGACCATTTTTAGGTGTATACATTTTGCCCTCTTTGAAGTGATGTGTTTTACACATTGCTTCAAAGAATTTTTGAAATTTTCCCTAGATGCTGATTGTCGAATGTTGAGAGGTATATGCCCCCTCGAACGATGAATTGATAAGATTTTGATTTTTGTGAATTATTTTTGAATTTTTAAACTTTTTTTTTTTTGAAATGTTTCGATTTTTATGATTTTTATGATGTCGATTCATCATTCGAAAATGATGATATGAAGAAAATAACTTGAAAAGATGTAAGATGAAAAATTGATGACGAAAATGCCCCTGCTTTGATAAAATGTGATAAAAATACCCCAATTTTGCTTTTAAATAAGTTAAAAATGTCATTTTCCATTTTAACCTAGTAAAAATTGTAAATTTTGAGCTCTAGAGTGAGAAAGATGGCACTTTCGATTCACCAGCACCGTTTCAAGCACATTCGATGACATCAGTGGCTAGTGCATTATGGACCTCCGGTATGTACCCTATTAAACTTCTGCTCTTTGAAAATTTTCCATTTGGAACACGTTTATTGATGTTTTGATTGTGAAAGGGTGCGTTTTAGTGCCCGCCAATGTTTTTGTAGCGCTCATGATAATTTCCATAGTGCCTATGATTTCGTAGCACCCATGAGACTTTTTGTAGCACCCTTGACCATTTTCATAGCGCTTTTAATTTTGTAGCGCCTTTGAGGAATTTTGTAGTGCCCATGACCATTTTCATAGCACTTTTGATCTTGTAGCACCCTTGAAGAATTCTGTAGCGCCCATGACCATTTTCATAGTGCCCTTGATTGGATGTATTGTAAATGATAAGTTTGTTCCCAAAGTTGTTGGAAAACAAATAATAGCTGATAAATTTGTTTTTAATGTTGTTAAAAACAAATAAGATTGATAAATTTGCTTTCATGAAAATGAAAACCAAATAGTAGTTTGATATGTTTGCTTCTAAGGCTGTTAAAAACAAACATGATTTTGATATATTTGCATTCCATGATGATGAAAAACAAATAGTTTGATTGATATGTTTGCTTCTAAAGTTGTTAAAAACAAACATGATGTTGATTAATTTGCATTCCATAATGATGAAAAAAAATATTTTGATATTCAAATTTGATTGATGAATCGTGATGATTGATTTTGCTTTGTCATGATGATGTTTCAACAGGAGAGATTGGGCATTTTGCAGTTATGGGAGACATTCCTGAGTACATGGACATTGATTCAACAACTGGTATAGGCGGATAGAGATATTATTGAGGCATGTGGCCTGACTTCATTACTTGAGATGCCTAAGGTGCATCTCAACAAAGCTTTATTGACAACACTTGTAGAGAGGTGGCATAGTGATACAAACACCTTTCATTTACCAAATGGAGAGATTACCGTGACTCTAGAGGATGTGTATCGCATCTTAAGGATTCCAGTTATGGGAGAGATAGTGTGTTTCGATGTCCGAGAGGCGGGAGGTACGGATGCCTTGAGACGGATATTCGGAGATGATGAGATTGCATGATATTATATCCCATGGAGAGAGATGATAGATTCATATGCACCCCTACCATCTGTACTTGCAGGTTTCATTGGAGGTGTTTTGTTCCCCGACCATAGGTCGAAGGGGTTCGCAGTCGGGTGGGGCCGTGTTTTGGAGAGGATGGTGATGGAGGGTACATGGTATGCATGGGGGTCATGCATGCTTGCTCATTTGTATGATGAGTTACACCACATTGTATATGGTAGAGGCCAGAGTTTTGCTGTTGGTTGTTCGTTATTACAGATATGGGCATGGGAGCACTTTGCCATTATGGGACTGTTGACTCATAGCCAATGACCTGTTGGTCAATCGTATAGATGGGGATATACCGATATTATTACTCAGCTGAGACTGGGCAAGCTAGATCATTAGCAGCATCTCTTAGATGATTTTAATACAGTATGTTGGCGGCCATATGTAGATTGTGAGGCATGGCTAGAGGATGGGAGGGAGATTCCCTATGTCTTTACTTCCAGATATCTTATTGGTCGTACTTCATGGATTATTGAGAGATTTCTTGTTGGACGGGTGTATTGGCAGTATGGTTGGCCTCAGGGTATGCCTATGGGTTCTACGATTTATGCACGACAACAGCAGGAGATTGCAGTGTGGGGTCCACAGATTTCTTATGAGGTGGCAGTGGCAGAGTTCACTAGTTTAGGAGCATAGATGTGGGATTACCGAGCAGATATTCTTGATGGAGGGACAATGCCAGAGTATGGTTAGTATATGGTAGAGCATCCTGCACCACGATTGTTTGATCCTGATGAGTCTGTTGCTCCAGTTGTTGTACAGAGACCACAGAGAGGCAGTCATAGATGACAGAGAGATACATCTTCAGAGGGTGATGATTTAGAGGGAGATGATGATGAGGAGGAGAGTGGAGGTAGTGATGATGAGTCAAAGGGAGATAGTGATGATGAGGAGAGTGGGGGAGGTTGTGATGGTGGGAGAGGCGTTGGGAGAGGTAGTGGAGGTGGTAGAGGTGGGAGGAGAGGTGGTAGAGGTGGACCACGGATGAGACATATAGATCCATCATCTTCAGTAGATCCAGTGGTGACGAGTCAGATATCCTCTTTGCAGAGTACAATGCAGAGCTTATAGGGTCAGTTAGCACAGGCACAGACCTTGATTACACAGCTTCAGGGATAGTTGAGGACAGTTACTACTGAGAGAGATACAACCAGATAGCGGGGTGAGTAGGCCATCACTCTAGCTGATAGTCTATAGAGAGTAGTAGTGAGTACCTTTCCTGGTGACATGATGAGAGAGGTGACGAGAGCCACCTAGGAGGTAGAGTTGTATAGGACTAGGTATCATGATGCGGTGCCACCTGAGCGGAGGGAGAGTTATACATAGTCTCGGTCTACTCATAGTCGCTCTTGGACCACTAGCAGGGGTGTGACATAGCCATTACCTCTAGGAGGGCCATCAGGGACATGGAGCAGGTCCATCAGGTGCAGGTGGGACAGGTCCCAGACCAGCACCATTAGAGGATAGCACTGCCTAGTGCATTGTATATGATGTTTTAGTGATACTCTGTTGAGACATTTGTATACAACATGAGATGATCTCATTTTTGATAATGTTATACCATGTGTAGTTGACATCTTTGTACATTTTGACATTCATTTCTGAGATATATGAAATACAGTGATGATTTATGATGATATAAATGCGTCCATTTTCTATATGCATGATGTTTTATGATATGATGGTTTTTCAATTTTTATGATGTATATGTATACATGATTTATGAGCTGAGTGAAATCTATTGATGCATGATTGTATGATGAATGATACAATTTATGAATGTTTATAAATGTTTTGATTATGATGTATACTTTATTTTTATTAAAATTTTCTGATGCAAATATATATGAAAAATGTATGAAATGATGTTTTTGTGAATGTCAAAATGTACTCAGTCATTTTATTGGAAATACATGAAACATTTGAAACTTTGCCAACTTTTTGGGAAAATATATAAATGCAAAATGCATATTCTAACATGAATGCAATCTATACTAGCCATGCAGGATATTTGTACAATATTGCCATTTTAAGAGCTTATTTGTGCTTTTTGTTTCATCATAGAGCTTTGAAATGTTGAAAGTTAATACAAGCATCAAAGGGTATGTTAGCACCATTGATGACCTGAGTATTGCTTTCATGAATTTTGATATAGCAAGATAATACAAGCATCTAGGTATAATTAAACCGAGATGACCAGAGTATTGCTTGCATAAACAGACAAGAGTTAACCCATTTCCTATGCAAATTCTGAAATGTCATCAATGATACTTAGTAGAGCATGTCTCGCGACCAATTTGCATAGTACTAATGATTTCCTCGCAAACAGCAAACAAAGAAAAATCATACTCCTTCCTTGCTTTTCTAGTTTAGTACATCATCGAATTGCTCCAGAGATATGATAGAAAATCAAACAACCATTCAAATCTTGCTTAAAATATTTCAAACATTATTCAGATTAAGATCATCCAAGTTTGTTGTCAACATTGATGTTTTTGTTTTGATGTTTGTTTGGATTATGTTGTTTTGATTTCAATTGGTATTGAATAAGCATGTTGTGGTTGATTTGATATGGCAATGTTTGTTGCATTTTGACAAACCGTCTTGTGTCTGTTTGTGATATTCGAAAAGCTCATTGCCCCTCTCTTATTCAGTCTATGTTGCTGCCCCTAATGTAAACACAACCAAAAGATTATGGATATGTAAAAATTTCATCAAGCCATGATGAAACATAAGGATTCCCGTTGCATGATATGGATATGAAAGATATGTACAAATGATAGATATAGATGGATGATGCGGAAAATAAATGCAAGACATAAGCTAATAGATGGAGGAACCCATGTTGATCACAAGTAGTGCCTGTTTGCCAGGTTTTCACCACTTGTTTTTATTGCACTTTTTCTTAAGACTTTTTTTTAATTTTTTATGGATTTTTTCAGGACTTTTTCTGATTTTTCTGATTTTTTAATGATTTTTATGATTTTTTTCTGATTTTTATGATTTTTTTAGGAATTTTTATGATTTTTATGATTTTTTTGCATGATTTAGACATAGAATTTCTTCAAATGAATGCTATTGATCAGATCTTCAAACAGGTCCCCTTCTGACGTAGACAATTGATATGCCCCAGAACCATATGCTGCAATGATGACAAAAAGACCAAGCCAGTTTGGTTCAAATTTCCCTTCCTTTTCCCTGTCTTGTTGATTACATGGATTTTCTCTCAAGACTAAGTCACCTACTTGAAATGTCCATGGTTTAACTCTGTGATTATAGCTACGAGACATAACTTATTGATAACCCTTCAAATGGTCAGCTGCATGTTGACATCTTTCGTCTAATAGTTCTAACTCTTGCAGACGAGATACTCTGTAGTCTTCATCATTTATCAGTCCTTTGAGTGAGACCCAAAGCAAAGGTATTTCAACCTCTAATGGTAAGATTGCTTCTGCTCCATAGACCAAGGCATATGGGGTAGCTCCTGTTGGTGTGTGAATACTGGTTCTGTATGCCCACAAAGCTAGATTTAATTAGACATGCCAATCACGACCGACATCATTTACTGTCTTCTTCAAAATCTTCAAAATTGTTTTGTTTGAAGCTTCTGCTTGACCATTACCTTGTAGATAGTAAGGTGTAGAGAACCTGTGTTGGATGTGAAATCTTTCACAAAGTTCATCAACATCCTGATTCTTGAAAGGCCTCCCATTATCAGTGATTATAGAATTTGGAATTCCATATCGACAAATGATGTAATTCAGGATGAATGAAGAGATTTGTTTTCAGATCACAGTCATCAAAGGAACAACTTCGATCCATTTTGTAAAATATTCCATAGCTGTGATGATGAATTTATTCCCATTTGATGATGAAGGATGAATTTTTCCAACAAGATCTAGTCCCCACTGAGAAAAAGGCCATGTCGAAGTGAAAGGTTGCAGTTCCTGTGTAGGTGCATGAATAAGATTCCCATGGATTTGGCATTTAGAACACTTCTTGACAAAAGCAAAAGAATCTTTCTCCATGGTAGGCCAATAATATCCCATTCTAACAAGTTTCTTGGCTAAGGTCAGACCACTTGAATGAGTTCCACAAATACCACCATGAACCTCTTGTAAGGCTTTTTCAGATTCGTCATGTTCAAGACATCAAAGGAGTGTACCATCAAGACCACGTCGGTAAAGGATATCGGCGATCAAGGTATAACGGGATGATTGGCGTATGAAATTCCTTTTTTGGTTTCGAGATAAGTCAAGAGGTAAGATATTGTCTTTAAGGTAGGTATAAGTCTTGCCATATAAAGGTGAGTCAGAAATGGTTAAATGATATATGACTTGGGTCTCAGGATTATCATAGGCAGGAGAAAAAAATTGTTCCACCAAGAATTCGTACCGTTTTTTATCTTCTGATAATTGTAACAAGGAAGCAATTGTAGCCATTGCATCTGCAGATTTATTATCAATCCTTGAGATTTGTGAAAACTTGATTGACACAAAATACTTTTTAAAATCATCCACCATGTTCTTGTAAGGTAGTAACTTATCATCTTTAGTCTGATAATCATCATTGATTTGATTAATGACAAGTTGTGAATCACCATAGACTTGCAGCTCTGTAATCCGCCATTCCAAGGCTATTTTTATCCCTATGAGCAATGCCTCATATTCAACTATATTATTTGTGCAAGGAAACATCAACCGATATGATTTTGGAATGTTATGTCCTTTAGGTGTAACAAAAAGAATCCTTGCCCCCGAGCCTTATTACGTGTAGGATCCATCAAAGTACAATGTCCATGATTTTTGAATTATTGTTGTGAAGACATTTGCATCAGGAAACTCAATGTGCATTGGATTTTCTTCTTGTAAAGGTGCTTCGGCCAACTGATCTACGATGACTTGTCCTTTAATATTTTTTGATCTACATAGTGAATGTCAAACTCACTTAAGATCATTACCCATTTTGCAAGTCTTCCTGTTAAAGTAGCTCTGCTTAAAAGGTATTTTAGTGGATCAATTTTGGTTATCAGCTTAATTGTATGAGCCAACATATAGTGTCACAAATTTTGAGAAGCAAACACCACTGTGAGGCAAGCTTTTTCTATGAAAGTGTAGTTTAATTCATGACTTGTTAAAGTTCTACTGATATAGTATATGGCCCTTTCTTTGCTTGTAGAATCCTCTTGTGCTAGTAATGCTCCCAAGGATACTTCTATTGTTGAAATATAAAGTATGAGTGGATTTCCTGGAATGGGTGGAATTAAAACTGGTGGGTTCATAAGATATTGCTTGATCTGATTGAATGGTGCTTCACATTTTTCTTCCCATTTGAATGGGACATTTTTATGCAATAAATGTGTAAATGGTAAGCTTTTGTTTTCCAGTTGAGCTATAAACCGCCTGATGGACTGTAGTCATCCTTGCAATGATCGAAGCTGACTGATATTTCGTGGTGGTGGCATGTCCATTATAGCTTGTACTTTTTCTGGATCGACCTCTATGCCCTTTTCTGAAACAATGTATCCTAGAAGCTTTCCAGATGTAATGCCAAAGACACATTTCTTTGGATTGAGTCGAACATTGAACTTCTCCATTCTGGTAAAGATTTTTGACAAGATTTCTAGATGTCCTTCTCATGTGTGAGATTTGGCAAGGAGATCATCAACATAATCTTCTGTGAATGTATGCATCATATCATGAAAAATTGTCGTCATTGCTCTTTGATAAGTGGCTCCTGCATTCTTTAACCCAAATGGCATTATGTTCTAGCAATAGGTACCCCAAGGGCATGTGAACGCTATTTTATCTTGATCCTCTGGTGCAATCTTTATCTGGTTATATCTTGAAAATCCATCCATTAATGAATACATTGCATGGCCACCAGTTAAATCAACAATCATA
This sequence comes from Sequoia sempervirens, assembly GCA_007258455.2. Taxonomy (NCBI): domain Eukaryota; kingdom Viridiplantae; phylum Streptophyta; class Pinopsida; order Cupressales; family Cupressaceae; genus Sequoia; species Sequoia sempervirens. The sequence goes on along the minus strand of VDFB02252616.1, from coordinate 81,563,307 downwards.
TCTATGTTTGGCAAAGGGAAGTCATCTTTGGGACAAGCTTTGTTCAAATCTCTAAAATTTGTACAAATTCTAATCCTTCCATCTGGCTTTGAAATAGGTACAATATTGGAAATCCATTCTACATAGTCAATAGTCCGAATGAATCCAACATCCAAAAGCTTCTTTAATTCCTCTTTAACCAATAATGCAACATGTGGATGCATTTTTCTGAATTTTTGCTTCATAGGTTTTGCCCTTGCGTTTATAGATAAATGATGCATTATCATATTAGGATCTAACCCTGGCATATCAGCATATGACCAAGCAAAGTTGATTTGATTCTCCTTCAAGAACTCCATGAATTTCAATACTTCTTCAACTGTTAATGACACTGCAAGTTGCAAGATTTTTGGCTGTTTTGCTATACTTATGTTGATTGATTCTGTTGGTTCGATCAAAATAGAAGATCTGTCATGATAATGCTTGGGAAGAGTGTCAAGTTTCTCATCCTTCAGTGCCTCAAAAAATGTTTTCACTGTCAGATTCACTCTTTATTTTTCTCTTGTTGTGATCTACCACTGCCATTTTTCGGTTTTCACCAATAGATCCATCTTTTATTTCATTTATTTTGCAGCTAAGAGACTTGACACCCTCCCTATCAAAATCGTGATTATGAAATTCTTGGATGAAACAATTTTTTTCCTCATTAGAGGAACAAAGGAAATTTATAATGTCCTCATCATCATGAAATGTAGGGATATGGATAGGTGCATCATTGTCCCAATCAATAAGTTTTGAATAAACTAAAGGCATGGGATCATTAGGTTGAGTAAGGTATTGAGCTATCAAAGTCATGATGTGGTTGTCATTTTCATGATAGACAAGGTCTATGATGGTATTCTCTTTTTGATTATCAATCTCGTGAAAATTTGAATCGTCCTTAGTTGAGTCATCATTATATCGTGAGTCAAATTCAAGTGATTGTGTTCCCGAGCTTTCTCCTTGTATGAGAATGGGTACATATTTGTGTATGGTATCAACTTGTTTGTCTCTCCAAAACTCATCATTATAAATGGTGTCCCATTCATATTCATTAGAATTAGTATCTGAACCGTTCTGCAATTGGAAAACTAACCCATAAGATTTTTGTAGAGTGACATCTGCATGGTGTTTATCTAAAATTGATTCTCCTTCATGAGTTTGTTGTGCTTGTTGTAAAATTGACTCTTCTATATCCTTAGCATATCCCAATCTTGTTTTATCATTTGGATGTATTGAAATAGGTTGAATTGGTTCCACGATTCCTTCTCTTCTTTTTCCTATAGGACCATTTCCTTCATAGCCCTTTTTTTGCATGATAGCATACCCCTTACCATATTGTTCTGTAGGTAACTTAATATGCAAGAGAGATTCATCTTCATCTTTGTATAGCCAACTTAGGATGTCCCTATCTTCAGCTTCTTCCTCAGTGGTGTTGGCTTTAATGAATTGTCCATCAAACTTTGTGATTGGCACAGAAGCTTGGGACATAGAGGCTGTTGCAATATTTTTATTTAATAAGGTTGGCTGACCATGTGATCTCGGAGAAGGAGGTAAGGTAGAAAGAGATAGTGAATATTCACCTACTCCTTTGTCTTTAAAATTTAGCTTAGTGTCAAGATTCTTTGTCAATTCTTGCAGTTGGCCTTGTAGATTGGAAGAGGAAACAACAAGATCCTCCCTATTATGTGGCACAAAGGTGTCTTGAGTTGCTCGAAGATTTGAACAAGTTTGGGTGCTATTGTAATCAACTTGTATAGTTATTTCTTGTCCATTATATGGAAACTTGAAGCATTGATGATACGTTGATGGTACTACTTGCATATCATGAATCCATGGACTACCCAAAAGTATGTTATATGAAAAATCCCGATCTAGAACTGACAAAATGTATTTTTCACAATAGGTCCCACTCTGATAGGTAGCATTATTAGTCCTTTAGAAGCTCTTTCTTCATCATCATATGCCTTGATAGTTATTTTCCTTCGTGGATCAATTTCATTTTTTGATATTCCTAAGGCATGTATTAGCTTTAAGGTACAAATGTTTAAATTGGCTCCTCCATCTATTAAAACACACCTGATTCGGTGTTTATGAATCATGACTTCAAGATAGAGCGATGAATTATGTGGATGTGTCATAGAGGCATCATATTTTTTGGAAAATGAAAGGCAAGTGGGGGAAGACAAATGTCCCACCATAGCTTGAAATTTGTTTACATCCAGATTAGTATCAACAGTTGTGTTTACAAGAGCTTCTTCTAAAATATTCTTGTGTATGGGAGATATTTTGAGAAGTTCAAGGATGGAGATTTGAGCTGATGTTTTTCTCAATTGATCAACTAGATTATAATGATTTGAAGAAGGAATAGCTGTCTTAGATGAACTTCCTTTTAAAAAAAAAAATTCTTGTCCTCTCGTAGTCACATTAACCTGTTGATATTCTTGTTTTTCCTTGATTTTAATAACATTAACTCGCTGATCATCTACATAGATGTGACGGATTATATTGTCTTCAACATTATGTATTATTTTTGCTTTGGTATCCGATGTTTCCCCTTTTTGATAGTTTGGTAAAGGATCTTTGAATGCTTGATGATCGTCATTGGTATGATGTCCTTCAATTGTAATGGTGCCATTGTCAATTAAATCTTGTACTAGATTTCACAAAGCTTGACAATTATTTATTCTATGACCTTTACATCGATGATAATTGCAATAATACAAGTCATTTCAAGATGGTGGTTTAACCCGTGGCTCAAAATTTCTTTGTGGTGGTAAGGTGATAACCTTATTATCGAGAAGCTCCTTGAGAGTAGACTCAAGAGATTGACCCAAAGTGGTAAAATTTTGTTGATTTGAAAAGAATGGCGATCTTGACGGATTTGATGTTTGGGTATTGCCAAGATTGTTATTGAAATTGCTACGATTATCCTTGGTGTTTTGATTGGATATGCTTTCTTGGTTGGAGTTTTGTCTTTGTTTATTGTTGTCTCCTTGTTGGTTGATATTTGCTTGTTGATTGTTTCATGGAGCACTTGATAGGTTGAAGATAGATGGTCTTGTTCGTAGATTATTTGCATCTACTCTACCATCATTGACAACATTTTTATTTCTGTTCCAAAACCTTGTTTTATCATTGTTGTTTTGGTTGGATGAACTTGGATTATCAAGTTTTATCACTCCTCTTTTAACCAAGGCCCCTTCAATGGTGATTTCATTTTCAATCAATTTTTCAAAGTTAGGAGGACAATGAAGATTAAGCCTATAACTTAATTCTTGATCTAGGCTATTGATGAAGATATCCATCTTTTCCTTTTTAGGAATAGGACGGGAATATCACACAAACAACCTTCTCCACCTTTGCAAAAACGTAATGAAGGATTCTCCTACTTTTTGTTTCACTTTACAAAGATCAAGCATTGTTATCTGGTGTTGGATGTTGTAGGCGTATTGTGATATAAACTGATTTATTAACTCCTCAAAGGTTTTGATGGGGGGAGTGATCTTGGAAAGCTACTCCATGTATTGTCCACCCAGACTTCATGGAAACAATTGCATTAAGTAGGTATCATCATAAGCGAATTCTAGACTCATATTTCAGAAATCCCTCACATGTTCAATGGGATCAATTTTTCCATTGTACCTATCAAATTTAGGGATTTCACAATGTTTTGGAAAAGGGATCATTTGAAGACTCCTATTGAATGGATAAGGAGATATGTCATCCAAAACATACTTCTTTGTTGCACCCCCTTGCATCTCCTTTATTTTCCCTTGTAATTCTTTTATCTGTTGAGTAAGGGCACTAAGATCATTAGAAGGAGTTTCAGGATTTTGTTTAATTCCTTCTATATCAAAATCAGAAGGTAGTTTAGCTCCTTGATTAGCTAATGAAAGAAAATATCTTTCTTTGTTTCGTTCTAAAATCCTTTCCATAAGAGTATGGAATTGGGGATCTTTCTCTGCTTCTTGAAGCTTTTCTTCTATTAATTCTTCAATATTAAATGTATCCTCTTCTTTCTCATTATGGTCACCCATTTTTCTTGTAGTGGTTTCTCCTTCGTCTTTTTCCATGTGTTTTCGAGATCTCGTGAAAACAGGCATGAGCTTTGTTCCAAATTCTACTAACTTTTGATCAAAAGAATGAAATAGTGCAATTTGTGATAGGTATGAAAGTCAGGATAGAATGAAGATTCTATGACTTACAAAGGTTTCTAATCTTTAGCTTGTGTTGTTCCCTAATTGAAAGGATGAAAATCCAGTTGGCGGGAATTTAAGCAAAAGATGAAGAAAAGGATGATTTTGCACTTTATAAAGTTTGATCCTAGTTTTGTAAAAGGATGGATTTTGTGATGAATGCCTAATGTGATTGAGTTCTCTATTGCAAAATTTGATTTGGACGAGTAGAATATTCAATTGCAGGTTGGGGAATATAACAAAAATGAATACGTTGACTATGGTTATGCCTTTGAGAAAGGGCTCTTTTTTGAAAGAAAGCTTGTGAGTACAATGGTTCTATAGCATAATCATCAGTGAAACCCCTAACACAGTCATGATATTGATGAAGAAAGGTTCTATATTTAAGTAAAACCTTTCAGCTTTGGTACAAGAATCATCTTTTCTTCAATATTTTCTTGTAGCTAAGGGGTTTCTTTGGCTTTTTTATCCTTTTGAGAATGGATTTCTTAACAAAGGTTGTGGATTTCCAATCTCTTAACATGAGAGTAATCAATGTAATCGCGAGTGTTGGATGATCTTAACTAATTTTTTTTTTTTTTAAACACTTCAAACAAGTTATAGAATAGTTGTTTTTAATTCCTATACTAAGCATCAAGTATATGATCAAATTTTTTTCAAAAATTGTTTTAACAGGTTTTACACATGATAAGCATTTCAAACAGACTCACTCTTAGTACTCAGATAGGTCATCATACTAATCAATAGCCCACATCTTAAAACTGCGTCGACTCACACAGCCGTGTCACCCCCGAAAGGGCACCCATGTTTTTGTCTTTTCTAGGTGCGTACTCAGAGTGATGGAAGTGGATACCGGATCCCCTGAGCAAAGAGTCCTTGGTAGTTATATGGTGAGTATCTTGGGGGTAGATTCTTCCCTCCCCTGCACTGTGATTATTATGATGTTCGAGAACTGACTTCGGTTGGATACTACACTAAGTTTGTAGTAAGGGTTTCCGTTCGGTGCGGCAAATGATATACTCCCTCGAGAGACCTCCCTACCTTTAGAACAAAGGCTTTGGGGATGGTTATCAATGCACACTACCGTCGAATTGTATTTTCATCAACCATCCACATTTGATTAAAGTGGGTTGGAAAACTTGGCTTTAGTTGTTCCCACTTAGGTCGTTCCCGTAGGGTGAGTACTTTTTCCCACTACGGCAGGTCTTCTAAAAGGTATTATCAAAGCTTGAAATTGCATGAAATAAAATAGATGAGTTTGGCATTTTGATTACCCAGTTAATGGGAGAGCATAGGCCTATCACCGTTTAAAGCAAAGCAAACAAGAGTTTAATTTTTAAGCCCAAATAACAATTTGTTATGCTAGGTGAAGATGTTGCTTCACAAAAACATGGAGTTATTTTTAGCCCAAAAATAAAATAAAATGAAGTGACTATCCTAGGATTGGTTGATTTTGAATTATGTGACTACCCTAGGATTGCTTTATTCTGAATTATGTGACTATCCTAGGATTGCTTCATTCTTTTAAAGTTATTACTGTCTGCGGTCGCGTCAGATTCAGTCAAATTAAATTACAGATTACAATTTGTAGCCTTTTTAGAAGTGTTCTATAACATACATCACAGGCACTGCAGTATGAATTAAGGGCACTACAAGATGAATCACGGGTGTTGCAGGATGAATCACGGGTGCTGCAAAATGAGTCACGGGTGCTGTAGGATGAATCATGGGCACTGCAGAATGAGTCACGGGCGCTGCAGGATGTGTCATAGGCACTGCAGGATGAATCATGGGTGCTGAACTGGGTGTGAATTTTGCTAAAGCGTGTTTATTGTGCTAAAATGTTGTTTTAGCCATGACCTATTAGAAAAACCTACAAAAAGATGTTAAAATAGGGGCAAGAGCCCCACGGTGGGCACCAAAAATTTGTGATAGAAAGATTTGTATCAATATAAATAAACAAATCACACAAAATGAAACATTAAACTAAAGAAAACTAAATAAATTGAATCCAAATGAAACAAACAGATCTTCTTCAAAGATGTTCCATTTTCCTCTATCTCCAGGGATTTGTTTGAAGCTGCTACTCTCAGATTGTGTAAGCAAAGCTTCTTCGAATGGCAACCTGCAGAACGATTGTGTAAAGGAAAGTGCTTCTCTATCCTATATGCTGGTGGAGTGAAAATGCTGATACATATATGCACAGGGGTTGTAGTTTATGCACAAGGGCTGTGAATTATGGAGGCTATTGAAACTAAACTATGAGGATGATTGGCCATGATATGAAATACTACTATGCTATGCTATGATGCTAGAATGCTATGAATGTTGGAAGGCTATGCTATTGCAAATTGGCTATATTTTTCCTGTATGAAGGCTTCTCTATGATTTCAAAGACCCGACAGTCCTTTTTATAGCTTTTTGCAGGAAAGATCCTAGTTGGCAAAGATCAATGGCTGTGAGATTGTCTGGTAGATTTGAATGGTGAGAGATGGAGAGGTTGAGAGGAAGATGGAGAATGTTGGGAGGTTGGAGAGAAGAATGGAGCCTTGTGTTCAACCCACGAGAACAAGCTTGCATAGGAACAGAGAAATTAAATTTTTCTATTTTGGAAGTTTGTTTCACGGTTGTTAAAGATAATCCCCAAATTTAATTAAATACATAAATTTATTTAATTTTGTGTGAATTTTGAGGAAATTAAATATTTTTGAAATATTTAATTTTAGAACTATAGAAGACTCAATTAAATATTTAGAATATTTAATTGTAAATAAACTTTAGAAGAATTTAATTAAATATTTAGAATATTTAATTATGAATAGATATTAGAGGATTTAATTAAATATTTAGAATATTTAATTGTGAATATTCTTTAGAAGAAAATAATACTTAATCTTTATTTGAATAAAATATTCAAGCCAAGATTAAATGATAATTAATATAAATAAATCGTAATGTTTATTTAATTAATTAAGAAATGAATAAGAAAAGTGATTAAATAAACGTATTTATTTAATCAAAATGAAAGAATGAACAAATATAAATAAATTATTTAAAATTTATTTATACACAGATTGAATTCAAAGATTTAATTAAATATTAAAAATATTTAATTAATTACCAGACTATGTAATGTGACCATTTTTAGGTGTATACAGGTATCACCTAGGATCATGAATTGGGATGCCTTTTTAACAAATGTATTTTTAAGGTTTGGGGTGATATTGGATGGGAGAGTTCCTGTGCTAAGGTAAGTAAAGATGTCATGGTTCCATGGGGATCTAGGACCAACAATGACATGTGGGAGTTCAAATTCAAGGATTTCAAAATTTGGTACAAGAATTTGTTCTACCAAGAATTCACATTGGAGGATGTTGTTCGACATGTCTAGTAGTGATTTGATTTTTTCCATTGTGTTTGCTGCTCTATTGTTCATGCAAGGAATCTTCTAAAAAGCTATGTCTATAAAAAGGTCTTTGAGATTCTCCACCATCTTCTTGTAAGGAGTGAGCTTGTCATCCTTAGTTTGATAGTTTTCATTAACTTGGTTGATAACTAACTGTGAGTCTCCATAGACTTTCATCTCTTGAATCTACCATTGAACTTCCATCCTTAGACCTATGATTAGGGTTTCGTACTCAACAATGTTTTTGGTACAAGGAAATGATAGCTTGTATGACTTTGGGATGCAATCACCTTGAGGGGTGATGAAAATAATGCCTTCTCTTGATCCATCAAAGTACAACTTCCATTGAGCTATGAGATTGATAAGGAACACTGATTCATTAGGGAACTCAAATATTAAAGGGTTCTCAACATAGATAGGTGCTTCTGCTAGTTGGTTTGCAATTACTTATCCTTTGATTGTCATACACTCCACACACTATGTCAAAATCTATCAAGATAATCACCCATTTAGCCATTTGTCTTGTGAGGGTTGCTTTGGATAACATATATTTTAATGGATCAATCTTTGCAATCAACTTGATTTGATGTGACAACATGTAGTACATGAAATTTTGTGAAGAAAAAACTATTGCCAAGAATGCCTTCTCAATGGGTGAATAGTTCATCTCATAGCCTACCAAGGTTTTGTTGATGTGGTATATGGCTCTTTCCTTTATGTTTTCATCATGTTGTGATAAGAGATCTCCCAATGTTGCTAGTGTTGCTGAGATGTATAGGATTAATGGCTTGTTTGGTATTAGTGGCATGAGCACTAGAGGTGTTAGTAAATACTCTTTGATCTTCTAGAAAGATTTATAACATTTTTCAACCCACTTGTAAGTTATCCCTTTATGGAGGGGTGTATTTTTTCTGATAGTTGTGCTATGAACCCTTTGATGGACTAAAGTCTTCCTTGTAATCCTCTCATTTGCTTCAATGTTTGTGGCGGTTCCATGTCTAAGATAAATTTTACCTTTTCTAGATCAATTTATATCCCTCTTTGTGAAACAATGAAGCCAAGAAGTTTCCCTGATGTGACCCTGAATACACTTTTTTGGATTTAGTTGTACATTGTATTCTTCAAGCCTATCAAATATAGGTCCTAAGACTTGTATGTGGTCACATCTCTTTTTTTATTTTTCCAAAATATCATCCACATAATCTTCAATTATTTTGTGGATCATGTTGTGAAAGATGAGGGTCATTGCTTTTTGATAAGTTTCTCTTGCATTCCTTAATGTAAATGGAATCACATTCCAACAATAGGTTCCCCATGGACACGTGAACACAGTTTTGTGTTGATCCTATTTGGCGATTATGATTTGATTGTAGCTTGAAAAACCATCAATGAGTGAGAACATTTCATGCGCAACTATTAAATCCATAATAAAATTGATGTTGGGAAGAGGGAAATCATCGTTTGGACATGCCTTGTTTAGATCTATGAAATTAGTGCATATTCTAATACCCCCAATGTGTTTTGAGACTGGTACCAGGTTTGAAACACACTTAGGATAATGTATGGGTGAGCAATGCTACTAGGTTCTTTCATTATTCGGCTATTAATGATTTGGAATAGAAAGTGATCTTAGGTGCTTCCTCTATTCCCACATTGATTGGAGTGGCTTATGAATTTTCTGGATGTATTGCACTAAGGGGGAGATTGAATCCCTCATCCTTGGGTGCCTCAAAAATATTTTCACCATTGGATGCGTCCTTTGTTTTTACTATTTTGGGATTGGAGAGTGCCACTAGGTGGTTTTCACTAAAGGATCTATTGACTTTCTCTTTGAGGCATTTGTCCTTGATGTCAAAACATGACAAAATGGTTTGGTTACATTGGTTGTTATTGGCATTCTAGTTGGAAATTTGACTACATTGGTTGTTGTTATTGGCATTCCAATTGGCAATTTGACATTGTGTTCTCATAGTTTGGATTTGCATCATTATCATTGTGATTATTGTTCAGTTTACACATGGTTTCTACAGGTGCAGAGGCTTTATATGCAGTAGCTTTATATTTGTTTAGTGGAGTTTTTTTTCATACAGGTTGGATCATTTTGGTGGATCAGTTTGTACATGTTTTCATGTGGTTTAGGACATATCACTCTTGTTCATATTCAGTTTTTGGCATACTTGGTTTTGGCATTCATTTTGTACAGATTAAAAGAAATATTATGGCTTTTATATCACTCGGTAAAGGTTATTTTTTCATCAACATACATGTGATTGCACTTCACTTAGATATCTTGTACATGACTTATTTCATACAGGTTGCTTAGTTGGTACATGTTTCATTGTAATTGGCATATGCCTTGGTGATTCTTCATTCTTCTTGTTGTGGGTTTATATTGGATCTAACACTTTTTCAATCTTCAGGAAACCTCATGCAAGCATCTACATGTTTGTTATTCATATGGTCATATGTTGGATGCAATTGTTTTATGGTATTGGTGTCGTTCCTTTGGTGCATGATATCCTTCTCAAAGGAAATTCTCTAACATTTGCACTTTGATGATTTATATGATGGCATTCATAAACAAGGGGGAATGAAATATAGAATGGTTTCTTATAGAAAAATATTCTATATTTGATGACTTTGTGTTAGGGTATGTGCAGGATCATCATGGAAAAAATAGGCCCTTAAGTGGCAAAAAATTCAGAAAAATCGAGTTAGGAAACTTGACGTAAAAATTTGAATAAGTTATCTATATTATTTCAAAAATATGTAAGAATATAATATATAGAAAATTGAATGTAGTTTCTAAACTACTAGGTTTATTTATTTATTTTTAAATCTATTTGGTGAAAATTTGAAATTTCAATGTAGTAGTACTTAAATTTTAGAGAAAAAATAAGAAGTAGGTGTCTGTCTGACCACCCGACCACAATAAAATGATAATATTTTTTTATAAGATTTTAGATATAAGTAGAGGACTCATGTTCGGATGTGATGCATATTTTTTTGTAATTTTTTTCCAAGTAAATAATTAATTATGATTTTTTTACTACAAATTTTAAAAAATATAAAAACTCATATGTCTGACCACCTTAACTTGGTCAAAACTTCATGAAATTCAATTTTTCTTTTTTTAATCCTATAGTATATGAAGCATAGAATGTGACACATGTTTTAGATTCAAAAAATGTGACACCATTTGAAAGCTATAGATTTTTTTCAATCAACTTATCAATTAGGACTTTAGTTGTAATTCAAATAAAAAATGAATAATAATTATTTTATTTTATTTTGATCGGTGAATTCTTTTGACTGGAGCTTTGAACCAGTGAGGCCAAAATTGGTGGGGGAACTCATCCCCATGTTTGTCTGGTGTTCATACCAGTCCATTTCTATTTTCTCCCTGGCTCCTCCATCTTCCCTCTTCTCTCTTCCTTGCCTCCTGTATTCATCTTCCTTTTCTCCCTCCCTTCTTCCTCCCATCTCTTCTTCTCCTCCCCTCCTCTTACTTCTCTCTTCTTCACAACCTTCTCTACTCTTCTATTTCTCCTCCTCTTCCATCACTTCGTATCTCTCCACTCCTCACCCATTGCACCACCTCTCCCCTTCTCCGACTCTTCTCCTCCTTCTCTGCGCTTGATCTTTCATCTTGTGCTCCAGGAGATCCTCTGCTTTTTGCTCTCCCTGAGCATTTTCTGACCTTCTATCATTCCACCTCTGTTGCTGGTCATCACCCTGCCAGTATACGTCCTTTTTCCACCCTAAGCACTAGCGCACCACATGCACTGTCATCACTTGGCGTACAACTCCCCAACTCCTGCTGCAGGCCCCCATGTGGTCTAAACATTTCATCTTCATCTGCCAGCAGCCGCCAATAGTGCACATCAAACGTCCTGCAACAACCTTCCTTGGTGTGAGTCAAACTTGGGAAGCCCTCTCAATAGGGCCTTGTGACTTACAGTCACACCGCGGGGTGAACCCCAAATGAATAATAATTATTTATTAAATTCAAAGTAAAGCATAATTTATATTGGTGGAAAGCTAAGAATCTCCTTTAAAAACCCTTTTCATTTCATAAATTTTGGGTTAAAAAAAAGTTGGCAGCCACATGGGCCATCATATCACTTACATATTGCCACTTTTTGGCCCATCATGATCCTGCACATACCTGTTATCACCCTTCATGTTTTTTTTTTTGGAATATTTAGGCCTCACAAGTGATATGGTCTACATTTTAATATTCCCTAAGTTCTGGCCAGGCATACTATATTTCAATGGTTATAATGTTTATTTCATTGGGTTTTTGCTAATGTTTGAAATGAAATCCATTTAGTGACTAATGACTATCATTCTATCAGGGATCATACTGCTTGGAATTCATATTAGTTGTCGGTTACATTTGTTGGGCTTCACTTTATTTTACACCGAGCATTGAGCTTAGTTCATTCATTGGGTTTTTTATTGTTGAGCATATCTTACAAAGCACATTGTGCTTATCATTTTGTTTATATTGGACACATCACAAGGAAGTTGACTTAATAGTTGTTATCATTTGGGCTGACAACAAGTAAAAGTTTATTATGTGTCTTTGACAAATAGATCCAAGAGCATTATGAGTATTGGACTTCAAATGATTATCAATTGTGAAAAAGGTAATGAACAAGAGGTAAAAGATAAAAGAAGGGCAAAGGCATTTCATTGTATGAGCTGAACCCTAGCCACTACCATGAAATTTCTCTTCTCAACTACAAACATTCTAAGAAGTTAGTGTTTGCTGAAAGCTCAAGGCTAAGTTTGTGGAGACTGTAGTGATTTAGAAGGTACAGAGGCAGAGTTTTACTCTGGCAGTTTTTGGCAAGGTAGTTATGAGTGTCTTGAATCGATTCATGTGGTATGAGTTTGATTTCTTGTCTCCATAAATAGGTATGAATTGTTTTTATTTAACATTTTAATGATTATTAAAGAAATAGTTTTCAAATGATTAGAGGTTTGAAGCAAATAATTTTGCAACTAAAACAGTTGTTTCATTTTTGTAAAAGGGATCTAGATTTTTTGTTTAGTTGCAAAGAATTAGTTTCAGTTTAGTTTTTCATTAACCTGAGTTTGTACTAAAGGTTTCATTGGAATTCACTGACATATCATTGATTTTCTGTCGTTTTTCCAAAAAACCATTATGGGTATCATGATAAAACATTATTATTCTTACCAGTTTATAAACCTTGGTTATTGGATACAGGTTTTGAGGAGAATAACTATTTATAGACTTATATATATATATATATATACCTAGAAATAACACATGACATTGTGATGAAATGAAAAGAAAGAAGTTATAGGTTGTATAGTATATTGTTGCAAAAGAGAGATTATTACTGTGATATCATTCTGTAAAGAAGAAAAGAGGGTTTATATTGTTTCTATCTCTGGTTGTATTACAAAGATTATTTTGAATTGGGAATTATTGCAAAATCATCTTGTATCCTATTGTAATTTTGTATATGCAGATAGTCATTGCAGTTATAAGGTTCTAATAGGTTGTAATACTATTAGTTTTGATGAAGATGGTGCTTCAAATTTGAAGTGGGTGCTTCAATTTATTATAGGAGTTGATGATCCACATTACTATTGAGTTGGTGCTTTGAAAGTATTGTAAACATTTTGGGAATTAAGCCTACAAGGCACTTTGGAGTGGTTTTTCCACCCCAAGAGGGTTTTCCACTTGACAAAATTCTATGTCTCTCTTTTGTGGTTTGTGTCTATCTTGCATAATCTTTATTTTAGTTATTTGTTAAGTTGTTCATGCAATGCTCTAATACTTTTCATAGTCTCAAGTTGTCTTCAAGATCATTCTTTCAAATTGTCTAAATGTTCAATGTATGAATGTGATGAATATGTCATAAAGAAAGTTCAATATGTTATTATAGTGTTTGTTGTCCTATGTGAAAGAAAGGATTAAAAAGTTGTTCACTTAGTATCATTTAAAAAATTTATGGTTATGCTTTAAAATTATTAATTAAGTAAATGAACATTAACCTTTCTATTCTAAAGTTTAGTATTCACACTACATATATAAATCACACTCAACAGTTTAAATCTGCATATCAAGCCATAAAAAGTTTTAAAATATATTACTCTATTTCACCCCCCTCTTAGAGTAATTCCACTTCCAACAAGTGGTATCAGAGCATAGGGTCCTACATTATGTTTATTACCTAGGATTGATTATGGTGTTGGAAGTTTGTCAAATATGTCACAAGTTCAAGAAGGTATTTCTGTATGTTTGTATAGTCTATATGTTTTGTGAAAACATATATGATTTTGATTAATGTTGTAAGAATATCCTTGCATAAACCTAACAAGAATAAGTTCAACCAAGTTTTTGATAAGAGGAGAACTATGGGTAAGTGCAAAAGAAATAGAAGTCACAAGACAAACACTAGTGTAAAGTCTAGTGAAGTTTTGTCTCAAGCAATACCCCTGCCAGTTAATCCTAAATGTGATCTTGTAGTTGGAGAAGAAGAAATTCATTTGGTAAGTGAAAAATAATATGAAGGTGATGAGTTTGAGGTTTATTTGGAGGAAGAACTGCTTGCTACCTTAGATGAACTTAAGAGGCTTAGAAAATAAAATCAAGATCTTAAGATATGCCTACAAGAAAGTGTCAATGTTAATAAAGTTGTAATACAAGATCATAATGATGATAAAAAGGTTATTGAATTTTTGAAAACTCAAATGGTTGATAAGAAAAATACTGAAGAAGGATTGGAAGCCAAGTTAAAAGAAAAGGATGAATTATGTATTAAACTAGAAAGTGAGATTTCTTCTTTAAAGAAATGTTCATATAATGATTCCTTTTTAAAAGAACTAACTCTTAAAGATGATATGATTATTAGTTAGAAAATTGAAATTGAAGAATGTAAGAGGATAGAAGATGTAGTAAGGTTTGATTTGGAGGTTAAAAAGATTGAATGTTTAAAACTTGAAGGAGAAGTAGTTGCATTAATGAAAGAGCTTGAAAGTGTCAAGGTTCAATTAGATAAAAATTAGAAATTTGATCATAGTGCTAATCTATTGTATGAGATGATTGGTAGAAAAAAGCATTCTAAAGATCCTACAGGAGTAGGATATGAAAAAGGCCAAAGTTCAAGAGTTGAAGATGAGTCTCAAGATGAAATAGTCTTTGCAACAAAAGGTGGACAAAATTTCAAAGTTAGGTAGACTCCTAAGAGGAAAATAGACTAGAACAATTATACTCCAGAAACAAAAAGCAAAGCTTTTAATAGATTCACAGGTTTCTCATCTACCAGGAAATGTGAATAAACAAGGTATAATTATTCACAATTCCATTTTTATTGCTATTCATGTATTGTTTATGGACATAGGGCTAGAGATTGTGAAAGATATGTTAGAAATAATTATAGTTTGTCAAATTAGAATAGTTGCACTATATGCTATATCTGCAACAAATCTGGTCATGTAGCAACTAACTATTGGTGGAATGATAAGAATGGTAATGAAGGTTCATACAACATGTCTAGAAGAAATTATTCTTTGGTCTAGACAACACTATTATATGTTATAGATGTAATGGATTTGGACACAAAGCATAATGGTGTAAGAAAAGTATGATAAAGACTTCTAGGGATCACATGTTCAAACAAAAGGAAAATAAAACCTTGAGTAAGGAGAAGATAAAACCTATAAAAGTGTGGAGAAGAAAGATCAATCAAGATGACAAGAAATAGAAGGGATCGTGTATGTTTTGGAGAAGAAAGAAAGGAAAGAAAGAGGAAGAGCTAAGACTTGTGCATGTTGCACAAGAACCATTTTTAAGCATTTAAAAAGGAAGTATGAAGATAGGGGGAATTGATAAATGCATATCAACTAAACCCCTTTGATATCAAATAAAAGGTAGTTGCATCTTGTTGTTTCATAATTTATCTATCATCAAAATGCAAGATATAGATTTGTTCTTCTTGTCTTTGCTAGAAATAACAGTGAAAATGGGCTGATGATAACTATCTCAATGTTATGGTTCATATATATCATCATTCTATTAGAAGACTTATGTTTACCGTCAAAACTTGTTTAATACATGAAACCATGTCTAACAGCTACTTGATATAATATAGTTCTTTGATCTATATGAATGAAGTTTCAACAACAGAGCATGATAAGATAGTGAGCTATTTAAGGTCTTAATTGAAATCATGATAGAGGCAGTTAGTTGATAGACATTAATGATAAATGTTGAGTTTTGCAATGTTGTGCTTGGAAAACATAAACAACATACTAAGCATTTGCTATATCCATACAAAAGTTAGTTTTCTGGAGTTGTGGTTGCTGGTGTAGCATTTTTGACATTGATTTTGTTGGTTTATAATATGTGTACTTGAGAATAGTCAAACGACATTGATAGAAGTTTGAGTATACTTGGATGATGAAGGATTATGGAAGTTAACTCTAAGACATTATATTGGTAAGAGTGTCTTGAGAATTTCTTGTGAAATTATTTGTGACTTTATCATGTTTTATGACAGTAGAATCTTGTTTGGGGAAGAAGCTCATAATATATTTTATGTTGTCATATTTGATGCTTTGGTACATAGTTATTCATGCTAGTAACAGTGTGTTTACAGTTGGCAAGTTGATGAAATGTGGATTGGTAATGCATTGTTGTGATCCATTGGTTTGCTTTGGCAGCTTGTTTGTACATTTTTGGTGCCTTGAATCATTATATGCGATTGGTTCTAGATAGTGACATATCTTGTGCAGTGATCTTCTATGTTTTTTATAGTGGTTACTTATCTTGCTTAGTGGTTGACAAGTTTAAGAAGTTTTTTTTGTAACTGTGAAAGTGCACATTGTGTTAAAAGATCTTTTTTTTTTGGATGCTTGAGTTTTGATGTAATGGTTTATCTTGGAAGCATCATAGTACAAAGCCTCTCATATGTTCTTGTGACTCAATGTATCAGTACTAATCAATGCATTTATTTTGTTTTTGAGGAGACAATGGAGGATGGAGTTTAACATGATAAGAAGTGGCATGTTCAAGTAACTGATCTTCAATTCTTGATAAAAAAGATCACCATGACATGTTCAGGTATAATGTTTGTGGTATATTTAGCTTGATTTATACTAATTCAGGTGCATAAGAACTTCATTAAGATTGAATCATTATCGAGTTAATCTTGGCATCTGATATTAGTGCACTTGGTTTAGTTGCTTATATCTTCTTGGTATCATTGGTATATGAGGTTGTTATGCTTTCTTTAGATGGTTTTTTCATTTCATATCTTCATGGTTCTTTCACATTTTCTTGGTGTCATTGGCTATGACACAGTGACTGATATATATGAAGTCATCATCCTATTCATATGTTTCAAATTGGCTTGGCATCATAATCGACATCTAAGGAAGAAACAATGATAATGATTAACAGTGCTTCATTTTCTAATATTGATACCTAGGAACAATTAGCCTTGGTTTGATGTTTTGGATATGGCTCTTTGATAGATTGCTTGGTTAGTGGCAGTAGAGTGGAAGAGTTCATTTGGTTTGCAAGTGCATATTGTGACCTTCTCCTAGATTTTCATGCTTAATCTTATTGATGATTATTGATATTATTGGGTAGGTTATGTGCATGGATTAGTGATATGTTAGTGCTATGGTTTAGGGGGAGAAAAGTTACTCGGTGAACATTGTTTCTGTAGCTAGTTTTTGATTGGTTGTTGTATTTTATGACATATTACAAGTTTTTTTTTTGTCCTTGTGACAAAAAAGGGGGAGAAATTATAGATTCAGTTTTGTTTAGATGGCTCATATTTTTTTCCATCAAGGAAAATTGGGAGTTTGTTGACTTTCTCTTTGTGGCATTTGTCCTTGATGTCAAAACATGACAAAATGGTTTGGTTATATTGATGAATTGGTTTGGTTACATTGGTTGTTATTGGAATTCTAGTTGGAAATTTGACTGCATTGGTTGTTGTTATTGGCATTCTAGTTGGTAATTTGACATTATGTTCTCATAGTTTGGATTTGCATCATTATCATTGGGATCATTTTTTAGTTTACATATGGTTGCTACATATTTAGTGTTTATCTTGATGGATTCATGTGCAGAGGCTTTATATGTAGTGGCTTTATATTTGTTCAGTGGAGTTTTATTTCATACAAGTTAGATCATTTTGGTGGATTGGTTTGTACATGTTTTCATGTGGTTTATGACATATCACTCTTGTTCATATTTAGTTTTTGTCATACTTGGTTTTAGCATTCATTTTGTGTAGATTAAAAGACATCTTATGGCTTTTATATCACTTGGTAAAGGTTATTGTTTCATCAACATACATGCGATTACACTTCACTTAGATATCCTGTACATGATTTATTTCATATAGGTTGCTCAGTTGGTACATGTTTCATTGTAATTGGCATATGCCTTGGTGATTTATTCATTCATCTTGTTGTGGGTTTATATTGGATCTAACACTTTTTCAATCTTTAGGAAACCTCATGCAAGCATCTATAGGTTTGTTATTCATATGGTCATATGTTGTATGTAGTTGTTTTATGATATTGGTGTCATTGTTTTGGTGCATGATATCCTTCTCAAAGGAAATTCTCTAACATTTGCACTTTGATGATTTATATGATGGCATTCATAAACAAGGGGTAATGAAATATAGAATGGTTTCTTAAAGCAAAATATGCTATATTTGATGACTTTATGTTAACACCCTTCATGTTTTTGTTTTTGGAATATTTAGGCCTCACAAGTGATATGGTCTACATTTTAATATTCCTTAAGTTCTGGCTAGGCATACTATATTTCAATGGTTATAATGTTTGTTTCATCAGGTTTTTGCTAATTTTTGAAATGAAAGCCATTTAGTGACTAAAAACTGTCATTCTATCGGTGATCATAGTGCTTGGAATTCATATTACTTGTCGGTTACATTAATTGGGCTTCACTTTATTTTACACCAAGCATTGGGCTTACTTCATTCATCGAGATTTTTTTTATTGTTGAGCATATCTTACAAAGCACATTGTGCTTATCATGTTGTTTATATCGGCCACATCACAAGGAAGTTGACTTAATAGTTGTTATCATTTGGGTCAACAACGAGTAAAAGGTTATTATGTGTCTTTGAAAAATAGATTCAAGAGCATTATGAGTATTGGACTTCAAATGATTATCAATTATGAAAAAGGTAGTGAACAAGAGGTAAAAGATAAAATAAGGGCAAAGGCATTTCATTGTATGAGCTAAACCCTAGCTTCCGCCATGAACTTTCTCTTCTCAGCTATAGATATTCTAAGAACTTAGTGTTTGCTGAAAGCTCAAGGCTAAGTTTATGGAGACTGTAGTAATGAAACACCTTTGGAAAGTAGAGAGGTAGAGTTTGACTCTGGTAGTTTTTGGAAAGGAAGTTATGTGTGTCTTGAATCGATTCATGTGGTATGAGTTTTATTTCTTGTCTCCATAAACATGTATGAATTTTTTTTATTCGGCATTTTAACGATTATTAAAGAAATAGTTTTCAAATGATTAGAGGTTCGAAGCAAATGATTTTGTAACTGAAACAGTTGTTTCATTTTTTAAAAGGGATCTGGATTTTTTGTTTAGTTCCAAAGGATTAGTTTCAGTTCAGTTTTTCATTAACCCCAGTTTGTACTCAAGGGTTTCATTGGAATTCACCGACATATCATTGATTTTCTATGGTTTTTCCAAAAACCCATTATGGGTATCATGATAAAACATTATTATTCTTACCATTTTATAAACCTTTGTTATTGGATATGGGTTTTGAAGAGAATAACTATTTACGGACTTATATATATACCTAGAAGAAACACATGACCTTGTGATGAGATGAAAAGAAAGAAGTTATAAATTATACAATATATTGTTGTAAAAGAGAGATTATTATTGTGATATCATTATGTAAAGAAGAAAAGAGGGTTTATATTATTTCTATCTCTAGTTGTATTATAGAGATTATTTTGAATTGGGCATTATTGCAAAATCATCTTGTATCCTATTGTAATTTTGTAACTATATATAGTCATTGTAGTGATAAGGTTCTAATAGGTTGCAATACTATTAGTTTTGATGAAGTTGGCGCTTCAAATTGGAAGTCGGTCTTCAGTTTATTATAGGAGTTGGTGCTGTGAAAGTATTGTAAACATTTTGGGAATTAAGCCTGCAAGGCAGTTTGGAGTGGTTTTTCTATCCCAAGAGGGTTTTCCACTCAACAAAATTCTATGTCTCTCTTTTGTGGTTTGTGTCTATCTTTCATAATCTTTATTTCAGTTATTTGTTAAGTTGTTCATGTAATGCTTTGATAATTTTCATAGTATCAAGTTGTCTTCAAGATCATTGTTTCAAATTGTCTAAATGTTCAATGTATGAATGTGATGAATATGTCATAAAGAAAGTTCAATCTATTATTTCAGTGCTTGTTGTCTTGTGTGAAAGAAAGGATTAATTTTTTTTTCACTTAGTATCATTTGAACAATTTATGGTTATGCTTTAAAATGATTAAGTAAGTCAATGAACAATAACCTTTCTATTCTAAAGTTTAGTATTCACACTACATAAATAAATCACACTCAACAGTTTAAATCTACATATCAAGTCATAAAAAGTTTTAAAATATATTACTCTGATTCACCCCCCCTCTCAGAGTAATTCCACTTCCAATAGGATCTGCATGTTAGTTGCATTTCATTTATTTTGTGACTAAAGGATTCAATCGTCTCCCCATAGTATGGCCCTATATCAAGCTCTATGTCGAAGCCTGCTTTGTGATCTTCCCATGATAAGTTATCATTGAGTCCCATGAATTCTCATATCACTTCATTGTTTTCAAATAAATCTAGAATCGTCGGTCCTTGTTGGTCCATGTCAATGATTTGTGGGTATACTAGATGTACTTTAATTGGTTGTTTTCTTGAGATAAAGGATGTTATGGATATCATAAAGAGAGTGTTTTTCTCAAATATGTCAGAAACATCAAGGGGAAAGTCATCTAAGGTTGTATCACATGATGTAGGTGACCAAGAGGAAACCTCAACTCTTTTAGAAAAAATACGTTTTCCAATAAGTGTGACCTTGCTAGTAGTACAACCTAAGCCAAGATTCTTTATTCGTTTCTCAAGAATGACAAGTTCTAGCAAACCATTGTGATTTTTTCCTAGCTTCTCATTCTTGTTATATCCCATACTTTTCATTAGCTACAAGCCTTTATTGTCATCTTCCATGGGAAGAACAGGGATAGGTCGTTCATCTTGATAGAGGATTTTAGAGATATATGCTTCATCTACATCTTCCTAGTTCAAATCTCCCCACTTGGTGAAGGTAGTAGCTAGAATTTTTATTTTTTTAGGTTCTTTTGGTACTAGATGTGGGTTTCCCATGAGATTGAGGAGAAATAGGTAACTGTCCTAAGACAAAGGTATCTTTCAATAGTTTTTAGTTACCACAACCATCATCCTAGATCACTACTTTGATGTCAAGTATGCTTTGCACAATGGGGATTTTTGTTGTTGAGGTAGAGGCTAGGGATGGCGGGTCAAAAAATGAGCTTGGTGGTGTAGGCCCTTCATCATTTTTGGGTATTTGGGGGATCTTATATAACTTGGCCTCAATACTTTTGCAATAGTAGAAAGGTCGGGATCTCCATGGATAGTGATTTCTCTACCTTCAAAAAGAAACTTCACACATTGATGAGAGGTTAAGGCCACAACTTTTAGAGCATGGATCCATGGTCTGCCAAGCAAGTTGTTATAGTGAAGATCAAGATCAAGGAATTGGCATGTAGTTTCAACAATGAGAGGTCCCACTTGGATTGGTAGTGCAGTAATTCTTTATGATACCCATTCTTGATCATCATATGCCCTAGTAGTGGTACTTTTTGTCTTCTCAATAGTATCTTCTAAATAGCCTATATTTTTTTATCAACTATAGGGTAAAAATGTTCAAACTAGTTCCTCCATCTACCAAGACTTTTTTGACCTTGTTTTTATGAATGAAAACCTCAAGATGTAAATCCTAGTTATGAGGTGGTTGTGATGGTAGGTCTTGCTCAAAAAAGGTAAGAATATGGTTTGTGATATGCCCTACCATAGCTTGAAATTGATCGGTATCAATTTTCTCAGGAATGGATGATTCAGACAAGGCTTTCTCTAATATTTCCTTATGTGCAGGTGATAATCTTAAGAGTTCTAGGATATATATCTATGCGGGGGTCTGCTTAAGCTGATCTAGAAGATTTTACTTGCTAGGATTAGATTTGGGAAAATTAGGTTGTACCCTAGTTTGAGATGGGACTCCTTGAATGGTTATTTTTCCATGTTATGCGGTGACTCCACATTTCATACTAGCTACTTTGATGGTGACAATAGTGATAATGCTATCGTAGGAGGAAAATACATTGGAATAGGTATGTTGTACATTGGTGTAATCCTTAGCTTTGTTGTTGTTGTTTTCTTTGTTATGATATGGCATAGGGTTCTTGTATATTTTGAGATCCTAGTTCCCAACTGGTACCTCAACAATTATGGTATCCTTTTATATGAGATCTTGGATGATATTCTTGAGTTTCATGCAGTTTGTTTTTTTGTGCCCTTTGATTTTATGGAAGTCACAGAGATCACGCTCATTGTACTAGGATGACTTCTCTTGTGGTTCTTGGTAGTTTTCAAAGTTGTGAAGTGTTATCAAATTTGACTCTACCAATTTCTTCATGGTCATCTCAATAGGTTTCAATAACTATGTGTACTTGAATTTGGGATAGTTATTCATGTTAGCGGTTTGCCTTTGTTGCATGTTGGTGTTATTGATCTAGTTGTTCTAAGGTGGTACTATTTTTTGTACAGTTGGTTGGATGTTAGAAACTTGATTGCTATTAGGTCTAGGAGCACTTAGGACTACCTTAGCATCAACTACACCATCATTTTTTAAATTTTTTTTCTTAGCCTACACATGAGGATTCTCATTTGAACTAGTCGAAGGACGATTGTCTTTGTAAGCTTGAGTATTTCCTTGTGATATTAGGGCTCTTTCAATGTTAAGGTCTCTAAGGAGAAGTTCATCGTATGATGTGATGCATTGCATTTACAAGTGGAATGATAGATTTAGATCAAGATTGGCTATGATGATTCCCACTTGTTGTTCATTAGGAAGAGGCCACTTGCTTTTACTAGCTCTTTATCTCCATTGTTGAAAGAAATTAGCAAAATTTTCTCCTTGATTTTTTCTAAGAGTATATTTCTTCTAGACTAACATTCATGTCAAAATTGAAGGAGTAATGATCAATGAATTTATCAGTGATTTCTTGAAAAGTTTTGATACCAGGAGGGAAATGAGAAAACATAGCATGACCTGTTGAACTTCAAGGGAAGAGGGGCATTAGATAGGAATTGTTGTGAGCCACCTCAATGCACACAATGTTAAATTATTTGATATGGTCCACATGAATTCCTATCCCTTTATATTTGTCAAATTTGGGTATTTCAAAACTAGGAGGGAATGGTATCATTGCTATGTTTTGGTCAAATGGGTAAGGACACAAGTTCTGTGTATGAGGTTTCTTTATCTTTCCCATGAAAAATTCTTGCATTTCTTGTGAGATTATTTTCAATTGTGATGCTATATCATCTTGTGGGTTGGGTGGAGGAACATATGGTGGGATGAAAAATGAGTTGTATGGGGTGTATGATAGTGTGATATTTTGTGAAGATGATGGGGGTATTGATGCATATGTTTCTAATGCGTTTGGATTGATGATGTTCAAATGAGGATAATAGGAACCTTTTTTCTATTGGTGGGCATACTATTGAGCTAGTAGGGATTGTTATTGAGCTTGCTATTGTTGTTGTGCCACTAAGGCTTGTTGTTGGGCCTGTTCTTTTTGGTGTGTTAATAAAGGTTCTTGTTATGCTTGATGTTTTTGTTGTGAAAATTTTTGTGCTACTAATGTTGGTTGTTGTGCTAAGGCTACTTGTTGAGATTGATGTTGTTGTTGTGCTAAGGCTGCTTGCTGAGCTTGATGTTGTTGTTGTTGTGCCAAGGCTTCTTGTTGAGCTACTAAGGCTAGTTGCTATTGTTGTTGTTGTTGGTCAACTTGTTGATAGGCTTGTTATGCTTGTTGTAAAGCTAAGGCATGTGCTTGTAGCATGGGATCAAGTGATTTCTGAGCCATTTGTGAAGGATTGTGGATATTGATGTTTTGAGTGGGAAGTGGATTTCTGGTGAAAGGTGGAGGGTTCCCTTGGTTCAACATTCCTTGTAATATGGTAGAATGAGGTGGAGGAATGTATGTTTGAGGTCCTAATTTATTTTTCATAGTAAAGGGGACTATGGGAAAAGATGATGTCATTAAATTTTGTAATGGAAATGACACACTAGGACCTTGAGTTCATTGATTGAAAAGAATCCCTTGTCTTATGTTTTGAGGATTACTTTGTGCAAAAGATGTAAACAAGGGATTTGTGATCAAGGTACTTCTAGGATTGATAGAACTTGTAACCAAGGGATTTTTTTGAGGTGGATTGATGGTGGATGATGTGGAAATGGTAGATGAGATGGACAAACCCACCAAAGGGCTGGATAAAGATGTCCCTCTTTGTGTTAAGGGTTGGTTCTGTGATATAGTATTGACATGCCCTTGCGTGTGGTTTTGAGATACTTGGTCTATACTATTTTAAGTGATGGTGGGAACACTTGTGGTACTCATAGGTGTGGATGAAGAAGGGTGTCCCTAAAATGTTGAAGTGGTGGTGGAATAATGAAGTTCAAGCAGCGTGTGTAGTTTTTTTGGAGCTTCAAGAACAAGAGGAGCACCAAAAGTAGGTGTCGAAGTGGTTGCTAGGGGTGGGGGATTAGTTTCAAGGGTACCCACAAGTGTACTACTTTCAAATGGTAAGGTGTGGCCAAAATATTTAGCAAGGATCGTTGCAAGACTAGGAATGTAGGTTTGACTTAGCCCTAGCGATGGAGTTGTGAAACCTTGTGTTAAATTCTATACTAAAAATGTCGGGGAAATAGGAGCTACATTTTCAAAAGCTTGATGTTCCATAAGTTCCTCCATAGTAAGCTCAAAGGGGTTGTTTGTGACATCTTCTATCGTAGATGGTCCTAATAGATATGACAGTTGTTGTGACAGGGTAACATGACTGGTAAATGTAACTTTTCTTTTCTCCATGATTCTCTTGTGTTGTGATCTTGTCTTTACCATAAATTTTGTGTCACCTATAGGAGAGTTGTGTTGAGTTTTGTAATGTTTGAACTCTCTAGTTGACTCAAATCTAGGTAAAAGGGATGCTCTAAGTCTTCTGGGAGCAATGATGATAATGGGGGGTGAAAAGATGGATGATGTGGGAAGTGATCTTTGTAAATGTTTTAGGAAAACACTTTCAACTTGAGTTTGATGTTTTGATGTTGAGATAAAGGATGTTTATGAAATTATAAATCTTTAGAGTAGAGTTGTGACCTTCGAGATGATGATAACTACCTTAACTAAGTGCATGGAAAAGGATACATTTCACATACAAAGTAGCTAAGTTAGCAGTTGGTTTGATTGATGTTTAAGTCCCAACGTGTTGTAATTGTACTCAAAATTTTGCAAAGTTGGATGAAGTGAAGGATGAAATTTGATGAAGTGGTGAGTGAAATATTTGACCCAATGTTGACCTAAAGTGAAGCTTTATTTTGACAAGACCAAGGTAGTGAGAATGATGCTAGACCTCTAAAATGTTCAAATCCTAAAGACTTAATGTTTGATTTAAATGAGAGGATGGATGGGAATGTTCAAACTTGTTTGGGCTCTCCTAGCTCGAGCATAAAAGTTTCTCATCAAGGTTTATAGATTGCAATAAAATATTGAAGCCCACTTCTGACCAAACCTTGTTCTACAATTCCTATGTCTAAAATGAAGTGCTAGAGATTTTCCCCTACGAATTTTGATTGTTCAATGAATCATTTATAGGAGTTTGGTATCATGTAAAAGGATAAGGATTTCAACTCCAAAAGAATGCATATAATTATGGACTGTACCTTGAAGCATGTCTATAAAATTTTTCTACCAACCTGTCTCTATTTCTATGAAGTGCTAAAAGGTGTTTCTTGAGAGCTTTTGGAGTGAGATTCCTAAGTCTAAAATGACAACCTATAGACCTTTCCTTAGGGATCCTGATTTTATGGGAGATCATTTACAAATAGTTCAAGTTTAATGAAGAAAGGGAGATATTTATCACCACATGAGAGGTGGTATTGTGGTTCTTCTAGCCTCAATATCAGCTTGTTCCTCTTCTTCTAAAATGGTTGCTACATTTCTCCACTGTGTATTTGTTTCCTTGTTTTCAAAAGAGAAGCTTCTCAAACTACTAATTAGATCAGTTTGTTCACCATTAATGAGTTCAAAGTTTTGCTAAATTATATTACTTGGAAGATCAGGTTGTTCAATGGGAGTGAGTGATTGGTCTCCAAATAGTCATGTGGGGTTCATTTTTCAATTTATCTTTGCTTAAGTGAATTGATTTTATGACAAAAACTTGTCTTGATTATGTTTCCAAACTAGATGTTTATGTCAAAAACATCGTAACTTTCACAATTTCCATTTCGTGAAAATCATGAGGTTAAAGCCATAATTTTCTATGTTTTCTTTGGGGAAATATGGGTTTGAGATTAATGTCAAGATATTTAGAAATCGCTAAGGATTAATCCTTAGGACAAGCAGTAATATCAAGGCTAACTCAAGAAGTCCATATTTGAGCCAAAGTGTTTGAAATTTCGAGGATGATAGTGAATGTTTATTTTTGTATCATTTTGAAACCAAAAAAAGTGTTAAATCGACTCACAATCATTTACAATCCTAGGATAGAAATGGCCATATTTTTTGAGTCCCCACTAAGATTTCTCCAAACACTAGACAATGCAAATAGTTAGATATTTGGTGATACTAGCTCCCCTAACACGACACACTTCTCAGGACCACCAAATCTCAAAATCCTTAAATTCCAGAGATTAAAAGGAATTTTTATGTTTCTACAATTGAATAGTACAAATGTGGGGTGGCTTCAGAATGATCGTTCTTGCTCCAACAAATATTTTAGGATTTTTGCTTGCTAAACAAATGGGTTGTAGTAAGGGTAATTGGGGACATGGCACCTTTCGAGCCTCCAACAAGCCACTAAAGGCTTTAATAAATCATACTAGGGGATCTTATACTTTTTACTGTAGTACCCCATTCTGAAAGACACTATACGGTTAAGGCCTACATACCATGAGGACTTGACAGTTTAGTCTTATCCATTTATATATTGGCCCAAGTGAAAAATTGGTTGGAGTCACCTTCAAATTGTTCTTAGGAAAGCCCCTCTAAAGATAACAAAGGTGAGGGAGTACACTTGTAGTTTGACTGCCTAGTTCATGTAAATTGCAAGGAGGGAATACACACAATGTCTCTTTCTCACACTACCATGAATGTTCAATTTTAAACCCAATTGAAAGATGTAAGTGATCTTGCAAAGTGTTAGAGAATTTTTTTTTTCTCAAGGTCACCAAATGGCATGAGAGAATTGCATATGCATCCAATAACAATGTTGAAAATCACAAAACATAGCAAACAGTTGTAAATTTCAACCCTTCAAAGCAGTGATGAGTTCGTTTTAAGCACCAATTGAAAATTGAAGTTTTCCTTGTTCAATTTTAAGCCTAAAGTAAAAGGATGATGTGAAGGTTCAATTTTATCCAAATTTGAGCATTCATTTTAAACCCAATTGAACTCTAGTGCATTTCCTAAAGCAAAAAGTAGAAAGTATGAAATTGGGTCATAATTTCCCCAAAGTGTCGAACACTTGTTTTTATAGAATTTAAGATAGAAAAGACTTTCTTCACTTTTGCTGCATGTTTTTAAAACCCGCAAAAAACCTATTAGCCTAACAAATAGAACATAGTCATATATGCATCAGTAGTTAGATAAATCCAAGAAATTAAGTCACATGTCAAAAAACAAGCATAAAATTTATTTCCCTAGCTTGGCATCGTTGAAAATGATAGTGTCATAGTTTGAAATTTGGGTATTGCTCTAGTGAAAATGGGCATCGCTCTATAGTAGAAACAATGAGCATGATAGCATTGGTATTTTGCTCGGTGTCACTGCTCGCATTAGCATCACAGTTTGAAATTTGAAAGCATCAAACTAGTGAATTTGAGTGTTGTCATTTAAACTTTTCGATACCTCCAGATTAAATATGCATTGCTAGATTTAAATCAATGCTAGAGCATTAATTCGATGTGATTTCAAATTGTTAGGGCATTTCTATATGGAAATGCTATTGAAATAGCATCATTTTTTTTTAATTTGGGCATTGCAAGGTCCTGCAAAACAACATAAAATGGAATTCAAGCTAAAAATGATGGTTAGAGTAATGATTTTCCTTCCTTCTAGCACTAGAATGTGAGATGAGGAAATTTCGGTGATGGTCGATTATGCTTGATTCATGATGAATTGAAGCATAACTTTTCCAGACATACCTACATCTACAAAAAAGATCATTCAAATTGAAAATATAAACTAAGAATTTTACTGAAATTGAAAGCTAAAAACTAAGAAAACAATTAAATTCCTAATCTAACCCATTTGAAACTTATCCTATTTTTGGAATTGGTGTCATGTTGATGTGAAATGATGACCCTTTCCCAATCCCGTGATTAGTGAGCTTGTTTTAGTCAAGTCTATGGAAGAGAATCGATGAAACCATTGTGATTGATGTATGAAAACCTAGTTTATGCTAAAAATGAACATGATGCAAGCTAAGTTACCATAATTTTATGCTAAAAAATGCACTAATTATGCTATTGCTAAGCTAATCTAAGCTAAATCTATGCTAAAAGATGAAAACCCTAATTTATAAACAAGCTAAGATGGATGCATGAAAGCCATTAATGGATGCTCTAAGCTATGATTCAATTAAATTTAACTAAGATAAGCTAAAAAGTAAGTAAATATGAGTGTATGGATGTAAGTGAATTCAATAGCATGACTATGCAATTGAAAGATGGATCCATTTGTCTCCAAATAGTGACCTATTTATAGGAGAGCAAATGAGGAATGAAGGGTGGAGATTAAAAATATTAATCAACGATCCAATATGAAAGAGATGAGAGGCATGTATCATGGATTCTCATCAACGGATGAGAATGCATGATGAAATTTTAATCAAGGGTTCACACTTGCCTTAAAAAAACACACTTTTGACTTGCTCACATAGGTCAAAGGTGACTTGTTCAAAAGGTTGAAGGTTAAAAATTTCTTAAGAAGCCAAGTGAAAATATCCCTTTTTCAAATCATGAAGGAATAAGAATATTCTTTTGGAATATTCCTATGGGTGAGGAAAAAGGGCAATTTACAAATTCAAACAAAGTTTTAATTGTACAAAAAGGGGATTGGGAATATTCCTATGGAATATTCCCTTTGCTTAGAGGAAGGTTAGTTTAATTGTTAATTAAACAATATTTAATCATGCAATTTAGGGGAATGGAAGAATTAAAGTGCTATTCATTAAACTAAATGATTTAATGAATGGGGGAGAGATGGAATGATATTTAATTAAATAAGATGACTTAGCGAATTAAATTAAATCTTTTGATGTATTTAGTTTAATGAGATGAAATGTTAGCATGAAAATGGATGAATTAACCTGATTAAATAAATTAGGCTAATGGATGAAAATGATTCAATTAATTAAATAGCTTGGATATTTAAATTAATTATGCCAAAAGAGGATGGGTTGAAGAGGAAATTATGTTAGTAAATCTGTTTTGAGTATATGATATCAATTAGGACATTTTTCAATGTCTATAGGTTGAAACTAGATTGTAATAGCTGAAATGTCGAGTAATGGATTTTTTCATGATGATGATGACCTTTATAGTTATACTAGAACCCTCAACTTTGACAATACCACTAATGATCCTCACAATAATACCAACCTGGAGAGTCATGACCATGCCAACTTGGGCTCTACATCCTCTAAAGAGAGAAAGACACAAAATCCTTTTGAACAATTCCTTATGAGAGACAAGATGGAAATGTGTTCATAGAAGAAGTAGAGGCTATTGCACAAAATCTTGATGTTTCCTTGCTTGTGGAAGAAATTTTCATGTTGGATGGGTCCCAACGATATTTAGCCAAACTTTTACATGAAGGAGGTAAAATACCTCAAGGATTTGATGTTAATACCTTATGAGCAACAATGTCACACAAGAAAAACACACACAAACAAGCCAAGGACAATCTACAACACAACCTAAAACTTCCATATCCATTGGAACAACAACCCAAAGTACCAAAACTACCAACATTTCATCCATATTTGTGACACAATCTATGTCACAACCCATGACATAAACTACATCAAAACCATTATTCACAACACAACCCTTTGGGTCGAAATTTAATCCTTTTGGTTCATCATCTTAGGCCATAGGGGAATCCACATCTAACATCGTTGGTAGACCTAAGGCAAGAAGTGTTCTCATCCAAGGACCTTAATCAAGCACAAAAACCATGTCACAAGGTTCTCATGTCAATACAAACACCTTGCAAGGACAAAACACAAATGCTCCACATAGTCAAAATACAAATACTTCACATGGTTATAATAATTTTCAACAAGGGCAAGGATCACAAATGAAACAACCTCTTAACATATCATATGGATACACACATGGATCCTTTTTTGGAAACCAAAATATACATGGAAAACACACCCAAAAAATGCAACATAGGTTGACAACTTCTCACATCCCAACTTACACATCACACAAGCATACTCATGGAAACAATCAAAATCCACCACATATGTACAAAATTCTAAACCAAAACATGTCATATCAACAAAAAATGGGAGCACACAACACAAATATGGGCCTCATAACAATGTTTCCAACAATCTCGTAATAGATGTCTTGACTGCTCAATTGGCTACCCTACAAAAACAAGTAGAAGGGATGCAAGTGTCAAACAAGAAGGTGTACTCATCACATGATTTTCATTCTTACCCATATGACACTAGCATATACATGCCTCCTTTCCCTCCTAGGTATATCATCCCTACCTTCACTAAGTATAAGGGAAAGAGTAATCCTATCGAGCACATATGAGAATTCACCACTGCTTGTGTGGATGTCACATATAATCACTCTTACCTTTTGAGACTCTTCCCTATAAGTCTTACGGGGTCAACACTTGAATGGTTTGCACTGATACCTAGAGGGTCTATAAAGTTGTGGGATGACCTCACAAATAAGTTCATGGAGAATTATTCTTATAACATTGAAAATGATGTCACGATTGCTACCTTATGCAACTTGACACAAGATGAAGGAGAGACCTTTATTACTTTCTTCCAACGATGGTCTAGTATGGTGAGTTGATGTCTTGTCAAGATTCTTGAAAAAAAAAAAGTGGACATGTTTCTAGAAAACCTCAAGCCAAAGTTGAAACACCCTCTACAAGTACATTGTTGTGCCACATTTGTAAACTTAGATGAGAAAGGAATGACACTTGGAAAATTCATAATTTCCCAAGTTGAACTTACATATGGCAACAAAAACACACACAACCAATAGACCTCTAATGAAAAAATAAATTTTTGGTGGAAAAATAAGAATGTAACAAAGGATGGAGTCATAGACACAAAAGCTATGAACAAAATAGGTCACATATTAACTCTCAAAGCACCCAACACAAACAATAACACACCATATTTTTCCAACCAAGTAGCTAATGTGATCCAAAATAATCAAGAACGAGGATGCCCAATACAACCAAGGAAATACCCATTAAGACAATAAACTCCTTTACCAGAAACAATTGAATCTATCATGAAGAAGCTAGTACAATCAAATGTTATACAACTCCAAGATCCCAAACCATATGGCCCAGGACAATTCAAACCCTCTTGGTGGGATGACAATTCCTTTTGTGATTACCACCGTATCAGAGGGCGTAAGACCTTGTCATGCTGTCAATTGAAGAACATGATTCAAGACCTAATTGAAAACGGTACCATAGAGGTTGAGGGATAACAGAAAACCTCCAATAATGAAGATACAATTTTAAAGAATCTATTGCAAGACCATGGAAAATCCTCTAGTTTGGGTTAAAACACAAACAACCATGCGAATTATACCAATTCCTCTTTTTACTACACAATTATTAACCACATCCGAGCTATTGACGATCATATTAGCACAATCACCACTAAGAAATAATTTGAATGCTCTATCACTTCTCATAGAGCTAAGGTTACCATATCTGGTCCTCCTCCAAAGTAACCACAATCCAATTCCCAATACAATCTTGTTGAATAATAGGGAAAGACACTCACAAAAAAATTCCATCCTTGAGCTTCTGTGCATATCACCTGAACACAAAGCTATCCTCGATAAGGGTCTAAAAAAATCCTATGTTCCTACTGACCTGGACATCAATCGATTTGAAGCCATTGTTGGATATTTGGCCAACTCCCAACATGTCTCTTTTTCTGACAAAGATTACTCTACATCCAAGTCAAAGCAGAACAACCCATTACACCTTGAGGTCTTCATGAAAAAACACAAGGTCAGATGAGTCCTAGTAGATGGTGGAGCCAGATTGATAATTTTCACTTTAAAACTGGTAAAGGAATTAGGCCTCTCTAAAACATGTGTGGATACAAATAAGAGCATTGCCACCAAAGCCTATGATGATAAAGAATGTTCTTCTAAGGGTGTTATCACATTTCCTATCAAGATTGGACCTACATTACTAGATACCACATTCCAAGTCCTAGATCTTGAACTACCATACAACCTAATCCTCGGCCGACCATGGATCCATGCCATGAAAGTTGTCCCATCCACATACCACCAATGTTTGAAGTTTCTTTATAATGGAACTGAAATCACAATAATTGGTGATCCAGATCCCTTTTCATATTGCACCAATTTGAGGGGGGTTCCTGAACACCAAGTTCCTATAAACAATGAAGCTACAACATCCACTCCATCCAATTACATTGACCTGTCCACTTTAATTAGATCCTCCACATCCACCATTCCATCCGCCGATCCCAAGATTTAGATCTAGGATAAGGGGTGTGGGGAGTATCATATGAACACTTCCTACTACATCACTAAGTTACCAAAGTATTAAAAATCCTATGGAAAGCCCATCTATAAGATGGAACCTAAAGTTGTTATTAAAATTCCCCCACCACCACCTTCACAAGCTAGGGAGAGTTAAATAAAGAAGACATTGATGATATTTTAGATTGGATTTACAAGGATGAAGAAGATTTGCAGGCACTACCTACAACACAATATAGTAAAGGCTTTCAGCTCATGAAACAAAAGGGTTATGATGGAATCAATAGACTCAACATACATAAAAATGTAATGAGGGAACCTTTGATGCCTCATAAATGACCAAAGAACTTAGGGCTAGAATTTTTAGCAATTAGGATTAATGCTTCAAGTACTAAGTTTCTTTCAAATAAGGATGTGAGTTCTTTGAAAGACATTAAGACATCTAAAAATCCTACTAACATCTATTATAGCAATGACTCTAATGAATATGAGTGGGATTCTTGTACCACTAGTGACTATGAGCTCTATTATGTCTTTCATGAGTCTAATACACCCCATCCATACTCTGCCAACCTCATGGATATTAATATCTGCATCAATTCCTTTCATGAACTTGACCCATCAAAGACCACAAAAGAAAGAGCATGGATAAAATCCTTTTGGGACTTGGATAATACATCTGTATTTACCCTATCTTTTGCTTGCGCATCCTTCAATAAAATTGATGATGGAATTTCCCTCATTTACTCACAATTGGTTGATTGGGACCAACAAGATCCACCCATGTTGGACATATTTGAAAATGATGAAGCCATCATTGAGTTCATGGGACTACAGGAAGGAATACCACATTGGGACCATAAGGCTTGTTTCACTATAGATCTTGATGTTGCATCATGTTTTGGTGAGACTATCCTAGCCTCTAGTCATAAAAATGATAGAAATAAAATAAAAAATGAGCAGTCTTTAGGTGAAAACCGCAAGGCACCTTCTCACCAAGATAAAGTAAAAATAAAGGATGTATCCAAAGGAAAAAACCTCTCTGAGGCACCCAAGGATGGAGGGTTGGAATTTCTCCCCGTTAATCAAGAGAGATCCTTGATATGTATCAAAGAAGTAATGGAAGTCAATATAAGTATAATAGAGAATCCTAATATTGTTCTCTTTGCAACATCTCTAATAGAAGAAGGAAAACTAGAATTTCAAGACTTTTTTCACAAAATGTCAAGTCAATTTTGCCATGGTCTTATGCTAACATGCCTAGGTTGGACTTTGCATTGGTCCTACATCATTTATCGTTGCTTCCAAATGCAAAGCTTTTCAAACAAAAGCTTAGAAAAGTGCATCCTTAGATAGCTCTACTGGTCAAAGTTGAACTCAAGAAATTATTGGATGTTGGTTTCATAAGACCTATTGACTACATAGAATGGATCTCAAACCTTGTACCAGTAAACAAACTGAATAGAAAAATCCATATCTTCATAGATTTCCATGACTTAAACAAACACTAGTAGAATTTGGAAAATAAATGATTAGGTGACTAAAATTTTTTGTCACAACAACTAAAAATGACTAAATTCTTCTCATTTTTTGTAACTCGGCTATAAATGAGTAAATAAATGACTAATTTGGTCATTGAATAAAAAAATATTTAGTCACTGAAATAAAAATGACTAAATAGTTAGTCATCAAATCCAAATTAGACAATGTTTTTAAAAAAAATTCAACCAATTATTGGCGTGATGTATTGACACAATTATTCACGTTCATTAAAGATTCATTTGTCTCGCTTGACCTCACTTCATTCGTTCATTTTACATCTCTCTTGACCTTGCTTCATTCATTCATTATAGACCTTTCTTCATTTGTTAGCCTATCATGAGGTGTTTTGATCAATTATAACAACTCCTTGCATGGGCGATAAATATTTGTGGAGGACCTGGAGACTTGTGGGAAAGGAATTTAGAGTTTTCCAAAACAAAGTTGAATTTTTCAAGGCCCTTTGTAGTGAAATCAGATTTGGGGATGCCCTCTGTAGTGAATTTAGAGGTAATTCAAAACCCTCATTACATTAAACACAAATTCGAAACAATCATTACAATCTACTACTCTTAATAATATTCTAGTGCTCTTAATAATGTTCTTTTACAATCTTGCCATTATTCTACTTCATAATGTGTTTGAGCTAAATATAATAAAATTTGGGTGTTAGTGCCAAAATAGAATTTCCTCAAACAATTTTGATACATTTCACTGCAAGTGAAAACTATCCTTGTGCAAAGTAAACATGTCCAAGATTTACCCACACATCAAGCATATAAACATAGATATTTCCTACAACAACTTCTTGTACCTGTGTAAAGTTTTCCTTTGCAATATCAAATTGACCCCTCTTAGCTAGCACAATGGCTACCTCATTTGCAACATAAACATTTCCTAGTCTCTATGCCAACACTTTACAATATAGTTCTCTAGCCTTCTCAAGATGTTGTGCCTCCACCTTTGGATCCCTCCTCTCATTGTGAAAAGCTGCAAAATAATTCCATTTTCCAAGTGAAATGTCAACATAAGAATTATTTGCATCTGATCCATTTTGTGCAGCTTTAATTGTTTCTTTTGCTTTAAGCCAATCATTTGTTTTCAGTTCCATTTTTCCAAGCATAGATAAAGAATTTGATGAGTTTTTATCCACCTTAAGTGCATCCCCAATAAATTCTAGGTTTAGTTGGATCTCATTTTGAGCCTGAGCCATTGTTGCAAGACGTAGATATGCATCCACATATGTAATTAGGAAACTTGAACAATATTAGCCTATATAAAAGATTTGATTTTTTAGTATCATGTAGTTGTTCAAACAACCTAGTGAGATTAAATAATGTTGTGACTTTATGCCATGGTCACTCAAGTGAAACAACACCTTCTTCTAGTCGATGGAAGAATTTATATCCTTCAAGAGCACATAAAAAACTATAGAATTGGTAGTACAACTTTTATTTATGAATTCAACCGAAATGGCATTTCTGAATGCCTCCATAAAAGTTTTTTGAGCCAACTCTAGTTCATGACACTTAAAATGAAGAACCCCAATGTTGTTTGACAATTGAATGGGTACTTCTTCTCTTCTACTCTTCAGAAGATACTTTTTTGTCCTAAGAGAATCTAAGGTTGTATTGGGGTCTGATGATATTAATAACTCACCCATCTTGATAAATGCATGTGCATCATGTGGATCTATGTGAGTTTCCTTTCTTAATTTCCAAATCATTCTCTTCCTACCATTGTTGAGCATATATATGGCCTACAACTTTTAAGATCTCATAGTTCTCAGGGTGGACCTATAGAACTTTTTCAAAATTTGAGAGAGAACTCTTAAGATCTCCCAGCTTCAATTGAACCTATCCATAAAATATTGTGACCTTTGGCTTTCCTTGATTGATGTCATGTAGTAGTGGCTAGTTGTTTCATAATCACCTTTACTATGATAAGATCATGCAATATTATAATATGAATGAGATTTCATGAGAGGGTGATCAGTTGAAACAAGAGTTGCCTTAGTCAACCGTTCCACAAGAAAATCCTGCCCTATGAAGAAAAAATGGTTTGATAAATGATTCAATGCAATTGCACAGTACATGTATAATTCAAAGGATCTACACATCTTTTCCATTCCTTCATGAACACTACCTTTCTCACTAATTGTGAGAATCCTACAATTAAAAAGTGCACAAGACTAGCCACAAAAATTTATGTAGAGGTAGAACATCATTTCCTAATGCCTCCATAAAAGTTTGTTGAGCCAACTCTAGTTCATCATGCTCAAATTGAAGAACCCAAATGTTGTTTAACAATTGAATGAGTGCTTCTTCTCTACTCTTCTTCAGAAGAAAATTTGGCATCTTAAGAGAAGCTAAGGCTACACTGGGGTCTGATGATATTAATAACTCACCCATCTTGATAAATGCATGGGCATCATGTGGATCTCTATGAGTTTCCTTTCTTAAAATTTCCAAAGCCTTCTCTGTTTTCGCTTGTTGAACATATATATGGCCTACAACTTTTAAGCTCTCATAATTCTCAGGATGGATCCAAAACTTTTTCAAAATTTGAGAGAGAACTACTCTGAAGATCTCCCAGCTTCAATTGAACCTATCCACAAAATCCTATGGCCTCTATCTTTCCTTTACTAATGCCATGTAGTACTGGCCAGTGGTGTCATAATCACCTTGGCAAGATTATAATATGAATGAGATTTCATGAGAGGGTGGTTAGTTGAAACAAGAGTTGTATCAGTCAACTATTCCATAATAAAATGCTTCCCTGCAATGAAGAACAAATGGTTTGCTAAGTGATTCAATGTCATTGCACAATAAACAAGTATAATTCAAAGGCTCTATGCATATTTTCCATTCCTTTATGAACACTACCTCTTTCACTAACTGTGAGAATCCTACAAGTAAAAAATGCACAAGACTAATCATAGAAATTTATGTAGAGGTAGAACATCATTTCCTAATGCCTCCATAGAAGTTTGTTGAGCCAACTCTAGTTCATCATGCTCAAAATGAAGAACCCCAATGTTGTTTAACAATTGAATGGGTACTTCTTTTCTGCTCTTCTTTAGAAGATACTTTGGCATCTTAAGAGAATCTAAGGCTGCATTGGGGTCTAATGATATTAATAACTCATCCATATTGATAAATGCATGGGAATCATGTGGATCTATGTGAGTTTCCTTTAAGATTTCTAAAGCCTTCTCTACCTGCCCCTGTTGAGAATATATATAGCCTACAACTTTTAAGCTCTGAAAATTCTTAGGGTGGACCTCTAGAACCTTTTCAAAGTTTTAGAGAGAACTCTTAAGATCTCCCAGCTTCAATTGAACCTGTCCACAAAATCTTATGGCCTCTGGATTTCCTTGAATGATGCCATGTAGTAGTGGCTAGTAATGTAATAATCACCTTTACTATGATAAAATCATGCAATGTTATGATATGAATGATATATTATGATATGAATGATATTTCATGAGAGGGTGGTTATTTGAAACAAGAGTTGTCTCAGTCAACTGTTCCACAAGAAAATGTTGCCCTGTGAAGAAAAAATGGTTTGCTAAGTGATTCAATGCCATTACACAGTATGGGTATAATTCAAAGGCTCTATGCATATTTTCCATTCCTTCATGAACACTACCTTTTTCACTAATTTTGAGAATCCTATAATTAAAAAGTGCACAAAACTAACCACATAGATTTTTCCCCATTTCAAACAACAAAATTGCTAGAAAAATGCATTTAAAACCTATAAAACATACAAATAAAATCATGTTGATTTTTGCACCAAAAAAAAACCATGAGACCATAGCTTTTTTCTTACTATTATGCTTTGATATATTTTTTCCAAGCATCCATAGCTTTTTTGAAACCACTTATTTTAGGCTTTTAGCCATAGCAGCAAAGCAGCGAATTGTTTGATATAATACTTTAGTAGACATGTATGAAAAATGTGGTAGGATAGACAAGGAAATGAACTTTGGAAAAGATGCCGCAAAGAGATGTGGTCTCATGTTTATGGAATTCCATGATGAATTCCATGACAAGAGAATTGTTATGGATTTTAATGGCATTCCATCACCATGAGACCATATTTCTTTGAGGAATTTTTTCAACCAGTTCACTATCTTGTCTATGCTATTGCTTACTATTATGCTTTGTTAGATTTTTTCCAAGCATCCATAGCTTGTTCGAAAGCACTTGTTTTAGGATTTTAGCCATAGAAACAAGGAAGTGAATTGCTTGATAAGATACTTTGGTGGACAATATGTATGAAAAATGTGGTAGCATAGACAAGGTAGTGAATTTTTTGAAAAAATGCCTCAAAGAAATGTGGTCTCATGGAATGCCATGATAAGAAAATGCAATCAGAAGCTGCTCCTAGTTATTAGTTATGCAATGTGAAGTAATTGCATAACTGCTTAGGTTGACTTTGTAAATACTATATTGTAATTTAAATTTTGTCATCTATTAGCATCTAGTTATTTGTTATGTTGTGTGAAGTAATGCTTTGATTTTGAAAGATGTGCAATGTAATGTAATCAGTAATTTGAATATATACCACAAAAATCTATTTTTTACAATTCATTAGTTAAACTCTATTTTATTTTCTCTCTATAACTCTATTGCTATGGAAATTCTTTTCAATTTAAAAAATATAGTTTTTATCTCTTAGTCTACAATTTTTTGTTGCTATGTGTAGAACATTATAGATGGATCAATGTCAAAGGTTGACTAGGGATCAATACCATGCATTTGATGAGAGATTAGATGATGAGAGGGACATGGAAAAATATCCATGTCCATGTAATTACTATCTTGGTGGAAAGGTGAAAAAAAGAAGCCAGATTTATCAACAAATGATAAGATATGGGAATAGTGGTATAAGCCCTTGGAATGTCAATTATTATGAAGATATTATAGAATGGAAAAGTGTGAGAGATGAAGAGGAAAAAAACATAGATGAAGTGGAACCAAACGTAGATGAAGAGGAAACAATGTTATACAAAGGATTTGAAGTTGATAGAATGTTGAATGAGGGTCTAAACAATGATTTAGCCAAGTTAATGGAGGATGCTTCAAATCCTTTGTATGCTAATTGGAAGTTAATTCATTTGACAACAATTCTTCAAATTCTTAACTTGCAAGTGGTGTTTGGTTGGACAAATGAGACTGTAGATTAGTTATTTGCATTATTAAGTTCGTTGTTACCACTTGAATCCACATTTCCAACAAAACGAAGTCAATGTAGAAAGGAAATCACTAAGGTAGGCTTAGGGTATGAAAACATCCACACATGTGTGAATGGTTGTGTATTATTTCACAAGAATCTTGCAAGTGAGAGTGAATTTCCAAAATGTCATGAAGCGAGGTATATTGGAGGGTTGAAATTAGTTGTGATTCCTAGAAAGGTTCTTTTCCACTTTCCAGTAATCCCATGATTACTCTGAATGTATAGGTGTAGAGACATTGCTGAGCTTATGTAATGGCATGGCCAAAGTAAGAGCACTGATGGAAAACAATGAAATGTGCCTAATTCTAAGATGTGGATGAAATTTGATAATAGATGGGATGATTTTTGTCAAGATCCTCATAATATAAGGTTGGGTTTGGCTCTAGATGGGGTGAACCCATTCTCAGATCAAAGTAATAAATGGTCAACTTGGCTAATGTTTTTAATAAACTATAACTTGCCTCCATGGTTAGCAACTAAAACATTTTTCTTAATGCTATCATTGATTATACTAGGAAAGAAAAGTGTGACTTTAGATACAATTGTTGCTTA
The DNA here is from genome assembly GCA_007258455.2 of Sequoia sempervirens. Taxonomy (NCBI): domain Eukaryota; kingdom Viridiplantae; phylum Streptophyta; class Pinopsida; order Cupressales; family Cupressaceae; genus Sequoia; species Sequoia sempervirens. The sequence goes on along the minus strand of VDFB02252616.1, from coordinate 81,523,205 downwards.
TCTAGAGCCATTATATGATGAGCTAATGAAATTGTGGAAGGGAATTGAAACAATTCAATCTTTAAGGGATGGTCATTCAATAAAATTTACTTTAAGAGCTTCCTTATTGTTTACAATTCATGATCTTCTTGCATATGGCACATTGTTTGGTCTTAGTGTTCATGGATACCATGGATGTCCTACTTGTCACTTTAAGGATTTTATGAGGAACTTAAGAATTTTGTGTAAGTGTATTATTGTGAACATTGTGCTTAGCTTAAAATGGATCATCCATATCGTCAACAAAAAAAATGGTTCAATGGTCAAGAAGAGAATCGTGAAGCACCATTGATAATAATAGATGATTACATTGTTGAGAATGGACAAAAAATAATTTCATTTATTAAAAATGATGTGATTGTTGGTAGTAGATATGATCAATGTAATGAAAATGATGTAAAAAGGTTGTGCATATTCTATAAGTTTCCATACTTTAAGGATATATCCATTAGGCATACTATTGACTTTATGGATATTGAGAAAAATATAGCCTATGCTATTATAGAAAATATTTTTGGTGATTTTGATACTATTTCATCACATGAAAAATTTCAACAACTAAAGATTCGTCGAAATCTTTGGGTTGAAAAATATGATGATGAAAAATATAGAAAACCTAGTGCTCCTTATGTTTGGAAAAAGGAATAACATGCACAATTCTTACAATTCATGTCTCAAACTTGCTTTCCCACTAGATATGTAAGTAGTAGTATTAGAATCCAAACTGACATTAATGGCTTAAGAGGCCTTAAGACCCATGACTATCATGTCATAATGGAGAATATTTTACATATTGTGGTAAATATATTAAGTTTGGAAAAGGGGCCAAGATTGATAGTTATAAGGTTGGGCCTAATATTAAAGAGAATGAGTTTACATGTATTAGATCCTTCAAACTTTGATATTTTGAGGGAGGAGGTTGTTTAAGTCCTTTGTCTAATGGAACGAGAATTTCCACCAACAATATTTAACATTTCTATGCATATTTTGATACATCTACAATATGAACTAAAGCATTGTGGCCCGGTAAGAACAAGATGGATGTATCCTATAGAATGATATATGAAGTTTTGAAAAAAAATGTTTGTAGTAGGTAAAAATTAGAAGGAAACATGTGTAAGGGATATTCAATGCAAGAGGCAATGGAATTTTGCATAGAATATATGAAGGATTTTAAAATTTTCAATCAACATGTATGGGATGATGATGATGAAGAGACAGTTGTAGGTGAAGTATTAGAAAGCAATGGGTGTCACTTCAAGTTGTTACATCAAGAAAGAAGTGCAATACATGCCTATATTCTTGAAAACACATATTTGTTTGATAAGTGGCATAGATAAAAAAAATTTACACCATAATTTATTTACTCAATTACACATACACATTTATATTATCAATCTTAGTATTTGTATGTTAATATTCTATGTAGAAAATATGAAGAAGACAATCAAGCTTGGATGCAACATCAACCTCAAAGGCGCAGATGTCATGTTGATTTGATTGGAGGTGATTCTTTTCAACAATTTGAAGAATGGATTGCTAACGTAGTTAGTGATGCAAAAGAAGAAGGTCAAGATATAAAAATGGAGGAAAGTGAGCTTTCACAATCTCCACATTTATGGGCTACGCATTTCAATGGAATGTTGGCCTATGGTAGTCATTTAAGAGTGGAAGGAAAAGAAAAAGGAAAGATAAATTGTGATTGTGTTGTTAGTGCTGAATTTCTTCACGAAACTGAGAAGAAATTTTATGTTGGATTCATCCAAAAAATTATTCTAGTGGACTATGATGAAAATAGTCCTATATTATTAAAATTTAAGTGGATCCGACCATCAATAGTACAATTTGATGAGTATGGATTTGTATGCACAAATACAAGACATTTTTTATCAGAGATGGATGAGCCATATGTTTTCCCTATTCAAATTAACCAGTCATTTCTAATTGATGGTGTAAGCATCCCAAGATGGTTGTATTTCATTCAAACAGAGTCTCGTTCAAAAAAAATAATCATGGAAGTTGTTGATATAATGCCTAATGGGAAATATGTTAATTTACAAGAAACATTCAAAGAAGTGGATGAAGACAATGATGGAGTGTTTGAAGAAGACATTTTGATTACCAATGAAGAGATTTGGAGAGAGAATGCATTGCATTTCATAGAGGAGGATGAGGAAGAAAATCAAGCAAATATAGACATGAATGATCAAGATTCTGATCTTGTTGGCAATGCAAATGATTATGATGAAGTATTGTCACATTAAGAGGTTAGCTTGTCACCTAAACTTTGGTTATATGTATGGTGTAATTTATTATTGAATGTAATAAATATCTGAGTATAGGTATGCTTATTCACTATTGTTTTACTAATACATTTATGAATGTAGTCATCATTATTCTGCTGGTACATTGTATACAAAACTTGAGATGTTCACTGCTGATTTGAAGTGCATTTAAAGTTAGGTTCAATAATTTTTCTTAGTTTTCTTACTTTGGTTGAAAATTTGAAATTAATTTTGTGTAGTTAGAATATAATTTCTTATATGTCCTATATTTTTTCTAGATCAAACACATAATTAACATTTGTGATTTAATAATACATATAGATATCTTAACACTAGGTGAACTAAGCATCCTCATTACAAACAAAGAAATGATCTCCTAGGTCTAATTGACACTAAAAACTAAAACTGAGAGACTGCAAAATTATAAAATTGTTCAATCTTTTCAATAAAATGTATCTAAAATACTGCATTCATAATAAAATCCAATACTACACTACCACAACAGTCAATAGAGGCATGCATAGGATGGTAGGACATATAGGTAAATGTAAAAATGCTTATTGTAATAACATGAAAACCAAATATGAATATTGTGGGGTGGCGATGAGAACATGTTAACTACTAAAGTAAATTGTAGCCTCGCAAGGGGTAAACAGTGACATTGCAGTATGGTGGTGAACAATCACTCAATTGCTATAATTAACCCATTGTTCCATGGGAGTCCAAAGGGGTATGTGTGGGGTGGCGGTATTGCTAACCCTACCATACCACTACCCCACAATGGTCTTGATATGATAGAGTAGTATGACAGTGAATAGTCACTCAACCGCTAGAATTAACCCACCATCTCACAGGTGTCCAAAGGGGTGTGTGCAAGGTGGTGGTACTATTAATGCTACCCTGTAGTGGTCTTGAAATGACAAAGCAGTATTGCGGTACAAGCTATCAAAGAATTTAATGGTTACACCATTTGATTTCCCAAGATCAAAGGAATGTATTCAAACTCAAAATATGGACATACTCTAAAATATTTTGCATTAATTGACATTAACAGTGAGGTAGGAGCAATCTCAACAAAAAATATTACTTGGGACTCAATGAAATTTTGGCAATCATTCACATAGCTTAGCATACTAGAGGCAAGGGGGTTCAGGTGAGAAGACTCGACAACTATTATTTTATCAGATAAGTTCATAGAAACCCTCTGTAGCAAGTGTATAAGAACTAAATTTTCTTCTAAAAGTAGACACTTAAAGAAATCAAGTAGGAGTAAATTCTTCATCATGAAACCCAAAATAAGTCAACTTGTGAGTAAAAAGGAAGAGCCCACAGTTTCTAAATCAAGAAGAGGTCTCTACAAAAATCCATTTTATATTTTTTACCTAAATCTATAGACAATGGATTCAAAAAGATGTTTAAAGATAAAACCCATGGATGTAGAGACCCAATTATCCCTATCTTACGGTGGGATATGTTTTGGTACTTCTATGAAAAAAGGGATGACATGATTCTAGTTTCGAATCCTTGGACCTTAGATTTGGCCAAATTGATAGTCCCAAATATCTTCATAGATGTTGAGTTTATTAAAGTATTGACACAATATTATCACTCGACTACTGATGCAGAGCAAGAGGATTCACAATTCAAAAAAACTCTTCTTTATAAGGTAATTTCCTTCATAAACATCCTTGTTCAAAGAAACCAAACTAAAAACAAGAATCCCAATCATTTTTATTTTTGTTTCAATAAACACCATGTTCAATATTCACATTACAGGCCCACAAACAATTCCACTCATAGCAAACATCAATTCCAAAAATTGTTTTTCTTTGCTGTCCTAAGAATACATAGTCTGATCTTCACTATAAAGTGCATAAAACTGTTATTAATAACTTTCACATGGATTATAATTAAGCCAATCGCTCCGGTCAGTTTGTAGATTACTTAGTTATAGAAATTTCATCCAATTTTTAGATAGATCCAACGGTTAAAACAAAATTTATGAGGGTTTTACCAAAATGGGTAACCCTTGGTAGGGTTCCAGACTGGTTTTACCAAAAACGCCATATCTTTCTCATACCTTCATGAAATCAAATGAGACCAAGTTCAAAATGATGTAGAAACATATTAATACCTTCTCCAATGACTTCCCCTTCAGTATTTGGCTGTACATTTCCGTACAAGATCAAAGAATCACGTTTTTACAGTGTTTTCTGAGAAAAAAAATGAATTTCATTGATATTCTTCCATTACAAATCAATTTTCTCTCCCTATTTTCGACCCGTGGAGGATTTTTATACATTGAGGACTAAAACTAACTCATATCAACTGACTATAACTGATTCCAATCTCCATTTAACTAATGGACTTAACATTTATTTAATTTTTTGCTCTCTTGACAATGTTTACAATGAAGAGTAACTTTGAACATTATGGAACCAGTAACCTAAAATATGATTTCCTAGGACTCAAATGACCTCACACATATCAAAAATGGATCATTAATCCTTATTAAAATATTAAGACATCAAAAATGAATACTAAACCCAATAAGGCCTCATGGAGGCATGTGATCAAATAGGTGCTCCTGCACCAAACTCCTGAGGGCAAAAGAATTCAAGCCCCTTTGAATTGTCTTCTTCCTAGTCTTCCAGTTACTTTGCACCTTGTCCTTTGTATTTTCAATCAGATTTTGTCTTTTCTTCCTTTTTTTCTTCTTATGCCTTCTTCTATCAAGCATCCCTGCAACTTGGAAGTCCCAAAACTCTATCATATCATCAAACTCTTCACTTTGTCCTTCATAACCTGCACATACATAGTCCAAGGAAAAATTAGAAACAAAATATAGAGACCTTGAGGTCTCCTCCTTGTCTTCTTGTACTTCAAATTCCTCTTCACCCATAATCAAATGATCCAATCTTGACACCAATTCACTTGAAACCTTATTTTCATTTTCTTCTTCTATCTTGATGAGTTCTTCTTCCTCTTGTTTGAATTTTCCATCACCAACCTTACTATTCCATTCTTCTTCAATGGCTGCATATTGTGCCCATAAATCTTCTTCTTCATCTTTGACTGAATTTGTTGCCTTCTTTTGTTTTCTTTGTTTCTTCATAATCTTCTTTATAGGCCAAACCATCTTCCTTTTCAATGTCAAATGCCAACTGGTATCTTGTTTCATCATTTGTTCCATCTTCATCATGGATTCTTGGAACTCTTCTTCAATTCTTTTCAATTCTCCCTTCAACTCAGCAATCTCTTTGTCCATCTTCTCTTGCCTTATCCTTTTCTTTCTTTCCTTTTTTCTTGAATCCTCAGCCTGCAAATATCTTTCCAATCTTCTCAACAAATCCATCTCCACAAGAAAGTCTCTCCTTGCTTCCACTTCACTTTGCCACACCTAGGCAATCAGGTTCCTTCCTCAACCTGTACAACACACAACCACAAACACCAACACAAAACCAAAAAACTTCACCAGCCCATATCTTTTCTAGGCTCTGATACCAATTTGATGCAGAGCAAGAGGATTCACAATTCAAAAAAACTCTTCTTTATAAGGTAATTTCCTTCATAAACATCCTTGTTCAAAGAAACCAAACTAAAAACAAGAATCCCAATCATTTTTATTTTTGTTTCAATAAACACCATGTTCAATATTCACATTACAGGCCCACAAACAATTCCACTCATAGCAAACATCAATTCCAAAAATTGTTTTTCTTTGCTGTCCTAAGAATACATAGTCTGGTCTTCACTATAAAGTGCATAAAACTGTTATTAATAACTTTCACATGGATTATAATTAAGCCAATCGCTCCGGTCAGTTTGTAGATTACTTAGTTATAGAAATTTCATCCAATTTTTAGATAGATCCAACGGTTAAAACAAAAGTTATGAGGGTTTTACCAAAATGGGTAACCCTTGGTAGGGTTCCAGACTGGTTTTACCAAAAACGCCATATCTTTCTCATACCTTCATGAAATCAAATGAGACCAAGTTAAAAATGATGTAGAAACATATTAATACCTTCTCCAATGACTTCCCCTTCAGTACTGGGCTGTACATTTCCGTACAAGATCAAAGAATCACGTTTTTACAGTGTTTTCTGAGAAAAAAAATGAATTCCATTGATATTCTTCCATTACAAATCAATTTTCTCTCCCTATTTTCGACCCGTGGAGGATTTTTATACATTGAGGACTAAAAATAACTCATATCAACTGACTATAACTGATTCCAATCTCCATTTAACTAATGGACTTAACATTTATTTAATTTTTTGCTCTCTTGACAATGTTTACAATGAAGAGTAACTTTGAACATTATGGAACCAGTAACCTAAAATATGATTTCCTAGGACTCAAATGACCTCACACATATCAAAAATGGATCATTAATCCTTATTAAAATATTAAGAAATCAAAAATGAATACTAAACCCAATAAGGCCTCATGGAGGCATGTGATCAAATAGGTGCTCCTGCACCAACTACCAAGACTATAAGAATTCCAGATGGTTCACCATTAGTGGTGCTAATTAAAGAAGAAATTATAGAGTGTTTAATATTAAACAAGCAAGCTATCACTAAGATCGACTTGGAAAAAAGTGAGGAGGATTATAGGAGATTGAGAAAAACCAACAAGAGTGATGAACTTCATTTACACATGAAAAGGGGTGTAAACAATAAGAGGATACCTATCTCCCCCTCCCAAATTGATCCATTTTCCATAGAAAATTTCTAAGCTATTTCAAAAGAACTTATTTTTCTTTTGTGCCAAGTGCTTGGAATAGATGTTGAAGAGAGGATTTCAACCTATCTCATGATGATGGCAATGAAGATAGACATTCCTGAAGTCAACATTGAGTATGATTTTCTTATGAAATTGAGAAAGGGCTACATGAGGGATTTTTGAAAGTAAGATAGAACTTAACTCCCATCACTTTCAAGAAATACTCTCTGTTGTGTCATTTAATATTTTACCAAATAGAAACAGATGGAATAAAAGAATGTGTTTAGGAATGACTGATGATGAAGGGAATAGGTTTCCTATACAAAATTGGTGTTACATCTAGGATAGTAGATGTAAAAATAGTGATTTTGTAATATTTCATGATGATTTTTCAGTCAAGGTCATGGCTGCTCTTGGTCATATCCCACCAATATTTCCTAATAAAATCATGCAAGTATTAAGACCTTAAGCATTGAAGCCATAGCATGGACATACTCACAATTTCAGTGACTGGTTCTTCTTAGCAGACCAAATAGTAATAAGGGTTTATGGGTGTCCTCAAGCCTCACATGTTTTACCTAAATTTATTTCTATTTGAATTGCATTTTTAGAATTTATGTGGAAAATGTTATGGATGGAACAGGATGTTATGAAAAGACAGACAAAGGGGACATTCTTCACTGACCTAACTAAATGTGAGGAGCTATTCGTAGGGTCTGAAACTCTTGAAGAAATGTAGAAATATTTGAAGATGGGATATTCATTAAATTCATGAAGAGAAAGGGTCTTTGATCCTGAAGGGCATATTAATTTTATAAAGCAGACACTTTTCACTAAAGTTGGGATTACCCATGTAATGGATTATGAAGAAGATGTAATAAGAAATTGATTTACACCTGATAAATTTTTTTAGAGAAAGAGGAAGTGGGAAATCATAAAGAGGCTTGAGGAGGAGAAGAAGAAAAGGGACACTGGATTCCAAGGATTCTATGTTGAAGAAAAGGATCATATCAAAAGGATGAATGCAATAATTGACAACTTTGAAAGATTATATTTTGAACTAGAAAAGAAGCCTGAGGGTATGTATTCAAAACCCTCCAAGATGCCAATCAAACCAAGTGGTATTGTAATCAAAGATCCCCTACCAGACACTGCCACAATACAATTAGAAGCATCCCCTGAGTAACCAAGTCCTAAAAGGCATAAGACACATGGAATGGCCCCCTTAGTGGCATATGAAATAAGTGGAGTAGGGGATGCTGAAGAGGTAGTTGATGTAATTTTAAATTTCAAAGATCATGAAGTTGATCATCCACTTCCTAAGCTTGCAACTGATGCTCACAAACTAGAAGAAAGAGTGGATGTACATGGGCATAATGATCAAGAAGTGCATGATGATGAAAGGGTGATTGTTGCCCTTAGATTTATTAAAGATGAAGAATTTATTCAAAATCCCAAGTTTAAGAGATTTTTGGTTTAAGATGAAAATGAAAGATTTTTAGGAGAGACTCCAAATTAATAAGATGGGAACTGAGGAGTCACAACATGACCAGATTGTTTCCCAAAATCTTGAAGAACTCAAGATTAATGAAATTATTGTTATCCCCTAAGAAGTAAGAAAATTGGTCTTAGAAATAAATATACTAATTATTCCCAAGATGGAGTTAAAAAATATTCTTACTGGATCAAGTAAGAAGGAAAGAAGATCCCATGTTGGTTTCTAAATTCAATTTGGCTGAGGGAATGAGTGACATAGGTTACAATCCAAGACTTGAAACCCTAGCCTTTTGGAAAAAGAAAAAAAGAACATATAAACTAAGATTGCTTGATGTTGTAAAAGAAATGAGAGGGACTGCCATGGTAAAGACACTTCAAGACACATCAACATTGGAGGCAAGTACTATGACAATGCACTCAATAATGTTTACTAGGGAGATGATTAAAGCTATGGAGCTTAGATTAGCAAAATATGAGAAAGCACAAACTTATCTGAATGATGAAGTGAATAGGTTATTCATAGAAAATGTGAAATTGAAAAAGTAGTTGAAGGGTGCAGGTCCTTCCCAAAGCATATAACTAACAATATACCATCCCCCTACCATCCAGGCTGATACATGTGCAATCACTGTTGAACAAGCAAATGTGCTAAAACAAGAAATTGAGAAGTTGAAAAATACTAATGAAGAAACAAAGGAAAGAGCAAAGAGAGAAAGCCTTAGGGTATTGGAAAAGATCTTGGAGCATAGGGTTAAAATAATTGTGGAAAAATTGGAAAATGTGTATGAATGTTATGTCTCCTTGTCACAAGTAGTTGATCAGATAAAGGCTCATGTACCTATATTGGATCCCTTATTCAAGAAATGGAAACATTTACATCACACCTTAATAACATTGTGCATAGTTTTACAAAGGAGTGTTGAGGCCCCCACAACTTTAAAACCTATTGAGCAATGGTCTGAATGGTCACAGATGAATTTCAATACATATCTCCAGAAGACCAAAAGATCAAGGAAAGAATGGATTCATTTCACACACTAAAGCAGTGGTTTGTGCCTAAGATACTAAGGGATGATGATCAACTGAAAGGCTCAAAGGATTGGATGGATGCGTTTAGCAAAATTGTTCCTAACTGTCTCACTAATTTACAAAAGGATGGTGACATAATTATTCACTACCTCAATATAACCTTGGATGGAATAATTGCACTGGATGCTAGATACTCAAAATTAATCACAAATAGAAAAGGGTTATTAGACAATAGATGGAAGAGTCACTTGGCCAACATATAAAAAATCTAGGAGTGCAAATGGCCTCATGATTACATGGTGTACTAAGGGGAGTAAACATATCTAGCTCCCTCATAAGAATAAGCCTTGTGGATACTATCATGGAGACAGGACCTTGCAAGATCTGAATGATTACAGGTACCTTACGATGAGTAACAAACTTTTGTATCTTGCGAGTGATCTAGACTTCAACATCTGAACATTTCTCTTCACTTCTCATCTTTCATTGCTCTTATGTAATCCTATGTAAACAATGATAATTGAGAATTTTTGATTTATGTTAAAAGTGGGTAACTGAAAAGAAACCTTTTGACATGTCAGTTAGGACAAAATTTTGAAAACTATTGTAAAATATTTTTGAAGATCAATAGAATGAAGTTATAATTGGTGGCTGAATTCTAGTTTCAATTGTTTGTTGAAGTGAATTAATAATGTTATCTTGGTGTCTCCAGTTTGATCTTTCCTTGTTATTTAAATCAATATATCAAGGATATATTTGGTTTATCAAAACACATTTTTTGTCAAACAGTTCATTTTGTACTACATTTTGGTGTCAAATATTTGGTAATTATGGTTAGTTTCATTTCATTCAAATTTTTAATTCTAGAAAATTGTATACAGTAAATAGATTGATGGATGTTTGGATAGTGAAATCATCTCTCTTAGAAATTAACTGAAATATCTTGTCTTGAAATATCTAGTAGGATTAGTTTAATTAAAGAGGATTTGGTGGTTATTTTTCTAACAATGATTAACAATGATTTTACAGTGCAGCTAGCTTGCTATTTTCATTGAAGATACAAGTCATGAACAAAGTCAAGCACATACCAAGAAGATGGTACTCTACTTCAAACCCTCAACCTCACTTAGTTTAGTCTACTTACATGGGGATATTAAGGAAGTTGCTAAAAAATTAATATGTATCATTTGTTGTTTGTGAAGGAGAATCCTATGAGATCCAATATGGCAGTGGATCAATATCTGGTTTCTTAAGTAAAGATGATGTCACAGTTGGGAAAGTTGTTGCAAAACATTGAGTTAGTAATTTTTGGATGTTATGACTTCCCAGTTGGATATCAAAGACATTTTTTGATCAACTTAATTTGGAATTTATGTATAAATGAATTATTTCATGGTGTAGGTCTTTACTAAGAAAACACATGAACCAGGGCTGACATTTTTTTTGTCCAAGTCTAATGTTAATCTTGCACTTGGTTTCCAAGAAATTTCTATTGATAAGGTTGTTCTAGTTAGGTTAGTGTTGATAGCCTTCATTCTATAATATGCCAAATTCATTCTATAATATAAGCATATAACCTTTCTTAAAGTTTGAACAAGGTTCTGAAATCAAGGGTTCAATATGCATATTTTAGGCCTATGTTGAACACTCTTTTTAAGAAATTTGTTGACAAGGCTACAGTTTTTTAATTGATTTATCTTTTTGCTATATTTGGACTTACTTTTGTAAACTTGCAATATACAATGCACTTTTATTCTTTATGAATTGAGACTAATAGTAATTTTGTTGGTTATATTGAGGCACAACTTCATTCATGGAAAAAAAGGTAGCAGCCTATTGCTCATATCAGATGGAACATTGCATATAAAGGAGGAAAGATTTTAGTTGGGTTATTATTGATTGCATTGAAGGAGAGAGCTTCATTTATGGGTACATAGCATTAAAAATGTATCCTTGGAAATTTTCACACTCATTTGGGTCTTTCTTATGGATGTTGGCCTTGTTTTTCCTAGATTTAATGTTGTAATGTTGTCAACACATTCACATTAGGCCTTGGACCCTTGTGAATCAAAAAGAATTTTATAATGTCTTGTAAAAGTGTTGTGAAGTGTTCTAACCCACTTTTAGACTTTTCTAGGACATTTTTATTATAATTCACTTAAATAACCCCTTTTATCACTTACCAAGCCTTATTTCAAAGTGTTTTAAAGTGTTGTAACAAATGTTCACACTTTTCTTAGAGGCTTGTCATCAATAATTTTACCCTTTCTTATGCTTAAATGACCCCTTTATACACTTGCAAGCCTTACTTAAGTGTATTTTTGAGAATAATTTTGTTAAACATAATTTAATACACTTTAATTATTAAGACCCACTTAAATTTCTCAAGTGGGACCAAGTCACCACTTGGGGAAACTTAGTCCCACTTGGCTCAAAAATCAAAATTATTTCAAAATTCTGCCAGGATATTATTTTCTAAGCCTTAAGGTTGGCCTGTGATGTGGTATTTTCACGAAAATTTGTATAATCATGTATAAATATAGGGTTTTCCCCTCATTTTTCATCTCTCCTAATCCCCCTAATCTCATTAATTCACTCAAGCATTCAAGCATTCAATCAATCACTTTAGGCATTATCAAGCATACATCCATTGAAGCTTCTACTTGCTTATCTTCAGATTTCTACTTCAATGGTTTGGTCTTTTCTATAGATTTGTCAAAGAGCAAGGCATGAAAAGGTATCAAAAAATCATCAGTCATTCAAAGTCAAAAAAACCCTAAAAGAAGCTTGGAGATCACATACAGGTTAGATTCTACAGATTCAGATTTGGAAACCTGTCAGGAACAAAAGTGTAGATTGAAGACTACAGATTCCTGCCCTAAGTTTCCCAAGATTCAGAAGTAGACTAAGTCGCCATTTGTGGAAAATCAGTCCCACTACCAGGCTTGAAAAGTGTTTTTTGCAGTTCTGGATACCCTTTTGGCTAAAACCTATTCTGACAAAGTTTCCCTAAAATAGGACTAAGTCACCTAACTTGGTGTAAGTGTCCCAATGAGCTTCAATAGTTATTTCTATAGGATTCTAGAGCTCCTCTTCACCACTTTCTAGTTTCTAGGTGCACCTATCCATTGTCATCAAGTTTTGTTATAGTTTACTTGCATTTTTAGTTCATTTTTTTATATCACAATGTGTTCAAACACTTTAGATTTCTTTAGTTTTTATCCACTAGTCAATATATTTTATCATTTATTTGCATTTAGGACATTCTCTTTAGACATATTTCAATCATATTTGCATTAGTCTTGAGTGAACCACCTAGGTTTTTGGGATTTCTCTCTCCTTTTAGGTGCAAAACCCTAGAAGTGTAAGAGAGCCTCCATCCCCAAAAATTTACAGTTCAATGGGACATGATCAACACTCTCCTTGGATTCTACATGTTACAGTTTGCTCTAGGAAGATTTCCCACATTGTAGAAGTTTTAAGAGATGAAAGGGGCATGTGCTCACATTGAAGGGCTTCAAGCATGCATTTCCATCATTATAGAAGTTTCAATGAGAAGTTTCTTTCTTGCAATCATTTTTGTGCAATATTGTAACTTAGATTTTCAGTCTTGTGACTGAAAATAATAATTGTAGTATACTCTATTTCTAAGTTGTAACTAGAAAACCTTTCTTTTATTAATAAAGTTCACCAATTTTTCCTTCTCAATGGCTATCTTATTGTGTGCAATTGATGATTGATGTGCATTTATGTGTTTTATGCTTAAATCCTCAAATATTAGTTAATTAAAATGACTAAATATACTACTAATTGACATCAATTAATAATTAAATTGACTAAATATACTACCAATTGAAAAAAAAAAAGTGAACACTGAATAAATATGACTAGATATATGACCAGTAAAATCAGTGAATAAAAATGACTAAATATATCAATGAATAAAACAATGACTAAATAAGTGGCCAGATTACAATAATCAATGACTAAATCAACAACTAAATAAGTGACTAGTTAAATATATTAGTGAATAAAAAATAACTAAATAAGTGACTAGACTACAACAATTAATGACTAAATCAATGACTAAATAAATCAATGAAAAAAATGACCAAATAAGTGACCAGATTACAACAATCAATGACTAAATCAACGACTAAATACACTACCAAATGAATCAATCAAAACAACCAATAAATTACTAAAAATGTTTTAGTCACCAGTCTGGTCATGTTATATATGACTGGCAATAAACTACTAATGGTTAGGTGACCAAGTTCAGTCATTTATAAGCAATTTTTAGTAGTTTTTTTAGTAGTTTATTGTTGTTTATGTACTAGTGAAAGCATGTCCAAAGGACAATTTCCCACTTCCTAATATAGACGTTATAGTAGATCTAACAACAGGTTACAATATGTCCCTCATGAATGGCTTCTTGCAGCATAATCAAATCTGTATCACTTCTGAAGATTAGCATATGATGACATTAATTTTCCCATGGGGTACATACTGTTGGAATGTCATGCCCTTCAAACTTAAAAATGTAGGCACAACCTATCAAAGAGCTATGACCACCATATTTCATGATCTCATGCACACATTGATGGAAGACTATATTGATGACCTTTTGGAAAAATCCTTTACATGTGGTGATCATTTGAGAGTCCTAGACATAATTTTCAAAAGGCTTAAAGAATATAAAGTTCATCTAAATCCTAAAAAATGTGTCTTTGGCATGACATCGGGAAAGCTCTTGGGATACATAGTTTCCCATAGAGGAATTGAAGTAGACCTGAAAAAAGTAAAAGCTATATTAGATATGCCTCCCCTAGCAAGAATAAGTCAACTCAAGACATTGCAAGGCTAACTTCAATCCATCAGATGTTTCATTGCATAGCTTGTAGATAAATGTTAGCCTTTTCAATATTTTTTTATGTAAGGGAGTTCCTTTTATATGGACAGGCAAGTGTGAGGCAAACTTTCAACAGATTAAAGAGTACTTTTTGGCGCTCCCTTTTTTGATGCCACCAATAGATGGTAAGCCTCTAATAATTTACATATCAACTACCACTTCTGTACTAGGAGCATTTCTTACACAAAGTGATCATGATGAGAAAGAACATGTGATCTATTACATTAACCACACACTAGTTGGGTATGAACTCAACTATATCCCTATTGAACATGCTTGTCTCACCATGGTTTTTTCCACCTAGAAACTAAGACATCACATGCTAAATCATCATACAAGACTAATGGCTAAGATAGATCCTCTCAGATACCTACTCAGCAAGGAAACATTGACAGGATGATTGACTAAGTGGATCATGATACTTTGTGAGTATGAAATATATTATGTGAAACAAAAAAGCAATAAAATGATAGGTTATCACACACCAAATTTCTGATGCACCCACAAAAGTTGATCACCCTTTGATTTCTAATTTCTTGGATGAATCAATATTTGCACAAGACATTGGTGCAACATGGAAATTATACTTTTATGGCTCATACAACAGTCATGGATTAGGTGTGAGAATAATATTCATCACCCCTCAAGGTGATACTATTCCCAAATCCTTCAGAATAGCCTTCCCATGTCAAACAACATTGTTGAATACGAATCTTTTCTCATAGGGTAGTGCATGGCTATAAAATGGAAAATTACAAGTCTTCAAGTCTTTGGTGATTCACAATTGGTCATCCAATAGGTCAATGATGACTATGATACTAAAGATGAGAAATTGACCCCATATAAAAGAATGGTTGATAGTTTTAAATTGTATTTTGCAGATATCACTTTTTGTCAGGTCCCATGGATTCATAACAAAGTAGATGACACCATGGCCACCATTGGATCTCTCTTAGACATTCCCAACAATATGTCACAATATGAGTACTTAGTTGAATAGTTGTTGGTCTCTATCATTGATGTCCCTGAATCTGAGATGGTGTGTGAACTTGTTGGTCCCAATTCCCCATGGTATTAGACCATTTATGACTATCTTCATTCCCAATCACTACCCCCTAACCTATCCAACAACCATCGCAAGTCCTTCCTTCACAAATCCACTTGCTATGCCATCATCAGTGATACCCTATATAGACATGGCCTAGACAATACCTTACTTAGATGTCTTGACACTAACGAAGCACTAACTACCTTATGTGAAGTACACAAAGGTATATGTGGATCCCATTCTGGTGTTCCAAATACAATTGTGAGGACAAATTTTGATTTTCTATAGGGATTTGTCGAGTGTTTTGGTGATTTGAGAGATTGGATTTAGGCATATTTTGCTAGTGGATTTCATTGAGTTTCTTTGTGTGCACTTTATATTTCTTCGCATCGAGTTTTATATTTCTTCGCATCGAGTTGCAAGGTAGGGTCTATAACTTTTCATAAATTTTTTGAGCAATTGAAGCATGGGGATGAGTGGATGATTGAAATTTTAATAGCTTTCTTTTGTATGACTACCACTTTGTGTGCTATTCACATGTGACATTACTCTATTTCAAATTGCATTTGTACTGAATGGATTCACATGTGCCTAAATGTTTATCTTTTTATTTGAATTTTCCATTGGTTTTGATTGATTCTTGCTTCAAATTATATTTTATCTATTCTTCATGCTAGTTCAAAGTAGTAAATTAAGGTTAGGGCATCGATGTATAAGAATTTTAAACTAGGGTTGTGGGATCTCAATATTTCAATAATGTATTTTGAGTTTAGACAACATGAATTAGGGTATGATTCAATTAGATAATTAATTCGCATAGTGCCTTTGAATATTTGAAGTCAATAAACACATTTCTAGAAAAGCCCTAGCTAGAAACAATGTTGAAAGGTTCAGTTTGTGGATTGCAGTTCAAGAATTTGATCATAGGTGACACTTTGAGTTTGATTGGAGTTGTGTTATTGAGATTGAGTCCAAAAACATAAGGAAAATCATGTAATATGATCATTCTTCATGATTTTGAAGAGTACCAATTTTTTTGTCATGGTTTTCACTAAATCTATTCCCTCATAGAAAACCTGGAGACTAGCTTTTCATGTAATCCTCAGGTCGACTGAAAACCTGAATGAAAATCTCACTGAATCCACATTGTAAAGAATTACCTAAACACCTGATTTTTTGTGGATTTTGACCTTATGCAGATTCCCCAAACTTTTTATATTTTGAGTAAAGTATCAAGATGGACATATGAAGGGCATGGTAGGGGTTCAATCTTAATTTTTTGACTTTATCTTGGTTATATAAATGTGAAGGATGGATCAAATGTTCTATGATATCCAAGTACCCCTGCATTTTGTAGAATCTGCATGATTGAGAAAAACTCAAGAGACCTTTCTTCATGGAATTCTCCAAGGTATGAATTCCCAAAAATCCACTAGCACTTAAAATCCCTGAAGTCTCCAAAAGCCTGATTTGCATTTAAACTTGATTTTGAAGGTTTATCATTTAGATTTTATGGGTTTTAAAGATAAATTGTGATTAATCATTTGAAAATTGACTAAGTGTTTCTCTTCATGGAATCTTCTTACTCATGGAAATTTTGAGGATTCCTTATTCATGGAATCCATGAGGGGATGGATTCCTCAAAATCCCTTGATAGTTAAAATCGATGAAGTGCTTGAAAACCCAAAGTGTGCTTTGAGCTTGATTTTTAGCATTTGCAACTTAACTTCTATGATTTTGAGGATGTTTTGGAATGCATTATGTGTTGTATGGGTGTTTTGAAGATAAACTTGATCATGTTATAATGATTGAATGTGCTTGGAATTTTAGTAATTATTGTCTTTTTCTAACTAGTTGCAGGTAGAGTCTCGTAAGGGTAAAGGTTCTAAAATAAAGTCCATTGAGCCAAGTAGGGAGGAGCCTACAACCAGATCTAAAAAGATGAAGTATGACTTCAAGGGTAGAATCCCAAAGTCAAAGATCATCTCATGTTGGGAAAAAGTGGGAGAAACAAATATGGGTCATGTGGATTGTGAGGACTTCCAGAAGATGATGTATTGCTATGCTCCTACTCCTTTGGCCAAGAGACTAGTGGATATAGGATTGGCACAAGCTCAGTGCAATGTCCTAAATTGATCATTGAATGTGCCAAAAACTATGAATCTGATAGTAGAAAGATAATTGGGCCTCAAGGGAGAATCATGGAAAACATGATAGAGGAGGTGATTTCTAAGGAATTCAATATTGAATCACACCATAAGCTAATCAAAGTGAAGTTGGAGATAGAAAAGAAGTTCTATCACGATGATCTTGATCAAGCATTGGAGATGATGAACAAATATTGGATTGAGAAGCCAAAGTACCACTATTCCAAGTTACCAAAACAATTGCATAGAAGTGACTTCAACCTAGAATACAATGATATGATCACCCTCCTCAGTAGAGTGGTAGGGTTGGAGAATGCCTTCATATTTGAGGACTGGATGTTTTATGTTATATCACAAATTGAGAAAGGAATTAATTTCCACTAGGATAGAATGATTAGTGACAACTTTGATATGCAGATGAGGAAGGTCCAAGATACCAAGAGGTGCACCATGACATCTTATGTGGTATACATGCTTGCTAGAAATTATAAAACAAAGGTTTGAATTATAAAGGCACCATTGGACAAGATAGGGTTTATGATGCATATCCTCGATTGCACTTGGATACTTCCAACTATAGGAGGGTCAATGATGCCTTCACTATGTATATAACAAGAACATTGTTGGATGCTCTCCACGTAAGGATTTCAACAGAAGTAATGGATTTAATAAAGAAATATAGATTTTAGTTCATTTTGTTCCCAAAATTTACATACATTAGAATTCATGGATCGCCAAAGGTACTGTACAGGCTCCCTAGGTATCCTACAGATGAAGTTATATTGCTTGAATTGATAAGGTAGCTTGCAACTTTTGATTCTATTTTGAAGTCAATGCACAAATCAGGAGTTGGTGGGGATTTCCCCTTGATAATTGGTAGTTTGGAGGCTTGTCCCTCCATTCAGAGTGCACATCATTCTGAATTAGAGATGGCCCAATTGCACTTCTACTCTCATTCAAATGAGGGAATCTTTGATCCTTATGGAGTGGCTCAGAAAATGAAAAATAAAGATTACAACTATAGAGATAACATTAAAGATTACTAGGCCAATTTTCGTAATGAATTTGAAGTAACTAAAATGAAGAATTATAGGTTCTCTCTGAAACCAATAAGACTTTATGCAGTGAAAAATGTGTTAGATCAGGTTGAAGATGATGAGGATCTAGTCCAATACCATGATTATGCACAATTCCAAAATAATCCACTCCATGTGATAAATTGGGCAGAAGATGAGGTGGTGGAGCTTTATCAAACTAATGCTCCAGTGATAAGATATTTAAAGAAATGAGTGAAGCATACGGTTTTGGAGTTAGAAGAAGAAGGGAAGAAATTTACCTATGATTAGATGGGAGATTTGGAGCCTCATTCAGAAGAGGATGATTTAGAGAAAACATAGGATGACATTTCAATTCCCCAAGAAGAGGAAGACTCTGAAGATAAGCTTCTTGTAATGAAGAGGAAAATAATAAGTCAAACTAAGGATAAAGGGCCTAAAAGACAACCAATCCCTAAGAGAAGAAGGCCAACAAAAGAAACAACTGAAGGAGAAGATAATACTCAACCTGAAAAGAAAAGAAGATTGGTCAAGGAAGGAGAAAAGGAATCACATTCCAAGAAATCAAAGAAAAATAAGGCTAATGAAGAAGGTGATACTCATGCCAAAGTAATTGAAGTTGAAAGTTTAGGAGATAAAACACAAGTCTACATGAGGAAGAATTATCCAAAACAAAAGGTCTCTTTAGTTAATATAGTGAATATTGAAAAGGTAGTTGAAGAACCAGAAGACACTATAAATGAGACACCTATTGATGAAAATGAAGTTGCGAAGGGTGTTGTTCCAAAAAAAACTCCTCCTCAATCACCCTACCAAAATATACCATCTGATAAAGAGGAAGGAGAGGCAACAAATGTTTGAGCTAATATTTCCAAGGATGAAGAAAAGGGACAACAAGAATAAGAAGAGGAGTTGTAAACTCCAAAAAGTGGAGATTTATATAACCTTGGAGTAAAATTAGAACAAAAGATAGTTGAGGTACAAAGCCATGAATATAAAGAAGATATAGAGTCTCAGAAGATAGAGGAAATATCTAAGTCACCTGAGAAAGATAAGTCATCTGAGAAGGAGGAAGCACAACAATTGGGTGAAGAAAACATTGAAGCAAATCAACCAGATGACCATGAGGAATAAAATAGCCCTCATGAAGACAAAAATATACAAGAATCAACTACCCCAGATTGATTGATAGAACATTTGAAGCCAAAACTAGTTGTAGTTGAGGAAGAAGCACTAGATTGGGATAAATTTATAGCTAGCTTGGGAAATACTAAAGGAAGGAAGAAGGCCAAAGTTGTTTCTAGAATGACAAGGGATGAATTGAATAACAAATTGCTTCATGTGGCCACACCAGTAACTAATAAGCATAAGGATGAAGCTACTGCATCTGATTACAGGGTTGAAATAATTAATTTGGGTCCTTCTACAAAGGAACAAGAGAAGGAATATCTTAAGGAGTCTATGCATGCCATTCTAAAGAGATTAGATAATGCGACCCAGGCAAAATAAAAGTTGCAACATTAGGTATAGGAGTTACAAAAGTATACTCATCATTTGGTAAAGCCTTTGCAGACACAAGCTAGTGAAAGTGTTTCAATTTCAAAAGGTCTGTAGTCAAAGGATGCAAACACTAAAATAGAGAGAATGAAAACTTCTGTACAAGTCACTCAACAATGGATTAGCAGCATTTTTCAAAAGGGAGACTCCATGATTGATTTTTTTTTACATACATATGAAAAGGAATTCTCCTTTTTGGAAGAAATAAAGTAGCTAATATCAGAATGTGAGGTAATAGATGATACTACCATGCCTACATTAAGGAAGGTAATGGAAATTATAGGAGAAATGTTGGTAAATGAGAATATCTTCACAACTAAAGATGTAAATAAACCAACATAATAGATGGAGGCATTTGGGTTTAAAAAGGAAATCATGATGAAGGCTTTGAAGAACGTTTCAAAAATCCAGAATAAGGTAAAAGATATTTATGATAGCTATTTTTCATTCTTGGAGATTGTGACAATAAGAAAGAAGTTTGGTAAGAATAATTTAAAAATTGATCAATAATAGAAATAGTTTCATGAGGTTTATTCACCAATTGAAGATGGGCCAATAACATCATATCAATTAGAAGATGCAGGTATATATATTTAAAATCTAGATAGATATCAAGGGTTGCAAGGGGATTGAGATAAAAACTTAGATAACTATGAGGAGGAAGTAAACTCGATTAAGTTAAGATTAAGGTTTATTCTAGTTTCTGACCAGGATGACCTTGATAAGATGTTTTCTAGGATTCAAAGAACTTTCTAGAAGCCAAGAGAAGGAAAAGGAGGGTGACCAATCGTGACTACCTTGAGCTTTGTGCTACATTGATGAGATTGGAGCTACAAGTTGTTCATTCATGGAAATTTGTTGCAAATGAGCCTTTTATTTAATTTTAATATATCTTTAAGGCTGACCTTTTAATATTGTATTGTAAACTTAAATGAGTTGAAAAAATTGCCAAGGTCAACCTATAATGTTAAGCCTAACTTAGTTTCTTCTCCAGGCCAACATGTTATTGAAACTTTATATATTGAGGCTCTTTCCTCATTTGAAAGGGTTGGACATGAGATGTTGGAATTGTTGCAAACTTTTGGTGAAGTGAATACAAGTGAAGACATTGTCTTTTGGTGCTCTTCTTTGTGTTATTTCATCTATGCATGATTCCTATGTTTTAACTTTATTTTTAAGTTGTTTGAGTAAGTGATTTTAAGATTAGACTTAGAGTTGGTTGTAGTTCATTCATGTTTATGATAAAGTGTTTAAGGTTTTTGAGGAATCTTCGGTCCATACTTTTAGGAATTTTTTGATTGCAAGTTGCTATGTAAAGTTAGCATGGGCCTACTCTTTGTTGCACTCAAGTTCAATTGTGAATGTTTATGCACTATTTATTTGATACTGCATATTTAATCTTGGTTAAATAGGAATTGGTTTTTGAAGATTGGTCCACCTTGAATGCTTTGTTATTTTCATGATTGATCTTATAATTTAGATTAGAAATCTCTCTAAACCCTCATATTTTGTTGTCTTTGAGATCACTATTAGAATAGGAATTGCAAAACATCATTAAATTGCTATATTTGATGAAATATAATTTCCTAATCATAATTCTAGAAGTTTCTAGGGTTTGTGAACTCATTTTCACATCTTTTAAAACCCTCATTGTTGATCTAAGATTTTCAATCTTTTGTTTGACCATAAATTCCCTTTGTGATTACCAGCAAATCACATCATCACTAAGTTGTTTGTGCATTGTCAAAACATGACATTAGAGACCTTGGGGTTGTTTCTTGAGGCCTGCTGATAGAAATTTACCTTTTAAGAGTTACAGGATACTTGTATTCTATCTATGTTGATGCAATGCTAAAAAAAACCATCAACACATTGCAACAACAACAAGCTCAAACAAAAGCCTTACAACAACATCAAGCTCAACAACAAGCATTTCTCACACACCAACAACAATAGTCCCAACAACAAGCATTGCTTGCACAACAAGAACAATAAGACCAACAACAAGCATTGCTCACACACCAACAACAACAAGCCCAACGACAAGCATTTCTAGTACAACAATATACCCAAGAACAAGAAATGCTTATGAAATAAAAACATGGTTTATTTTATAATAACCAATAAAAAATCATGAATCCAACAACACAAGGAGCATATACACCTCCACTCCTACCTCCATCACCTTGACAATATTAGAATCCACCCTACACACCATATAACACCCAATCATATCAATATCACACTTACACTTCATCAACCATTCCACAATATACCACATATACTTCTCTACTAAATCCACAAGATGATGTGTCATCATAGCTCAATGCACTCATGCAATAGATCCAGGTCATTCAAATGGGAAAAACCAAGAAACCACATATGCAATAGAACTTGTGTCCTTACCCCTTGTATACGAACATAATGATAGTACCTTTCCCACCCAATTTTGAGGTTCCAAAGTTTGATAAATACAACTTAGGATAGGGAAATCTGGTGGATCACATCAAAGAATTCCACATAATGTGTATGGAGGTGGCTTCAAATGATTCCTACTTAATGTGCCTTTTCCCATGTAGTTTGGTGGGGCCAACAATTTATTGGTTCTCACAATTTCCTTTGGGAATTCAAAACTTCCAACAAATAATCAATAGGTTCATAGATCATTTCTCTTTCAATCTTGACATGGATGTGAGCTTGGAAGAGTTGTATACCCTCAAGGAAAACAAGGGGGAATCATTCACAAAATTCCTACACTAGTGGAGGCAACGAGCTAGCAAGAGAAAAATGGCTTATCCCTAAAGAGAAAAAATTCGGAATCATCATTGCTAATGTTGACACAAATTTATCCTTTCAGTTAAAGATACAATATGTTATGTATTATGATGAGCTTATCCCTAGGGCCATCAGCATTGAGAGAGATCTCATTGCACTAGGGAGCACACGTGTATAAAGACAACTTCCCATCCACTAGTTCTAACGACAAACCCTGCTCTTGGGCCAAAAATAAGAATGTTACTAGTGATGGTGTTGTTGATGCAAAGGTGGTCTTAATTTCTCCTAGGTAAGCAAACAACAAAACCATAAACACACAACAACCATCCACACCATTGCAAAATAATCAACCAATGATCAATGATGCAAATAGTCAACGTGAACCACAAAGAACAAATAGTTCTCCTAAGCGACAACTCACTCCCTTAGGGGAACCTATGGATGATTTTTGAAGAAGTTAATATAGTCTAACCTTATCATACTCCCCAATTTCTCAAACTATCAAGTGCCACAAGTCAGACCTCCTAGCTATAGAGATGATCATTTTTGTGAATTTCATTGATAGAAAGGTCATAACACACAAAATTATTTTAGACTCAAATGTATCTTTAATACAAGATCTTATTGAACAAGGAGATGTTGATGTTCATAAAAAAATTTGGAATGAAAATATGAAAATTTACACAAACCCTATGCCTAATCATGGAAAAAAAAAAATTCAAGAAAGGCACCAATTTCAAACAATGTAAACCATACCCATGATACCACAATGGGACATATTTGTGTTATTCATTTATCACAACATGAGGAATCAAAAACGTATCAAGATACTCTTTTAAAAAAATTTCCAAACCCATCAACAATGTCTAGCAATATTTCATACCGTAATGGCATCAAGAATGTATCTGTAAGACCCTGCCCCTTGTGGCCTTGTTGATCTTATTAGTCATCAATGGTTTATGTTCTATATTTTATGTTCTTTTGTGTTTGGAAGTAGACATTATTGATTATCGTTACTATACATCAAGTTGTTTATATTTTTGATTGTTAACTAACTAACTAATAGTTTTTGTGATTTCATGTTAAAGCCAGATGAGGTATATTCCCTATCTACGTAAGTATGTAATGATTGAGAGGTTTTGTTATTAGTAATGGCATTATGTATATTAATTTATTTCATCATGTTAGGTGGTTTATATTATGAGTGTGAGTAATTGAATATAAAGGTAATGATTGGTATTCAATATTTGGTTGTAATAGTATTCATTGCAGGTAAAATAGATTAGTGATAAGTGGTAATATTTGGATATTAAATAATATGATCAATTATTGCTTGACTCTAAAAGATATTATGCAATTGGGTAGACTTAAATTATATGTAGATATAACTCCTTAGTTAATTATCATTAGAGGAGTATTTTTCATATGCTATCTATTTCAAATATTATTAATTACAAGAAATGCTGACACCTCCTTTTGGTTGAGTAAATAGGTTAAAATTGGTCACTATTGATGAATGGGTCACATAGCTATTTCCCTTATGTTGTTCTTGGAAAATTCAAGTATTGTCAAGGATATATATTTAACCTTATTTTGTAAGGGTCAAGTGCATGTGGGAGATGTTGCTTATTAGACCCTTGAGTCACCTCTTTAAATTTCATTATTTATTTTAGGTTTTATAATGTCTTTATGCGGTTTTAATTGTTTAAAAGGTTCCTAGGTGGTAGGTCTATAGAGGAGGGGTCTTTTAACTCTATAAAATCACTTAAATGAAGTTTAAAACCCACTCTAATTTTCCACTTATGAAAAGTGGCGAAAATGGGAGTTGGTTGGGTGGGTGAGAAGTTTTGGGGAGTTAGTTGCCCTTTTCCCTTCTATATATATTCCTTCTTTTTGAAAGGAGAAGGGTTCCCTCTTTTGGCTTGGCTTCTCTCTTTTGGTTGGCTTCACTCTTTTGGCCTTGGATTCTCTCCTTTTGCTTTTGCTTTACTCTTTCTCTTTGGATGCTTTCACATTTTTGGGAGGACAACTCTTGGCGAAGAATGGACGAAGGAAGCGAGGAATTGGGAGGTCTTCTCCAACTTGGGAAGCAATTTTTGTGGTAGAAACTAAACCCTTTGTTGATCATTGTTTTGATGTATGAAATAATGCTTGGATGTTTTCTTATGGTTGCATAAGTTACATGAAAAAAAATTGTGAAACCTTTATGTCTTTTATTGTGACTTATGTTTGAGTTTACTCTTGATATGAACACCCACCTTGACTAATTTGAACATAAGAACCCTTTATGTGTTTTAGGTAAAGAAATGATAGGGGTGTATGAATGGTCGTAAAGTGGCATGCTTAGTAATGTGAATTTTATGTGGTGCATTTTGTTGTGAACCCTTTTGTGTAAAGTGATTTGTAAAGGTGATATGTGATCCCTTAGAGCTCAGGGGTGGATTGATTATCAATCCTATGGATGGGAGGAGAGATTATGACCATCTTTTCTTTTTGTTGTTGTCTTCTTCTTCAAGTGCATATATTGAAGTTGGAATCAATGAGAAAGTTCGTCAAAGTTAGGATTCCAGAAATAGCCATGAGTCATAAGAATAGAGAAAAAGCTTCAAGTTCCAAGAGTAGAGTTTGGGTAAATGTAATTGTTGTGTTTATGATGGATGGTTCAAATTGTAAATGTGTTTGTACTCTCATCTAGATGTGAAATTTAAGGAATAATTAGGCATGTTTTGATTTCTAAATTTAAAGGGCTAATATTGAGGTGAAAATAGACTTTATAAGTACAATTATAGCAGTTGTTTGTGTAAATATTTAAGAGAATAGAAGGGCTGTGTTTGGGTATCAAGTTTCCTAACTTTTCAAGAAAATTTAAAAAGAGATTGAACTCGTTCAAGGAGATTTAAATTGTTTATTCCTCTTAGAAAGGTAAATGAAAAAAAGAAGAAAAGTGTAGTATAACTCTACGAATTTTAAATCCAAAACGAAATACCGTGATCTTTCCATCTAATTATTACTACCTTGAATTACATATTAGACTAAGTTTACCCTTCATATTCTTTATAATTAATCATACATATATATATTTTCATGATATCAATATAAATTAATCTGAGATAATGGGAAACTTTCCCAGCATTCTGTAATCTGTGAACTTCTGGAGGAAACTCTAAATGGTAAACACTTGTCTAAATATTTATGTGTTCCAAATCAAGATTATATAATTGGAAACCTGTCTTATTCGACAAATCTGTAAATGAAGAAAAATCAGGTCTCTGTGCAAATCTAAAAATTGAATGAAACAAGTAAAGGCGGAGTATATATAGTATATATGTATATATAGACAGATTGCTATATTTAAAGAGATAAAGTAGTTGTGGAAAGTTTTCAGTTAAATTTAATTACTTGTCATCTATTTTATCATTGTAATGGAAATTTAGATTATGGTCTCAGAATATGAAATTGGGAATTTAAATAAAAAAATTAAGATTGAAAGAGAAATAAAGTAAACTTATTATTAACCATTAACTTACATATACTGTTAGAGGGATATAAAAAATAAAAATATTTAATTTTATTTATGAAGATCAATGGAAATATTATATTGTTATAAATGCAAGTTTGTTTTGGAAACTCAAAAAAAAATCTATCAAGAAGGGAAACTAAAATCTATAAAGAAGGGAAACTAAAAATAATCAATAAAGATGAAGGGAAACTCTGAAAATCAGTGAAGAAGAATGGAATGGAATTTTAAGAAAATCAAGTACAGTTAATAGTTAGTTTTTTTGCTAAGTTATTAAATTGGTTGTAATTTATTTTTTTAAAATAAAAAGTAAAATTAAGAAAACCATTCTTAATATGGATTCTATTAATCTTAAGTATGGTAAATAAATCTTTTTACTTCTTGTCAATTAATTGAACATTATTTTATCTAGTGTATTATATTTTTCTTTAAAATAATTGTTGTAAGAAATTATCAGGAGTGTATTATTTACTCTAATAGTTTAATATAACATAGTTAGATAGTCAATTAGATTGTAACTTGGAGAAATTTAGATTATTAATCAAGGATTAGAGGCAAATAATTTTGTGCTCCACAATTCGAAAATGAAACAAACTTTAAAATTTATTGATATAGTCATAATTAATTTAGTTTAATCACTGTAGTTCAAATCAATTTTGGAGCCAATTGTTATATTAAGTGAAATATAAATAAATAAATAAATATTTAAGTTAATACCACCTTGTTGTTTAATTTAAGTTATTATTATTGATACTTGGAAAGTTTAATTTAGGATTTTAGTTATTTTAATTCCTTGATTTAATTGTGTAACTCAATTATCAATTTCATAATAATTAAGTTTCCTAACATCTATAAACTTATTGATAGGTTTTAAGTTGGAATTAAATTTGTTATTTCATGAAGAATACCCTAGATCATATTTTGGTCTCATGTGAATAGAATTCATTGGCCTAATTGTCTCTATTCCTCCTTTTCCTTTTGTGTCAATGTTAGTGATGGCATTGTTAGTTTGATATCTTCACGAATGCTAAAAACATGTCACTAAGAATTATTATGGTTAGCTAAATAAATAAAATTGATAGAAATGTTTGTGTTTGTCACCTTATATCCATATTATTGTTTTGTTATCGTGCTTGAAACAACCTTGTAATTAAGGATGCACATATTGTCTAGTTAAAGTAGTCTAGATCCTTGTTGTTTAATGTAAAAATAATAATAATAAATAAATGAAAAATTGATGGTTATGTTGTTGTTTAGTTGTGTGAAATTTTGGGGCATGATAGTTTCAGATTATGATGTCTCTCCCATATATGACTTCATGATTGGGCATGTTGAAGAAGTTCCAAATGAGCAAGAAATATCCCTTATTGCACCCATACCTGCAAACTATTGTGAAGAGTCTTTTACTAATGATATATCATCCACCCAAGGATCATGTCAAGAAGAGGCTCTTGAGGATAATGAAAGTTACTCCAAATGGAGTCAAGATGAAGAACCCTTATCCCTAGAGTTTCACCAAGAGTTGAGGGCCATCTTCCAAACCATTTTAAACTCCAAAGATGTCCTTGATATCACCCCTAAGATGTTTCTTTCTGATGGAAATATAGATGTGAACTTCATCCAAAACAAGAATCTCCCACTCTTGATATTCCCACACAAGAGCAAGCAGTAGTCAAGATTCTTGATTCTTATAGTGATTGTGGATCATCGACATCTTTTGAATCAACATAATCTTTTGAAGCAATATTAATAGATAACAATGTCGTATAATCAAAGCAAACAGTTCATATTCTTGAACAACAGGAAACAATATCAATATAATGTGTTCACAAAAAATCATATTCAATGGCTATGGATCAGAGGATACATTATCAGGGCAAAGGATTAGGTATTGTTAATACCTTCACAACACTAGAGGAAATCTTGACTAATGCAAACATCAACATAGGTGGCATGAAGGATCCTTATGATGAAACTACTTTCAACACTATAACTAGTTGTATCATCCACCCATCATCTCATACACAATCTGGGACCAATGTAAAAAGAAAGATTCTTATCAAAGCAAGGAGAAGATCATCAAAGAAATGAAGCAATCAAGAAAAAAGAACAAAATAAATACAAATGGATACCTAAGAATACAAAAGAAAATCATCCCAATCATACTCCATTAGTCAAAAAAACTATGGGGAAAAGTACAAAAGGGAAATGTATCCATCAAAAGCATCCTCAAATACAAAAGTAGGACTCTCAAGAAAGGAATGAAGAATATCTATTGGTTGGTCCTAATTCCATGAAAACCTTCATTCCCACCCATCATTTCTCATCTTCCCAAGTTTGGAGAGTCAAAGGTTCCAAGCCATCGACCAATCCATCTCATATTCCTTCATGCATGACACCGTACACTGCATTCATGATATCAAATTCTCGCATTGACCATGTGTTGGTAGCTAATCTTCATCATAAGAATTTTGAAAGAACTCTATTGTGATGTGCACATATAGACAAGGTTAATTCCAGTACCCACAAGACAAATCAAAGTTCTTTAAAGTTGCATTCAAGTGCTCGTATCCTAGCAAAATAGATTCTTCAAGTAGGATATCATTGGCATGTTATGATAGTGGCCTCTACATCAATACCACCAGGTGGTTCAACATGAGGGTAAAACTTTCAAAAAAATAAACAAAATAAAAAAATAAAGAAAATAGTAAAAATAAAAATCATCCTCCAGTGAAAACCACTTTGGTGGTGCTTTGGGCATGTACTATGATGAAAACCTAGAAAGTAGGCATCATGAGTAGAATTAAGTATCTATGTGATCCTTCACAGATAGAAGTACATCTCATCCTTGTCATGATAAATCCAATGTTCCCTCCATCCATCCAATCCATCTTTATCTAGATATTCCATTTTATCTTGATCTTGACAAAGGTTCGACGTATACTTCAAGTCTACCCATGGAAAACTCTTGATAGGATCTTTACCATGAAATCCCATAGACCATATCTAGCATGCTAAAAGTCTATTGAACTCTTCACATATACATTACCTATCTTGGTTTGTCCATTTCAACTATGAAACATTGCTAGACACTGGGGGCAGGTTATTGCACTCTTATTTTTGAACAACTCTTGATCCATGTCTTATATCTCACAATGTGACATCAACATCTTGATCTAGGTATCGTTTACCTCAAAATCTATCACAAAAATCCCAAAAAATTTGATAATCTCATTAAAATCTAAAAATATCAAAACCTTGTATAGCCAAAATCCAAAAACATTTGAAAAGTTGTAAAGTCAAAATCCAAAATCATCCAAAGCACATTAAAATCCCTAAACAAGTCAAAATATCAAAAAAATCCAAAAATGATACCTTGTCGAACCACATTGTCTCTTATCTTGAACATAGGTAAGGTCATCACTAATGTCCTCCCGAGACACTTTAGGTTAGGAATCTATCATAATAAATTGACAATCCATCAAGTGTTCATATCTCATCAATAATCGGTCAAAGTCAGTCAAACTATGTGGTCTCTGTGTGTATAACTTAGGCAAGGCTAATCTTTGATAAGCCCCTGAGGGCCTAGGTCAGTCCCTTTTAGGTCTTGGTCAAAACTTAGAAAACACAAAAACATTTGAAAACTTGAGAAACACAAAAAACATTTGAAAACTTGAAAAACACAAAAAACATTTGAAAACTCTGAAAAACCCTAAACAACCTCAAATAAATCGAAAAACCAAAAACATTCACATAAAAGTTCAAAAAGACCAAAAAAAAGACTCAATTTTTTTCAAAATTATGAAAAACATTGAAATATTCTAAAAAAACCCTCAAAAAACAACTAATCTCATTTTTCTTTCACCCGCAATAAATCTCCATTCATAATAAATCAATCGTCATCTTGAAACTTTGGTAAAACAAGTAGAAAACAAGTAAAAAAAATTGTAAAGTTTGAACCTTTAAACACAATAACCAAACTCTTGATCATCATCAAACATGTCAATCAAAGCTTATATCAATGACCTTTCAAACAACCTATCAACCTGCCACTATCCACTAACATGTCCTAAGTATGCATCCTTCCTACAATGGGCATTATCATTGGCAACCATTTTGGATATTTATCCTCAAAACACATTAAATTTTTTGGCAAGAGATATAGATAACATTGACTATTTTTTTTATCTTGTCTTATGATTTATCTTATTGACCCATTCCGAGGACCTCTCGATGATGTCTATCAAAATGACTTAGAGAGAAAGGAATGGCGCATCGATCATTATCTTTTGTTTTATGTGTTTGTGGGGTATTCTTGTAAAATAATCTTGGTGCATACTTTCTTAGTTGTGTGTAGGGATGATGGTTTGAGTAGATTGTTGACTATTGCATATGCTTTGGTCTGAAATATTCTAAACTTCTAAACTACATTCCAATGAGGTTTTCATATGTCAAGATGTGAGCAAGAACTATCCTATCTATTTGCAGAGTAAAATTCGAGTGCACTTGATACAACACCATCTTGGTTATCAATACCATGATGCAACATGCCTATGTGTTATATAAAAAATAAGGAATGAAGGTCGTAAGTATCTTAATCCCTAAAATGAGAAAATCATCACTCTTGTCACCATATCTAATAAAGTCATGAAGAAGCATAGGGCTTCTTGGACTTCTGAATCAATCTCAAAATCAATGGTTAATCAATATCCATCTCATTCATCTACTTCTATCTCATTCTCATTCTATTTTATTCTTCTATTCTTACTAACATTTATATCTAGGTATTGAATTTGTGTGATATATCAAAATATACATGAGGCTACCCTTGGATGATGACTGTATATACATCATCAAATCTATCTACACCAAAAATTTGAGCTTTCAAGTCCTCTTTGAGCTGAAATGATCTTGCATCTTTGTTGTGAGATTGACCCAAACTTTCAAATTTTTGCTCGATCTTTTGAGGGGGTAGGGTACTAGCTTAATTCCTTCCATTGGAGCAACAGTGGGGCATCCAAAAAATTAAGAATTTAAATATTTTTGATCTGAGCAACAACATTAATCCAAAAGGCATCATTATTTGAACCAATGTAATAGGTACCTCGCTTCAAAGAGGGAAAAAATGTAGACACTTAAAATTGTCCTGAATGGTATTACACACTTGAATCTAGTCACTAAAATCATTTCATCCTAAAATTCATCTTCTTTTCACCTATGCGATTAAATAAGCCTAGTTATTTAATTAAATATATCATTTTCATGTATTAATCTAATTGATTTAATTAGGTTAATTCACCACCTTTCACCTTCATCTCTCATCCTATTTAATTGAATAAATCTTGAATTATTTAATTTAAACACCTTATGTCTTCTCATTTAATTGAATAATCCTAAATTATTTAATTAAAATGTCATTTGAACCCATTTTCATTAAATAAACTAATTATTTAATGATAATCCTCATATTCCTCATTTTGCACAATTAGAACTTAGTTTTAATTACTAATTACTAATTTTCCTCACCCATCCACTTGCATAGGGAATACTCCAAAGGAATATTCTTCTATTTGGATTAAAAAAAATGAATAAATTTCCTAAAAAAATTTGTAACAAACATTTAAAATTGTTAGAAAGTGTGTTTGTTTGAATCATTATGAGCCCTTGATGCTTTCTTTGATCCATGTGATCTTTGATTCTCATCCATTGATGAGAATCCTTGATCCATGTCTTCACCCTTGATTCCATCTTGACCATTAATTGATCCTTTTTATCTTAACCATTAATTCTTCATTTTCTCTCCTATAAACACTTCACCATTTGGAGAGAAAAAGGATCTACTTCCATCAAAGAAAAAATATGTTTCCCATTTGAATACTATCTCTATTCATACTTGCACCATTATCAAACTTTTTCATCCTTTTCATCCATCCATAGCATCATTTTATCAATTTTAGCTTAGTTTTCAACAATGGAGTTCGCTTAAATGCTCATTTTATCCAAGGAATTGGGAAAGGGTCATTATTCCATATCAATACAATGCCACTCCCCAATGGGATAAGGTTTGGAGTTCTAGATTAGGTTTCTTTTAAGCTTTCATGTTTATTTCATGCTTAGTTTAATGGTTTCTTAGTTTTTTGAAGCTTTTGAACATCTCACTGAGATTGTAGCTTAGGGGGTTAAATACGTCTTAAATTCATTTGGATTTGTTTTATTTAACCTATACTATGATTACAATCATAGAAATAAAGAAGATATAGCACATTGTAACTATACATAAAGCTCCCATTGAAAGTAATACCGATTTATGCATGGAATCATGACCAATATCGTTGCCAACACTCTACTAAAAGTGAATAAAGCTTCTCTACCAAAGGTGATCCTAATAACAATCTCTCACTACAATAAGAATGCCAATGTAATAATGGTGAGCAAGAATATGGCCTACCATATAGAATCCACATTATAAAATTTTACAAGATTTACACATATACAACATCTCAATGGAGACATACATAGTCAATGCTCCAATCTCAAATAATTAAAAACTAGATTCAACCCCATATTAGTATCATGCAAAAGAAATATATTCAAGTATAACATGTGGATTTCCAAGACTCAAACAATAGAATCAAAGCTAGATTTTATTTTCCAAACAAACCCACATAAGAGTAACCATAGATCAATAAGAACCCTCTAAGAAACTATACAAGCATATTACTATCTTTATTTAGAACACCCTAAATACAGTCTCATCACAAATCTACATACCACATATTTTAGTTACCACAAAAAACATTCAAAACCATCTCTATAAATCTGAAATCCATGTAAACATCAAGACATTCACATGAAACACGCGATTCAAATAATGAAATAAGCACATATCTACAAACCCATAGCTGAAAACAAGAGTAAACTATAACTCGATAGGAAAACCAAGTTGTCTAAGAAATTATAGCATATGAAACATATTAGCTCCACAACTCACAAAGAGGTTAGTGGCTTATCTTCCAATTATTTCATGTGACCAAGGGATACAACCATGAAGCCAACATAAGTACTCCATTTGTAGTCCAAATCAAGGGTGTTTCTCCATGTGACCAGGATGTCTCTACCCATTTAACTATCATGGTGTGAATTTTCACCCCTTATAAATTCCCCATTTACACACCCCTTACCTTAGAAATCATGATCTCGATGATGCATTTTGCACATCCGCTTTCAGGTAAACCCACAAAAATGGTTTACAATTCCACTGAGGAAGGAAAAGCTGCAAAAAATGACCCCTTGCAAAAAAAAATGGTTTTTGGGGGTTCAAACGAAATTTTGGTTCGAGCAAACCAAAAGAGGGTTCACTAGAACCTCAATTTGAGTGAACCAATTAAATGCAAGGTCCCGCCATTCCTGGTAAAAAACACAAAGAAAACCTTTTTCGAAAAGGGGTTTCCTCGAACCCCCCTTTTCCCACCTTCTCACCCTCTGGCACTAAAAAACTCCATAATTTTTCCCTTTGAAGCTCGAGTTGAAGGTTAAAATTGAGGAGACTTCATAGACCAAACTGGATGATGGTATTCCTTGGAACAAGCTATCCAATGAATATAATTTTAATATGTTTTGGTTTTATTATGTATTTTTTTTTAGTTTTATTAAACATATGTTTGTCACTAAAAATCAAGCTCTCTATTCTGCACATATGGAAAAATAGTAGATTATCAATTTTGTTTTCTAAAAAATATGAGTGCACAAGATATTGAAGTCCTTAATCCAACAAAAAAAAATGAATTTCAATACATACAAAAAAGCTACATTGTATACGGACATTGTATACAGTCCGCCTATGTCTGAATTGTAATTGGTTTGACTTTGAAACTTGTTGAAGTTAAAAATATTCAATAAAATGTTCACTATGAAACCAATTGGAAGCACTAGATATCATAGTTACAAATTTAAATTAAAAAAAATAGAATTTTATCCTTCATGGAAAAATTTTTATGTTGTCTATGGTGAGCGTCACTCCTGAAAAATGGTGTTTACTGAAAAAAATAGTTTTCAAAGGAGATAGAAAAAGAAATGCAATATGATTACAAATTTTTTGAAAAAATAATATTTAGAATCTACAAACAAAATATCACAAATCTCTAGTTTGCATCATCTTTAAATTCCTGACAGTTTAGCCGCTATAGGTGTCTAAAAGTGAAAATTTAGTTAGAAAAAAATATTTTAGTGTCTAGTTTGGCTAAAAATTGTAAACCAGTATTGTGGGATCACCCTTCCATGTTTCATCCACTTGGAAACTCATTTGTGTGTTAGTGGGAAAATTTTTGTCAGGTATACTAGCATGGCATGAAGACGTTCATGTGATGCACTTCTATCTTGATAGGATTCCTTCCTCTAGAATTTGCAGAGGCATTACACTCCTCCATTAGACGCGAAGTGTAATGTTTTCTACTCTTTAGATCTACTTCAAATAGGTTTTTTACTCCATTCATTCGAATTGGCTATTCTTCCATTTAATATAGCTTCTTTACACTTCTTCAATCTTGGACACACTTCTTGACAACTTCTTGATCAATCACACTCACTTTCAGCTTCTTCATGCTTCACCATCACCTTTGTAGCTACAATTTGTTGTTTTATTTTCTCCTCCTTTTCATTGTTGCAACAATGTTAGCTTTGGAGAGCTTGCAAGCTCACATCTTCCTCCATTTTCCTTGAGTGCACTTGGTTGAGAAGGTGATATCTATCCATTTCCATTTACTTTTGCATCATTTACTTATGTAGTAGAATATTGTTGTTCATGTATTCTTGGGTATTTCCATTCCTATAGCTTCTTTATTATCTTTCTACAATCATTGCTATCTTTCTATTTGTGGAAATGGAAACACCAAAGCAGGGGACTAAATTGTAAGGAAAGCTTAGGTGCAGAACAAACCCTCCTAATGTCAAATCCTCAGGGAAGAATGCAAAGTTGACTTTAAATTTTCAATTATAGTCCAATTAAGATATGCTTGAAAGGAATAACAGAACAAATAAATGAACATACACAATTGAACACCATATTTATGTGGGAAAACCCTTACGGGAGAAAAACCCACCACACCAAGAAAAACCTCTTTGTATTACGGTAAAAAAATTTACATACAGAGTACAGACTTCTCTTCTAATGTCAATTTATAGTAGAATAATTTCCTAATCAACTTTGTATAGAAATGCTCTCAGAAACATCCAACAAACTTACACAAATCAATCTGTATTCAATCGAACAACACTGGACTCATTGAACTGTACACTGTCATCTGCCGTTGCCCCAACATAGTCATTTTTCCTCACAGTATGTTCATCTCCCTCACAAGAATGGTCGCAACAGTCCAACTGCTAGCGGTTTACATTCTGCTTCTCTGATTGGTCAAAAACATACCACGTAGGATAGTCATTCAGTCAAGGAATTCAAACTATGTCGCATGTTAGTGAGATACTAGGTCGTGTCTCCCTGATGCCACAATGCCCGATCACAGAACCATCAACATAACCACCGCTATCGGTGAGACATCATAGCGAACACAAACCCATCTTGAGCAGATCTATCGACAAGAGTTCCACTATCGCCAAGAGTCTTATCGAGTTCAAACTTATCGCCCAAACTCACTCTATCGCTGAGACATCACATCGATATCCACTACAGAACCATCGGCCAGACCATCGCTATCGCTAAGACTTCACAGCGATGTTCAACTCATGTAGCTCTATCAGCAAGACCATTGTTATCGGCGAGAGGTCATACCAATATTCATACCCATTAGCGAGAGGAACGCTATTGCCAAGAGGTCATATCGAATGCACCAGCCTGTTGGCGAGACCACATCTGTTGGCAAGAGTTCTTATCGAATGCAAACCCGCCAGCCAAGAGTCTTCCCGACGATCACTAGGAGCCAACCTATCACTGAGACTAGCGCTATTGGAATGAGTCACTCTGAAGTTCATAGCTTCTCGCCGATGACATCCATCGCCAATGTGTTAAACCTTAGAGAGACATACTCTATCGAAATGAGTCACTCTGAAGCTTCATAGTGATTGACATGCCTTACTGATGATTCCCATTAGCAAGACATAACTAAAGTATCGGCAACCTGAGCACTTCAAATTTTTAGAACATAGCTGCTAGTCGGTAAGACTTTTAGAGGGTCTCACCGACTTCTCTTTTAGGAGTTTACATGCCAGTAATATTGAGGCACATTTTCCAACAATCTCCCACTTGATGAAGATCTTACTGACACCTCCAGAGCACAAGAAAACTACTAAAATTCATGGGAACTAAGGCCCATCGAACTGGCACACCACCTAAACTTGTCTGTGCTCACTAGTTTCATCAATGCATCTGTAACATTTTCCAAAGTATCCACTTTTTCTAAAGATACCTTTCCATCCTCCACCATATCTTGTACAAAATGATACTGCACATCAATATGTTTCGTCCTGGCATGGAAATTAGGATTTTTTGCCAAAAAAATAGCACTTTGACTATCATAGTAAATTGTAATTTTCCCTACATCAAACCCAATGTTAGAACACAAATGTTTTAACTAGATTGCTTCTTTACAGGCGTGTGTTGCTGCCATGTATTCTGCCTCTGTAGTGGACAAAGTGACTATAGCCTGCTGCTTACTCATCCAACTAACTACACCACCATTCATCATGAAAATATATCCACTGGTGGATCTTCTACTATCAATGTCCCTTACCTAATCAAAATCCACATAGCCTTGAATGCTGAGAGTCCTCTGTGATTCAACCAAATTTCCATGGTAACACAAAGCATATTCTGAACTGGCCTTTAGATATCTAAACACCCTTTTCACAACATCCCAATGTGTCCTTCCAGGATTTTCCATAAATTGACTAAGTACTCCCACTGGTTGGGCAATGTATGGCCTTGAACATACCATTTCATACATTAAACTACCAACTACACTAGCATAAGGCACTCTGGTCATGTCCTCTATCTCAGTAGGAGATTTTGGATAGTCTTCAACATATAGCTTTGTTCCTTGCAAAATTGGAACAATTAGCTGCTTGCAGTCATTCATACAAAATCTCTCCAGAACAATATTAATATACTTACTCTGACTGAGCCAAAGTTTTCTACTTTTCCTGTCTTTGGTTATTTCCATTCCCAGAATATACCTAGTTGCACCAAGATCTTTCATTTTAAACTTTGCAAACAACTGATATTTTAGATTAGAAATCATTAACTTACTATTTCCTATGAACAACATATCATCAACATAGAGAGCAATAATAAGAACACGATCATTTTCAGCTTTGTAATACACACAATGATCAGATTTTGATATTACAAATCCCAATGACAAAAAAAATGTGTCAAACTTCTGGTACCACATTCTAGGAGATTTTTTTAATCCATACAAAGATTTTTTCAACTTGCAAACTAGTGTTTCTTTACCTTTTTCCACAAAGTGCTCAGGCTGGGACATATAAATTTCTTCTTCAAGGTCACCATGAAGAAATGTTGTCTTCACATCCATCTGTTCAATCTCTAAGTCATACACTGATGCAAGTGACAAAATAAATCTGATAGATGCCATCTTAGCTACATGAGAAAAAAATTATCCATAATCAATGCCCTCTACTTGGGAATACCCCTTCGCAACCAACCTTGCCTTATACTTTTCCACACTGCCATCCATACCTATTTTCCATTTAAATACCCATTTGCAGCCAACAAATTTTTTGCCTTTAGGCAAGGGCACCAAACTCCATGTATCATTCTTTTCTAATGATACCATTTCTTCATTCATGGCTTCCAACCAATAGCTTGAATCAGACATCCTAAATGCCTCTTTCATAGTCCTAGGCTCATCAGTGCTAGAAATTAAAGCATAGGCACAAGTAGAATCTATCAAAGAAAACCCATACCTATCAGGTTGCTTTCTTTCATGTGTTGACCTCGTCACAGGTTGAGGCTGAGGTTGTTGTTCTTCTTCAGAACTCTCAGAACTACTTGAGCTCTCCTGAGTTTTAGGTGCATTTTGAACTTTGAATTCCTCTTTATCTGGTGTCAGAGGAATTTCAACTACATCCTTTTTATCTTCTGATTTTGTCTCTAAATGCAAATCCAAAGTAGAAGACTTCAGCTCACGAAAAATAACACTTCTGCTTTATAGAACCTTATCTGTATTAGGATTCCAAATCTTGTATCCTTTTATGCCAACACTATAACCAATAAAAATACATTTAACAACCTTGTTTTCCAATTTAGATCTTTTTTCATTGGGCACATATGCATATGCCTCACAGCCAAATACATGAATATGTCTCAAAGAGGGATTTTTTCCAGACCATGCTTCCAAAGGTGTTTTCTCAACAAGAGCAGAATTCAGAGAATGGTTTATTAAATAAAATACTATTGCAACTGCCTCAGTCTAGAACTTCTCCTCCAAGCCAGCACTACTCAGCATACTTCGTGGTTTTTCCATCACTATCCTGTTGAACCTTTCTACAACTCCATTTTGTTGCGAAGTGTAGGGTGTAGTTTTATG
This sequence comes from Sequoia sempervirens, assembly GCA_007258455.2. Classification (NCBI taxonomy): domain Eukaryota; kingdom Viridiplantae; phylum Streptophyta; class Pinopsida; order Cupressales; family Cupressaceae; genus Sequoia; species Sequoia sempervirens. The sequence goes on along the minus strand of VDFB02252616.1, from coordinate 81,484,054 downwards.
TCTTTTAATCCCATGATCTTTACAGTACCTCTCAAACTCATCAGAACAAAACTCACCACCATTGTCAGTAATTAAACATTTTATTTTCTTCTAGTCTGATTTTCCACAAGTTTTTTAAATTCCTTAAAATGACTAAACACTTCTACTTTACTTTTCAAAAAATAAACAAATGCCCTTCTTAAATAATCATCAATGAACGATACATAATATCTTGATTTAGACAAAGAAGGAACATTTACTGGACCAAAAACATCAAAATGTATGTAATCAAGTAAACCAGAAGATTTGTGAGGACTGGAGTAAAATGAAACGCGGTGTTGTTTACCATATATACAATGTTCACAAAACTCAAATTTGAGGTTACAATCATCAAGCCCTTCAACCAGGTTTTTATTCTTCAAGGTTTTTAAACCTTTTTCTCCAATGTGGCCAAGCCTATGATGCCAGAGCATAGTCTTTTCTGTTGGAAGTTTACTTTCCATAGAGTTTGCACAATCAAGAACTTTTTCCTGTTTTCCGCCATGAGTAGCTTTCTATGACTTTACAGAGACACTATTGCATTGCAGAGCGTGTGCATCCAACTTATACAAGGTAGCAATACAAACACCCTTAGCTAGCACCATTGAACCTCTAGTCATCTTGCAGCCATTTCTAGAGAACGTGACTTGCACTCCAATATCATTCAGCTTACTAACATAAAGTAGATTCTGGGCCAGACCTAGTATATGCATTACATCATTGATTCCCTTCACTCTTCCATCAGGGAATTGAATTCTGACTTCCACGACCAACTATTTCCAGAGATGAATCAATTGCCAAGTACACCCTTCCACCATCATATTGTTCATACTTAGTGAACCAGTCTCTATAAGATGTCATGTGGAAAGATGCTCCAGAATCAATTAGCTAGACATCATCTGATACCTGTGTAGCCAAGGCTACAATGAAAGCGTCTGCATCACTCTAAGAAGAATCATTGTCGGAAGAATACTTCTTCTTCTTCTTTCTCTCCGCTTCACAATCCTTTCGGACATGACCAAGTTGCCCACAATTCTAGCACTTCACTTTGGAATTCTTGCCAGGAGACATTGATGTCCCCTCTGATTTGGATTTGGAATTCTTGTCCTTCTTCTTTCCTTTTTCTTTCGATCTGCCTCTAACAACAAGAGCCTCCTTCACCATCTCAGAAGATTTTCTTGTCATCTCTTTTGATAATAAAGAAGCAACAACATCTTCCATCTTAAAATTGGATGTCGTACTCCCAATATCCATCACCAAGTGATCCCAAGAATCTGGAAAAGAACATAATAACAACAAACAATGATCTTCTTCATCAATCTTCACACCCACAGATTCCAACTGAGCAATCAACATATTGAAAGCATTCAAATGATTAGAACCAGATGCTCCTTCCTACATTTTCAAAGAGTACAACTTCTTCCTCAAGAACAACTTATTCACCAAGGACTTGCCCTGATAAATAGCTCCTAGTCTCTTCCACAAAGAGGATGTTGTCTTTTCTTCATGAATATTTAGAAGAATAGATTCTGCTAAACAGAGCCTTATTAGCCCCTTTGATTTTTGATCTGCAAGGTCCTAATCCTCTTGCTTCATTCCTATAGGCTTCGTTCCAGACACAACAAGCCAAAGATCATGATCAACCAACAAATCTTCCATTTTAAGTTTCCACTTCTCAAAATTGCTACCATTGAATTTCTCAATTTCAATCTTTCCTAATGTGCTTGCCATCTTAATCTATAATTTGAATTACCAGACTTCTACAAGACTCCCACTGAACAAAATTGACTCAAAAAACCCAACGTACCCGCAAGGATAACACAACTAGCCAAGCTCTGATACCACTTGTGAGGAAAGCTTAGGTGTGGAACAAACTCTCCTAACGCCAAAACCTTAGGGAAGAATGCAGAGGTGACTTTAAATTTTTAATTACAATCCAATTAAGATATGCTTGAAAGGAATAACAAAACAAATAAATGAACATACACAATTGAACACCATATTTACGTGGGAAAACCCTTATAGGAGAAAAACCCACCACACCAAGAAAAACCTCTTTGTATTACAGTAAAAAAAATTACATACATAGTACATAATTCTCTTCTGATGTCAATTTACAGTAGCATAATGTCCTGATCAACTTTGTATAGAAATTCTCTCAGAGACATCCAACGAACTTACACAAATCAATCTGTATTCAATCGAACAACACTATCACTCATCAAACTATACAACGTCATCCGCCATTGCCCCAACATAGTCATTTTTCCTCATAGTCTATTCATCTCCCTCATAGGAACGGTCACAATAGTCCAACTGCTAGTGGTTTACATTCTACTTCTCTGATTGGTCAAAAACAGACCACATAGGATAGTCATTTGGTCAAGGCGTTCAAACTATGTCGCATGTCAGTGAGACACTAGGCCGTGTCTCCCCGATGCCACAATGCTCGATCACATAACCATCGGCATGACCACCGCTATCGATGAGACATCATACCGAACACAAACCCATCTTGAGAAGATCTATCGGCAAGAGTTCCACTATCACCAATAGTCTTATCGAGTTCAAACCTGTCACCTAGACTCACTCTATCACTGAGACATCACATTGATATCCACTGCAGAACCATCGGCCAGACCATCACTATCGCTAAGACTTCACATCGATGTTCAACTCATGTAGCTCTATTGGCAAGACCATCACTATCGGTGAAAGGTCATACCGATGTTCATACCCGTCAGCCAGAGGAATGCTATCGCCAAGAGGTCATATCCAATGGACCAGCCTATTAGTGAGACCACATCCATTGGCAAGACTTCTTACCGAATGCAAACCCACCATCCAAGAGTCTTTCCAATGATCACCAGGAGCCAACCTATCACCGAGGCTAGCGCTATCAGAATGAGTCACTTTGAAGTTCATACTGTCTCCCTAATGACATTCGTTGCCAATGTGTAAAACCTCAGTGAGACATACTTTGTTTGAATGAGTCACTCTGAAGCTTCATAGAGATCAACATGTCTTGCCGATGACTCCCGTTGGCAACACAGAACCAATGTCTCGGTGACCTGAGCACTTCAAATTTTTAGAACACAGCTGCTAGTCGGTAAGACTTCTAGAGCGTCTCATTGACTTTTCTCTTTTAGGAGTTTACATGCTAGCAAGATTGAGGCACATTTTCCAACATTCTCCCACTTGACGAAGATCTTACTGACACCTCTAGAGCACAACAAAACTACTGAAATTCATGGGCACTAAGGCCCATCGAACTGGCACACCACTTGAACTTGTCTGTGCTCACTGGTTTCATCAATACATCTGCAACATTTTCTAGAGTATCCACTTTTTCTAAAGAGACCTTTCCATCCTCCACCATATTTCATACAAAATGATACTGCACATCAATATGTTTCGTCCTGGCATGGAAAGTAGGATTTTTTTCCAAACAAATAGCACTCTGATTGTCAGAGTAAATTGAAACTTTCCTTGCATCAAACCCAATGTTAGAACACAAACATTTTAACCAGATTGCTTCTTTATAGGTGTCTGTTGCTGCCATGTATTCTTCCTCTATAGTGGACAAAGCGATTATAGCCTGTCGCTTACTCATCCAACTAACTACACCACCATTCATCATGAAAATATATCCACTGGTGGATCTTCTGCTGTCAATGTGCCCTGCCCAATCAGAATCCACATAGCCTTGAATGTTGAGAGTCCTCTGTGATTCAACCAAATTGCCATGGTAACACAAAGCATATTCTGAAGTGCCCTTCAGATATCTAAACACCCTTTTCACAGTATCCCAATGTGTCCTTCCAGGATTTTCCATAAATTGACTAAGTACTCCCACTGGTTGGGCAATGTCTGGCCTTGTACAAACCATTGCATACATTAAACTAGCATAAGGCACTCTGGTCATGTCCTTTATCTCAGTAGGAGATTTTGGATAGTCTTCAATAGATAGCTTCGTTCCTTGCAAAATTGGAACAACTAGCTGCTTGCAGTCATTCATACAAAATCTCTCCAGAACAATATTAATATACTTACTCTGACTAAGCCAAAGTTTTCTACTTTTCCTGTCTCTGGTTATTTCCATTACTAGAATATACCTGGTTGCACCAAGATCTTTCATTTCGAACTTTACAGACAACTGAGATTTTACATCAGAAATCATTAACTTACTATTGCCTATGAACAACATATCATCAACATAAAGAGCAATAATAAGAACACGATCATTTTTAGCTTTGTAATACACACAATTATCAAATTTTGATCTTACAAATCCCAATGACAAAACAAATGTGTCAAACTTCTGGTACCACATTCAAGGAGATTTTTTTAATCCATACAGATATTTTTTCAACTTGCAAACCAGTTTTTCATTACCTTTTTCCAAAAAGTGCTCAGGCTGGGAAATATAAATTTCTTCTTGAAGGTCACCATGAAGAAATGATGTCTTCACATCCATTTGTTCAATCTCTAAGTCATACACTGCTGCAAGTGACAAAAGAAATCTGATAGATGTCAGCTTAGCTATAGGAGAAAATTTTTCTCTATAATTAATTCCCTCTACCTGGGAATACCCCTTCGCAACCAACCTTTCCTTATACTTTTCCACACTACCATCTAGACCTGTTTTCTTTTTAAATACCCATTTGCAGCCAACATCTTTTCTACCTTCAGGCAAGGGCACCAAACTCCAAGTTTCATTCTTTTCTAATGATGCCATTTCTTCATTCATGGCTTCCAACCAAGAGTTTGAGTCAGACATTCTAAATGCCTCTTTCATAGTCCTAGGCTCACCAGTGCTAGAAATTAAAGCATAGGCACAAGTAGAATCTATCAAAGAAAACCCATACCTATCAGGTTGCTTTCTTTCATGTGTTGACCTTGTCACAGGCTGAGGCCGAGGTTGTTCTTCTTCTTTAGAACTCTCAGAACTACTTGAACTCTCCTCAGTTTTAGGTAAATTTTGAATTTTGAATTCCTATTTATCTGGTGTCGAAGGAATTTCAATTACATCCTTTTTATCTTTTGATTTTGTCCTTGAATGTAGATCCAAAGTAGAAGGCTTTAGCTCATTAAAAATAACACTTTTGTTGTATAGAACCTTCTCTGTATCAGGATTCCAATGCTTGTATCCTTTTATGCCAACACTATAACCAGTAAAAATGCATTTAACAACGTTGCTTTCCAATTTAGATCTTTTTTCATTCGACACATGCATATGCCTCATAGCCAAAGACACAAATATGTCTCAGAGAGGGATTCTTTTTAGACCATGCTTCCAAAGGTGTTTTCTCTACAAGTGCGGAATTTCAGAACGGTTTATTAAATAACATGCTGTTGCAACTGCGTCAGCCTAGAACTCGGTCTCCCATGACCTAGAGTCCTTGAGAAGTCGGTCCCCCTCTACATTTTGGTGAACCTGACGTGAAAATTGTAGTGTCTATTTTTTTGTGTCTAGATTTTTTCTCTTGTGCTTTGTGTAGGTTGTGGACTTATGCATCATAAAGCTTTATGGGCTTTACGACCTAATCTACAACCTTTGGGTACATTGTTAGAAGGATTGTGTGGCATCTAGAAATGGATTTCTTGAATGTCACTACTGGTTTCATTGCTGGTTTTTCTTCTTAGATGGTTTTGAAGATAGAGGAGAGCTTCCTCTAGGATGCCACTCATGTTCTTACCCCTCCTATCTCACCTATGAACCACCTTTGAATGAGGATGATGCTCTCGATATCCTTGTGGAGCATCTCATCACTCTAGATAGGAGGCTATTGGATCTTGCAAATTATTTGGGAAATGAAAAAAACATGACTAGGGTCGTTAAGGTTGTCAATGAAATAAGATATATGTTGGACAAAGATCTGATGGGCCTGGAGCTTCTCTGAGGCATCATTGACATGTTGGAAGCATATGTCCCTTCCTACAACCCTGTATTGGGTGTTACCTGAGGTTCTAGGCCCAAAATATTTGGAAGGAAGATAGTAGTTTTGATGCCCATAATATTAGTGTACATGGTTGAATTTGGCCCTTCTATCAACACTTCCCTCATGCTTGAGGCATCTCTAACCATCAAAGTAAATAGAATCCCTTTGGGATTCAACACTATCCCTTCTAATTTTGGTGGTGGTAACTTTGGGGTGTATGTTGGCTCTAGCAGTGGAAGTATTGGTGAAATAGGAGACAATGGCTCTGGTGGTGGTTCCACTGGTCTTGTTTCATCGTCTGGCCCCGTTTTGAATGCTCTACTACAAAACATGGGCCAGATATAGAATTAGCTGGCGAACCTATCCCAAGCCACCTCCTAGCCAATTTTCCAACCTTTCTTTCATCATAGTCATTTGTTAATAGCAATTCTAAACAATCCTATCCACCAAGGGATGGAGTTTACAAAGTTCAAGAAGTATGGTGGTAAGGTAGATCTGCAAAGACATGTATCTATATTTAACACCATGTGTACAAATTTCTTCCACTATGATTCCTTAATGGCTAAGGTAATCCTAGGATCTTTCAAGGATACAACCCTAGAATGGTATTATTCCTTACCTAATAATTCTATATTCTTGTTTGATCAGATTGTGAATCAGTTTCTCTAGCAATTCTAGGTGAACATTGGGTAAACAATGTCCTTTTCAGACCTTGTTTGGTGTAAGAAAGGAGAGCATAAGAAGATAACTGATTCTATTACTCGATATCAAGAATTATTTTCATAGATATCTTATCCTTTGCTCGAATCAAATGTGGAGAAGGTTTTCATTAGCAACCTGTAGAGGTCATGGCAAGAGAAGCTTTCTTTAATGAAATACCCCTCTTTTGCACATCTTTGTGCCACATTGTGGGAATACCAACAAATGATTCCCCTATTTGGGATATCTTCCTCAAGTTCCTATCTTGAAGGTAGGTCCATTATGTTGATATCTAGTAAAGGTAAATATGTTACAAATGTAGTTGCTACATCTAGTGACAAAGGCCTCAAACACAACAAAAAGTTCACAAAGTTATCAGAATCATACACTTCTATTCTAAAAAAGCTATTGAAAGAAAAAGTGATAACCTTACTAGATCCTTGACTCCTTATTAAACCTTTCTTTGACTTGTATGAAGAGAACACATTCTTCCAATACCATCAAATTATTAGACATGATACTAAAAGATGCATGTGCCTATTTCATGAGTTACATGATCGCATTGATGATAGTACTATCCACCTCAATGAGAAAAAGTATAATGCAAATAAGTCTATGGAAAAGGCTAATAGCAAGTTTTATATTTACATGGATCCCTTTCTATCTGAATCTGCTAACCTAATCATCAAACCTCCTAGTTCTACTTCCCCTGAGTTCTCAAAGTATGTAAACATGGTTTCGTTTATACCTATTACTCTTATGCAGCCTATGGATGGAGCACCAACTATAACTTTCACCTCGTAGGAGTTGTTTTTCTTTAATGTATCAAATTTGATCTCATCAGTTGCCTATGAATTTTCTATAATTCACTTATCAACAATGGTTAGGATTGGCCAACAACTAGGTGAAAGCTTGCTAGGCTTTCCCTTTGCACATTTGGCTCTGCAAGACCTAGGAGGGTGATTTCTATAATGTACTTAATGATTCTCCTGTTCCATTTACCAAAGACATTATAAATAATAGATGCATTCCCATATGGTTGCAAATTAGATGAAATCCTTCAAGAATCTAGCAAATTCTTTAACAAATCTGAATCTAAAGTAGAGAATGGATGATATCATATGAAAATTTAAAACAATTTAAGGTGTATGAATGATATTCTTTTAAATTTTTTTCTTTGAAAGGAAAGGCTGACTCAATAACTCTAAATTTAACCAAAGTAATAGAACAACTCTTTATCCATGGGTAACATATTGAAATTTAAAACAGATTGTGATACAATAGTAACCAAATTTAGCATTTCCAGAGTATTGTGATATTTCATTACAATAAAACAACTCAAATGTCCCAAAGAAAAAACTACTTACCAAATCCTTATACCTAATAATACGAACGCATGCTTTCATCAGAGAATTTTAATTAATTTCTTGAACTAAAGCAAAGATAGAATCATACATTCAACCAAAACAATTGAAGACTAATCAAAGGATCCTTGATCATTTTATTAATAATTTGTATGAAAAAATAAAAAAGGAGAGAATATACTTTAGAATTATCACTTCTCATTCAAATGCTATTACTATTGTAAGCCCATTATGCCTATTATAGACTCTCAAATGCAAAACTAAGACTCAACACTAATTCTATTTCTTTGTGCTTGTATTTCAAAATCCTTTACATGAGTTCCAAAAGCTCTATCAACCAAAGACCCATGCAAATGGCCTTGAATTCCCTTTTATAAGAACAAGGGAGCAAACAAGTCTCGAGCCAAATTTCACATTTAGTCACATTTACATTTGACTTACATTTCAATTTCATTTTAAAACATCCATAAATAAGTTACATTTGCATTTTTAAAAGGGGGAAAAACATATAAGACAAATTTCCTTTTCATATTGCTAGAGAAGATACTTCCCTCCCTCTAAATGGCATCTTTCATCATTGCAGTAGCACCAATTGTGAAAAAACATCTTTTCCATGAGAAAAATTGTATTCCATGTGCCCACCAAGATAGCAAAATTTAAAACATAAAATCAATAAAAGGAGAAAAGCATAGACCATGTCTACATCAACACATCTTGTTTTCACATGAATAAGAGGATATGATTTTTATAATACTTTATCAAAGGATTAATCTATAAAATTTTCAAGCCATGTATTATATTCTTCTTCAGTAGGCCATTGTATGTCTAGTAATTTTTGCACCTTAGTGTTGTGCTGATTGTACCTGACATCCATCAATAATCAAGCCTCTTTAACACATGCATCTAGACGTACCTCAATTCCTATCATGTTATCAATAGTAACATTCAACATTGTATAATATGAGAGGCTGATCACTCTCTTAAAGTGTGGGAGAAGACCTCCCAACTCATCCTTTCAGGTAGAAAAATCCTTTAGTTCACCTTCATCATTTAGTATTTTGAGAATTCCATGCCTCTCCATGTCTCTAAGCATTTTCAACTTATTTTGCAATTGCATACCCAACTTACCATGAAATGTTTAGATTTCACTCAACAAATCATCTTCCTTTATCAAATCAAGAATATTGGATGGAGCCTCAGGATCCTCTTGCATATTAGGTATCATTTCTTTAAGTGCTCTGACCCTGGTGCTCCTTCTACTTGAATCATTCTGAAAAGCATTCTAGACCTGCACATACCGCTTGTGGGACTCATGGATGTTTTTATAAACATTCCAAAAAATGTCAGAAATATGCACTAACTTGGAAACCCTATGCTTTAGAATGTGATAAAAAATGTTTGTGGCCACCTGTGCAGTTTCCTCCTTGGCCTTCTTAATGTTATCTTTCTCTACTTGCAATTCCTACTTTAAACTCTGGGTTCTCAATAACAAGGTTTCCTTATCCTATGTAGACACTAGAAGTAGAAGTTAGAGAGGGAAAAGTTATTTGTGCTAGGCTAGCAGTAGTAGCAACTATTCTGTTAGATTCATCCAACAACATTGTATTTATCCAATAATTTCTCATATCTATCTTGTGAAATATGAGTTATGTCTACACTTAACATAGAAGCATGCATAGTTAACTATGTAGCTTGAGTGGCAATAATCTTAGTAGCTCTTTTCACAACCATAGCACCAATCACTTCCTCAATATATTTGATTTTAGGCTTCCCAGTATTTGGTTCCATAGACCATATTGCAAGGGTATGCAATTTTGAGCTAAACCTTGAACCAAACACCTTGTTGTCAAAATGTTCTTTAGAAATGGAAGCATTAGGATCCTTTCTTACTACATCTAGTGCAATTGCAGATGTGAGCTCCCACCTAGGAAATAATACAACACCACTTCCTTTGACCAAATCCCTTTCCTCTTGGGGTGATATGGTAGCAATTTATTTCATTTTTTTTTTATCTTATTCCTTCTCAGTTTCCTCTTGTAGTGAACGATCAACATTTTCTTTTGCATCCTCTATCCTCTTCTTGCTATCATGGCTCTTTAATTGGATGAAAAAATCCTTGGACTCCTTAGTTTGGACAAATTTTTCATCACTCATGAAATCCCTGAAAATATTTATCTTGGCATCATCAACTTTATCTTCATCATATTCCCATTCGATTGGGGTGATCCCACAATACTGGTTTACAATTTTTGGCCAATCTGGACACTAAACTATTTTTTTCTAACTAAATCTTCACTTTTGGGCACCTATAGCGGCTAAACCGTGAGGAATTTGAAGATGATGCAAACTAGTGATTTTTGAATTTTTTCTATAGATTCTAAATATTATTTTTTCAAATTTTTTGGAATTAGATTGCAATTCTTTTTCCATCTCCTTAGAAAACTAGTTTTTTTCAATAAACACCATTTTTAAAGAGTGATACTCACTGTATACAACATAGATTTTTTTCCATGAAGGATAAATTTCTAATTTTTATGAATTTAGATTTGTAACTATGATATCTAGTGCTTTCATTTGGTTTCATAGTGTTTTATTGATTATTTTTTCCTTAATCAAGTTTCAAAGTCAAACCAATTACAATTTAGACATAGGCGGATTGTATACAACATAACATTTTTTGTACATGTATCAAATTCAATTTTTTTTGTTGGATCAAGGACTTCAATATCTAGTGCACTAAAATTTTTCAATTTTTTTTTTTTGATAATCTACTATTTTTCCACGTGTAGAACAAAGAGCTTGATTTTTGGTGAAAAACCTACATTCACAAGAAATAAGAAATAAATATAATAATAAAATTAAATTTATTTAAAATTATACTTTTTGGGAAGCTTATAATAAGGACTAAATAATAATAAAAATAAATAAATAAATGAATTCATTTGATTCCAAAAGATAAATCAAAATTGGTTTTTTATCAACATTTTGATGGGTGTAAAGGAGACTCCGTTATAGGTATGGTTTAAAACTAACAAGGTTCTATCCAAGGCAGTTTGATCTAAGGTGGTTTGATCAAATACTCTTGAATTTGAATCCTTTAAATGGAAATTTTCAAGGCTTAAATCATTATATTTTCTAAAAATATGTGATTTCAGCAAAAAATGGGATCTTTGAGAAAGTGTAAACCAAAATTGTGGGATCACCGATTGTAGCATATAACCAGTATGCAAATACTAGTCCCATCAATTAAAATTTTGTGTTGTGTTTTCTTCAAACTCCACAGGCCTTAAAATTTCCTTTATACCCCTAGATATCCTATATATGGGCTTCAAGCCTAATTGCTCCAGTACACCAAATTTGACACCATTATAGAATTTAGCATAATTTGAATCAGGATAGCACATATCCCAAACATGGGTCCATATTTGCATGAGAAATTCATTGTCCTAGCTATTCCCTTATCTCAATCTCATGAAATTTCTCCATACTTTTTTTCTTCTCCACAACATCATATGCATTAACAGTGAATAATGTCTACAAGACAATGGAGGCTTTGCATTCTTTAATTTTACCAAATTAGCATGAAGTTCATCTGCTATGTAGGAAGCATAATCAAAGGTCATGTTCTGATGTTTATTCTGCATATTAATGGCCATGACCACTATAGGAATATCCATCTTGATATCAAATTTCAAGTGCAAAACTTCGCACAATGCTTAATTTGTGTTCTTGAAGTAATCCTTAAACTCGTCACAATCTAAAGGCTTAAAATAATTAGGCCCAAAATGTATACCTTTCTTGTTCAGATCATGCCTCCTATGCCTTGGTAAAACATTAGTTCTACAACCAAAATTATTCTACTCTTACTCCTAATACAAGGCATGAAACTTAATTGATTTAGTGGTAGAGGGATTCAAATTGAAAATCTCCTAACTTCTTGTAACATCCAGCATGGGGGCTCCATTTGGAAATCTCTTGATAACTCTATCATTAGGGTCATAGCACCTAGCCAATTCTAGAATCAAATCAACCTCCATGAAAATATTTGGGACAAATAGCTTACCAATGTCACATGTCCAAAGATGACATGTGGGGTGACTAGCAAATATTCTACTAAAAGCATAGAGAAAAAGGTCCCAACCACTCTGAGACACTACAACATCACCAACCCCAAAAGCCAAGTCTTGAAAATGAATTTTTAATACACCCTCACCAATTTTCCTCTTCCTAATTGGTTTGACCTTTGAGGCAGTATCCTTGGAAGCCTTGTCCATAAATCTAGTCTAATCTCTCTTCACAATCCTTTTCTTCCCAGATGCTTCAGGAACTTAGAGCTTAGCAACATGTCATCCCGGGGTTTTTGTTTTTTATCTCTTTTGTGTGGGCTTCCTCTAAGGTTTGGTAGACTCACTAGGTAGACTCATTTTGCAAGGCCTTATGAAACTAGGGTTTTAAAATAATAGAGAACTATAGCTTTAATTCTCAATCTCACAAGGTTTATACTTAATTTCAAAAAAAATATCCTACTCCCCAAACACTACATGAAACAATTACAATTCTTTTGCTAAATAGAATAATACACCTAAGCTGCAAAACCCTAGCACCTTACCCAATTCTCAAAATACCCAATGATAAAAATATTACACATAGGGTCACACAAAATCAACTTACCCGGGAATAACCAACACTTTTCTCTTTGAATTCTCTTCGCCTGAAGCTCACCTTCTCCTTTTTTCTAAACTTGACCAATTCTTTTTCTTTTAACACTTGCAATTGTGAAGGAAAAAGGACCAACTACCTCCTTTAAGGCTCATAAATGGATCATCTTCACCATCAATTCCTAAAAGAAATATCACATGAGCAGACTAACATTTAGTTGTTTAGGTTTGAATTTAAGCTATTGATCATTCTGATTTAAAACATCATCAATGGTTCTCATTTATCATCACCTTTTTCTTTCCACTATCATGATTTTAAACAACAATGACACCTTAATAAATTTCCACGTGGCTACTCCACATTCATCAATATTCCTCTTGTAACCATCTCTCATCTTTGTAACATCCATCACTTGAGCAAATGAAAGAGTGATGTGAAGAGTGGCTTCGATGGAAATAATGTTTGCCAGAATATTCTCCCATTACTCATTGCTCATCGCCATAATACTTCAAAGTTATGCTCATACTTCAACAATGTGAAGACCTCCAATGATGAAAATAAGCTTACCTCCATCCATCACTCATCATTGTAGTTTATTGGAAATGAAAAGGATTTCAACAATAGGCAATATGGGTGATGGTACAAGATGTTAACACATGGCACAATCATAACACATGGTGTCTTATCTTCCATCACTCATCACTCAAATGAATTGAGTTGTAGAAATATTTCCATGATATGAAGAACTGACATGATGCAAAGGAGATGCAAAGGCCATCGCATGTAGCAGTGAAGATTAATTAAGCAAAAAAAATCTAGTGATGCGAAGGATAGTAGTGATGCAAGGAAAACACAAGCCATCACATGTCATGGAAGTAGAATGAAAAGGAAAAAATCTTTTAGCGATATGTGATGTAAATAAATTGGGTCCATCACGCATCGTGAAAATGAGATAGATGAGTAATAAGGTTTCAGCGATGAGTGATACAAAGAATTTAAGTGGTGGTATTTGAGCACATGCTTTTAAAGTCATTCTTAAAATAGGGGCTGCCTAGGTAAGACAAGGAGGAGGGACTTAAAAGGACTTAAAACCACACTTGACCAAGGATATAAATAAAATATTTCAGAGCACCAACTTTATAAAATATCAAACCCCAGACCAAAATAATAGGAATGTACCACAGGATGGGACAACCAAGAACCTAGCCTATAGGTCAATGAGAAATTAGATTAAAGGAATAAGGATTATAGAGAAGGGAAAATATTCTAAGTAAAACCCACCCAATAGCATAAAACCCTAAACCCTTGCAATATTTCAAACCAAGAAGCCACCCAAGTAAAGACATTAGACAAGTGGAACATAAAAATTTTGAGGGTACCACCAATAGGACTTTCCTATGAACATGAACAAGAATCCTTCTCCTTTGTACATTCCCACTTGCATCAATGGGAACATCATGAATGGTGTTCTAATTGACCTTATGAGTCATGTGAATGTGATAATGGAAAAAACTCTTCTATTTAATTTTTTACATAGGGAGAAATGTCAAAAGTCAAAAACCACAATACATACACATGAAAGAATCTCGGTCCCTCCAATTGGCTCCATCACCCTCTCAGTCCTTGTAAGACATAGGACTATAAATGCTCTTTTTCGTATCATCCCAAAGTCAAACTTGTTCAAAGCGAAGCTAGGAATCCCATGGCTAGTTTCCATGAATGTAGTCACTTTGATGATTCATAAGTGTTTGAAGTTTTCTCATGAGGGCTTTGTGCATGTTGTACACAACAATAGATATAAACCTATGGTGTTGCATGGGGGCTACTCGTTAGATCACTTCTGGCCTACCCCTATTGGTCCACTTCCTCCAATAAGAGACATGTTGTATCACACTTATGTTAAATGCAAGAATAGGGCCATAGCGTTGAAGGTGACCTACCCTATCTCCCCTTACACCATTTTAGTTAAGGCCTCTATGATCGCATAGTATCAAGTTGCCTCATCCTCCTCTAAAAAGGGGAAGGGGACGTCTGCTTGCACCCAAGAGCCTTCCTCTTCTTCTGTTGTTTCATCCACTTTTTCCACTCGCCCTATTGTGGTGCCTTCAACCTCTGCTCCTGTGCATCCCATGGGGATTCCAATGGTGTCTACTTGGCAGAAGGAAAAGTATCAAGTATTCAAACTTCCCATATTACCCATGATGTTGTGGCCCATTGTCTATGGTAAGGAGAAGGGCCCCCATGGAGTTTCCCTTCCATCTCAGCCTTCATGGCCTCCTATTGCTCTTTCCCATTAGGAAGTGAATGGGAAGAGGCTCATTGTCAAGGTGCCTGATTATGCTTCTTCACCTATTTTAATCTCTGCTCTTACAATTCCTGCTCCTACTCCCATCAAGGAGGCTTCCCTTCCATCTACCATAATTTTGGAGGATACATTTATGGAAAAATAGGAGTTTCTTGCTCCTTCCCAGGTAGCGAGTTCTAGTTCCTAGAGTTGAAGAAATTGGCTTGTGCATAAGCATAGGCACTAGAGGAAGGCTATGGGTGTTGAGAAAGATACCTTGTAGAAGGAATAAGGGGAGCCATAGACTCTTATTTTTACTTCTCTTGCTATGTCTCCCTCTTTTGCTTCTTTTTCTTTGATTCCTATGTTGCAAGTATGGGCTAGTTTGGTGGTGTTTTCATTGATGTTGTCATTGATGTCAACATTGTTCAATATGTTGCAGATTGTACATGTATAGTTGATATCCTGTTGAGATGCTATGAGTACATGGAGCTATCTTATATGGTTGTAGATGTTTTTTGTTGATGATTTTCCAAGTGCTTTTGAGAAAATTATTAAAGAAGAGAAGTCAGAGTGATGAATGTGTTCAGATTGTGCTCCGGTGTGTGCTTCACATTTCTGCTATGTTGATCTTATGCCTGTGTGGTTCTAAAGGTTTTCTGACAATGATCTAATGGTGATATATTTTGAGTTTTAGTTTTTGGTGAGATGGTATGTGAAATTTGTGTCCACCGATATGTGTGTTCTACTGGCAGAGTTGATCTTTTTTGGACTAGGAGAAATTTTTTTGCTCTGTATTTCTTTGTTGTTTCATTTCAGATCTTGCTATTCTTATGATAGTGTTCTCTATGTTTTGGCAAAGAAATTTGAAGTTTGGTAATATGGAAGTCATGTTTCTATATTCTAGTGCAGGTTTGCATAGTTTAGATGATCTGGTGAAAGCGATTTAGTGTATGAAGTATATTGTTTTGCTACGAACGTATCTGAAGAAATCTGAGATGAAGTCTCATGAATAATGAAGCGTGTTGAGGTGTCTGCATGTCATCTTCATGTTGGGAAGTGTGCATCATTATTCATTTTTTTTCATTAGGTTTGGCCGACCTGGTGTTTACACTTCATTCGAAGAATAAAAATTAATTAAGGAAGCATGTGGTTGATTCAAAAATATTATTTTTTTTATCTTGAAAAATAATTTTATTGGTCCACTCTTATTCCTTTCCACCACGGGTTTTTTGAGTTTCCAAATTTATTTGAATTTATGAAATGAGTTATTTGTGGTCGACCTTCGTAAATGCTTCTAAGGTTGAGAATGGTATAAAAGAAAGTTGAATTTTGAAGAGTTGGAAGACATAGTGATGCAAAGTGACAAAAGTAAGCCACAAATCATAAGAGTAGAAGTGTGTGAGTGTGAGTGAGTTGTGACAGTTGATTTTATTGTGTCATATTCTTCAAGGGAGTGAGGTAAAGGTTTCTACAATTCTTTTTCAAAGCTGTGAAGGTGTGTTAAATGTTGTGGTGGAAATTTTGTTCTCTTTTGTATTTGTAGGAAGTGAGCCTCCCTATTGGACAATGAGTCCTTTGTAGGCAGTGAGTCTGTGTATTTGGATAGTGAGTCCTCTTTTGGGCAGTGAGCCTTTGTATTCTTTTTTATAATCTTTATATTGTGAGTTAACCCTCACTGTGGTTTTTTCATTATTGGGTTTTCCATGTAAAAATTTGGTGTTCATTGTGTTGATTTTACTTTCTGTTATTTGTATTTCATGCTCATATTTAATAACAAAATAGTGTGGTTGAAGAATTGATAAGTGATAAAGTCTTAATTTTAATTTGTGTGAAAACTGATTCACCCCCCTTCTCAGTTGTCCTGTGCCTGTTTAACAATTGGTATAAGATCTTTTGGTTCCTTGTGTAGAGCTTAATCACATAAGGAAGATCTAATGGCCCACAAGTTGGTGATCCCTATGTTTGATGGAACTGACTACAATGATTCAAAGGGATAGATAAGAGGATATATTATCTCTCTTGGTTTCAAGACCTGGAAGGCTGTAGAGGCAAAGTATACACCTCCATCTAGTGGTGTTAATTCTGTAGATGATATCTCTGCTTATGAAGAAAATGAGAAGGCAAAGTATGTGATTTACAGTGGTTTATCTAAAAATGAGCGAGTTAAGGTTAATTATAGAGATATTACATATGAAGTTTGGAAGAAGTTGGAAGACATGTATGAAGGAAATGAAAAGTTGAAATTGACAAAGGGGCTAGCGACAAAGTGAAAATTTGTGAACCTGAAGATGGAGGATGGTGAAGAATTTACAAGTTTCTTTCAGAGAGTTGAATTGGAAACAAATAAAGTTAGAAATCAAGGAGGGAAACTATCAAATGAAGATATAATCAAGAAGATCCTGATCACCTTACTAGAATGTTACAATGACAAGATCTTTGTTATTAAAGAAATGTATGACCTAAGAAGTACACTCTAGAAGAGTTGTTTGAAACCTTGCAAGCATTTGAGATAAGGAAGTTCTCGAAAGATGATAAGATAGAAGAGAAGACAAAAATGACATTTAAGGATTTGAAGATTGAAGAATTGGATAGCGATGATGAAGAGTTGGAAGAAAACTTCACCAAGAAATTGAAGAAAGGTACCTTAAAATATAAAGGTGTGTCACCCTTTAAATGTTTCAGTTGTGGTAACATTGGTCATTATGCTATGAGATATCCAAATAGGGCTACACATAAAAATAACAAGGATTATAAGGATAAGGATAGGAGGGATAAGAAGTATAAGAAGTTGTACTATGTTAAGGAAGAGGCAGGTATTTCTAATGATGAATTTGACAATGAGGTTGATGATAGTGAATGCTTATTCTTAGCTTTGGAGAGTAAATTTGTATCCACTAACTCTAGAAAATGTGTAAGTAAGAAGGCTTTGGAGGTTAAGAAGAATACGATGGAAGGTAATTTGGTTACCACTTTTCATGCAAGACAGGATGAAGACTACTGGGTAATTGATAGTGGATGTTCCAAACACATGACTAGAGATAAGAGTAAGTTCATTAAATTTGAAAAATATTATGGTGGTTTAATTATGTTCGGTGATGATTCAGGAGCTAATATATTTGGGAAAGGTTCAATTAGTTTTAATGGAGTGCACAATACTGATGATGTATATTATGTGAAGGGTTTGAGGCATAGCCTTCTAAGTATTGGTTAGATGTGTAGCAATGTCTTTAAACTT
>VDFB02252616.1:81403881-81465750 GCA_007258455.2 Sequoia sempervirens | reverse complement strand
AAGCAATCACATTTCTAGAACTGCCCAATATTCTACACTTTCCATTCTTGAATTGAAGATTGTATCCCTTGTCAACCATCTGTTTGACACTTAAGAGATTATGCTTCAAACCTTCCACATAAAGAACATCATCAATATTAGTCTTACCATCAAGAGAAATGGATCCTCTGCCATGGATTACACCTACTTTGTCATCACCAAATCTAACAACACCACCATCATACTTTTCTAGGCTCACAAAATTGCTTTTATCTCCTGTCATGTGCTGAGAGCATCCACTTTCAATCACCCATTCATCTTTGTCTTCAACTCTAGCTGCTAGATCTTTCTCCACATTAGAGAAACTAACAGATTCAATAGGGGATAGATCATTTTCCTTGATAGAAATAAATACCCATTCATCCTCACTTCCATTTCCTTTATTAGATTCATCATATGTCACACCTTCATCAACGACATAATAGAACTTTCTTTGAAATCTAGTCTTGTTATGTCTTGGCTTAGGGACTCTTTTCAGAAACCTTGATGCAAAATGACCTATCTTATTGCAAGAAAAAAATTCAATAGGAAAATTCCCTTGATACTTACCTTCTTCTTTGGCTTCTCTCTTGACAATAAGTGCTTCAAGCTCCTCTAGCTTCTTCTCCTTGCTACATCCTTAATATTAGTGTACATCGAGTTATGAATAGTTAGCTTGTGGCTATCTTAACCCTCTATTAAGTCATATTATCATTAGTATATTGTTATTTAGTTTTTTAGGTCAGCCTAAGACTTATATAGGTGTGTCTAAGTCAGCCTAGGTGATATCCTAGGCATAAATAGGTATATATAGGAGGTTGTGAGTCTTATTTCATCATCAAGTTGTGAAGTGTGTTCTCATTAGAGATATTTGGAGGTTTTACCCCTTGAAGTGGCTTGTTATTCTCAGTTATTATCAAGTATTTGTAGCATATTTCATATCATATTCTTCTATTGTGCAAGTTATTTTCATAACAAGTGGTATCAAAGCATGATCTTGGCACCATAGAGGCAAGGTTGTTCTCAATTTTGGAGGTGATTTTGGGAAGAGCATATCTTTCAAATTTTGGCAATTTTTTTTTTCTAATTTTTAAGGGTTTTTGAATAACATATTAAAGAAGCTGTAGACTATATTGCAGAAGAATTGGAGCATAATTAAGCAAATTATTGCAGAATTAGGGTTTCTACACAATTGTTTTGGAATCCTCACATCTAAAACATATTGTCGAATTGGAGTCTTATTTTTATTGGGTTTTTGAAGACTTACTAAAGGAGATTACAGTAAACAAATTGGAGGAATTGTAGTAGAAATAAGAAAGTTATTGAAAATTTAATTTTTTCACAATTATCACTCTCCACATTGTAAATCTGCTTATTTCTTGGAGAATTTTCTAGGTGAGAGTTATTTTCGCCCTAGTAAGTTACAATAAAAATTTCAGAGTATTTAAGTTTCATTTGTGTGATTTATTTCAAAATTAGTGGTTCCCATCATGACGGGGCCTGCAACAAGGGGCAAAAAGAATGTTGTCACTTCGGGGAAGGCTCCTGATAAGGATGGGGTAACAATGGAGGATATTAATCCTAATGAGGAAATAAATAAGGTCAAGGAAGAAATTTCCTCAATTAAGATGGATATGTGTGACCTAAGAGGAGATATATCAGACATACGAAACATGTTAAGCACCTATAGGGCTGAACCAAGAAAGGAGTTCTCAAGTGACCAAGGTGAAAGTTCTAGGTCAGCTACCATTGACACAAGCTTTAGTACTCCTATGGGATCTAGGAATTTATTTCCAAAGGTGGATATGCGCACGTTCGATGGCAAGGATCCTCTAACATGGATAAACCAAATGGAGAATTTTTTTGAAGTACACCAAATCTCAAATGGACAAAAGGTCATGATGGCTTCCCTATATCTGAAACCAGATCAATTAATTTGGTATCATTGGATTTGCACTCATCAAAGTAAAAAGGGGCTCACTGTCTCATGGTCAATTTTAATAGAGGAACTCCAAGCACAATATAGCAATAGCGTGACAGACAACTTCAGCCAGTTGGCTAAGCTTCAACAAACATGATCAGTTAAGGATTATATTTAGCAATTCCAAAATCTATCCTTAAGAGTGGATACAATTATGGAGGAAAAATTGAATGATTTATTCTTGGGTGGTCTCAAGGATCACATTCAACATGAGGTACGCATGTTTAGCCCTAGCTCCATAAATGAGTCTTTTATCTTAGCACACAGGGTAGAGGAGAAGTATTTGATTCCTAAGAAGCAAGGGGCTAATGTGACAAGAGAGAAAGGATATTCAACACAACCTACTAAGTTGAATCCACAGCAAATTGAGGAGAAAAGATAAGAAGGGTTGTGTTTCAATTGTGATAGCAAATACAGTTGAGGACATAAATGCAGTGAAAAGAAATTGTTCTATATTGAAGGTCCAAGTGAGGAAGAAGAGGAGGAACCCATATTAGAGGATGAAAGGGAGTCAATTAAGGAATCACATGATTCTCAACCATTCATTTCTTGTCATGCACTCTCAGGTTTTAGTGTTCCACAAACTCTCAAGGTGGTGGGGTTCTTAAAGAAGCAGAAGGTAACAGTGTTGATCGACTCAAGTGGTACTCATAATTTCATCAACAAAAAGTTAGCTACTCATCTAAATTGTTTTATATATCTAGCTCCAGAGTTTTAGGTTTTGATTGTAGATGGTGGTACAATTAGTTGTTCAAGGAAGTGTCATAGCATTAAATTATCCATGGGAGATTATCAACTTGATACCCCAATGTATGTGATATCCATGGGTGCAACAGATATTGTTTTGGGAGTACAATGGCTTACTACATTGGGAACGATTGAGATGAACTTCCAAGAACTATTCATGACATTTCAATCAGAAGGAAGGCTAGTAGAGCTAAGGGGGTTGAAGGAAAAACCCCCACAAATGGTAAACTCTCATCAAATGCAAAATTTTCTTAAGAAAGGAGTGGATGGATTTGTTGCCTAGTTGTGTTCATTAGAAGTCTCTCAATCTAATGCTCCTACTCATCCAGATTTGCAAGCTATAATTGATCATCACTCAGTTGTTCTTGGAGATATGCATAAAGGAATTCCTCCTAAGAGGGATCATGATCATTCCATACAGTTAGTCCCAGGGAGCCAACCATCGAACATCAAGCCTTACAGGTATCCACACATACAAAAAGAGTGAGATAGAAAAAAATGTTGAGATGCTAGAGGCAGGAATTATCAGGCATAGCCAAAGTGCTTACTCCTCACCTATGGTGATGGTACGTAAGAAGGATGATACTTGGCGCATGTTTCTAGATTATAGAGTGCTCAACATGAACAACATTAAATATAAGTTTCCTATTCCAGTCATTGATGATTTTCTAGATGAATTGAATGGAGCTATGTATTTTACCAAGTTAGATCTTAGATCTGGTTATCACCAAATTCGGATTAAGGAGGAAGATATTTGTAATACAACATTTTAGACTCATGAGGTTCATTATGATTTTTGGTGATTCCATTTGGTCTTACCAATGCACCATCTACATTCCAAAGTTTGATGAATTCCATTTTTAAGAAGTTCTTGAGAAAGTTTGTGTTAGTATTCTTTGATGATATATTGATTTATAGCAAGACTTGGGAAGAACATTTTCAACATTTGGATCAAGCATTACAAATACTTGAAGATCATAAACTCTACGCTAAGCCATCCAAGTGTGCTTTTGGTCTTACAGAGGTGGAGTATTTGGGACACATAGTTTCACATAAAGAAGTAAAGGTGGGCCCTAACAAAATTAAGGCTATCATGGAATGGCCTATTCCAAAAACCATTAAGAAACTGAGGGGTTTCTTGGGATTGACAAGGTACTATAGAATATTTTTGAAGAATTATGGTCGTATAGCAGCACCTCTCACCACTCTATTGAAGAAGGATTCTTTTCATTGGAATGAGTATGCCAATACAATATTTGAGATATTGAAGGAGGCTATGTGTACAACTCCAATGCTTTCCACTCCTGACTTCACCAAGGGATTCATTATGGAATGTGATGCTTCTGAAAATGGGATAGGAGTAGTGCTTATGCAAGAAGGTCGACCAATTTCTTTTGAGAGTCGTCAATTAAAGGGTAAGAATCAAATAAAACCTATTTATGATAAGGAAATGCTAGCAATCCTCCATGCAGTTAAACAATGGAGGCCTTATCTATTGGGTAGACACTTCAAGGTTAAGACAAATCATGATAGCCTAAAATATTTTTTGGAACAAAGACTATCTTCTGAAGAGCAACAAAAATGGGTCACTGATATGACTTTGAGATTGTATATAATAAAGGGAAAGAAAATATTGTAGCAAATGCACTTTCAAGGAAGGATGAGAAAGATGAAGCCTTATTGTGTGCCCTTTCAATATTACAAGAAAATTGGGTGGAGGAAGCCAAACAAAAGTGGAAAAATGATGTTGCGCAAGTAATCTCATTGAACAATTAAAAAGTGATCCTAGTAGCTCAGATAAGTTTTGTTGGAAGGGAGACACTCTTTGGTATAAAGAGTGTTTGAATCTCTGCAATAATTCCACTCTTAAACACAATATTCTCACAAAGTTGCATGAGTCTCCAGTGGGTGGTCATTCAGGATTTTTGAAGACATATCATCGAGTCAAGCAAGATTTTTTTTTGGAAGGGCTAAAAGGTGATGTTCAAAAATTTGTGGCTGAATGTTTGGTTTGTCAAAGGAATAAAGGGGAGACAATTAAGAAACCAGGTCTCTTGCAACCCTTATCTATTTCTAGCCAGTGTTGGGAAGAGGTATCCATGGACTTCATCACAGGGCTTCCCAAATCTAAAGGTCATAATGTCATCATGGTGGTAGTTGATTTCCTCACTAAATATGCACATTTCATTGCATTATCACATCCTTTTATAGTAAGTGTAGTGGCAAAAACTTTTTTGGAGAATATCCAAAAGCTACATGCTACACCTAAGGTTATTGTTAGTGATCATGATTCTATCTTCACTAGTCACTTTTGGAAAAAATTATTCTCATGTTTGGGTACTCAATTGGCTCATAGCTCTTCATACCACCCTCAATCAAATGGGAAAACTGAGGTTGTTAATAAGTGTTTGGAAGGATATATATGTATGTTGTTTCACTTTAGAGAAATAGTCTCAATGGGTAGATTGGCTACCACTTGTAGAATGGTGGTATAACACTTCTTTTCATAGCTCATCGAAAATGTCTCCATTTTTGGCACTTTATGGATATCATCCTCCTTCCATCACATCATCAATAAAGGTGTCACCAAGAGTTCAGGTAGTAGAAGACCACTTGCTTCATCAACAACAAGTACTTTCAGGACTCAAGGAGAATTTAGCCATGGCACAAAATCAAATAAAACAACAATCAAACCAACATCGTAGTGAAAGAAGTTTTGAAGTTAGGGATTGGATCTTCTTGAGATTGCAGCCTTATATGCAAATCTCACTAAATCAACAAAAAAAGAATAATAAGTTGTCTCCAAGGTATTATGGTCCATACCAAATCATGAAAAAGATCGATAGTGTTGCCTACAAGCTAGAGTTGCCTACAAGCTAGAGTTGCCACCAACAAAAAAGATACATCCATTTTTTCATGTTTGAAGAAGGTCACTGGGCATAATATTCCAACTCAAACAACACTACCAGAGCTTGATGAAGAAGGAAGAATCATTTTGGAACCAAAGTGCATTCGTCATACATGCACAAAGAAGCTAAGGAATAGAACTCTCACTGAGTATCTCATCTAATGGAAGAATTTACCAGTTGAAGATGCCACATGGGAGGACAAGGAGTTCATTCAAAATAATCCAAACTTGATTAGCATTGAGGACAATTCTTCTTCGAAGAAGGGGGCATGCTACACCCTTAATATTAGTGTACATCAAGTTATGAATTGTTGGCTTGTGGCTATCTTAACTCTTTATTAAGTCATATTATCATTAGTATATTGTTATTTAGTTGTTTAGGTTAGCCTAAGACTTATATAGGTGTGTCTAAGTCAGCCTAGGTGATATCCTAGGCATAAATAGGTATATATAGGAGGTTGTGAGTCTTATTTCATCATCAAGTTGTGAAGTGTTTTCTCATTAGAGATATTTGGAGGTTTTCCCCCTTGAAGTGGCTTGTTATTCTTAGTTATTATCAAGTATTTGTAGCATATTTCATATCATATTCTTCTATTGTGCAAGTTATTTTCATAACACTCATCTTCTTCAATCTCTCTCATTTCCTCTTCATACTTGAATACTTTTTCTAGATGAATTTTCTCTCAGATCATATCTCTATTTATCTCTCCCATAGGTAGTAGCCTTGAATGCAGATTCTATCTTAGGAAGAGCATCACCAAATTCACTTAACTCAAAAGCAATAAGCTTACCAATCAACATGTCTCTAGTTACATTTGTTACAGTTTGGAGCTCTTCAATAGTTGTAGCTTTGACTTTATATGAAGAAGGAAAGGATCTAAGCACTTTAGCAACAATCTATGATTTTTCCAACTGTCCACTAGCACATCTGACACCACACACAAGTTCATTCACTCTTTGCATGAAAGTAGTAATGTTCTCATCATCACCCATTTTCAACATTTCATATTTCCCTTTTAGACTTTGTGACTTAGCAATCTTCACATTAGCATCACCTTCATACAAAGTTTCCAACTTTTTCCAGATCTCATAAGTTGTCTTCAAATCCATAACATTTGTCATCTTAGAATCATTCGAAGAACTCAACAATGCTTCCTTAGCCCTGATATTATACTCAACATCCCTGATCTCAATAGTAGTAGTAGGACCATTTTGAGGAATAACATACCTATTGCTTGTAATACTCTAATAGGCTTCACCAATGCATCTCAGATGGAACTCCATTCGAGTCTTCCATAGAGAGTAATTTTTTCCATCACATCTCAGACTATCCTTCGTGTATGTCACCATCCTGGATCACCTCAGGCTATTAAACTTCTTCCAAGGAACTTGCTCTAATACCAATTGTTGGCAACACAAGGGAAGACAACTGAGAGGGGGGGTCAATTAGTTATCACATAATTTCAAACTTATTCAACTTATTAACCTTATTCTTAGATCTAATCAATAACTATGAAAACATAAATCAACAACACATCAAAAACACACATAACACCAAGATTTTTTTACATGGAAACCCTGTTATGGTAAAAACAATGGTGGAGGTCAGTCCAGAAGATTATACCCTGTTAAAATTATAATGAAATATGAATGGGAATTCACATGCATTCAGGCACACTACCTAGAGCTTACTACTCAATTACAGAAGGAAGAAACACTATCTTACAAAGATATGAATTACATCCACAAGATTTGAACTGAGAAACATAGCATCTGCTAATGCATGATTATAGTTGTGGTTAAGCACATGAACACTTCTTCACTCTTCTTCAAACTCTGCTTCTACCTTTGAAATATCCGAGCAATATTCACACATAGGACTCACACACTTTTTATAATCATGCCTTCAAATGATAAAACAATCACTACTATATATCTGCAACTAGAAATTGCATCACTACATGTCGGCCTCAAGAAAATAATAAAATGAATACAAACTATCGGCGAAAAACAATAAATATTATTAATGCAAATCAACCAAGGTTGGCTACAATATAGTGAAGAACCAAACTAAAATTCTCAAACATGAATCAACTTCAAAAAATAATCCTCGAAGATCCACAACACGCTTCAACACCTTGTCGACCAAGAATATGAAAAACATGAACATGCAAGAGAAAATCTTGAATTGTGAGCATAACGATCAATGCGGACATGCAACACAAATAGAGAATGATCTAGAAATATCCAAAAAAATCATGAATCACCAGAGAAGCATCCACAACAACCAAAATTGCTAAAATCACATCATCTTCATTCAGGAACACCAACTGAAGCAATAGAAAAATTGTTAGAATACAAATCTTCATGCAGATCTCTAAAACTTAATGTGGATAAACTAGATATACTCGAAAAGAAACCCTTTAATCCAAAACCTCTGATCATCAACATATTGAACTCACCATAGACTAAACTTCACTTCACCACTAACAACCTGCAACTTATTTGATTACTATTTTCTCAATATCCTTGACATATACAACCTCTAAGACATTAATGCTAATAGTGTTGACATCAATGACAAACACAACATCCAACATGTGCAACATGCAAGCATAGGTTTAAGATTAAAGGTATGTCATATAAATGATTCTGCATTATGACACCTGGCATTAGATATACCAATTATGAAATATTCTTCCTTCTACACTTTTTGTATAGTCATGCTGTTGATACTTGTGACCTCTATCATGAGCTTTGCAATACAACATCCTCCCTTTAGCCCCTTTATTACATCTAGCTTTCTAGAACCTATACCCTCCACCATGGGTGATACACAAGCTGGATGCTGCTCTACCTCCCTTGTTGGTTAAAGTAGAACCCTCATGTACAACAAGAATATTATTCATGTTGATAATAGTTTCTATTTCATTTTGTGTTTTCCCCAATCATAGAGCATAATCAAACTTTGATAGAACACAAGATTTTTTGGGTGTTGCGGATGTATTGCTGATATGTGTTTGTCATTGATGTCAACACTATTAGCATTTGGTGTATTAGAAGCTCTATATGTTGAGGATATTGAGAAAATTGTAAAAGAAAGTGTTATAGGTTCCTAGTGGAAGTATGTAGATCATGAAGGTGTTTTGTTCTCTACATTGAAGATAAGTTGGTGTGGATAAAAGGGCTTATTTTTTAGTATATCTAGATCATCTACTAGAAGTTTTAGAGGTCCACGTGAATTTTTGAGTGTCTTGTGGTCTGATAGTGTTTCTGTGGTCTCTGTTAGTGTTCCTAAATGTAGACTATGTGATTATGTTGATTTCAGTTGTTGTGGATTCTTCTCTATTGTTTCTTGGTGTTCTTGGATGTTTCTAGATCATGCTCTATTTATGTGGTATGTCCACATTGATTGGTGTACTCATTGTCGAATATTTGTCTCTATATGTTCAGTTTTTCATGTTCTTGGTCAACATGATGGTGGTAGTGTGTTGTGGATCTTCGAGGAGGAATTAATTGAAGTATTTTTTGTGTTGGAGATATCAATTTGGGTCTCCACTATGTTGTGGCTGACCTTTGTGGATACACATTAAAAATTTAATTGAAAATTTGGACTGACATTGCAAATCCATTTTATTTTTCTTGGCCAACTAAGATGTGATGAAATCTCATATAGTGGATATATGGGTATGATTATTTTAATTGGTGTAGTGAGGAGAGAAGGTGCTCATGTGTGTGTATGTGTGAATATCTTTCGGTTGTAGAGCAGAGTGTGAAGGAGATTATGTGAAGTGTGAAGAAGTGTTGAGATTAATTGCAACTGTAATCAGGCTTGTGCAGAAGCTATTTTCTTAGTTCATACCCTTTGGATTTTTAATCCTATTCTATTGGGCAGCGAGCCCCCTTTGTATTTGAGCAGTAAGCTCTAGGTAGTGTGCCTGAATGCATATACATTCCCCTTAATATTTTTCATTATACTTTTAGCAGAGTATAATCTTGTGGACTAGCATCCACTATGGTTTTTCCCCTAACAGGGTTTCCACATAAAAATTATTGGTGTTCCTTGTCTCTCTGATGTGTTAATTGCTTATTCATTAGATCTGAGATTAAAGTTAAGATAAGTAAAAAAAAATTAATTTTTGTGACAATTGATTCACCTCCCCCTCTTAATTTTTTGTCCTTGTTTTTCCAACAATTGGTATCAAAGTAGGTTCCTCTAAAGAATTCTAAAAGTTTGAGGTGATCTGGGATGACAACATTCAAGAAGGACATTCCAAGATTTGATGGCACTAACTATTGAATGTGGAAATTCTACATGCAATGTCATCTAAAGTGCATTGGTGATGCTTAGTGGAAGATTACAAAAGATCCATACACTATTCCTGAGAATGGTCCTTCTTCTACTGATGAGATCAAAGATGCTAAAAGTAATACCAGGGTTGTTGAAGCTTTGGTGAGTGCTCTAACAGATTCAAAGATGGCTAGTGTGATGGGTCTGTAGATAGCTAATGAGATTTGGATGGAACTAGAAACATTGTATGAAGGAGATGCATAGGTGAAGATGGCTAAGCTACAGAGCTTGAAAGGAAAGTATGAGAACTTGAAGATGGGTGAAGATGAAAATATCACTTATTTTATGCAAAGAGTAAATGAAATAGTGATGGATATTAAATGTGTCAGTGGTTCTATGGATGAGGATGAAATTGTAGCTAAAGTACTCAAATCCTTGCCTCCCTCCTACAAAATGAAGGTTCATGCTATTGAAGAGTTCAAATCAGTAAACAAGATGACTAGAGACACATTGATTGGGAAGCTTGCTGCTTTTGCAATAAGTGAATTTGGTGAATCTACATCGAAGAATGAATCTACATTCGAGGCTACTGTATCTGAAATTAGCAGACAAAGATATAGTCTAGGAAAGAGTTCCAAAAATATATCCAAGTATGATGAATAATTGAAACAACTTAAAGATAAAGAAAGAGAGGTAGAAGAATTGGAAGCACTGATTGCAAAGAAAGAAGGGAAAGGAAAAGGTAAGTATGAAGATGTATTTCCTATTAAATGTTTTTCATGGAGTAAAATAGGCCATTTTGCATCAAGATGTCCTGAAAGAGTTACTAGATCTAAGCCTAAAAAGTCTAGATTCCAAAAAAGATGCTACTTTGTTGAAGAAGTACTGACTGATGATGAGTTTGATAAAGATGATGGAAAAGAAGATGAATGGGATTTCATTGCCACCATTGAAGATAATCCTATGGCTACTGAATCTACTAAAGATGAAAAAGCTCTTGCAGCTCAATTTAAAGAAAAATATGAGTGGGTCATTGACAGCGAATGCTCACATCATATGACTAGTTATAAAAGAAAATTTGTGAGTCTAGAGAAGTATGACGGTGGGGTTGTAATATTTGGAGATAACAATGCTGGTGTGATTCATGGTAGAGGATATATTTTCCTTGGTGGTAAGGACAACATTGATGATGTCCTCTATGTTGAAGGCCTAAAGAACAACTTGTTGAGTGTTGGATAGATGGTTCACAAGGGATATGATCTTCAATTCAAAGATGGAAGATGCAAGATACGTGGGAGTTCCAGAAATATGATTGTAATAGGAAAACAAACAAAAGGTAACATTTTTCATCTGAATACTACTAGTGGAAGTTGTTTAATTGCTCAAGTAGATGAAAGTTGGTTGTGGCATAGGAGATTGTGTCATGTAAACTTTTACAACATTATCAAGATAAGTTCTACTCAAGTAGTAAGAGATCTTCCTAGGTTAGTGAAGCCTGCTAATATAATTTGCAAGGAATATTAGATGGGTAAACAAACTAGAGTTTCCTTCCGAAGCAAACAGTTTCATTCAAATAATTTGCTGGAGCTGCTACATACTGACCTTTGTGGCCCCTCCAAAGTCAGAAGTATTCATGGAGAAGGGTATTTCATGTTGGTTATTTATGATTACTCTAGAATGATTTGGGTTTCCTTTTTAACAGAAAAATGCGACACATTGGAGAAGTTCAAAAGTTTCAAGGCTATGGCAAAAAATGAGAAAGGTCTGAAAATTAAGTGCTTGAGATCTGATAGAGGTGGTGAGTTCATTTCCAAGGAATTCAACTCTTATTGTGAAGAGCATAGAATTAAAAGATAGTTATATGCTCCTTGAACCCCTCAACAAAATGGAGTAGCAGAGAGAAAGAATAGAACAATTCAGGATGTTGCCAAAATGATTATGATGGAAGGAAATGTATCTCAAATGTACTGGAGTGAAGCGGTAAGCACTGCTATGTATACTTTGAATAGGGTAAATGTTAATGGTAATTCTGGTAAGACTCCTTATGAGTTATGGTTTGGTAAAAAACCTATTGTTAAGTATTTTTAGATCTTTGGAAGCAAGTGTTACATTAGGAGAGATGATGATATAGGAAAATTTGATGCAAGAAGTAATGGAGGAATCTTCCTAGGTTACTCCACTAAAAGAAAGGCTTATCAGTGCTACAACAAAAGACTAAGAAAGATGGTTGAAAGTATGAATGTAAGAGTTGATGAGGATTCTATTAAATCATCTAGACATTTTAGTTATGATTCAGACAAAGAAATTACAAGCCAAGGGAAGAATTTTCAGACAGAAAATCAACTTCAAATTGTGCCATATGTTCCAGTTGTTCTAGTAAAGCAACCTCAATTTGTTCTGATAAATCAAGTCAGCTAGAAGGCTCCAACAAGTGAAAGTATAGAAGAAATAAGAGAAGAATCTAAAGCTCAAGAATGTTCAAAAACTCTAAGGTATGTAAAACTAAATCATTCTGAAATTCAGATCATAGGAGATAAGAATAAAGGAGTGAAAACTAGAAGAAAATTTGAAAAAGAATACTGTCTGATCTCCAAGATTGAACCTAAAAATGTCTCTGAAGCCTATAAAGATGAACACTGGTTGGAAGCTATGAAGGAAGAACTAAGATAGATTGAAAATAATGACACATGGATACTAGTTCCAAGGCCTAAAACCAAAAATGTGATTGGTACTAAATGGGTATTTAGAAACAAGCTGAATGAAGAAAGTGAAGTGGTTCAAAATAAAGCAAGATTGGTATGTAAAGGGTATTCTCAAATAGAAGGTGTTGATTTTGAAGAAACCTTTGCCCCTGTCACTAGGATTGAAGCTATTAGACTATTCTTGCTTATGCTACACACAAGGGCTATAAAGTCTATCAAATGGATGTAAAGTTTTCATTTTTGAATGGAGAACTTGAAGAAGAAGTGTACATTGAACAACTAGATGTATTTCAGCTAATAGATAAGGGAGATATGGTTTGCAAGTTGAAGAAAGACCTGTATGGACTTAAGCAAGCCCCTAGAGCTTGGTATGCTATATTGGACAAATATCTATTGAAACTTGGATTCACTAAAGGTACTGTTGATAGAAAATTATACTTCAAATTAGATAATGATAAAGAGTTAATTATAGAAGTTTTTGTTGATGAAATCATTTTTGGAGGAGATGATAATCTATGTATGAAGTTTGTTGATGAAATGAAGAGTGAATTTGAGATGAGTATGATTGGAGAAATGATGTTCTTTATTGGATTACAAGTTACATAGTTGGACAAAGGGATCTTCTTATCTCAGTCCAAATATGTGAATGAACTACTAAAGAAATTTGGGATGGATGACTCCAAACCTGTTGGTACCCCCTTGGTGACCGGATGTAAGTTGACACAAAATGATGATTCTCCTAAGGAAAATAAAACCAAATATAGGTCAATGATCAGTGGATTGCTCTACTTGACTCAGACTAGACTAGACATTAAGAATGTTGTATGTATGGTTACAAGATTTCATGCTGATCCAAAAGAATAACATGTAACTATTGTCAAGAGAATTTTTAGATATCTGAAAGGAATAGTTGACTTTCAACTTTGGTATCCAAATGATGATGATCTCACTTTATGTGCATATACTGATGCGGATTGGGCTGGTGATGTAAATGACAGGAAAAGTACTAGCAGTGGTGCTTTCTTCCTAGGGAAGAAGTTGGTATCCTGGTTAAGTAAAAAGAAAAACTCAATTTCTCTATCTACTGTTGAAGCATAATACATTGTTGTTGCTAATAATTGTACTCAAGTTATGTGGATGAAATAGATGTTGAGAGATATCAAGGTGACATATGAAGAGCCTATTGTTATATATTGTGACAACTCAAGTGCAATAAATATCTCAAGAAATCCAATGCTACACTCTAAGACTAAACATATATCAATTAAGTTTCATTTCTTGAGGGAGAAAGTGAATGAGAAAGAAGTCAGACTAGAGTATGTGCCTACCAAAGAACAAATTGTTGATATATTTACTAATCCATTACCGAAGGATACTTTTGAGTATCTTAGAAGTATGCTAGGGGTAATCACCCCTCCTGATAGAAACTAAAAGATGCATTTTCTTGCATCAATCTGTGAACTTCATTGCTATATTCTAGATTGATGTTTTCGTGGCTGCTACTCAGGGGGAGTAGTCAGATGTGCAGATATGTGGTTTAGAGCATGTATATGGAAAGACGATTGTTGCCTTTGCTGTTGATGTCAAAAGGGGAGAAGTGTAATTTGAAAAATCCTTTCAAGAGGAGAAATACAGAAGAAGTTAGTGTATTGGGTTGAAGGTATTTTTCACATGTGTTGCCATCAATTCCAAAGGGTGATATTTTTGGATGTTGTGGATGTATTGCTGATATGTGGTTGTTATTGATGTCAAAAATATTAGAATTTGGTGTATCAGAGGCTGTATATGTCGAGGATATTGAGAAAATTGTAAAAGAAAGTGTTCTAGGTTCCTAGTGAAACTGTGCAAATCATGAAGGTTTTTTGTTCTCTACATTAAAGATCAGTTGGTGTGGATCAAAGGGCTTATTGTTGAGTATATCTAGATCATCTACCAGAATTTTTAGAGGTTAATTTGACGTTTTGAGTGTGTTGTGGTCTGATAGTGTTTTTGTGGTCTTTTTTAGTGTTCTTGAATGTAGACTGTGTGATTCTGTTGATTTCAGTTGTTATAGATGCTTCTCTATTATTTCTTGGTGTTTTTGGATGTTTCTAGATTGTTCTCTATTTCTGTGGTATGTCCACATTGAATGATGTACTTGTTGTTGAAGATTTTTATCTGTATGTTTGGTTTTTAATGTTCTTGGCTGACATGATGGTGTTAGCATGTTGTGGATCTTTGAGGAGGAATTAATTGAAGCTTTTTTGTGTTGGAGATATCAATTTGGATCTCCACTATGTTGTGGCCAACCTTGGTGGATACACATTAAAAATTTAATTGAAAATTTGGACCGACATTGCAAATATATTTTATTTTTCTTGGCCGACTAAGATGTGATGAAATCTCATGTAGCGGATATAGGTGTGATCTTTTTCATTGGTGTAGTGAGTAGAGAAGGTGCTCCTATGTGTGTATGTGTGAATATATTTTAGTTGTAGAGAAAAGTGTGAAGGAGATTGTGCGAAGTGTGAAGAAGTGTTGAGATTAATTGGAACTGTAATTAGGCTTGTGTAGAAGCTATTTTCTTAATTCATACCCTTTTGATTTTTAATCCTATTCTATTTGGCAGTGTTCCTGAATGCATGTGCATTCCCCTTATTATTTTTCATTATACTTTTAGTAGAGTATAATCTTGTGGACTAACATCCACCATGGTTTTTCCCCTATCAGGGTTTCCACGTAAAAAATATTGGTGTTCCTTGTCTCTTTGGTGTGTTAATTGCTTGTGGTTTATTGTTTATTCATTAGATCTTAAGATTAAATTTAAGATAAGTAAGAAATTTTTTAATTTCTGTGACAACTGATTCACCCCTCCTCTCAGTTGTATGTCCTTGTTTTTTCAACAAGATTTACCAAATTTTGTTGGGCCTCTTGAAAGGCTTAGTTGAAGAAAACTACCAGAATCCATATCCATCATACATACTCATCATGTTTAAGGAGATCCCAATGAAGATATAAGTAACTCAAAGATCCACCATGATCATAAACTAGAAATGTGTAGTATGTTACAAACACAATTATTAGAAAATAAAAAAGCTTAAGTAGCAATATGTAAACTTTAGATTAGTAGTTAACTATGAATTATAATAACAGTAAAAAAAATGCATTATGGAAAAGCTTCACTAGCAATTTCACACGAGAAACCAATTTACCTCTAGTTGCTGCTTCAATTTATTCACATTGAATGAAAAATATCAAAGTTCAAAAGATTTTGTAGCCTTTAACTCAATGCAAGAATTTTACATCCTTGTAAACCAAAAAAATGGTTGCATGTTAATATTTGTTTTAATGTGTCTATGACACCACCCAAATTTGTTTTACATAAAGCCTAGACGTGGCAGTCATGCAACTTCAATTTTATTTTTTAGTTTTCTTTTAATTTTCCCCTTCTAGAGGCACTTGTAATTTTGTTGTAGACCAAGAAAATGGCGTATTCATTTAATGGATTATTTTAAACCAACTGCCCACTTGATAATTGTATATAAAATATTTAATTTTTCCTTTTTTCAATTGGATAAAAAAAGAGTCCATTTACCGTTGTGGTTATTGTTTAAGAAACAATTACACTTTCCATCTTCATGATTGGCCTATAAAAGATTACATTTTCCCTTTTGATTATTGGTTTAACAAATATTTATTTTTTCCCCTTGAGAGTATGTTAGAATATTTTGTATTTACCCTCTCCACATTTGGCTTTGAAAATATTACAATTGCCTCTTGCTGACTTACTTAGAAAATGTCATGTTTGTCCCCTTGATAATTGGTTTAGAAAGGATCACATTTTCCTGCTCGATATTTGGCATATAAATAATTACATTTGTCGTCTACTGTGTGTGAATCTTGTATTTTAATTTTTTCCCCTTTTATTTTAATAATCCATTTACTACGTTTTTAATCATATTTAAGGAGTATGCACATTAAGTAGCGGAAACATCACATTGTAGCAAAAAAAATATTTTTGATGTTTAATATAAAAAATAATACTATAATAAGTGGCCTGCATTTTATTTATTAGCTCTTACAATGGAACTAAATGCATTAAATTTGTCATGTAAAATGTAAATTTCATAACATTCACAACACAAACCAAGGATTTACTACTAATCAAATGGTTAATTGAACTCAAAGTCATGGATTTTATGGAAAAGTTCAAGGCCATGCATCAAGGGAATAGTAGTAGAAAACACAGGACAAGCTTGAATAGGTTAGAAAACAAAGGAAGACTACATTTATGAATAAGAAAATCGAGTATAAATTTATGAATAGTACAAGGTATAATGGTTTAAATATTTGGTAAAAAATAGAATGATTAAACATATTAAATACCTTGGCCCTAATTAGTTAATATATAAAAAGTGTTCAATTTTAGCTTAAATAAGAGGATCTAGCCTTTACAATATGTGTTCTTTTATTTTGCTTAGAGTAAAAAAAGATACTTTATTTAATTAGTTGGGTACATAAACTTAATTTTTAGTTAAGAATTATGTATTTTTTTTTAATTTCTATTTTTATATAATGTTAAATTTATTTGTAGATTTTTTTTATTCATTATTTTAATAAATAATTTGTTTAATTTTGTGCTAATAGTCAACATGGTGCATATAGTGTGATATTTGAGCTTGAAACAAGTCTCATACCTACAAAATAGGCTACATATATTTAAAATTTGAAGGATATGATAATCTGAGTCATTTGAATTTAATTAAAATTTTAATGTTCATTTTTATAAGTATTTAAGTTATATTTTATTGTAATCTATTTAATTTAGATGATACAAATTAAATTGTTATTAAGATATCCATTTCTTTTAATTATTTAATTTTAATAGTATTATATTTGAGTTAGAGTATAATGTACATTATAAGGTTAAAGGTATTCATTTTTAAAGTAAAAGAATTTAAAATAGTTTTTCTATTTTATGAACACAAGGCTTAACTTTTATAGCTATATCTAGAGTTAAATCAATACATGACCTTAGGATAGATCCACCATTTACCTTTGAATGATATTCAAGAATGAAAAATAATCCATATACAATTATTAGTAAAAGGAAGAGTTTCAACTACATCTCTCATTATGATGAGTATAGATACACATATGGAATTTCACCCTTCTTTGCATAAACTTTTTTTTTCTTACCATCTTCATATAATACATATTACTATTTGTAGATTTACACAGAATTGCAATCACATGCAAGTGGATGTTCTAAATTTGTATACTTCTGTATCAAATGCTTCAATTAGGCTTCCTATATATTATTTTCTAACTGATAACTAATTTCACTTTTATGCAAATTTTACTATTTACATAAAGCCAACTTTGCATTTATGATGTGAATCTACTAATGTATTCTTTGACGGTGTAGGAACTAAAAATAAAAAGAATAGAACAAAAAATATGTGTTGGATCATTCCATACTAGCACATGTGGAATCACCAAATACAAAATCATGACAGTTGGAATAGCTGCAAATCTTTCATTCTATTATCACTCTCTAAATATGTAATACATACATCTTGTACATTTTTCAAATAAGAATTATATTTGCTGCAAATCTTTCATTCAGTTTCCAATCTTCAAATATGTATCACAGACATTTTGTATAAAATACAAACAATATTGTATATGTTTTACACTACACTTCCTTTCCATGTTTCCTTCTATATATTTTTTATCAACATAACCCTTGCAATAGAGTGATTGTTGCTGGTAAATGCATTTATACATATTACTATATACCATTGCCCAATACAGCTACAAAATTAAGGAATCAATTAATATACACAAAATAGCTTTCAACAGAGATTACTAAGGAGAGCGATTGGAGGCAAATTGAGGACACTACAACAAAGATTTGTATCTAGCAAAAGGCATTAGAATAATCTAGGGTACTTTCAGCCATTAATTAATTTTGATAATTGATAAATAAATATCTATTGCTTTGAGTATAATGTTTAATTATAATTTATAAGGTTTTGTTTTAAGATGTAATATATATATAATAAATATAATATATAAATAATAATTTTATATAATATTATAATAATTATATAAAGTTAAAAATTGCATGTTTGTAAGTTAAAGATAGTGATGACATGAAAGAAAAACATAATAATCAAATGAAAAAACACAACTAACCCTTAGTAAGATTATCATCATCATATGCAAATAATTTAAATTATTTTAATCCAAATATCATTGTCTAATATAGTATATAAAAAGGGTAATAAGTCCATACCTAGATTCCAAAGGTCTAGGTGTGCGAAAATAATAATTGGTTGATTACAACACAATTTTGACAAATTAGGTTGGGCCTCATAGAAGCAAAGATGGAACCTAAAGAAGAATCTACTTGAAAACATCTAAAGGGGTGTTTGATGTGAATTTTAATTTGAGAATATTTTATTATTTACATAGAATGCATCTTCAATTTTCTTATTCCAAAAATTTATTGGTTTTTTGTATTTGTTGTAGTACCCAGGACCTAAGAAGTTTACTTTTTTTAAATGCATCTTAAATTCAATCAAATCAATATTATTTTATTCACAAGAATAAAATCCTTATCACAATTTAATATGAACTAATTCAATTAAATAGGATAGTTACATGACAAACAAATTTACAATTAATAACTACTATTATCCAACTGAAATTAAAATAGCATGAAAAAGCTAAGTGAACTTGCCATTGATTGAAAGTGACATGAAAGAGTTTGTATTCATTAGTATTCCACACATTCTATTAAATCAAATACCACGTATTAAACTATCTTCAAACCACATAACTTATAAGTATTAACTTCTATTGCTTATTATTTACATCAATCAATAATCATATACTACTTAAACAAACTAATGATTAGAAACTTAATAACTGGTGAAATGTATGTATTACTAGTATGAAAATAATTCAAGGATCATTCAACATGATAACAAGATGATAATGATATTTGAAAATATATATATATATATATATATATATATATATATATATATATATATATATATATATATATTATCTAATTGATAATAACATAATAAAAAATGATAACACTTAATAATCAAATTGTATCAATAGGTTACCTAGACGTGTTTCATATAAAATAGTCCTTAAGATTCATACCTACATTTATCTCACATGTTAGGATCTATAGATGAAACTTACTATATTTGAGGTGACATGGAACATTGATTTGTGAATGGGATATAGACTATGTTCTTTATCACAAACTAACCATCAAGTTAAATCAAGTCAAAAAGCTAGTATCCTACACATGAGGCCATGAATAAATTGGGTTTT
Organism: Sequoia sempervirens; assembly: GCA_007258455.2. Lineage (NCBI taxonomy): Eukaryota > Viridiplantae > Streptophyta > Pinopsida > Cupressales > Cupressaceae > Sequoia > Sequoia sempervirens. Next base: position 81,445,762 of record VDFB02252616.1, on the reverse strand, counting down.
ATGAAATTTTTATGGTTACATGACATGTTTACCCTAAGATTGTAGCCAATGAATGTTGTCACAAGATTAACTATGATACAAGTACATCCTTAGATAAATGTTAATCTTAAAATATCTTACACTCCATATTCAAGTGCATGAATCAATTTAGATTATCAATATTTCTAGGTCAAGACTTGAGAGACATTAGCCATAGATGGGAAAACTCTTGGCTAGAATATGCATATGGATATAAAAATACTATTGGAATATTTTAATCTTTCGTCAGTTATCTCCCACCTTCCCCCAATGTATACCTATAGCCAGTTGAACTGGAGCAATTAATAGTGGTAGGTGATTTTGAATTCAAAATGAAGCACTCATTTTTGAGCAAGCAAAACAAGACAAAAGGAATGTATTCGTTGGTTTTAGTAAGTCAATTTTTTTTTTCGATATTTTGTGGAGACCTTGCAGTAGTAGAAGGAATGATTAGCACAGAACAAGGAGACAACAGGCAATAGTAGGGAATGTTCTATAGAAGTAGCAACCGGTTATAGCAACATAATAGCTTAATAGTAGTAGCTACAACACTGCACTAAGCAACAATATAGGTGTGAGTGTAGCACCATTATATTGGACAGTAGTCCAAATTGTTTGTCTTATTTAGTACTGTAAATAGAGCAAGTACTCTGTAATTTTGTAATTTTGGAGTGAAAAGGAATTTATGAAAATGAATGCATGAATATTAAATTTTTGTGTGTCATTTTATGTTGTCTTTGTGCTTTGTTCTTTGTGTTTTCTATTTTTTGTTATGTCCATCATCCAGTCACAACATTGTTTCTGTATTGTTGCACCCCTACCTTCCAACAAGTGATATTAGAGCTTTTTTTTTTGGGTAGTCAATTTCTTATTGTGGGTAAAGCCCTAGGTTATCTAGGCATTAGTTTATTTTCTCAAATCTAAGAAAAATGGCAAGAGGTGAGAGAAAAGGTTGGCAGTAGCCACCAACTTTTGATGGGTAGAACTATGAATATGAGCTAAGAAAATGAAGACAATCTTAGTTGCAATGACCTATGGGAGTTGGTCATTAATGGTTTTAATGATATCACAAACTAAGCATCCTTTGCAGCTCTCTCAAATGCACAAAAGAATCGGATGAAAGAAAATAGGATGAAAGATGCAAAAGCCCTTAGTTTAATTGAGGCAGCCTTGATTTTCCCATGTATTGTAGCAACAAACTACTCAAAATAGGCTTGGGAAATTCTGTAAAATAGCTATAAAGGGATAGCTAAAGTGAGATTAGTAAAACTCCAGCTAGTAAGAAGAGATTTTGAGACTTTGCTGATGAAAAATGGTGAGTCTATTTCAGATTTCCAAACTAAATTCCCCACTTTGATAAATCGGCTTAGAATTAATGGAGAAATAATGGATGAACAAAGAATTATTGAGAAAATCCTAATTCTTCCTACTAGGTTTGATCCTATAGTCATTTCCATTGAAGAGGAAAAAGATTTGTCTCAGATGGCTATATATGAGTTGATGGGTTCACTACAAACCCATGAGTAATGGTTGAATAGATCTGCTCCTTCCCTAGAGCAATCTTTCAAAGCTCAGACCAATGGAAGATGTTGAGGAAGATGAAGAAATAGTAGAGGAAGAGGTCAAAGAGGTAGAGGAAGAAGCAATACTGGAAAAGGAGACTGAAATAGCCAAGAGGAGCCAAGCAACTCATAGTCAGCAAACCAAAACCAAAAGAAGAAGAACAGTTTAGATCAAAGGTATGACAAAAGAAATGTGCAGTGTTATTACTATCACAAGTATGGACATTATGCTAGTGAGTGTAGGAAGAACCAAAGTGACAATGGAATTCAAAATGCAAATGTAGCAAATGAGAATAAATCTAAAAATGAGAAACAGTCAAATGTTTTTATTGTTTGCAACCTTGTTGAGTGAAACAATGAAAAAATTTGGTATTTAGACAATAGATGTAACAACCACATGTGTTGTAAACAGAAATTTTTTTCCTCCATAGACAGTAGAATAAAAATGGAAATCAAAATGGGAAATGATGAGAAGGTTCCTATCATTGGAAAAGTCATTGTCAACATTCAAACCAAGAATGGTGAGAAGCGGAAAATCTAAGATGTCTATTATGCCCCTGACATGAAGCATAATCTATTGAGCATTGGAAAAATGGTCCAAAATGGTTATATAATCTTGATGGAGAATGGACAATGCAAGATATTTGACAAAGGAGGTAGCAAGAAAGTGATGGAAGCCATGTAGATGATAAGAAACATAATGTTTCCTCCAAGGATGCACATAGTGTTTGCAACAGACACAAAAAAAGGACAAAAATAGCAATGTTCACCAGTGCTAACAACAGAAGAGCATAAATCAACTGTTGAACAACAGTCTGCATTCAAAATAGTCATCAAAGACCCATCTAAACTTTTCCATTTAAGGTATGGGCATTTAAGCTTTTCACATTTAAGTTTATTGTCTAGGAAAGGCATGGTTAGAGGGTTACCATCAATTGTTGAACCCGATGGAAAATGTGAATCATGCATTCTAGGAAAACAGCATACGAAACTATTTCAATTAGGGTATTCTAGGAGAGCAAGAGCACCATTAGAATTAGTGCACTCAGATTTGTGTGGACCCATGAAAACCCCCGCCTTAGTTGGAAATACTTATTTCATGACATTCATAGATGATTACAGCAGAAAAATATGGGTCTATTTCTTGAAAAAAAATTGGAAGCCTTTGAAAAATTTAAATGGTTTAAGGCAACAGTTGAAAAGGAGAGTGGTCACTATATCAAATCCATTAGAACATATAGAGGGGGAGAGTACATCTCCAAAGAATTCCTAAATTTTTGTAGGAATGGGGGAATTCATAAACAATTCACAACAAGGTATACCCCACAACAAAATAGAGTGGCAGAAAGGAAAAACATAACCATTCAATACATGGCAACAAATATGTTGAAATAAAAAAGGCTATCACACATTTTTGTGGAGAAGTTGTAGCAACAACAGTCTATATATAGAATAGGGTTCCTACAAAGGTTTTCCATGATAGGATTCCATAAGAGGCTTGGACAAACAACAAGTGGAGTGTTGGAATCTAAGAATATTTGGGTGTGTAGCATATGCATTTGTGCAAAAAGAAAGGAGGAAAAAAATTGATGACAAAGGAGAAAAATGCATTTTCATAGGCTATAGTGAGGAGTCAAAAGCCTACAAGTTGTACAATCCCGTCACCAAGAAGGTAGTGATTAGTAGGGATGTTTTTTTCATTAAGAATGAAGCATGTGATGGAATGGTGGACAATACCATGGGTATTTCAATCACAATACCCTTTGACGATGAAAAAACTCCACAAGATAGCAATCTTGAAGGAGAAATAGAAAACAATAGTTCAGGGAGAAACTATCATAGAGCATTGCAAAATAGCAACTCTAGCAGTGTTTAGCAGAACAACTCTAAACAAACACAACAGAGTAATAGCTCCAGAGTATAGCAAAGCAGTAGCTTAGATAGTCAGTAGTACAACAACTCCAGAGGTCAAAGTAGCAGCAACTCAGAAGGTAATTCAAACCCTACACTCGCATAATTGATTCCACAAAAGAAAAAGAGTGTGAGGGACATTTATGATAGCACAAGGCATGTTAATTTTGATGAGAATTTAGATTTGGCATTATTCTCTTATAGTGATCTAGCACACTTTGAGGAAGCAGTGAAAGAAGAGAAATTGTGTAAGGCCATGGAAGAAGAGTTGGAGGCTATAGAGAGGAATCAAACATGGGAGTTGACCAATTTACCCAAGAGTAAACAATTGATTGGAGTGAAGTGGGTCTACAAGACCAAGTGTATAGTAGAAGGTAAAATTGAAAGGCATAAAGCAAGGCTAGTAGTGAAAGGATATAAGTAGCAGCCCAGTTTAGATTATGATGAGACTTATGCACTAGTTGCAAGGCTGGAAATAGTTCGGGCAGTCATAGCAATGCAGCCCAACACAAGTGGAAGGTGTTTTAGATGGATGTAAAGTCAACCTTCTTGAACAAAGTGTTGAAGGAGGAAGCATATGTGAAGCAGCCTCCTGGCTATGAAGTCACAAGGAAAGAGGATACGGTATATAGGCTCTGAAAAAGCTCTTTATGGGCCAAAAAAAGCACCTCAATCATGGTACAACAAGATAGAATCATATTTAATTAGCACTGGCTTCAACAAAAGCAGTAGTGAACCCACACTATACATCAAAGCAGCTTAAGGTGATATTTTAATTGTTGTTTTATGCAGATGATTTAATTTTTCTTGAGAACAGTGACAACTTGATTGCTAATTTCAAAGAAGTGATGAAGAATGAGTTTTAGATGACAGATTTGGGTTTGTTGAAGTATTTTCTAGGGACTGAAGTTCAACAAATAGAGCATGGCATATTTATTCCATAAACTAACTATGCCAAACAAATTTTAAGGAGGTTCAAAATGTAGAATAACAAACCTACCCCAACACCAACAAAAACAAGTCTAAATTGAGAAAAGAGGAAAGCAACAAGGATGTGAAGCCAAACCTCTACAAATGTATGGTTGGAAGTTTGATGTACTTGACATCAACTAGGCCTGATTTAATGTATGCAGTAAGCCTAATTTCTAGGTTGATGGAAAAACGTAAGGACATGCATTGGAAAGCAGGAAAGAGGATCTTAAGGTATGTGAATGGAACAACAAGTTATGGAATTTTGTATGCAACATCAAATGAGTTCAAGTTAGCTAGTTTCATGGATAGTGATTGGGAAAGAAATGTAGATGATAGGAAGAACACATCGAGATATGTCTTCAACATGGGATTGGGTGCAATCTAATGAGCATCCAAGAAGCAACCTATTGTCTCTCTTAGCATAGTAGAAGATGAATACATTGTAGAAAAAATAGCAGCTTGTCAGGATATTTGGTTGAGAAAAATCATTTCATATCATCAAGATCTGATATCATTTCATAAGGGAGTTAGTGGAACAAGGTTCAATTGAATTACAGTATTGCAAATATAAAGAATAGTTTGTTGATAGTTTCGCCAAGGCATTGGCAAAAGACAAATTTGAACACCTAAGAGATAGGCTTGGAATTGTGGACAACTTTGAAGATCAGCTCTGAAAGGAAACAACAGAATGGCAGCTGAATTCAAATTAAGGGGGAGTGTTGGAATATTTTAATCTTTTTTCAACTATCTCCCACCTGCCCCAATGTATACCTACAGCCAGTTGACTTGCAACAATTATTAGTGGTAGGTGATTTTGAATTCAAAATGAAGTGCTCATTTTTTAGCAAGCAAAACAAGGAAAAAGGAATGTATTCATTAGTTTTAGTAAGTATTTTTTGTATTTTGTGGAGACCCTGTAGCAGCAGAAGGAATGTTCAACATAGAACAAGGAGATAGCAAACAACAGTAGGGAATGTTATGTAGAAGCAGCAACCAGTTACAACAAAACAATAGTTTAATAGCAGTAGCTTTAGCACTGTAGTACACAGCAATATAGGTGTGAGTGTAGCACCATTATATTGTACAGTAGTCCAATTTTTTTATGCTTTATTTAGTAGTGTAAATAGAGCGAGTCCTCTATAATTTTGTAATTTTGGAGTGAAAAGGAATATATGAAAATGAATGCATGAATATTAAATTTTTGTGTGTCATTTTATGTTGTCTTTGTGCTTTGTTCTTTGTGTTTTCTATTTTTTGTTCTATCCATCACCTAGTCACAACACTATTTTTGTATTGTTGCACCCCTACCTACCAACAAATACTGACATATAGACCTAGAAGCATGAATAAAATTGAACTTACAGATTACTTGCATCCATTGATAGCTTACATTTTAAATCTTTACATTAGTGAATGTGAAGGCTATCACTCAAGTATGAAATATAATGCCAACAAGACTACATGACATCCCTAGCATGAAGTATATAAATTGAAAGGCATGAGAATCCACTTAAATAAAGCCAATATGCTTTCTTGAGTCTAGGTTCAAGTCTTCATTCAACTAATCAACATGAGAGTCCATATAGATCATATTTGACAACTATTTGAATGTCTACAAGGATAAAAATCCTCTTCCTAATTTAAAACATATTTAGAATGTGAACATGAAATGCATCAATCAACTAGAGTTCTAAAACAAAGAAAAATCATGAAGATGCACAATATATCTTCATGTCTATCCTTCTTAAAAAAAATTAGAGGTATCTACATGGCTCTTAGAGGAGAAATTAAAATAGATAAATTTAGAACTCTAAAACAAAGTAAAATCACACATGAAATATAATACCATGCAAAGGAAATCCATACAAAAAGACACAATGCCCATGTCTCTTGCATGATGAATTTTTTTGAGATTATTTGACAAGAAACTTAGATGGTTTTCTAAATTACAATTTCTCTCTTACAACCAACTGTGATTGGTAGGTGTAAAGCCTAACTCCTCAACTTTTTCCATCATTCTTACTTCTTGGTAATGCATGTTGCAAGTCATCTAACTGGATCTTTAGGGCTGTTTTGAGTGGGAAGTATTTGGTGATAATGTCAATACAAATATCTCAACATCTTTCCTAATTAAGGTAGCTATTTATCATCCTTGGTTGTTGCCTTTACACTCTCACCATGCAAATTGAATTTCATACAACTCAGAATGGTCATTTCAAAAGGTACTGATGGTTCCTTATCTCTAATCTACATTAGTTGGTCTCTAACGCCTAAATTTGACCTTCAAACAACAAGAATAGCTTAAACTTTCATTTATTCAAATTATATGTCAAAAGGTTGTTGACTTGAGGTGATCACTCAAGAAGTGAACTCAAGGAAGTAAATGGGGAGGTGGTAGATATTAAGAGTGCAAGAATGAACTTTTTTTAAAAATATAATATATAGAAAAATATGGATGTTGGTATATAATAAGGAAGATATATTTCAAACCTCAAAATTCTTAAATTGGTTCAATTATTATTTTAGTTCTAGTACACCTTTATAGTTGATGCTACCAAAAATCCTATTCCCAAAAATTAGTATTGATTTCCAATTGATTGTCTCTATAATTAGCAAGTTGAATCCTCCCAACCCCACAAAATAATATCTAAAACAAGTTGTAGATCTTCAATAATAAAATTGAAGTTAGTGATGTCATAGGTGCAGTAGCAAGGCCAACACTATATTTTGCAACCATGATTTATACTCATTACATAGCTCTATTGCATTCTCAACACAATGTTATCATACAAATGAAACCTTCACTTACATAGGAGTACAACTCTAATTAATTAAAAAAAAAATCCAATTTACTCTTGGCTTCTTTTCTTGTATATTATCTTCTTTCTAACATCAACATATTAAACATTCCATTTTGAGAGGAAAACACTATGTTTGCATAGAAATCAAAATAGGACTAAGATATTGAACTCAAAATTTTGGTGGCAAGTTTGGTCTAGACTCTTAGCCGATTACCAAGAGCCAAAATTTAGAAACTCTGATACATGTTGAATTCCATCTAATGCTCTCATTATTTTGAAGACTTCATTATTCCAAATACTTGGAAGATAGGATTTTTTTTTTTTATATATATATGTTAAATTGATATCATGTAGATGTAAAATTGTATACAAAATGAGGAAGCATAGACAAGGCACACAAACTATTTTGATAGAATGCCTCAAGGAAATATGTCTTACGAATCACAATAATAGTAGGATATCGAAAAGGATTTAGAAACTTTCATGCAAAAGAAATTAGAAGGTGTAAGCATAAACCCATAGCCTTCATAGCTATCCTTCTTGCCCAATATTTTCCAAAGAAAATATACATCTATTCAATTTTAGATAGAAATACTAAGGTAGAAATATAAGAAAATGCAAAAACACAAACATGTATGGGAACTACATTTATGCATAGCACTAGCTGCCTAGCTTTGTTGAGAGGTTCTTTTAACCCTTAAAAAAAAAGAATAGACATCTAGAAATACTAATTACAAATATGTCTATACAAAAGATCTATTGAAAAACAAACTGGTAGATTCTCCTTTCTACATGAAAATGAAGGTTTTAAAATAGGTTTATATAGAGACATTTAAATAGATTATACTTGATGAATATGTAAAAAGTATCTAAATGCTTAGATACCAAACATAAGGGGATATTCTAAATCCCAAACACAAATAAAAAATGCACAGAGTTGCTGCTCTGTTTCCCAAATAGTTGGGAATACCAAAATAAAATGCAGAATAATAGAATAAAATAGATTGGAGACACACAACTTGGCATGAAAACTTGCTTGTTCTATTAACTCAGAAAATAAAAATTACAAAATGATTTCTAAACTTGAAACTACAAACTACTAATGACAAACTTGATTTGCATCAATTTGGAGTTGCACACACATAGAACAATCAAGAGCTTCTCAGAGCTATCTCTTCTTCCTTTTTGTCTAGAGCTATTTGTTGCTCCTGCACACACTATAGCTACCTATAGCTATCTGGAGCTATCTACTACTCCTCGCACACATAGAGCAATCTGGAGTTATCTACTGCTCCTTGCAAGAACTCTGCAAAAAATTCTCAAAACATTCTCTACTATTGCTATTGCAACTTCTTGCAAACTTACTTTCTACTCTATTGGTTGAATTACTTCTTTCATTCATTTTTTCTATTCAAATCTTCTTCCAAAAAATTCCCTCTCAAAATTCAAACTTACCTACCACAATAAATTTTACAGTCAGGAGCAGAACATGGATGAAGATCCAAAAAAATAACTTGTCATTGAAAGCTCTTGATAGGTAGGTGCAACAGGGGAGTTGACATAAGATGGCTCAAACAATAAATATTTCCAACAATTTCCCTTTGACTAAGTTTTCAAACAACATCATTCTTCATACAAATCAACAACACTTAAATTTCTTCTTAGGAATTCAAAGCAATATAACTTGCATATTAGCATATTGTGGTTTGTGTATTACTCAGTATTTCCATTCCTATAGCTTCTTTATAATATTTCTACAATCATTTCTATCTTGGTATTAGTGGAGGTGGAAACACCAAAGTGGGAGACTAACTGTGGCAATCCTCTAAACGCATCCCCAACATTTTCTCATTCTTGTGTGTGCAGGTTGTTCATCAAGTGAAGCTTTTGAAGGCCTCAACCTATGAGGTTTGAAGGTTGTTTCTACCACCTTTCTCTTTTCAAATTATAGCTTAGTATAGTTAAAGTATTCTTCTCATTATTCTTGTTGTTTCTACATTTTATCTCCCTTTCATATAATAAAATTCTATTAGTCAGGTAGTTAGTAGGTTCTCTATTGTTTTGCACTATACTTTACACTTCTTGTCTGTAGAAATGCCAGTGTATCCCCAAGACCCCAACATGTTGCACTAGAGTTCGTGTTCCATGTTGTAGTCCTTTGGCAGTAAGCTATCTAAGTTATTGTTTGAATGTTGAAAACCCGCTCTCCTAATCCCTTAAAAAGTTTGGGTTAGAAGAAGGAAAGTGACAGACCAGTTGTCCTTCCTTTTTGACCCTTGAAACCTTAAACCTTTCTAATTCATTTATCTAGCTTGAGGTAGATTAGGTAGCCTATTTTTCTAGACTTTCCCATGACCTGGAGTACTTGAGTAGTCGGTCCCCCTCCTTGACGCAAACATAACACCTTCTCATTGCACATGACCACAAGGTAAAGGAACAAAACCACCAAACAAGAGGTCCAAGTTACCAAAACATGACCAACTCCATAAAGATCCACAATCAGAAGCTTCCAATGCCCAACATAGATCACATTGACAATATCCATGGATTCCAATCTCACAAATTTGATAAAAAAAAAAATGTTAACTCAAAAAATACTCATTATATATCCAAAAGCCTTAAAATAACCTCTAATTACTTCTAAAAAATTCCCACAAGATTTCTAAGCTATGAAATAAAAAAAGAAGGAATTCCTAGAACCTAGTTAACCTTCATCTCTAATACCAAATGATGAGAAATTAAATAGGTTCAATACCAATTATTGAAAAATTCAATATCTATCCAAATATGAATTCAATGGATGAGATTCAAGTCTTTTACTTTAGTAACATGAAAATCTAAAACTTATATGGAAATTTGGAAATTAAGTTACTTTAATATGGAAATACCATGACTAGATCCATCTTCTTTATGATGCTAAAAATAAACTAGAATATCATTCTTAAAAACATCATCTTGTGTGAACTTATTGTAGTGTTGGAAAATGCATCCCTTTTTCCACACTTAATTTGGTAATATTTAATAATAAAATGAGCCTAATGTTTCCTTAATTTAGTGTTGTAATATGTTTTTCATATTCACATTAAGTTTAGGGCCCTTTTAAATTAAATGGAATTAATTGTGCCTTATTTAGGGTGTTGTAAGGTGTACATTCACACTTTCACATTAATCTAGGGCTTTATTAATTGATTGAGGTTAATTTTCCTTAATTGGATCCTTTAATTCAAATCCAAGTTTAATTAAATGCAAATTTCAAGGGATAGTAAGTTACCTAGGACCCTTTCTCCATAGGGTGAATGGTTCTTCACTTAGTCCTATGACCCTAATTTTGTATAACATTTAACATTGCCTGAAGTGTGTCCTACATAAGTGGGCTAGGACCCATTCACCCTATGACACATGGGTCCTCACTTAGACCTAGGACACCTCTTTGAAATATGTTTTTGGTGGTATTTTAATGATTTTAAATCCATAATTCAATGTTGGCTTGTGAGATTTGAATTCTAGGAATTAATGCTAAGATACATATAAATACTAGGTTATTTTGCTATGTTTCACTTAACAATTTTGATGAGAACAACCTAATAGAAAACTTATAATCAAGAGATTATTCAAGAGAAACTTCTAAGGCATTCAAGAGAAAATTTAAAAAAGATTATTGTAGCAATCAAGATTCCATTATCATGTCAAATATTTCTGGCATCATGCATGTTGTTTGAGCTCATATGTTGATGTTGTGTTCAAGATCAATTCAAGCATATCAAAGGCATTATCTCTAATCAAGTTTCATGATCAATATCTACACTCATTGAGGCCACTTTATGTAAGTTTGTAGATTTGTACTCCAAGGCTTCAATTGAGATTTGGTGAATTGTTACATATTGTTGTTCATTCATCATTTCTTCATGCTTTTATTCATTTCAAAGTTTAATTACTAAAATAGGGTTTGACCAAGGAAAACCCCCATTCCCTAACAAACAAACAAAAATTATCTCTTTGATGTGTGATTGCAGGTTTTAGGTTGAAGAATACTTGGAGAGAAAAATTGAATAAAGTTGTAAAGTTGTCAAAGTTGTAATAAAAGTTGTCAAATCACGGAAAATCTACATGTTTGTTTGGCTTTCTAACAGTGACCAACTAGAATTTGGGAGTGTAGTCATAGAAGAATAGAACCTAGAAACTAATTTTCAGGAGGCCTAGCTAGGACCCATTCGCCATAGGCTGAATGAGTCCTTAGTTAGGATTGAAAAAACACTTTTGGTGAAAGGTACACAACATTTGACCCTTCCTAGATCTACCTTTTGATTGTTAGTTGGGTTAGATTTGGTTACTGTTTCTCATTTGCACATTGTAACACATATTTTGAATGAAATTAGAGAAGTAGGTGCAACTTTGTTTCATTTTGTTGAAAATATTTTTCTTCATTTCATTATGGTGAACCTGACCTTTTGAGCATTGTAATTATCTAATTTTGGAGTCCTCTTTCATCCTAGATTTAGATCTTGCATTCATTTTCATCTCTTTGCATTGAATTAGGTCTCATTTAGGGTGTCTAGTTTGCATTCAACTTGGCATCAAATTATAGATTTTAGGATTTCATTGTTTCCATTCTTTAAATCTGCAAAATAAAAAATAAAATTAGTCATCTTGCTTATCATATACATCATATTAACTTGCATTTGAAAATTGAAACATGTTAGCAAATGAAATTGCCACTTAAAATAAACTGATAATTTTTTGACTCTAGTTTACCCTAAAGCACTGAAAAAGATTGCTAATAGCTTTGGAAATGTCAAAATTGCATTTGTGAATTTCCTCTAAATTGGAGAGGTACACCTCCCTCATGTAATCTAATTAATATTAAGATAGATTTTAACTAGAAAGCAATAAGGCTAAAACATTAGTTCATAAATATGATACTAACACTGATGTGAAAGCAGAAGGCCATAATTAATCAATGCAAAGATTGAAATACCCATGACTAATATAACATGATAGATAAGTTCATACTGCAATAAATGGATGGCATCAAGTGTATCTTACAAAGAAGACATTACTCTATTACACACATGACACAAAGATCAACATGTTAAGGATCTCATTCAATCCATAATTCAAAGATTACAAATCTTCAAAGCATAAATTAGTATCAAATTCCTCCTCAAAAGTACAACCAAGTGCCTTTCCATAGAGAGAGAGACCCCCTACCTTTGGCTTAATCATATATATAGCCAAACCATTCCCTCAAACTAATGTTAAAATTGTTACTAAATCTAGCAGTCTTCTTGTTTCTCCACCATCTTATTGGAAACTACTAAAGATCAGTCAAAATAATTAATCTGGAAAATGAAAGGGCATCGGGAAAGAAAACTGATCTTATTTTCACCAACGGTTGTCAAATAACCTTTCACACAATCAAATAATTAATGAAGCTTTTGGAGAACATCATATGATAGCATGTGTATATTGCCAACTAAGGATATGATTTAATGTTGGTCTCAAATCAACCATTAATTGAAACCAATTTATCATCCCACAAAATCTAAGAGAAAAAGTACCAATGTCCAACTAGCCTTCTATAAATTCAACCAATGTCACTGATGCAGAGCAAAGGTTCACAACATTCAACCTAGTTCATGAAATAGAATACTCTTTCTTTGAGGCAATTTCAACTACTCATTCTTGAGAAATAAGACTCCAAATAGGTCCATATAACAAAGCATGTACCCTCAAATCAACTCCAAAATCACAAATAACTAGGGGAAGCATTGAAACAACTCATAAAACTATCAAATCAAACATCTTTCTCAAGAAAATAATCTATTAAAGCAGCAAATATAGAAACCCATACTCAAGGCTTGAACTAAGCTCCATTCAATGAGGGTTTGTAGAAAGTATGCTTTCTAAACCTCATACCAACTTGTATCACCTTCAATCATGCTGGAATATGTCTTCAAAAACTCAAACAATCATCAAAAATTGCTGTCCCAAAATATTTCTCACTTTTCCACCCTTGAACCACTCAAATTCACCCAAAACATGTAATTTTAACAATTAGAGTTGTCTAGGGCATCACCAAAAACATAGAAAACCTTATTAAAATTCTCTGAAACCTTGGATATAGTAAGAGAACCTAAAAATGAATCATTTCATAAAGTTTTATAAGTTTCCACTGTACAAATTAGAAGAAATCACATTTTCTTTGTATGCAACCCCAAAAACCCTATGTTTAGAACAATTTTTAGGAAAGGACTTGTTTGACCCCTTAAATGGCATTATAAAAATTACTGGTAAAAATAAAGTTTTTCCACCACATCAATATCTTTCCATCCATCTAACTTTAAGGTCTGTACAGGTCTGTACATGTCCATACTAACATGTTTTCTGACTACAATTTCTGAAAAATGTTTTCTGAACTGGCTACCTACACAAAAATCATCATAACTTTCTTATTACTCCATGAAAATGAGTGAGACTTGAACCAATGGAAATATTATTCAATAACCTACACCATAAAGCTAATTTTACAAGGTTTCCAGGCTATAATGGTCCGTACATGGCCTAGAAATAGGGAGAAAACTGTTAGAACTTCAAAATAGGGTATTGAAATTGACAAATTTGATTCCAACTTACATTACCTTCCTTTGGCTCACCTCTCCAAGGCCTAAATAGATGCTTAAAACATAAATAATGACTGACCCTTCATTTCCAACTAATGAACTACCCTTTACAACTAACTGACCCTTCATATTCTTGCTTTTGTTCACATTTTGCACTTTTGCAATTTTACATGTTTTGCAATTTTTGCAACAAATTGACTCAACTAACCCCTTAGTGACTTTAAATACATTAAAATATAACCACCCAAGACCTTTTACAATTCTTTTACATACATTTTACATTCAAAGATTCAATTTTTGAAATTTAGCCTTTCGAAGGCATTTGTGAGCAAGGTTCTCCTACACCAGTCACCACACTTCATCATTCAAAATCATCCAATATGGCGAGCACTCAGAGTGATGGAGTTTTTGCAAATGATTTCATTATTCTGGAGGAGATTGAATGCATTCTACTGTTTAGGCATCTGTTAGGTCAACTAAAGGAAGCCTTTGTGATACAAAGTGAGGTAGAATAAGAGGTACTTCACATTATTTTGGGCAAAGCATTTCTGAGCCAAGAACATGTACAAAATTCTACCATGTGAGAGAATTTTGTGTACACAGTCATCAAGACCTCTGGTCACCATGACTAGGGTGTAAGAGAGTTAGAACATCTGGTGTGGCCTAAATTTCATCACTGTGTCAATGTAACTATCATTGGGCTTAGTCACTATCGTTGAAGTGAACTTGTAGGTGACACCATCTATATATTATTAGATCTTCAGAACGATACTGTGGAGGAAGCGGTTACTCTTCTTCATGTAGGAATCATGATGAATGATATGGGGCTCTTTGCTCAATTAATGCAATCACATGATAACCTGTTGTCCCCTGCTCAAATGGAACACCTCCAGATTGTGGTTGATGGCATCTGAGTTTTGATGTTTTCCCTGTGTGTTTGAACAAAAATTTCACTTTTTTCCTTTTGTTATCGATATCTACTTGGTAATCGAATCAACCAATTTTGTAGTGTCGATGTGATGTATACATATATATATATATATATAATATCTTTTGCTATCTCTATGTTATTGTATGGATGGCTTTATTTATTTTTGTTCATATCAAATTTGGTTTTCTTCATGTAATACACTGATTTTGTAAATCAATATTTACTGCTTCTTCCATTAACTAAATAAAAGCTGGTAATTCATTGAACTTGATAAAACAATGATTAGATTTTAAAGAATCTATATCCTCAAGAATGGATGATGTGATTACACCAAAGATTCAAGGCCATGGATGATTAGAGTTGCTAACTCACAAGGGAGTAAAAAAATGGGAAAGAAAATTATTGAGTTAATTTCTGGGTGGTGGATGAGCCAAAGGTGGATTCCAAGGTTGAGGAAGGGGTGGGACCCATGGATGATGGAATGGTTGATTAGGCTGATGATCGAGATGACGGGGAGGGTTGTTGAGTACATGAATACCAACCTTGGAGGGTGTTCAACTACAGGTGTAGGAGGGCGTTGGGCCAACTATTCCTCTTCTTCCAAGGAAAGGTTCACTCGAATACAACCTAATGTGTTCCTCCTCTATCAGGTGAGCATATTTAATTGTGAAATGATGTATTCTTGTTCTACTCCTATCCAATCTAAATCAGGCTACAAAATAGGAAACATCATTATGAGGAAGTACAATCTTGTCACATGACATGATAGACAATTTTAGATTTTTTCAATCAATTTTATTTCCCTAGCGAAGTCACCAAAAATTTTTTAGCGAATGAAATGGCCACTTAAAATAAATCGATAATTTTTTAACTCTAGTTTACCCTAAAGTAGTAAAAATAGTCACTAACAACTCTAGAAATGTCGCAATTACATTTGTGGCTTTCCTCTGAATTGGAGAGGTACAACTCGCACATGTAATCTAATTAATATTAAGATAGCTTTTAACCAGAAAGCAATAAGGATAAAACGTTAGTTCATAACTATGATACTAATGTGGATGTGAAAGCAGAAGGCCATAATTAATCCATGTAAATATTGAAAGACCTATGACTAATATAACATGAAAGATAAGTTCATACTGCAATAAATGGACACCATCAAGTGTATCTTACAAAGAGGAAATAACTCTATTACTCACATGACACAAAGATCAGCATGCTAAGCATCTCATTCAATCCATAATTCAAAGATTATGAATCTTCACAGCATGAATTAATATCAAATTCCTCCTCAAAAGTAAAACCAGGTTCCTTTATGGAGAGAGATACCCCCTATCCTTTGGCTTAATCATATATATATATATAGCCAAACCATTCCCTCAAACTAATGCAAAAACCATTACTAAATCTGGTGGTCTTCTTATTTCTCCACTGTCTTCTTGGAAACTACTAAAGATTAGTCAAAATAAATAATCTAGAAAATGAAAGGGAATCAAGCAAGAAAACCAATATTATTTTCACCAATGGCCACCAAATAACCTTTCACACAATTGAATAATTATTGAAGATTTTGGAGAACATCATATGATAGCACGTGTATACTGCCAACTAAGGATATGATTTAGTGCTAGTCTCAAATTAGCCATTAATTCAAACCAAGTTATAATCCCACCAAATCTAAGAGAAAAAGCACCAATGTCCATCCAACCTTCTATAAATCCAACCAACATCATCACACTTCGTCATTAAGAAGCATCCAATATGGAAAGCACTTAGAGTGATGGTCTTTCTGCAAATGATTTCATTGTTCTAGAGGAGATCAAATGCAATTGTTGTTCAGGCATTTTTTGGATCAATTGAAGGAAGTATTTGTGATATAGAGTGAGGTAGAAGAAGAGGTGCTTCATAATATTTTGAGTGAAGCATTTTTTAGCTATGCACATGTACACAATAAAATACCATGTTAGAGCATTTTGTTTACATGGTCATCAGGACCTCTAGTTGCTGTGACTGAGGTGTAAGAGCATTAGAACATCTGGTGAGGCCTAAATTTCATCGTCGTGTCAATGTAGCTATCACTAGGCTTAGTCACTATCCTCAGAGTGGACTGGTAGGTGACACCATCTATATAGCATCAGCTCTTCAGAATGATACTGTGGATGAAGCGGTTTCTCTTCTTTATGTTGGAATCGTGAGGAATGATATGGGGCTCTTTTCCAATTTCCTGCAATCACATGATAACCTGTCATCCCCTGCTTAGATTGAACTCCTCTAGATTGTGGTTGAGGGCATCCAAGTTCCGATGTTTTCCTTATGTATCTAAACAAAAATGTTACTTTTTTCTTTTTTTTATCAATATCTACTTGGTAATTGAATCAAGCAATTTTTTAGTGTCGATGTGATGTATACACATATATACAAATAAAATATCTTTTGATATCTTTTTGTTACTGTATGCATGGCTTTATTTATTTTTGTTCATATCAAATCTGGTTTTCTTCATGTAATGCACTGATTTTGTAAATCAATATTCACAACTTCTTCCATTAATTAAATAAAAGTGTTTCTAGGTGAGAAAGTGGGTAATTCATTAATCTTGATAAAAAACCACTCAAGTTTTAAAGACTCTAAGGACTGCTACCCATAAAGATAATTTTTTTTATAAGCTATCAGATGACCTCTGAAAAATGGTAATTAATCATATGGGTCACTATACGTGGAAGCTTTTCCCTTCAAGTTAAGGTAAATTCATAAAACACTACCTAGACCTAGGGAATAACAACAAAAATGGTGAGGCAGACAATTAGTTGAACCAGCAAAAAGCTCTCCTAGGTTTGAAATGGGCAATAAACCCCCGCCTAATGCAAGATTTCAACATAAGGCATAGTAAAGCAAGACAAAAAATTGAATTTGAGGTGACAAAGCAAAAATTGCATATCAAACTAGTTTTTCTAGGTTGTCATTTTGTCATAATTTGCACTTGCATTCCACATTGAATTCATAGAAAACTGAAACTGAAACTGGAACTTGTTGTAACAAACCTGAATCTGAAAGCTACTGAAAATCACTTAAAAATCTAAAAAAATTATTTCAAAACCCTCATCTAGGACCCATTCTCCCTAGGGCGAATGAGTCCTTGATTAGGTCATAATTTGATTTTCTCATATTAAATATTCATTTCCACATTTCTATTTGTTGCTTCCAAATTTCTATTACTGTTTCCATAATTTCTATTTCATCAATTTGATCACATCTAGCTTAATTTGGTAAAACTAGTGCATTGTGTCATTTTACAATTACATTTACAAGACCTCATTTTAGGTTTCTACATAGAGTAGACAATGAAAAATGTCTCAAATGATATCATACACTCAAATTAGGTATAATAACATCATTTCCTCTTGGAATCCATCATCTTTTTGCTTAATTGATTAAATTAGCCTAGCTATTTAATTAATTGCATCATTTTCATCTATTAGCCTAATTAATTTAATTGGGTTAATTCACCCCCTTTCATGCTAACATTTCATCTTATTAAATTAAATACAACGTTCACTATTTAATTTAATTCTCTAAGTCCTCTTATTTAATTAAATAACCCTAAGTTATTTAAATTAAATGTTATATCACCTTCCCCTTTTCATTAAATCATTTTATTTAATGAATATTATCTAAATCCCCTAATTTGCATAATTAAAACTTTATTTAATTATCAAATTACTAATAAATCTAATTCCCCCACTTGCAAGGGAATATTCCTTCTCTTTTTACACAATTAAACTTTGTTTTAATTTGTTAATTAACTATTTTCCCTTACCCATGAAAATATTCTAAAGAATATTCTCTCTTCTCACTCATTTGAAAAAGGGAATATTATTACAAAGCTTCATGTGCAAGTTAATTCAAAACTTCTTACGCAAGTTAACTTGTGACCTCTTGTATAGGTCAAAAGTGTGTTTGTTTGAAGGAATATTAATCCTTTATTAAATCTAATCTTGCATTCTCATCTATTGATGGGAATCCATGATCCATGCCTCCAACTCATTCCACCCTTTACTGTTGATTAACCTTTTTTATTTCAACCATTCATTTCTCATTTTCTTTCCTATAAATAGGTCACCATTTGGAGACAAATGGATCCATCTTTTAACATCAAACTTATGTTATTGAAATCACTCACACTCACACTCATATTTAGCACATATTTAGCATCTTTTTGTTTTTACTTTCATAATAGCTTAGCCTTCATTAATGGCTGCCATGGTAACTTAGATGCATGCATTTACCTTATAGATTAATTAGGGTTTGAATATTTTAGTTTAAAATCCATTTAGATTAGCTTTGTATTTTCATATCTAAAATCATTTAAGCATAAAATCATGTTAAATTAGCTTGCATCATGCACATTTAGATCAAAATCATTTTTCATCACACATCTCACAATGGTTTCACCATTTTTCTTCATTAAAATTGGTTGAAACAAAGCTCATTTATCCATAGGATTGGGAAAGGGTCATCATTCCACATCAACATGACACCACTCCCCCAACAGATGAGTTTCAGATGGATTAGAGTAGGCATTTTAAATCTTTCATAGTTTAGTATAATGGGTTTTAATGGATTCTTGGTTTAATTTTTTATTTGAACAATCTTATTGAGATTTGATGTTAGTAGCTTCATTATGCTTCAATTTTTCATGGATCAAGCGTCATCAGCCCATACTAATCCATTGATCACATTCTAGTGCTAGAAGGAGGGCATAACTGATCAAATTTTAATCAATTTCTATCTCAATTTTTTTTTTGACTCTTACAGGATACAATGACGCTCAAGGGAATTTTAGTGACGCTTTTGTAAAGTGTTGCCATACAACGACACTATCACCATTTGAAACAACAATCCCTAATTAATACCCTAGTGCTGATTAAAAAAATGGCGACACTGAATACCTTTAGAGGTATCAAATATTTGTAAATGGTGATGCTACCCAAATAGCAATGCTATCATCGTCATTGGACTTCTGCAGAGTGACACTCAAATTCACCAGAGTGACGCTATTGTGAACAATGATACCCTATTCTAGTAAGCAAAACAATGGTCAATTTTCAGCAATGTGCTTTAATTTTTTTGCTCCATCAAATCACTAGCATGCCTCTAACATTGTTCTGGGTTTTAGGCTAATTGGGTTTTGCAAGTTGGACAATAAAAGTTGAAGTGAAGAATCATTCTTATCTTTCCATATTATTATTGCAACAAGTGTTTCGACACTTTTGGGGAAATTGTAACCTATTCATAATTCTTTTCATTTTATGCTTTAGGACCACACTATCTTTCAATTGGGTTTTAAAAGAAATGCTCAAATCAGTTAAAATTAAACCCTCATCTCATCTTAATTTGGGTTTAAAATTGAACAATACAACTTAACACTTCATTTGGTACATAAAATAAACTTTCATTTTGTTTTGAGGATTAAAATTAACTAGTTTTTGGTATGTTTTTGTGATTTACATTTTCAACATTGAATGTGTATGCACTTCTCTCATGTCACTCAACGATCTTGAGAATCAAAAACATTCCTTGGTAATTTTGTATAATCACCCACACCTTTCAATTTGGATTAAAATGAACCACATGCTAGTGTAGGGAAAAGGCATGGTGTGTGTTCTCTCCTTGCTTCATGCAAACTAGGAGATCAAACTAAAAATGAACTTCCTCTCTTTTGTTTATCTTTAGAGGGCCTGCCTCCCCTCTTTGAAAGGAGGGAATGCCCCAAGTGATAACGAGCTAAAGACAAGCTCTTTCAAGTCACTATATAAAAATGTGTATGTGATGAAAGTCATAAACAATAGGTGTGGATGTGTCATACTGACAAGTGTCACCCTTAGTATCCATGTGATACGTTAAAATATCTTCTTAGTAAGAGACTAGAAGGCCTCTTTATCAAAATAATCTTGAGCTAATCTTGTTGCATGTATGGCCACCTTAAACGAAAGCCCTTATTTTGAACCAATTATTTAGAAGCCAAAAACCTTTATGCTTGTTGATGCAAGAATGGTCGTTCTGAAGCTGCCCCACATTTTACTATTCAATTTTTGAAATAGGAAAATCCTTAGGATCTTCAAATATTTAGGATTTGAGATTTGGTGGTCCCGAGAAGTGTGTGTCGTGGAAGGGAGCCAATGTTTCCAAATCTCTATTTGTTCACATTGTCTTAGTGTTTGGAGAAATCTAAGTGGGGATTCAACATGTAGTATCTTTTGAACCTAGGGTGGTAAATGCTTGTGAATTAGTTTAATACTTTGTTTGATTCCAAAACATTGCAAAAAAACATTCATGATCTTTCTCCAAATTTCAAATTGGTCTAAATGTGGATATCCTTTGAAAAAACCTTGATATTAATGCTTGTCCTAAGAATTTATTATTAGAGGCTTCTAAGTATTTTGGTTTACATCTCAATCCATATTTCTCAAAGTTATCATAGGCAACTATGGCTTGAACTTCATCCTTTTCACAAAATGGATCTTGTGAAATTTATGATGATTTTTACATAGACATCTAGTTTTAACTTAATCAAGACAAGCGTTTGTGGTAAAAGAAACTCACTTAAGAAACATAAATTGACAAATTGAACCTCGCATGACTATTTGGAGATCGATCACTCCCATTGAATAACCTAACCTTATAGGTGCTATCATTCAACCAAACTTTGAACTAATTGAGGGAGAACAAAACAACATAATTATTAGTTTGAGAAGCTTCACTTTTGAAACAAAAGAAACACCCATTCAATGGAGAAACAAAAAAACACTCTTAGACAAGAGAAGAAGAACAAGTTGATATTGTCGCTGGAAGCCCCATATTACCACCACTTGCATGGCAATAAATATCCCCTTTCCTTTCATAAACTTGAAGCTTTTCTAAATGATCTCACGCAAAGTCATAATCCCCAAGATAAGGTCTAGAGGTTGTCACTTCAAGCTTAGTCAAAAAATCTCAAAAAAAACCTTTTAGCACTACATCAAAATACAACTAGGTTGGTATACAACTTCTACAAATGTGCTTCAAGGAACAACCTAGACTTGTATATGTTCTTTTTTGGTCAAAACCCTAGTCTTTTTCATGATCTTGAACCTATCTAAATCATTGGGTCTTTAGGATTTGAAAAATATTTAGAGGTATAGCATGGTTCTCACTACCTTTTTCTTATCAAACAAAGGTTCACTCTAGGTTAACATTGGGTCAAACATTTCATCCACATCTTCATCAAAATTCACCCTTCACTTCACCAAACTTTACAAAAAAATTGAATGCACCAACACCTTTTGACTTAAAATATCTATCAAACCAACCCCTAACTTAGTTACTTTGTATGTGAAATGAATCCTTTTTCATGCATTTGGCTAAGTTAGTTATCATCTTTGAACTAGTTTATCTTGAAGGTCATGAGTCCACCCTAAAGATTTATGAGTTCATCAACATCCTTTATCCAAACATCAAAACTTCAAACTTAAGTCAAAAGTGTTCTCCCAAAACATTTACGAAGATCACTCCCCATATCATTCATCTTTTCATCTCCCATTATCACCATTACTCCAAAAAGGCTTAGAGAGTCCCTTTTACCTAGATTTGAGTCAACTAGAGAGTTCAAACATTACAAAACTCAACACAGCTCTCCCAGAGGTGACCCAAAATTTATGGTAAAAATGAGATCACAACACAAGAGAATCATGGAGAAAAAAAAGTCACATTTACCTCAAGTGATCCAAATCCTCTGGAATTTGATCCAAGAAGTCACGTTACTCCATCACAACAAACTTCATCACCATCAGGGCCATATGAGATAGAAGACATCATGAACAATCCATTTGGACTTACTAGGGAAGAAATCATGGAGCATCAAGCCTTCGAGAACATAGTTCCCAACTCCCCATCTTTTTTTGCACAATCATTAACACAAGGATCAACATCATCCACTATTCCAACAACTCCATCCCTAGGGCTAAATCAAACATCAACACCTAGTATTGCAGCTAGTCTTGCTAAGAACTTTGGCCACACTCTTCCATGTGAAAGCAACACACTTGTGGGTACCCTTGAAACCAATCCTCCATCTCAAATGACCACTTGGAAACCAACATTTGGTGCTCCTCTCATTCCTGAAGATCCCAAATAGTCGTATAAACAACTTACACTTCATTAATCCACAACAACTTCAACATATCAAGGACAACCCTCTTCATCCATACTCATGAGAACTATATGTGTGCCTAAATTCTTGTAGAGTAGTGTGGACCAAATATCACATGTAGAACCAAAAGGGAAATGAAGTACCATCATGCAAAATCAGCCTTTAAGACCACATGGGACCTCTTTATCTAATCCTTCCTTGGATACATCAAACACAGTGATTGTCCAAAATACATCTATTACATCCACCATCAACCCACATCAAAACACTCCCTTAGTCACAAACCCAATCAACCAAGTTAATGCATTGACCACATCTCAAACACAAGGGAATATCCAAAACACTGGTCAAGGGAACCCTTTCAATCAATGAACCCAAGGTCCTAATGTACCCTTAACATCGCAAAATCTTGCGATGTCATCCTCATATTTTCCATTGTCCCCCAAGTCATGCAAAATAAAATGGGTCCTAAAACTTACATCCCTCCATCCTAATCCACTATCTTACAAGGAATGTTGAACCAAGGGAACTCCCAACCTCTCATCAGTAATCTGCTACCCACTCAAAACCTATCATAGATATCCCAACAACCAATTGATACTACATTAGAAGCACATGCCTTATCTTTACAACAAGCATAACTAGCTTATCAACAAGCCATGTAATATTAGCAACAAAAATAAGTAGCACTAGTAGCACAACAATAACAACAACAAGAGCAAGAAACCCTAGCAATACAACAACAACAAAAACAATAGCAAGCAACCCTAGTATCACAACAACAACAACAACAAGCCCAACAACAAGCCCTGGTGGCACAACAACAACAAGAAGCTCAACAAGCAGCCCTTGTAGCTCAACAACAACAATTTTCCTATTATAACCCTCAATAGAACATCATCAATATAAATGTGTTAGGAACATATACATCAACACCTCAATCACCTTCACAAAGTCCCACACCACCATACACCCCATAGAACACTTGTCATATCAGAACCCATCCATCATCCCAATATATGTTCCTCCACGAAACCTGCAAGATGATCTAGCATCACAACTTAAGGCATTTTCACAAGAAAAGCAGGACCTTCGGATGGGAAAGACAAAGAAGCCCCATACACAAAACCTATGTTCCTATCCATTCAATCGAAACATCATAATGGTATAGTTCCCTCCCAACTTTGAAATCCCCAAATTCGATAAATACAAAGTGAGAGGAAGTCCTATGGACCATGTAAAAGAATTCAACATCATGTGTATGGAGGTTGCGTACAATGATTCTTATTTAATGCTCCTTTTTCCCCAAAGTATAACAGGTCCTACCATGGATTGGTTTTCTCAACTGCCTCCCCATATCAAAACTTTTCAAGAAATTACTGATAAATTCATAGATCATTTCTCCTTTAATCTTGACATGGACATAAGCCTAGAAGAATTGTATACTCTCAGATAGAACAAAGGAGAATCTTTCACTAATTTCTTACAATGGTGGAGAAAAAGAGCTAGTAAGAGCAAGTGGCCCCTTCCCGATGAACAAAAGGTGGGGATCATCGTAGAAAATATAGGTCCAAATCTATCCTTCCACTTGAAAATGTAGTGCATCACATCTTATGAAGAGAGTGTCCCTAGAGCCCTTTACATCAAAAGAGTTCTAATCTCATAGTGAAATACCCAAGTTTACAAAGGAAATCACCCATCGACCAGTTCAAATGAAAAGCCTCGTATCTGGGCTAAGAACAAGAACTTGAAAATTATGGTATATTAGATGCTAAGGTGGTCCTAAGTGATCCTAGACCAAATAACAATCAAGTTGGTAACATTCAACCTTTTTTTTAGCAAACAACACCCCCCAAGAACAATTAGATCAACAACATTGAAACACAACAATGACAAAATCTTAACAAGAACAATTATCTAAAACACAAGTAGATGCATTTGTCAGAACTTATCAAGACCATCATGAAGAAATTGGTAGATTCAAACCTAATAACACTTCCAAACTATGAAAACTACCAAGAACCATAAGAGAAACCATCATATTACAATGAGAATGATCTTTTTGAATTTCACAAAATCAAAGGACAGAAAATGACAAATTTCATGAGGCTCAAAAATATTATCTAAGACCTTATAGAGAATGATTCCATGTCTGTTGAAGTACTATTTGGTAACTAGGATCTTAAGATATACAAGAACCCTATGTTGAATCATAGCAAAGGGAACAACAATGGAAAAGCTAAGGATTACACAAACATGCAACATACCTATTCAAACATGGTCGCTTCTTGTGACAGTGTCATCACCATTGTCCCCATCAAAGGGCCTAGAACAGATTGCAGAGTCACCACACAATGTGGCAAAGTCACCATCCAAGAAGTCCCATCCCAATCTAGGGCACACCCTACTCACCCAATGGAAAGCACTAGCAAGTATAATCTCTTAGATCAGCTTAAAAAGACTCTCGCATAGATTTCTATCTTAGAATTATTAAGCCTATCACCTGCACATAGGTAAATCCTAGAGGAAGCTCTATCTATGTCATCCATTCTTGAGGATATAGATACTAAAAAATTTCAAGAAATGGTAGGGAATATCATTAATCATCTCCTCACCTTCTCAAAACAAGACCTACCATCAGAGCCATCTCATAATTGTGCTTTACACCTTGAGTTTATCATTCATAAGAATATGGTTAAAAGAGTCTTAGTAGATGGAGGTGTTTTTCTAAACATTTTTTCCCCTTATTTGATAAAAAGTCTGGTCTATTCAAAGGATACTATTGAGAATACAAAAAGTACCACCATCAAGGCATGTGATGACCAAGAGCGAGTATCACAAGGAATCATCATACTACCATCCAAGTGGGCCCCTTCATTGTAGAAACTACATACCAATTGTTAGACCTTGATCTTCCCTACAACATATTACTTGGTCAAGCCTAGATTCATGCCTTAAAAGTTGTAGCTTCCACCTACCATTAATGTGTCAAGTTTCCTTTCAAGGGTAGACAAGTTACTATCCATGGAGATCTTGAGGCCAAGTTCTATAAAATCCCCCAAATACCCAAGAATGAAAAAGGGCCTACACCTTCTATGTCATTTGTTGACCCATCATCCCTTGCATCTACCTCTGAAATGAAGGCACTCATTTTGTAGAGCATACTCGACATCAAGGGTGTGATCCATGATGATGGTTGTGGAAACTCTAAGCTAACAAAGGATACTTTTGTGTTGGGAGAGTTACCTCTTTCTCCCTAATCTCATGGGAAGCCCACACCTAGCAACAATGTCCCAGAAACTATAAAAAATGGTAGCTAGTGCCTTCACCAAATTGGAGGACCTGAACAAAGAAAATGTTAATGAGGAAGATGTCTCTAAACTGCTATATCAAGATGAAAGACTTGTCCTTGTTCTTCCCATGGAAGATGATAACAAAGGATTATAGCTAATGAAGGGAATAGGCTATACCAAGAATGAGAAACTAGGAAAAAATGACAATGGTTTGCTAGAACCTATCATTCCTAAGAAACATCCAAAGAATCTTGGCCTAGGATGTACTACTAACAAGGTCACCCTTATTGGAAAAGGTACTTTTGCTAAATGGGATGAGGCTTCTTCTTGGTTACCAACATCACATGATACTACCCTAGATGACTTCACCCTTGATGTTGTTGATCTATTTGAGAATAACACCCTCTTCATGTGATATCCACATCAACCTTTATCCTAAGAAACCAACCAAATGAAATATGCCTAGTATACTAGCAACTCATTGACTTGGACCAACAAGGACCACTGATTCTAGATTTATTCAAAAATGATGAAGCGATCTCAGAATTCATGGGACTCCATGACAAATTACCACCATGGAATATTCCTTCCCGTTTTGCATAATTAAACTTTGTTCTAATTTTATAATTAACTGCTTTCCCTCACCCATGAGAATATTCCAAAGAATATTCTCTTTTCTCACTCATTTGAAAAAGAATATTCTTACAAAGCTTCATGTGCAAGTTAACATGTGACCCCTTGTATAGGTCAAAAGTGTGTTTTTTTGAAGGAATATTAACCCTTGATTAAATCTCATCTTGCATTCTCATCCATTGATGGGAATCCATGATCCATTCCTCCAACTTCTTCCACCCTTGACTGTTGATTAACCTTTTTTATCTCAACCATTCATTTTTCATTTTCTTTCCTATAAATAGGTCACTATTTGGAGACAAATGGATCAATCTTTAACATCAAACTTATTCTATTGAAATCACTCACACTCACACTCATATTTAGCACATATTCAGCATTTTTTTTTACTTGGATAGTAGCTTAGCTTTCATTAATGGCTGCCATGGTAACTTAGATGTGTACATTTAGCTTATAGATCAATTAGGGTTTGAATATTTTAGTTTAAAATCCATTTAGATTAGCTTTGCATTTTCATATCTAAAATAATTTTAGCATAAAATCATGTTAAATTAGCTTGCATCATGATCATTTAGATTAAAATCATGTTTCATCACACATCTCACAATGGTTTCACCAATTTTCTTCAATAAAACTAGTTGAAACAAAGCTCATTTATCCATAAGATTGGGAAAGGGTCACTATTCCAAATCAATGTGACACAACTCACCCAATGGATAAGTTTCAAATGGATTAGAGTAGGTATTTTAAAGCTTTCATAGTTTAGTATAATGGGTTTTAATGGATGCTTGGTTTAATTTTTAATCTGAATGATCCTATTGATATTTCATGTTAGTGGCTTCATTATGCTTTGATTCTTCATGGATCAAGCGTAATCGACCCATACTAATCTGTCGGGCACATAGTGTAATTATAAACTTACCTTGTTTAAGTCTGAAAAACTAAAATTGGATAAGTGTTTTAGAAATGTGTGGAAGTCTTTGTTCTACTTGCTTGATGTTTCAAGTTGTGTTTTTGGAAATGATCCTAATGCAATTGAACCTAATCATGCTCACCCAACTCCTAATGAGTTTCCTCATGAATTTGACATCATTGGAGAAGATGATGCTAGCATGCATGAGTTCATAAATGATTGCCTTAAAAATCTTGAGAATAATGCATCATTTTACCCTTCCATGAAAAAAACAACACAACATAAAATGTTTGGTCTTTTACATCCTAAAATTGAGTCACAAAATAAGCCTAAACTTTCAACAAGTAGTGAACCTAGCTCCTCTAATAAAGTGCATACCCATACATCTTATGTTAATAAGGTGACCAACAATCCTATCAATCTTGAATAGACTTATGGCCAAGGCTTTGAGGTTTTAACTAAACAAGGATGTGACATAACTAATGCAGATGAAATTCACAAAATTTTGGAGAAACTTCCTATTGAAGAAACCAAAGGATTAGGATATCAAGATCCTCCTTCCAACATAAGTGTGCTCCTTCCTAAGGAACAACCAATTCCTCACAAGGATGATAGGATCATATTAGTTCCTCCTCCTCAACATCTACCTAGACATATTGGTGAATCAAGCAAGCAACAAAAACCTTACAAAATTAAAAAATTGCCATTCTTACATACTCAAATAGAAATTAAACAAAATATGGAACACCTCCTTAAACAAGGTAGGATTCAATTTCCACCTTCAAGTAGAAGCGATATACCTAAGAAAAACATGAATTATTGCACATATCATAGAAATCTTGGGCATCTTACTGATGATTTTTGTACATTAAAATTGATATTGAGTGATTTTTATTCTAATGATGATTATTTCTATGAAAAACTAGTTGCATAAAATTTTCCTCACTCCTTGCCATGTAATAGTTGTACAATCCTAGTATTCTCACTCTTACATGTTTTACA
Organism: Sequoia sempervirens; assembly: GCA_007258455.2. Lineage (NCBI taxonomy): Eukaryota > Viridiplantae > Streptophyta > Pinopsida > Cupressales > Cupressaceae > Sequoia > Sequoia sempervirens. Next base: position 81,416,918 of record VDFB02252616.1, on the reverse strand, counting down.
TTCATTTCAAATCATTTTCTTTGTCAGAAGGAGGTCATTCTAATCACTTATCTCAACTCATCCTTGTCTTGCACTTAGTCGAGGCAAGGGGTTAGAGAGCCTTGTTCTAGTTTTGGTACTTATCATTGTCCCTTTGGCTAGTTGTTTGCCTTCCACATCTACTAATTAATATTGAAATACATATGACCTTCTATAGGTTGACTTGCATGTTCCTTACTAGTCTTGTGCATTGTTTTCTTTTTCATGTTTCTTTATGTGATTGCATGTGTGTAATGTGATCCCTCATGCTATTTCGTTTGATGTATCTCACTCTTTTTGTGCATTAATTGAAATGGAAAGAAAAAAGTCATAAAGCCTTCCAAGAACCAGTATGCAACTTTTGTATCTTATGTTTCTTTAAAAAAATAAGATTTCATCAACCTAATACAAGCACATACTACTCTGCCTTAAAGTGGAAAAAAACACAGTTTAATTTCCCATGCATTAACCCTTAGAGGAAAGTTGATGTAGTTTCAAATCTAGGAAAATTTCAGCAGCATAATCACATGTAAATTAACATTTCAAGAATGAGAACATGAAGAATAGAAGAAAACACGATATACATGGGGAAAAACCTTTTGGGTAAAAAACCCACACTCCAAAGCATTGAACCAATGTATTAATCTGCAACAATACAATTACAATACACTTGCAAGCTCGTAGCCTTAACATGGAGACTACATCTTGCACTTCTGGAGGGAATCCGATAGCACTTCAATACCTATGTTGGTTCCCAAAATTGAAAATTACAAATCCTAATAGTATTCTATGCTCTATGACCAGATTTAGTAATTTTTTGGCCAACGAACGAAATCAACCAAGGTGGTTGGAATTCCTTTCTCTTCAAGCTCTGCTATGCCTAGGTGGGTATACCTTGGTCACCAATGAATTATAAGCTTCTCCAAGAACAAATGGTGATAATTAAGTAGATTATAAATCTTTGAGAAACTTTTGTGATCAATTTTTTCAATTAAATCATCCTTAATTCCTCTAATTATCTTAGTCTCATGTGATCACAAGTTCTTCAATTAAATGATATTTCCCAATCTATTTCAATATGGAATCAAGGGTTTTGAAATAGATGATTTAAAGGTAAAGCTAACTTCTACTCCTACTCCTAATGTAGAAATTGAAAATGTATAAATAAGGTTTAATGAAATATTGTTTTGTAATGAGTATGATCAGTGCCTTCTCTTATTGGGAAATGGAGTCAAGATATGAATGATATGCGTCTTCCTTCTAGGTTAACTCAAATTATTTGGTACCTTTTAATGTTTATGCTTCACATAAGTGTGAAAAGATTAATTATCATGCCCTTCTTATCAATCCAAATGACTCTCCCAGGATAATCTGACTTATTTAAAATGATTTTAATTCTTGCTCGAAGAAGCCAATTAAAATGACTTATTTTAAAAGGATTTTAATTCTTGCTTGCAGAAACCAATTAAAATGAATCACACAAAGGCAACAAATGTTTCTTGACAAATTAAACATATGCTTGATACATTCAATTTAAATAACAAGGAAAATATCAAATTAGAGACAACAAGATAATCATAAACAATTGAACACCAAAATTTCGGCCACTAGATTATAAATTTTTGTCCATTTACTTGCTTCAAATGATTTTATAATTCATATTAGAAGTCCTTTTTCTTTCAAAAATGATATTCTATTATTGCTCCTTCCTTTTGTTAGCCCCTATTCTATCTATCTAACTATCTACATCTTTTATGTCGGTCGTGGTTTCCTTCTTATATAAAATGAAGGAAGCACACAAGCTTCAAACCGTTACAAAACAAGGAAACCTTTCAAAGTATATTCCTTTTCATATAAACTAAACATTAGTTTTTCTGGATTAAGAAATGACAAATGATAAGAAATAAAATAATTGAGTTTTTATTGGAAGTCCACGGTACTTATGATACTTAAAATCTGTTTATCAATGTGGGGTACCCATGACCACCTTGACCTAGAAAGGTCCCTTTCTCCATGATAAAGTATTTCAGGGCTCGGTTCTTCGTCTACAATAGATCCAAGACCTATTCTTCTCAGGGAGCCATATATTTTTTCTCCTATTGGTATATAGTGAAATTAGTAGGCCATTTGTGTACTTGAATTTGTGACACATTATTTAAATGAGCCTTCCACATGCTATCCAACAACCCTCTGCTTTCTATGATAAAATTTGAATATCTTGAATCCATTACAATAATTCCATCTAAGATTAAATTGAAACTATGAACATCTATCTACTGGCCTTTCTACAAGTGGACAATACAATTTTGAACAATTTGACTAAACTCATTCTTCCATTCATTCTAATCCTTGAGTTGTCCATCATCTCTTAGTATCTTAGGTACAAACCACTGCTTGATAGTTTGGAAGGAAGCAATCTTAGTTATGAATTTTTGGTTCTCTTCTGATGCATACTAGTATTCATCAATTACCATCTTCACCATTCTTTATGTGGGTTTCAAGGCCACAAGAGCATCCATACTCCTTTATAAAACTCTACATAATGTACTCAATGTATGATGAAATGGTTGCCACTTCTTAAAAAAGGGATCCAAAATAAGAACATTGGCCTTCATCTATTCCAGTGCTTGGGATAGGGCAGTATAGCATTCATATATAGTTGATGTCTTATCCACAATCATCCTAATCCTATGATCCAATATTTTTCCAATGTATTAGATACTTGTTTTCGCATCTTTTCTTTGGTTCGCTCATTTATTTTCTTCAAATCCTCCATGTCTTGTCTTAGTGAATCAATGGATGTTGCATCTGTATCACATATTTGTACTGTGGGAGGTTGGTAAACCACCATATCCATACCTTGAGAAGGGAATGTTTCCTTCAATTGTTGTTTTAACTTTATATTTTCTATGAAGAGTTTGTTGACCTCGACATTCATAGCTTTTTTCTTTTTCTCATATTCCATCAACCTTTTTCCCATTTCCTTATCTACTGCTCGGGTAAACATTATTGAATGCATAGTCATGGTTGCAAGTTCCATTGTAGATGTTTCCTTTAATGTCTTCATTATGGAACTTCCCCTCATTTCTTTTACAATATCCAGAAGCCTTGGCTTTTGTGTGTTTTTCTATTTGGCCCAAAATGCTAGGGTTTTGATTTTTAAATTGTACCATGTGCCACTCATCCCTTTTTCAGTATTGAACTCTACTACCATCATGGGATCCTATTGATTTCTCACTTAGTCAAGCAAGAAATTTTTTCTCAATTCCACCCCTGGGATTATTAAGATATTTCTTTTTAATACCATCTCCCTTGCTTCTTGTAGGGTAATGTTTATTTCATTTATCCTAAGCTCATTAAATGTTTGAGTAGAAATTTGATCATGTTGGGACTCTTTAGATCCCATTTTTTTATCTGAATTCTCTTCTCAAACTCTCTTATCTTCATTTTGATCCAAAAATCTCTAAATTCAGGGGTCTAAATTAATTCATCGTCTTCTATGAATCTTAAGGTAACAACTACCCTCTCATCTTCATGCATTTATTTCTCACCCTACTATTGCACATCCATCCTCTCTTCAAGATTGTAAGCATCATGGTAAACTTCAATGAGTGCTTGATTAAATTCTTCATCATCTTTGAGGTGTATGAGCACACTAGCTACTTCTTTATTATCTCCCACTCACTCACTTTCTACATATGATACAAATGGAGATTTTCCATATACCTTTTGTCTTCTAGCTTTAGGTTCCTTTGGGGGTGAGTTTGATGGAGCATGTTGTATAGAGGCAGTATCGAGGGCTTATGAGATTATTATCCCACTTAGCTTCTTAACTAGTAATTTGGTGGGCTCTGAGGAATATTCCCTAGTCACCATTGCAGAATTTCCATAAACTTTCTTTAAATTGTCAATCATTAGATTGATTCTCTTGATAGGCTTTGTCTCCTCTACATAAAAACTAAAAAAAAATCATCTTCTTTCTTCTTATCTACTTCAAATTTCATTAATATTTCCCATTTTCTTTTTCTTTGGAATACTTGTGGTAGGGTGACACAATTTCTAATTATATCTTCCTCATAGTCCACTTCATGTGACATTGCTACTTTGGTGAGAAGTGTCCACCTCACAAAGTTGATATGTCCTTCAGGGTCAAAAACCCTTTTTTCTTTGGATTTCAACAAGTATTCAGTCTTTAGATAACCCTACAATTCTTCAAGTGTATCAAATCCAATAGAAAGTTCTTCATGGTGCATGTAGTTAGATCTGGTAAAAATGTCCCCTTTTTCTATTTTTTCATGAGGTCCTGCTCCATCCATAGCATTTTCCATAGGAATTCCTAGAACCCAATTCTAAGAGATATAAATTTTGGTAAAACATGTGGTCCTTGAGGACATCCATAAATTTTGATGATTGTGTAATTAGGGAGGAAAAACCAATCTCCTAAATTGTGTGAATGTTTCTACTGTGGTTTGAGTTCTCATGGTCTCAATAACTCCATAATTTCCATAGGAATCCTTGAAAAAGAAGGGCAGCGATAGTCCTCACAAAAAAATCATCATGAAAGGTAACATAATCACTTCTTTTATACCTATTATCGTATATATAGCACCAATTTTGGATAGGAAATGGAATACCATGTTGGTCTACCATTTGTAAGTCCATTCTTTTAGTCCATTTGTCTATATTTTGGTATAAGACTAAGTGACATAGTAGAGAGTAGCACCTGAATGTAATAGGTGTGCTAACTTCCCTTGTAAAAACCATTCATGTATTCTCTTCTCAATTAATGAAGCAAAATCAAATTCAATTTAGATTTAGGGTTTTATATCTTGATGGCCATCATCATGATACTAATTAGAATTTTACCTTGGGCATCCATCCCTAGTAGTTGACATGGGGAAAAATAAGTCCTTTTAATGTAAACTTGAAAGTTTGCAACAACAAATGGCTGCACAAAATAGGGTGATATAGGTATATTCTTATTATTTGATCCTCTTTTCATATAAAGGGGAGTCTCATCACTTCTATATGTCTTTCTTAGCCTATTGTACTCCTCTTCACATTTTTGTAATTCAATCCTAGTCAAGTCTTGTTTGTTCAATTTGAAACATTCATTAATTTTTGTCTTTATTATCTCCACCAAGGGTGATCCATTTGGCATTATTATAGTCTTGGTAGCGAGATGATAGCTTTGTAAAAGTACCCTGACAAACTCTACATCCACAAAAAAATTCGGGACCACCAACTTGGCTAGTTCTAGTGTCCAAGGATTCAAGACTGGAATTTTCTCATCCATTTTATCATAGAAATTCCAAAATAAGTCCCAACCTAAGATGGGAATAATTGGGTCTCTACATCCCTGAGCCACATCTTTAAAGATTTTCTTAAATCCTTTGTTAGTTGAATTGGGAAAGATATCTAATATGGATTGTTGTAAGGATCTCTTCTTTTCTTTAGGGATCATAGGCTCTTCCTTTTTACTCACAAATTCTCTCTTCTTGGGTGGAATAGTGTAATATTTCTATATCTACTTAAATTCATTTGTTCTCTTAAAGCTTTCAATTGTAGAATCCAATTAACTAAATACTCCTAAAATCACTAATGAGGAGTGTTTATGTACCTAGTTAGTGATTATAGCAGTTGCAAAGCTTCTCCCTTTGAACTCTTGAGCTCCACACATAATGATCCTTTGTAAATGATTGCAAAAATTAGCATCAAATTCTAGATATAATGACTTTTGCAGTCAATCATCTCAGCATTAATATCAACTTTGTGCTAAATATTTTGTGATCTACTCATTTTTCTAGTTTGAACGCATGCCATTGATTTCACCAAATTTGATGGTTTAGAATAAGTTATGTAACTGATGCCACAATTAGCATTAATGCCTTGACATTATGTATTGCAATACCACCTCCCCTTCTTTTGGCTTATATGAGATAGTGGGCTCGTGCATTTCTCATTTATTAGTCATACCTCCATATTGCATATGGGATATATACTTGGGATCTCTATATTGTGGAGTAGCAAGGCTCTTACCATAGTATCACCTGCTTCATTGATTGACATTCCCCGCAATACTTTAGTTTATGCATTTTTTTTACCTCCCTACCACCCATCACTCTTGTGTTGTGTACCTTTTCATTGCATGGTAGTGAGGAGTTTACCATCTTACTGCTAGCATCTTTATGTAATAGATTATCCCATCGTGATGCTATGTGTTACGTCAAGCGGTCGTTAAATCTTTTTACCACACTGCTGCTCCTTTTATTCTTCTTCATTGGTGCTAGTTGTGGTGTTGTGGCTTATGAGATGGTTAAGTTATTTTGTACTGCTAGATTTTGTTGTTATTATATGACTCCCATGGTATAGAGGTGGATTCTTTATGTTGTTCTTTATATCCCACCATCCTACCAAAGGCCTCTAATATGGATCAATCACTCCTGCGGGGGTGCAGTAATGGACCTTTATGAATTTAAAATAGCTAGGCATGCATTGCTTGAGTATATATGATGAATTTTCATATTTGTATGAAATTTTTAGTGTTAGTCAGACCTAAAAATTTATTTGTTTGTTTGTAGTGGGGAGGCTTAATCAGGTGGAGAAACTTTGAATATAAGAATCAAGGCTTTGGTTAATGGTTTCAAGGTTAATTATGATTAATAAATTGGGAAAAATTTTAAGGTTCTAACAGTGACTCCAGTCATTGCAAGGATCTAGAAATAGTCTCTAGGGTGCAAACCATGGGTGGAGATAGAAAAAGAAAGAAGAAAGAAGAAAAAAAAATCCTAAACTACTATGCATGGAAAATAATATTATTTTAAGAAAAGAAGTGTTTCAAGAATTATCCATGCACTAGCAATTCTTGATCTTCTCCTATCATGTTTTTTAGATAATATGAATCTTCTCCACACTTTTCAATGATGACAAATGGGCCTAACCATAGTGCTTCAAATTTCCCATGCTTTCCTTTATCTTGGTATCTATCATTCCACATGAGAACCATGCCATTAATTTTAAATTTTCTATCTTTGGATTTTCTATCAAATAGGTGATTCATTTGTAATTGCATCTTTTCATTTTGCTCCTATGCTTGGGACTTGATTTCATCCAATTCCACCAATTTCTCCATTATTTCTTCCATAGGCTCAGGGATATCAATATCCTCTTGCAAGATGAATTTGTAAACTGGTAAGAGATTATGCATCAGGATTCTAGTTTGGGCTCCATACACTAATTCAAAAGGATATTTTCTAGTGGCTTTCTTCATAGTGATTCTATGTACCCATAATGACAACCTTAACTTAGAATCCCATGCTTTCTTGTTGTTATCTAACATCCTCTTGATAATTTTCATGATGCTTTTATTACTTGATTTTTCCTACCCATTTTCTTGAGGATTATATGGTGAAGCATATGAAATCACTATGCCATAAGAATCACAAAATTTCTTGAATTCATCCAACCTGAAGCACATGCCATTATTTGCAATTAACCTAATAGGAACCCCAAATCTAGTGATGAAATTTTCCAATACAAAATTAATGACAACTTTGTTGGTAGCTTGTTTGGTTGGTATTGCTTCTATCCACTTGGTAAATTAATCAATAGCCACTAGAATCCATCTATGTCCACTACTATATTTATCTATAATTTCCCCTATGAAGTCAGTCCCCCATTGATGAAAATGGGCTTCAATTTGTATAGGTATTAGTGGCAAGGCTCCATGGTAATTAATCTTGCCAGAAAACCTCTGACATGCTTCAAATTTTCTTACATACCTATGGGCATCATTAAATATTTTTGGCCAATAGTAACCTTCCCTTAGTATTTTGTGTGTAGTGGTTTTTTCCAAGAAATAACCCCCACACACTCCTTTATGCATTTCTTTCAGTGTGTACTCAGCTTGTGTTTCATCCAGAAAAAGAAAAGGGATACCATCCTTGTTCTTCCAATACATATCCCCATTTATAAACACATATTTTGTTGCTTGGAGTTTCAAAGTTCTTTTTTGATTGTTGCTTAAATTGTCAAGGCACTTCATATATTTGAGATAATATGCTATACCAGTATACTAGTGTGTATGTTCAATTCTTGTAATTTTATTTTCATGTCCCTCCATGTTGTATACTTGATAAGCTTCCAAATTAGAATCAACCATTAGTTTGGCTAGACCTTGTCCCCTGACAAGTTTTGTAATTTAAATATCAATATTAAACTCCTGAATTATATTGATCCACCTACATCTTTTTCCTATGACTTTTTTTTATACAAAGACATCCTCAACCACAACATGTGGTACATAGGAAACTACTTGTTCCCCTACCAAATAAGGTCTAAATTCTTTGACAACTTTTACTAAAGCATACACATGTTTTTTAGTGGTATCATACTTCAACTTTGCTCCTTGGAGGGACTTACAAAAAAATGAAATGGGTTGTTCATATCCTTCTTTATTCTTCTACAACATCACAAAAACTATTGTGTGGTAGGATGTCAAAGAGACGATTTGAAATGGTTTATTGAAATTAGGATATTTTAATATAGGGCTTCTTTGATTTCTCTCTTAATTGACATAAATGCATCAATAGCTTTTATTGTCCAATCAACTTTTGACCCCTTTTTTAGCATCTTTGAGATGGGTTTTACATTCTCAGCAAAATTTTAAATGAACCTTCTACTTCTAACAAAATTTATTTTTCCAAAGAAATATTGGATGGATTTCACCATTTTTGTGATGGGAATTTTATTGATGGCTGATATTCTTTTAGGATCAATATTTACCCAATCCTTTGAGACTATGTGTTCCAACAACTTTCCTTCAGTCAGAGAAAAATGAAAATTCTTTGGATTTAGGGATACATCATACTCTAGTGCTTTGTTAAATATTTTTCTAGATGCATATAGTGGTCTTCTACCTTTTTTGAATATGTAGTCAGGTCATCTTGGTAGACAACCATTATATTGTTAATCAAATTTGCAAAGCGTACATCCATAGCTCTTTGAAAGGTTGCACCAGCATTTGTAAGGCCAAGATGCATTCTAATATACCCATATGTTCCCCAAGGTGTGGTGAAGGTAGTCTTGTATTGCGCTGATTCCTTGAACTTTACTTGGTTGTAGCCTAAAAATCCATCCATCATAGACAACAATTCAAATATTGTGACCTTTTATAGCATTGCTTCCATGTTAGGAAGAGGATAGTTATCTTTGAATGATGAGACATTCAAATTCTAGAAATCCACACACAACCTTATATCTTCATTTTTCTTTCTTATAGATACTAGATTTAAGACCCAAGAAGAATGTGTGATTGGTTTGATAATAGCACCATCTCTAAGCTTCATTAGCTCTTCATGAATCTTTGGTGCTAGTGTGGGGTTTATGGGCCTTTATTTTTGTTTGAAGGGTTTTTCCTTAGGCTTCAATGGAATTTCATGTTGGAAGAGGTCTTCTCTATAAGCCTTAAGGTCATCATATGACCATGCAAATTCATGCTTAAATTTTCTTAGTAAGATTATGAGCATTTCCCTTACCTTTGGACTGGTCTTCCTACCTATGTATACTTTATTTGGGGCCATTTCAGTTCCAAGATTTATTTCCTCAATGTCTTCTTGATTAACTAGGGCCTAATTCAATAGGGACTGAACATTTCCATCAAAGACCCATTCCAAGGCTACCAATCCTTTTGGTATCTTATATGTTTTCAACTATACCACTTCTTGGTCAAAAAAAAACAAATTCTATAGTGACAAAAAATGTATCCCTCTACATTTTTTCCACTTGTTTGGGACCTCCCTATTAAATTAAGCTCAATGTTGCCTTGAATTAGTGTTGTAATGTGTTTAACACATTCACATTAGGTCTTGGGACCTTGTAAACTGGACCTAGTTGTGCCTTAAATTTAGGGTGTTGTTAATTGTAACTTTATACTTTGACACTAATCTAGGGTTTTGTTAATTAATTAGGCTTCTTTATGCTTTAATTGGCCTTATTTTACATCCATATGCCTCAATTAATGCATATTTTTGAGATTAATCCCAATATTTACCAACATTAAATCATAATTCATTTGTTTTTGGATTTATGGCCTAGATTTAGTGATCTAGGACTCATATGCCACCTTGGGCATATGAGTCCCACCTAGGTTTTGAGGCCCTGATCTAGATTTGACATAAATCTAAGCCTTTCTTGAAAAATGTGTCCCATATCTTAGCCTAATGGGACTCATACACCACAAATGGCATATGAGTCCTGCTTAGCTTAGACCTAAATTAAACTCAAATTCTTGGCAGGATTTTATTCTCCTAGATCTGATGTCAACTTGTAGTGTTTTAATTTCAGGAAATTTGGTATAAACAAGTATAAATACAAGGTTATTTCACTCATTTTCACCTAATACTTTCATGAGAGAATTCCTTATAGAAAATTTGAGTTCACAAGAGAATACAAGTGTTTACAAAAGCATTCAAGAGTTTGCAAGAGCTGATTATCAAGTGTTTTGGAGTATTATTCAAGTATCAAGCATCTTGTCAAACTCATCATGCATCATGTTTATTTTTGAGCTAACATTTGTGATATAGGGTTTCATGATTCAAGCAAGCATTCAAGTCAAGATCTACAACATTCAAGCAAGAGTCAAGATCCACATTCATGCTAGCCATTTCATACATATTTGCATCATCTTATTCAAGGGTTTGGTGAGTTAGAACATTACATATTTGTTCATTCACCATTCCTTCTCTCTATTTCATTTCATTTCAAGGTTTGATTGCCAAAATAGGGTTTGACCAAGGTAAACCCCTTTCTACTAACAAAATAATATTTTTCCCTCTTTAGTGTGTGATTTATAGATCTAGGTTAAAGATACATTGAAGAGGAAGATTGGAAGAAGTTGTAAAGTTTGCAAAATTGACAAAGTTTTCACCTTGTTTACAAGATCACTAAAAGAAACCCATAGAGCAGAATATGGAATTTTAGGTCCGAAAATCAAGATTGAAGGAAAGAGCAGAGATAGAAGAATAGATTCAAAATTTGACCTTTTGAAAAAATTTGAGCAAGATAGATACACCGCTTCTGGTGTATGAGTCCTATTATAGTGATTTTTCCAGATTTTAGGAGTTTTGGAATGATCACTACCAGATTTTTGTTCCTTCCTAGAAACCCCAATCTAGGACTAAATTTCCTAGCTTGGCATATGAGTCCTAGTGAGCATTAAATTCAACATTTTTATCATTTCATACCTTGTTCCAATCTTCTACAGGTTTCTAGGTGCACCTCTATGTTTCCTCAGTTTACTATCCTATTTTGCACTCATTTCTAGGTCATTTACTTAGGTTTTGTACATTGTTAGGTTTCATCACTAGGTTTGGCATGTTACTTGACTTTCCAAGCCCTATCTTGGTGGTGAATTTTTTTTAGTCTCTAATCATATCCTAGGATACCCGATTGTAGATCTCTTTCTCTCATTCTATCATTGGATTGATATCTCTAAGGTATCCTTGAGTAAACCTTGAGTGAAATAGGCCCTAAACCCTAGTGTTCCATCTCCTAAAAGGTGGAGCACCCTATTTCCATTGTTTTATTTTGGTGAACCTACATTTAGAATACCTTATATCTAATTTGGAGTGCATCATAATCCTAGATCTAGTTTGCATTAGGTATTGCATAGTTAATTTGTATCTAGGGTTTCTAAACCTTGCATTAGTAAAAGTGCATATAGGTTGCATTTTTACATCTTGCATCATTGAATTTTATCTGGAATCTACATTTTCACTTAGTCTAGAAATCATCCAAAATAAAAGCATAGTATTCACATAGAATTTGTTGACAATAGTAAGAAAAACCTAATATGGGAATCATGGGTAAGTGTGTGGATCTATGACACAATTTTGGCTTTGAAGATGCCACTTGTTTTCTAAAATTAGAAAAATCTTATTTGCACAAGAAAATGAAGATAATTATGCTCAAAATTTCAAGATGTAGTAAGAAAAAAAGTGGAAGTGCTTCGAGTCTAGTTTATAAGCTACTAATTCTTTTTGAAATTAATGAAGATTAAGGGTCTTAGAAAGGGGGGACCCAAAATAGGTCTTGTTTTTATCAAAAAATAGCATAGTGCTTAAGGGATCCCCCCTTTTTTATTATTTTTTTTAGAATTTCAAAAATACAAATGGTGAGAAATTAGCTAACACCATGTAGTTTATCCTCATTTTTTTGGATAATTTTTTTAATGAATATATAATATTTTATGAATTTTCAAAGTGGACACATCTTGAAAGGATGACATTTGAGCGTGCTCCCCCCTAATTTTTTTGAAAACTAATCAAAAATTGATATTTTTTTCATCATGTGTAGAATGGAGTCTAGTTTCAAAAAATGTAATTTTTTTCACGTTTCGATGAACGAGTAAAAATCTATCCTAAAACTAGTACATGTTGGTTTTTGACAAAAAAATGGAGGCATTTACAAGAGAATCTATGGATCAAAACCTTAACTAAATCAAATTGAAAAGAAAATTATATATTTAGATAACTAAGAGAGAGGTTAACACTATCATGGTTTTTTATAAACTTGCATTGAAAGACGTGGAAATGAGATGGGAAGCACAAACGAAAACATGAGGAAATTTGGCATGCTATTAAAAAGTCATGTCTTTTACATGAAATGGTAGCCCAAACCTTTGGGTCAAATTCCCAATGCAAAATCCAACCCATTGGGTTGGTATTTCCCAATGCAACCTATTTGGTGCACACCAAATGGGTTGCTTCATTTGGCAAGTGCCAAATTTGGCACTCGCCAAATGTCATTCATGACATTTGGAATGCATTTTTCTAAAATATTTGATTTTCTCTTTCTCTGCTAGGGGAACTATATACTTTAAGTTATATTTCATGTATATAGTTTCAAGATGTTTGAGAGTGGTTTTAGATCTATAGGAGTTATAATGCAAATTCTCATTTTTGGAAAATTTTAAAAAAATTTAGACTTAGTCAAATTTCAGTAATCAGGAGGTCAAATTT